>OX123200.2:46265444-46908456 GCA_944739405.2 Euclidia mi | reverse complement strand
AAAATCTGCTTTAGCCTTATGCGGAATGTATAAAGCGTTCTAATAGTTAGAAGAGGAGGCGGCAGATCGTTCCAGCATCGTGTGGCAGCATACCTAAAACTGCCACGAAAAGCAGTCGTTCTGTGTCGCGATACAATTAAAATATGTTTAGATGCTCTTGTGCGATGGCAATTGATGTCCTTGGACCAAGACAGCTTCTTAAACAGATAATCTGGGTGCCCGGACCGCACAATGTTAAATAGTAAACAAGCTAGGTGAAAACGCCTGCGTGCAGACATTTTCAACAGATTGCCACTGTTCAAATAATTAGTGACATGACTACGGGGTGGAATACTATAGCAAAACCGTGCACATGCGTTCTGTACCCGCTGAATTAGCCTCTGAGTTCTACCTATTATACAAGGACCATACACATTATCAGCATAATTTAGTCTAGATAGGATCAAAGACTCGCATAGCATGATTTCTCATGTCCGTGCTGAGGTATTGCCGCACTCTGTACAACAATTTGAGACGGTAAAAAACAGTTTTGTACAGCCTCAAGAACATGCGTCTCAAACTGAAGTTGACCATCCATTACTAGACCTAGATTGCGAGCCTCTGACACCTGCTCTATTGGACAGCCATCAATATGTATCAGAGGATTCATAGCCTTAATTTTTTGAATACCTTTCTTAGAGCCCATTATAATAAATTTGGATTTTAAGGGGTTGAGTACTAAGCAGTTGCTTTTTGCCCATTTAGATATTCTATCTAAGTCTGCATTAATTTTATTTACAGCAAGCCAACAGTCCTGAGGAAGGAAGGATAAATATATCTGGAGATCGTCAGCATACAGATGAAATTTGGCGTTGAGTATCTGGTTGGCAACATCAGCACTATACAATATAAAAAGGAGAGGGCCAAGGATGGAACCTTGAGGTACACCCCTGGCTACCTGACAGCAAGAAGAACTGGCCTTATTACCTTCCATATCACTATCCATTTGAACAAATTGAGATCTATCAGTCAGATAACTATGGAACCATTTCACTGTTGCCGAGTCACATCCATAGTAAGAGAGCTTGGCGAGAAGAAGAGAAATGTTAATGGAATCAAATGCCCTCGAAAAATCGAGCAGTACAAGCACAGTTCCCATCCCCTCATCTCTAGCCTGCAATATGTCATCAACAACATCAATAAGGGCGGTGGTAGTGCTGTGACCTTGGCAAAAACCAGACTGCTTTAGAGGTAAAATATTGTTTTTCTCAACAAATTTTCTTAGCTGACTACATACGACCTTCTCCAAGACCTTGGACAGGCATGGCAGTAGACTAATAGGCCTGAGATCTTTGGCAGATGTAGGATTAGGAGTTTTTGGAATCGGCCTAACTAAAGCAATCTTCCATGCATCTGGGAATGTGGCAGTTTTAATGGACATGTTTATAATTTCAGAGATACAAGGAAGGCTTTGTGGCAGTGTCATCATTAACATGTCCAGTGAGATATCATCTGTACCCATGGCATTTGTTTTAAGACTGCGAAGGTGGAACAAGACTATGTCTTCGCTGACTGGCTCAAGCTTGAAAGTGGCAGTGTGGAATCGATTGGACTCAAAATAAATTATGTCAGAGAGTGTAATAGCATCTTTACCAGGAACATCTAGAAAATGCTTATTTAAAACTTCAGGGTTATGTAGAAATTGCGGTAAAACATTATTTCTGTGTTTATCCACAACAATTGTTCCTTTAAGGTTTTCCCATAGTTTCTTAGGACTCTTAATATTGTTATTAATAAACATTTTAAAGTAAGCTATCTTTTCATTGTGAAATGCAGTTGCAACCATGGCTTTAAGATTCTTATAACTATCTTTATGTATGTCAGATCTGGTTGTTTTGTAGCGCTCATGGTATTTGTCACGCAGTTTTACCATTTCCCTAATTGTATCCGTGATCCATGGGGGTGATTTTTCTTTAATTTATGTTTTCCTTACTGGTGCATGTAGATCAAACAGAGAAATAATGGATGCATTCAATGTCAATACCATCTCGTTTACATTTGATTGGCAGGTTATGCTATGCCAGTCTATGTTAGATAGGTCAGCATCAAATATATCTAACATTATGCCTTGTAATGGCCTGTGCCAGATCCAGTAGGGAGACGGTTTATTAACTTTAAATGTAAATTGCACAGATATAATTGCATGTTGTCCCAAGTCTGGTTTGTGTAAAATAGTAACATTTTTTACTTTAGCATCAGTACACACCACATCTATTAATGTCTCGCTGTGCTCTGTAAAATGAGTTGGTTGTTGTATAACCTGCGTCAGACTACAGCATTGTAGAAAACTATTATTTAAATGATCAATATTGAAATCGCCTACTAGTATTATCCTATCAGCCTTGTTAAAGGAAGTAAGCGACTCTGTGATAGCATCTAGAAAAATATTTACATCTAACCACGGAGGCCTGTATGCTGTGCCAATGATTACAGTTTCTTTGTTGACAGTTAGCTTAAGCCACATTTGCTCGACATTTGACGTAATAGGATGTGTCAGAACTCGTGCTGAAATATCACTACGTATGTAGAATCCGATTCCACCGCCCCGGTTCCGTATGCTAGGCGGTCGCGGTACGTGTCGCAACCGGTAGTTAGGCACTATCGGCGCCCGACCCTCTTCACCATTCCGGAGCCAGGTCTCATTAATTGCCATAATGTCTACAGCAAGCTCATCCATCGCCATCAGAAATTCCTCATGGCGTGTACCCAACGACCCAGCATTGAATAACCCAACTGTCAAGTTTTTAAGCTTGATCATTTATGCATATAATATAAATAATCATAATTGATTTTCTATTTGTTGTGTATATATTATTATGTAGCTTATGAATGTTTTGAATATTTATGTGATAAAATAATGAATGCTGATAATAATATATATTGTAAATATTAGTATGATTTTCATGTTTTGTGTATATAAATAGCTTAGGAATGTTTTGTATAGTCTTGTAAATATCTATTATTAAACAAAGTATATGTACATGTATATGAGTATGAAATACATGTTTTGTATATGTACATAGCTTATAAATATGTTCGTGTTGTGATGATTGCTGATTAAAATGTGTGTTGTAAATATTAGTTTGAATTATATATATGATGATATTATGATTTATAAATATATTGTATAGTACATGATGTCTACATTCACATAAACCTAGCAGTTTATTTGCAATCCATATCACAATGCAATAAAGTAGTGAAATATATGCTTTTATAATAGACCTTATGTTATAATTGTAATACTCTGTAATATAATATTTACTTAGTGCTACCGCTAAACACCTTGTCAATATCTGTACCACAGCGTATTGGGTGGGCTTTGTCCCCGTGTTTATATCGGGCAAGGATGCGTCCATGTTGCACCCATACAAACTGCCAACCTTTTTGTTTGCTGGCTTCTCGCGCTTGGCGAAACAACTGACGGTTCTCCTTAGTCGGGCGCTCGTTCAGGTAAACGCGTACAGGGGCACCGGCACCAGGCACTCCCAAGTCAGCTGTCGTGGACCGGCGTGTGCGAGCGTTGCGTAACAGCGTGTCGCGTAGCTCACGCCTCACCAACCGCACAGCTTGTGGCCTCGGCCGTATCCCCGGCCCCGAAGCGCTAGTCGCCACGACATGTCGGCCTCCAACGCGTTCGGCACTCACAATGTCGCGTTCGTCGATGCTCACGCCGATCTTTGTGGCGATTTGCATCACCATATGGATGGGATTTTCGCCATTGGTCTCGGGCAAGTTAATTATGTCTACGTCATTCGCCAAGATATCCTGATCCCGGTTACGAAGGTCCTGCTTCAGCTGCTCAATGACTCCTCCCATGTCATCGATCTGCACAGGCTGCCGCTTTTCAAGTGCGCTCACCCTAATCTCCAAGTCGTCAACTTTTTTGTTATAGGCTTTTAGTGACGCTCTGATATCTGCTAAGTCGTCTTTGAATAGCAACAGCTCTTTATTTATGGCGCGCACATTGTCCCTGAACGCCCTTAAATCCTCCGCAATATCACTGGTCAACTCCTGAGTTGACTCAAACGTTGAGTTGTGAGGTGATACAGTCTCGAGCTGTTCATCCGGCTGGCCGAGTACAGGAGTGGTTGCAGTTGTGTCAGACTTCTTTCCTGTGGTCCTGTTTTTTATGCAACTCGGACACTGCCAAGATGGGGTAATAGAGCCCACAGGAGGCAGTGCTACACACCTCCGATGAAAAAAAAGGTCACAGTGCTGACAGTAAATGTAGAAGCATACAGTAATAATATTTTAAATTTGACGTTCATAAATGTCACTTTGTGATCTAAATGAATAAAGGATTTTGACTTTGACTTTGACTAGAAGCTTATACTACATATATACCACTATGTAAGAGACTGGTATCTGTACTAGGAGACCTGTATGACAGATTACCAGCCTCTCCAAGCACTGGATACGTGCAGCACTAGTCGTGCATTACTTATGAATGAGATTGTGTGTTTTAGTGTGTGTGTGTGTGTGTGTGTGTGTGTGTGTGTGTGTGTGAGTGTGTGTGTGTGTGTGTGTGTGTCTATATGTGTTTGCGCGCATGTGGGTGTGTGTGTGTGTAAGTGTGTGTGTACGCGTGGTGTGAATGCAGTCAGTTTAGGAATTAATCTGTATAAAATTTAAATTTATAAGAATTTAAACTTTCGTGGTCATTTTAACTTATTTTAAATTGTCTTTCGGGATATATACCACGTACCTTTGTGTGGAGTAAGAATTATGGTAGCCACCCTATGGATGGAACATTTCGAAAACCAAGCCATTGCTACTGCTCCATCAAGTATAAAAATTTGGAAACGGTATGTGGACAACATTTTCTGTGTTATGGAAGGCGATGAAGCAACTGTTCATCAGTACTTTGCACATTTAAACAGCATCCACAGAAAAATGGACTTTACTTATGAAATGGAAAGGGATAGAAGAATGGCGTTCCTTACGCTCACGGAACCGTCATCTCGTACGCCAATCATAAGATTGGCGTACAGGATGATGGTTCCGTGAGCCACTCCGTATACAGAAAACCAATGCACACAGATCGTTATCTACACGCCGACTCACATCATCACCTACGGCAACTGAATTCCGTTATAACGTCGCTTACCGATCGGGCATACAGCTTGTGTGACGAGGAACATTTGAAAAAGGAACTTTAACATATAAGCAACGTTCTACACAAAAACGGGTACAGTAGGCGAATTAGACTCAAAAACACCTGGACTTCAAGGTTGAACGACACCCAGCGTGCTTGCCGTACGTCAAAGGAGTGACAGATAATGTCGCCATCATCCTTAAGAAGGTTTCAGTTAAAACTATCTTCACTCCTTTTAAGAAACTGTCGCAATATATAAGAACGCCGAAAGACAGTCTTCCCTTAGAAAAGCCAGGTGTATATAAAATTGACTGCAGCTGTGGGAGGTCCTATACAGGACAAACTACGCACCATCTCTTGCCGGATAAAGGAACACATCAGGGCAGTCAAAAATAATGAACCACACAAGTCGGCCATAGCTCAACACCTATTAGACTCGGGTACTGACCACTTTCGCTAGAACGCCACTACATACGAATGGTTAGGGAGGCTATTGAAATTAAAAAGTGCAAAAATTTCAATAGAGAGGATGGGTTTCAACTGTCGAGTATCTGGCATCCAGTGGTACGTCTATGTAAAGCCCGTGAAAAGAACAAAGTCAAACCGCGAGCTGACGTAGTGAGTGTAGTATGTCGTGATCGGGTACAGTGCGATAGTGATAACAGTGGTAGTGGTGTTGAATCTACTCTGCAGCACTATCTCAAATCATCAAATTCAAAACGGATTGCCCGAACTAAGTATTCCACCGCGAGAATAAGAAATAATAAAAGATACAATTAAATATAAGCATTAAAAGACCGTTGATGTCCTTTTTCTATCGGATAGAGAGGGAATCTTTCATACTATAGGCCTTGGAATTTCAATATTCATCACAGACCTTACCAACGTTAGCGATATGGATAATTTCAAACTAAGTATACTGCAGTATAAGTTATAAATACATAATAAGTAAACTTAGGTAAAAAGGTGAAATATTTCCCAAGGTAAATATTGAATACATATATAGTAAATATATTTGTGGTGAACATTACTAAATCAATTATGCTAATCTATTGTATTAAGGTAATAGTGACTTTTTAAATATTAAACTACCCACAACCTTGCTATCCGATAAGTCTTGAATGTACCGCTTTTATAAACGATAACTATAACTATTAAAAGAATGGCCAAGAGTTCTCTTGGCCACGTTCTTTCTCTTGGTTCTATGTCCTTGCTTTGCGAACGTGGCGCTAAATGTAAATGTAGAATCAGAACCGAATATACTCTTAGTTTAAAATATACTCTTGTAACAACCTGAATAAATGAAAGTAAGAATTGATAGTTGTATCTTTTATTTTCCAAACACCTGACAAATAGAACTATAATAATACATATAGGCCGTATACCTTGTATCTATACATACATATATATATATATATATATATATATATATATATATATATATATATATATATATATATATATATATATATATATATATATATATATATAGTTATTGATTGAATGTTTATTGAATTCCTTGCGAGACAGAATTTATTCCTTGTGTAAGAGTTGTCTTATATAAATATTTAAGATTATTGTTTATATTGTGTCTATATGTCTATTATTACTAGTCGAAAGCATACAGTAAGTATCCACACTTTACTGTATGCTTTCGACTAGTAATAATACAGGTTGTAGAGCCTTGCTGATTTCAGCACGAATAGGCCGGCTCGGCCGGGGAAGTACTACTCTCTCACAGAAAATCTACGTAAAGTAACAGTACCTAAACTGTTGCGTTTTGTTCGGTGAGTGAGAGTGCCGGAGGCCCTATCCCCTATTCCTACTCCCTTATCTCACTCCTCATCCTATCCCTTTTCCCAGCCCCAAGGGGCGGCAACGCACTTGTAACTCCTGTGGTGTCGCCTGTGTCCATGGGCGGCGGTAATTGCTTACCATCAGGCGATCCGTCTGCTCGTTTGCCGCCTGTTAATATAAAAAAATAAATAGTAAGAGGATATTTGAGCTGACCATAACGACTGTTAAAGATCGTCATAACACCCAGGACAATTGGCTTATCTTAGTACGTGGCAAGCGACAATTAAATACGTATTTTAACCCATGAGAAGGCGCGCCCTAAAAAGTTACACGAGCAGGCGCACGTGAGCAAAACTCTCACGCTACTTCAAATGACGTATTCTTTGAGATTAATTAAATTTTACTATAAATTTACACGTTACAATAAATAAGAAGTTTTTATTTAATTAAATAAAGTGTTTTATTTATAGTCAATAATAAAACATGTAGTCCTGTGTGCAAACTAAAAAAATATTGCACTTAGGCCTCAACATTTGACTAACTTTACATAAAAAAAGTAAAAAAATACAAAATCGCAATAAAATGGAATGATTTAATTTTCCATGAGATCTTGGGTTATGTGTCCTTCACAACACATATGGCACATAAAATGCATGCTTTTTGCTTGCTTTTTATAAACGCATTTTGCTAATGTGGCATGCCACACTTCCAATAAAGTGTGGCATTTTGCGTCAATGTGTCATTTTGCGAATGTAGGATTGTGCGCCGAATCCTAGTATCTACTAGTGATACAACAATTGATTTGCATAGCTCCTATGCATATTTTGAGTCTCTACATGTCATTTCCTAGGTATTGGCTCAAATAAGACCGCGTAAGTTTTATTTTTTTTAACTTCTATAACATTTTCAGTTATAGAATTATGCCCATAAAATTACACTCATTGGGATCTTTCATTTCATCTTTTGTATATATAAAATCCTTTCGCTCCTGACTGACAGACAAGCTACAGCCAAAACTACTGAGCGCAAGATGCTGAAAATTGGCATATTGTTCCCTGGATACCGTGGGGTGCACTAAGAAGGGATTTCCCAACACTCCCTCGGGATCCAGCAGGAACTGATAATGTACGGGCGTAGCTGCGGACACCCTTTAGTTTGATATAAGTCTTAAGATTTTACAACACTTGGGACGAAACCACCCTTTCTCCTTTGAGGGGTAGGCCGATCACCTATTGTAAACCTTGTTTACTATAAGAAACAAATAAAATACTTAAATAATACATTCACTAAGTTAATCAATAAATATGCACAATGAGAACGAAAAAACAATTAAATAAATTTTGTTACTAAGAAAAAAATACTTACACAAATAGGCGCGCGATGATCAAAATGCCGCGCTTCACGAGACACCGCACTCAAACCCATCACCACCCAGTCACGGTGGCAATGACTGACGCGAGTGTTGTGTCAGGGGAAAGGGGATGAAATTTTGGGAAGGAACTGTGAAGCTTGTAGTGCCACAGTATGGCTAAAGTTGAAATTTTCAGCAATAAATTTATGCGTGAGCAAAATGCTCATAGCGCGCCTTCTCACGGGTTAATATTGACTGACTGAAACTGAAGACTGCCTCCGTGGTCCAGTGGATAGCGCATGCGACTGCTGATCGGGGGTCCCGGGCTCGATTCCCGGATCGGGCAAAAGTGTTACTGGGTTTTTCCAAATACTCAGTAGCAGTCCGGAGTCTGGTGATGTGCCCGGTAACGGCAATAGGCTCGCCCCCTATTACGTGGGACCTAAAAATTAATGGCGAAATGTGGGTGTAATATTTACACCTCTGCCTACCGCTTCGGGGATACAGGCCTAAATAAAATATTTGTTTAATATTTTGAATGGTCGGTAATGATCGGCGGCGATCGGTATGTCGGATGTATTTACAGTGCGAGAAAGCGTGAATACACTCAACTTTACGTATGCCTGGCGCAGAGAAAACAACGCGCACAGATTAATGACATTATTAAAATACTCACTCAAGTTTAGAATTATACAACAGTTTTACGCGACGTGAGAGATAATTAGAAGTGGAGACGGGTACTTAAAATATATTAAAGTTTTATATAGTTTAAAATTGTTTGTTTGTTTGTTTTTCGTGTGAGCGTGTGGCCAACTCTGGTGTCGGAGTTTTCAGACCGCCCGAAGGCCTCCGACATGGCCTAACGATCCTTATTAACAACGCCAATAAAAAGATTATACCTACCAATTACCTAATTATTTCGTTTTAACGACATCGTCCTGGCGTCGTTCCTATTGGGATGGTGGGCACTCGGCAATTTTCAGTTGCCTTCTGATTTTTAATATAATTTGTGCTTTCATTCAGAACCTAAACTTAAAAACTATTGCGAGGAGACGTATTTCAGCATTTTAGTACTTATGGCTTACGATTACTAAACAATCGTCATGTAGACCACTAGTAGTTTAAATTAATTACGCTTGTTTTTGTAGACATCGGTTTTAACAAGTTCCAGTTCAATGAAAGATTTATTAGTGCTCTCACTACTCTTTTCTCTTTTCTTAACTCTCCCTGTCTTCCTTCTTATCTAAGTCCTGTTCTACAATATTTAGGCTCCAATCACGACAAAAATTTACGGTCATCTAATAATCGTATCCTTTTGTGTCCTTCCCATAGTTCTGGGTTTGTTAACTCTTCTTTCTTCGTCCAAGCTGTCTCATTATGGAATACGCTACCTCTCGAAACCAGGATGGCAAACAATCGGCTCACGTTCAAACTAAAGGCTCGAGAGTTTGTTCGGAGTAAAATGGCGGAATAATATCATAATGACTGTATTTACTGACTTATGTATTATTATTTATTATGTATATATATTTATTGTCCGTCTGGTGACGGATTAAGAATACGGATTGTCACCACCCCATATCATCCCATGGGTGTCGTAAGAGCCGACAGAGGGAGCATATTATGCAGAGAACAGCACTGTAAGAGAAGGAAAACTTGATACAAACCCTATCTTGCCTTCGTTCCGTAAACACGGTGTGAGTTTCCTAAAGGACTTGGTGGTTGCACGTGTCATGCGGTCAGTTTCTTCGAGTTCAGAACTTAAGAGACAAACGGACGAGAATTTATCTCTACTTTTTGTTGAAGTTAATCTCGTTAAAGCTTTGTTTTGTTGTTATTCGTGTTTGTTTTGCTTTGTAATTGTAGATGTCTTTATAGACTTGTGAACTCTTTGAACGTTTCAAATTGTGCAATAAAGCTCTTGTGAAAAGTTGTCAAATTCCGGCTTAATACTAATCAGATGATTTAAAACCTAGAAAATTTGCATATTATGCGCTATATGGCCTATATGTAGTTTACACGGTCTATTTTGCTGGAACAGTGTACATGGACGAGGCAGTAGTAAATGAATGTTGATTCAAATTGAATTAGCTGTCTAGGCTAGTAAACAGTAGATCCAACTATATTTAACATTTCAATTACCATTTATGTCAATTCCTGGATCTTTACTTCATTTTATGACTACACCACTGTTTTTCTTTCTCAGATCTCTTCCAGTCCATCCCAAGGTTGCCTAGAAGAAATTGCTTTAAGCGATAAGGCCGCCTATTGTACATTTGGAACAATTGTATAACGTTATATGTGGCATTTTATTGTACCTCATGTACAATAAAGAATTTTCTATCTTCTATCTATCTATACATGGACAGGGCAGTGGAAAATGTCGGTATGTCGATGAAAATTGAGCTGAGCTGTCTAGGCTAGTAAACAGTAGATCCAACTATATTTAACATTTCGATGAGCATTTACGTCCATTGCTAATATTCTATCTATCGTTGGATTTGACAACTAGAGATATATATTTTACATATTTTGTCAAATAATATATCTCTAGCAGGCAAATCTATATAAATATTATTATGTGCATGGTATTATCGGCGTTTACAAAGCGGCAATTCTTAGCAGTAACACAAAGCTGGCGTAACAAATTCAAAGAATGAATTTCTAACGCCAGCAGTAAGTGTCTGGAGTTCCTAAAACACACTGACGATCCATCAGATCTTTGCTAATAATATTGTTATTTATGATATTGATGGTTTCTATTTCATATTAGTAGTCAGTACAATATTGTAGTGTAGAGATTATGTTCTGTACAGCTACTGCTGAGTGCTGCCTACACTCACGCCAAGCTTAAAGTTTGATGCTATTGACAATTAAATAATGTAACCAACAAAGTCTTAATAATACTCAGGTGATATAAGTTTGGATCTGCACATGAGCAATAGTGCATAAGTAAATATTGGCTCTACCAGAATTTTTTTCCTCATAATATTATTTTGCATAACAACGCATAGCATAATCTTCATTTCACAGAAAGTTGTTTGGAATACATTCACTCATCATAAATTCGAAACTCACAATTTTGTTAGTCCGAATCATCTTTAGGCATACATTTTATGTCAATAATAATTGAAAAGCAGGCATGCAGCATGCAGCAAGCATCGTATTGTCACAGCGCCGGCGCTGCGGGGTTTGGGCGGCCCCACGCGAGCTGAGCAGCAGTGGTTTGAAGGCCCGCCGCGCCGCGGCTGAGGCTGACCGGCGAAGCAAGCCGAAACTGCGGCGGCGAGCGTTGAAACCATCTGAAAATATTCGATTAAAGAAGATTATGCCAAGTGTGTTATGCCAAATAAAATTCGGAGTATCAAGATTTTGCCAAATAGAAGGAACCCGTAAAAATTAACACACTTCAATATACTAGTTATGGTTTAGCAGCTGCGCGAGACGAGACGAAAAAATGGTTAGACAATGGTCTAACCAGTTTTTTCATAGACGTCTTGTCTCCTGTCCTGTCTTTGTGTGAACGACTCGACCAGGGAAGTACTACCCTCTCACAGAAAATCGACGTAAAGTAACAGTACCTAA
Source organism: Euclidia mi (assembly GCA_944739405.2). NCBI lineage: Eukaryota > Metazoa > Arthropoda > Insecta > Lepidoptera > Erebidae > Euclidia > Euclidia mi. Next base: position 46,896,586 of record OX123200.2, on the reverse strand, counting down.
ACTGTTGCATTTCGTTCGGTGAGTCAGAGTACCGGAGGCCCCATCACTTATTCCTTCTGCCTCATCCCTCTCTCCTCCTCCTATCCCTTTCATTCCCAACCCAAAGAGCGGCAACGCACTTGTGACTCCTCTGGTGATGCTTGTATCTATGGGCGGCCGTAATCGCTTACAATCAGGAGATCCAACTGCTCGATTGCCTCCTATTACATAAAAAAGGTGTGTGAGACTCTCCTCCGACGTTCTGGTTCTACTCTATAAATCCACCACTGTGTCCTCTTCGTCTCTTGGCGGCAGGGTTTACGTGAACAGCCAGCATATTCCACTGTGACGCCGGTACATTGAGCCAGTCATTTATGAGAAGGCGAGTGATAAACAAATGCATAAAAGTTATTTAGGAAATAATTGTAGATTCCTGAAACGGTCATGCACTTTTAATGTACATATTATGTATTTATGTAAATATACTATTTAACACTTTTATGTCTATATGTATTAGTTAATATTTATGTAGGTATATTGTATAGGTACTATTTTATCTAAATACGTATCATATGTATTTATTTTTAGTTTATTTAGTACTCCTTGTGATGTTTATGTTTTAATGTCCTGTACCTATCTTTGCTATCTTTTACTGGTATCACATGCGTGAGTCGTCGGAGGGCCTGTTTGAAAATCGGTGCCAGGCTTTCGCCTAGCATATGCCGAACCAGGTCCATTTTTTGGCTGCACGCAAAAACTTACTTCTGACTTTATTTTGTTTTATTTGGCATGTATTTCTTTATATTTTTTATTGTTTTCTTGACTTGAAAGTTTTTGTTTGATAAATTTTCTTATTTTTATATTTTATCTTACTTTATATAAATTGTTTCCTTTTATGTTTATTTTTATTTCTTTTATGTGTGTGCCAAAAATAAATAAAACTTTAATCATGCCCAGCCTCTAAAAAATATTTTTTACATAACAGAAGGCCCAACAAGCTAAGCTCTTCGTATTAAGAAAAGCCATTCCCTGTCCTACCATCATACTACATATGTACGTGTTCCGTCGTACCAAACATAACATAGCCCTATCGTACAACAAAATCCAGCTTGATTACACGCATGTTTCCCGTATGTTTAACCCAATCCGGTCCGTGTCCAACAAGGCAGCATAACGTAATATTGTCAGAACTCAGCAAAGTTACCAGAACTGCAGGTAGCAAACTTAATAAGGACGGTGTCTCAAGTTTTCGACTGGCGGTCGAAGTACGACTAATTAATAACTGGCCACCTTGCTTGTGACTTGTTTGTGAGATTCTGATATGTGCCATTAACATTTTGGAATATAGTGCAATACAGAAAGTTAGTATGCAATAAAGTATATTAATGCAGCATTTTATGGTAACGCTCATAGCGCGACTGGTCTTGCCGTTCGTAAAAGATCGGTGAAGTTAAGCTTCGTTGATGGAGAACCTTTACTTGGGATCTGATTGATAAGATTGCTATCATAATTTGGAGTGAATCTCGCTGCAATCGATCTAGAATAATATCGTATCTTTAGGCCATGTTGAAGGCTTTTAAGTAGTTTATAAATGCAGACATTATGACACACTCATACTTAACAGAACAAATGATAAGCTCGGTCAAGCTAAAACACCCATACAATAAATGCATTCCATTTTGTCAAACGTCGATAAAATCACTTCAATCTATGTATATAAAATGTTTGCGTAACTGACTGACTGACTTTGATACACATTACAGCCGAAATGACTGGGCACAAGAAGGTGAAATTTGGCATGTATGTTCCTTGAGGATTGCAGGGGAGTTCGTACTAAACATATTATCTAGGCGAAATTTACGCATGCGAAACAGTGGGCAAAAGCTAGTAAATGTATAAAGGTGGACTTAATACCTTAAATTCAGCCTCAGGTATGTTCTCCCAGTCTACCTTAGACTGGTGTAAAGATTAATCTTATCTACTATATACAAAGCTGAAGTGTTTGTTTGTTTGTTTGGTTGAACGCGCTAATCTCAGGAATTACTGGACCGATTTCAAAAATGATTTCAGTGTTATACAGCCCATTTATCGAGGAAGTCTATAGGCTATATATATATAGGCTATGCATCACGCTATGAGTCACACGAGTGGAGCATTAGCCTTAAATAACGCGGGTGTATCCGCGGGCTCATCTAATTTATATATATAGACAAACATCTTTTAGTACAAATCATAAAGCAAGCAATACCTCATCATTTCATAATAAGTTTGAGAAATAGATCTAATGGATAATTATTTACTTTATTTTCTTGAAACGTATTATTGCAAGAGATTTAAAGTAATTGTTTACTTGCCAAATAATATCAATCTCAATTATTTCTTTTATGTTGTCTAGACAATACAGACAAACTGATTCAATAGATATTTAAACAATAAAGAATCAAACTTTTGCAAATAATCAAAACTAATGTCAATGTTAAAATTAATTGAATTTCGGGACAATGAGTCTCCAATTATAATAATATAAAACGAGCAATTATATAATTTGTCTTAAATTTAATTTGATGTTTGTTCAGCAGTTTTGTTTAAGTATTTAAATGGCAATTAAGAGCCTTTCTATTTTTGATTTTAAAGAAGTTATGGTTGTTAAGTTTGTCTTATTAATAGAACGACGAGTATTATATGCTTAGATCGTCAAGAAAGTGTTTGTATAAAATTCTACGTTATTGACTGACAGACAAGCTTCAGCCAAAAGTTTTAGGCATACGAACCTGAAATTTGGTATGTATGTTCCTTTCGGAGTAGAGGTGCACTAAGAAGGGATTTCCCAACAATTTCCAACGGATTGAACAGAAATGTTTAAATAAAAAAATTTATAAATTCAAGGGGCGTAGCTGTTATTCTCTAGTTACATATTATTATATGCAACTGGTTTAAAGGTCACTGTGTGTTCAATGTTTACTGAAAAGTTTGACATGCCGCTCGATAGATAGCGTTGTACCATATTTGTATATTTCTGAATCACGCTATCAAGTTTCTCCGCGGGCAGTATATAAGGTCTGGTTGATTCAATAAACTTTATGCTCGCTTGGGAACGTGTTTCACTTACACCCTCTCCTAAAGGCGATTTTTGGGACTAAGGTCCATTTGATCCTATCGTAGCCGGATTGTTTGACGTATTATAATATACCACAATCACGACTCGCGAGGTCGGGCATCGACAGCACTAGTGAGAGTGATGGATTACCATTGCAGTGCTTGTGTGTGTACTAGTGTACGCGTGTCGCGTTGTGGCCCTGTGTGGAAGGCACGTCAGTTGATGACAACAGCAGCTAGAGGGCGCTTTGGTCGAATCAGTACAGAATATTGGCATTGGCCGCGAGAAGTACTGATTGAAGGAGCAAACGCAGCCGCGAGAGGACGCCTCTGTTGCGAGAAGGTGTTACCTGACTGAGACGCGAGAGGGCGCCCCTGGAGCTGACTGTACTAAGGCGGTGGAACTTCAAAATCGAGACTGGCGAATGAGTGAGCAACATAGTGACGTAAAATAAAGTTGGCAGAATGAACTGTGAGTACTTATAAATTATTTAAAAAAGTTGTGGTTATGCATATTATGCAGAGAACAGCACTGTAAGAGAAGGAAAACTTGATACAAACCTTATACCAACACCGCTCCTCCTTTCCAAGGAGAGGCCTAGTCCAGCAGTGGACTGTTAAAGGCTGATGATGTGTGTGGTAATAGTGAAGAGAAATTTCAAAGTGTTTGGGACTTGTAAAAATTAGCGATAGTTTGAACTTAGAATAATTTTGTAGTGAGTAGTGTAGACTTAGAATATATTAGTAAAAAGTGTTCAGACGACGAATCTATGCCCGATTTTTTTCTAAGTTGATATAATCTAAAACACTTGTAAAATTGTAACATAATATCATCATTGACTTAGAATATTTTGCGTAATTTTGTAATTTGTTTGCTTTGCTTAGTTTATTAGAATCATAGAAGTTTGGTTTTGTTTGATCCTAGTTTATAATTTATTTAGTTTGTAGGTGGAATAGTAATTTTCAATCATGGAATCTTTAGTCAAGTTACAATTAGATAGTAGAAGCATAATTGAAAAAGGTAGAAATAATTTCAAAAAATCACCTAAGGATAGACTAACACAATCATACATTGATACAAGATTGGAAACATTAGAAAATCAATGGGATCAATTTACACAAACACACAGAAAAATTTATGACTATAAATCAGATTTAAAAGAATTAAAAATTAAGCCTAGCACTAGTAAACAAACAGAAACAAAAAGGTTACAATGTACACATACATACATACATAGTCTCACGCCTATAACCCCGTAGAGGTAGGCAGAGGTGTATTTCTACACCCACTTTTCGCCAGATATACTTTAGTCCCACGTAATAAGGGGCGAGCCTATTGCCGTACCGGGCACATTTCCAGACTCCGTGCTGCTACTGAGAATTTCGTGACAGAAAAACCCAATAACACTGCCCGACCCAGGAATTGAACCCGGGACCTCCCGATCCCACGCGCACATTTATGCCGCGAGACCAACGAGGCAGTCGTATAGGATTTGATGTCGAGTTTTCCGTCTTTACGCAAAGATGGTATTTGCATCGTGTTATCCCTTAGTCGCCTCTTACGACACCCACGAGAAGATAGGGTGTGGTGACACTTGTATTCTATGCCGTCAACCACACGGCAAAAAAATTAAGCCTAGCACTAGTAAACAAACAGAAACAAAAAGTTACAATGTAAAGTTGCCTAAAATTAGTTTACCCACATTTTCGGGACCATATACTGAGTGGAGCACATTCCGTGACTTATTTTTACCTCTCATTGATAAAAACGACACAATTGACGATGTCCAAAAGCTTCACTATTTAAAAGCTCATCTTGTTGGCGAAGCAGAACAATTGCTGCGACACACTCCTGTTACCGCGTCTAATTAAAAAGAATGTTGGTCAGTTTTGACAAGGCGTTATGATAACAAGAAATTCTTATCAAATTCCATGTTAAATCGCTTTGCTAATCAATCACAAGTAAAGGAGTCGTCGGCATCGATAAAAAATCTTTTGGACACCACAGTTGACTGTCTTCATAGTTTGCGTACGCTGGGAATTGATGTGAGCTCTTGGGATGTGATGATAATATTTATAATTAGCGCGAAGTTAGATGTTCAGTCACGAAAATTGTAGGAAAGAGAAGTTAGTTCGTCGGATGATTTGCCTTCCTATCAAGAGTTTAAGCAGTTTTTAGAGTCTAGATTCCGTTCATTAGAGAATATAGATAATAAGCCAAATAAACCAATTGTCACATCAAATAATCGTAATAACACTGCCAAATCGTTTCATGTCTCTTCACAAACTTGTGTCTTATGTTCAGAAAACCACAAGTTGTGTCATTGCAAACAATTCGCAAAGAAAGATTGTGACGACCGTCGTGAGTTTGTCCGAGCTAACAACTTATGTTTTAATTGTTTATGTAAAAATCACTCAGTTTACTTTTGCCGCCAGTCAACCAAATGCCAAATCTGTAAGAAGAAACATATTGCTACATCCCAAACCGATGTCTAATGCTACTGAACCTGAGGGTTCAGCAGATAAAAATGTTGTAGGCGTAGCGACTACTGCTCCTACTTCTTCTTATCAAGGCGAGTGTATCACTAATGTCTGTTGCTTTGCAGATGTTTGCAGCCAAGGTTTGTTAGCGACAGCCTTGGTAAATGTCGAGTCTAAAAATGGCACTGCTGTAGCTTTACGAGCTCTGATGGATCAGGGTTCGCAGGTCTCTTTCATTACAGAGTCCGCAGTGCAGTTGCTGGACCTTAGGAAAACACCTGCTCGCACCGACATCCTTCGACTAGGCGATGATGAGGGATCGTCGATACTCTCTCGGTGGATAGTGAGATTCAAGATTCAATCACGCCTAGATCCTACTTTCGATTTACAGGTCGACGCTTATGTTTTGAGCAGATTAACAGCCGCCTGCCTGAAAGAAAGATTGTGCAAGTACTGTCAATATTTTCAGCCTTCGCGCTTGCAGATCCAACATTCGATACTCCTGATAAGATTGACTTACTTTTGAGTACTCGTATAGTCGGTGAAGTGTTGTTGGAAGGTTTAGTGAAGGGTCCGCCGGGCACACCCGTCGCACAAAACACTAAACAGGGCTGGATTTTATCTGGTAACGTAGCCGATAAAATCCAGAGTGTATCGTTGACACCAAGGGCCGTATGTTGCCATGCCATTGCAGATACAGATGTGAATGAGCAATTACGAAGATTTTTGGAACTAGAGTCCGATCAGTCTTCAGTTCGCAAGGTTAGTTTAACTGAAGAGGAACAACGTTGCGAAGACTTTTACTCAGCGACAACTCGCAGAGATGATGCTGGTCGATATATTGTCAAGCTGCCTTATAAGCACTCTGATCCCAAATCTAAGTATGGTAGGTCTGAAATCATAGCTCAAAAAAGATTTCACATGCTCGAACGAAAGCTTTTGAAAAACCTTTCACTCAGAACGAAATACAGTAGTGTCATTAGCGAATACCTGCAGCTGGGACATGCAGAGGTTGTTCCTGAGTCGGAGAGAGAAAGAAATACTGTTTATTTACCGCATCACGCAGTAGTGAGAAATGACAAAACCACTACGAAGCTCAGGGTAGTTTTTGACGCTTCATGTTCGGGTTGTAACGGAGTTTCGTTAAACGAAAACTTAATGGTTGGTCCTACGTTGCAACCTGATTTGCGACAAACTGTTATGCGATGGCGCTGCTATCCAATAAGTTTGGTCGCCGACATCATTAAAATGTATCGCCAGGTGAGAATTTCCAAGGATGATGTGGATTATCAACGCATTTTGTGGCGTGACAATCCAGAGTCTGCATTACAGCACTTGCGATTGACACGTGTCACTTTTGGTACATCATCTGCTCCGTACCTTGCGGTGTGCTCCTTACAACAAATAGCTCGTGACGAGAGAGAGGATTTTCCTTTAGCAGCTAGCCGTGTGCTCAGCGATTTTTTGTCGACGATTTGTTGACCGGTTGCGAAAGCGTCGCAGAAGGCGAAGAAATCTATCGCCAAATGAATGAGTTACTCGGTCGGGAGGGTTTCAGCTCCAGAAGTGGTCAAGTAGTAACATAGAGCTAGTGAAAAGGATAACGAAGGGGACAGTAGAGATGAAGGAAGATGTAGAATTTAATGTAGATAATAATATAATTAAAATTTTGGGATTGACCTGGGATCGAAAATCAGATCATTTCAAATACACTGTCCATCTTCCCCAACTGGAAACACCCGTGACTAAGCGTAGACTCATATCGGACATCACTCGATTATTTGATCCTCTTGGTTGGATTGCTCCGATCATAACTAAAGCCAACGTGCTTATTCAGCTTGTGTGGCTGTCTGGTATTGGTTGGTACAATGAGCTCCCCGACAGTATACTCAAGGATTGGTTTAGTTATAGGAATAATCTTCACAATCTTTGTGCTTTCCATTTGCCTAGGTGGGTAAATTCAAATTGTAATGACACTATTGAGTTGCAAGGGTTCTGTGACGCTTCCAGCATGGCTTATGCAGCTGTAGTTTATTTAAGGTTAGTAGATTGCAATGGAGAAGTTCATGTCAGTTTATTGGCATCTAAAACCAAGGTAGCTCCAGTCAAAGTGGTTTCTATTCCACGCTTGGCATTATGCGGCGCGGTGCTGCTCTCAAAACTTATTTCAGAAATTTCGGGCGCCTTGGGTATAGCCAAAGAAAATGTACATGCCTGGACTGACTCCTCAGTGGTTCTCGCCTGGCTGAGTAGCCACCCCAGCCGTAAGAATACGTTCGCGGGCAACAGAGTATCGGAAATTCTCTCAACCACGGAAAATACCCAGTGGTCTCATATCCAGTCTAAGGATAATCCTGCAGACTGTGCGTCTCTCGAGACGCTGAATTTTCAGTGTTCATACGACGAGACGTGACGAGTTCATACCTCGGTATGAACTCGTCAGAATTTGTTGACTTTGAAATGTGGAAGGAAGGTCCTAAATGGTTAACAAATACAAATATAAATTACAACAAAGCAAGTATAGAGGAAACTAATTTAGAAGAGAGGAAATCAAAGTTAGCATTTAATGTCGTAATTAATGAGAATATATATAATGTAGATAATCTGAAATCCCTTTATGAGGATTCTAGAGCTTGTGTGAGGATAAACGGGGCATACACTGACTGGTTTACCATCGAGAAAGGTGTTAGACAGGGATGTGTAGCGTCGCCGTGGCTGTTTAACCTCTTCATGGACAGTTTTTTGCAAGATTTAAAACATAGTGACTGCGGATTAAGGATGAATGGGTTACTCGTCAAATGCCTCCTTTATGCTGATGATCAGGTAATACTTGCATCTTCAGCGGAGGAGTTGCAGGAGATGGTAGCAATCATGCATGGTGCGTTAGAGAGGAAAGGAATGAAAGTGAATGTAAGTAAAACGAAAGTTATGGTTTTTGAAAAGGAGGAATGCGTTACGGCTTGTAATGTTTTGATCGATGGACAGCGAGTGGAACAAGTGAATGAGTTTGTTTACTTAGGTACGTTGTTTACAAGAGATGGTAAGAATGAAGAAGATATTGAAAGGAGAGTTAATGCAGGTAATAGTGTGAATGGAGCTCTGAAAGCGTTTATGAACAGTCAAAACGTGTCCAAAAAGTCACGTTTGGCTGTACATAGAGGCGTGTTAGTGCCTACCCTTATGTATGGTAGTGAAAGTTGGGTATGGCAGAAGAGATTTGAAAGTAAAATAAATGCTGTAGAAATGAGAGCACTGAGAAGTATGTGTGGTGTGTCTTTGACCGACAGAGTAAAGAATTGTGTGATACGAGAGTGGTGTGGGGTAAAAGAAGATGTAGTGACAAGCATTGAGAAAGGCATGTTAAGATGGTTTGGGCACATGGAGAGGATGGGTGACGATAGACTGACAAAGAAGATATATAAGGCAAGTGTGAATGAAACAGGACAAAGGGGAAGACCTAGGCGGACGTTCTCTGACCAGATTGGAGACATCCTGAAAAAAAGACAAGTCAGAAGTACCCTTAACAGAAGAGCATGCATGAGAAACTTGATGGGAGTGAGTGAAGCAAGTGAGGTATGTCAGGATCGTTGCAAATGGCGTTCCGTAGTCTCTGCCTACCCCTCCGGGAAACAGGCGTGATTCTATGTATGTATAGATAATAGTCTAATAACAAAATTTTTATCACTTAAAAGGTTAATTAGAGTAATAGCCATATGTAGAAGATTTTTAAACTTGAAAAATAAAAGTAAAGATAGAGGTGGTCTTATAAGCTTTTTAGAAATTAACGTAGCACTTTATACTTGTTTAGACTCTGTCAAAAGGATTATTTTAAGGAAGACATAGAAAGTCTACAAAAAACTGGTCAAGTTGAAAGAAAAAGTACACTTATCTCTCTCAGTCCTTATCTGGATAACAACCACATTCTACGAGTAGGCGGTAGACTACAGCGTGCTCATCTCCATGACGATATGAGACATCCTATCATCATACCCTATAGGTCTCATTTTATGACACTGTTGATAGGCGATGCTCATGAACGTACGCTACACGGTGGACCACAGCTATTGTTGAATTACTCGCGAAGCCAGTATTGGATCGTCAATGCTAGGAATGCAGTTAGAGGCTATGTACGGAAATGTGTACGTTGTATTAGATATTCTGCACGAGGCATTTAACCGCTAATGGGACAGTTACCATCCGCCAGAGTCAATGCTTGCCGCCTTTCTACCGAAGTGGCGTGGACTATGCAGGTCCTATCAGCGTTAGACCCACAAGAGGTCGCGGTTATCACTCCACTAAAGGATATATCTGCCTTATTGAATGCATGGCTACCCGAGCCGTATATCTAGAAATGGTGAGTGACATGACGTCACAAGCCTTTTTAGCATCCTTTAAGCGCTTTGTATCCCGTCATGGTCATTGCGGAGAGCTCTGGAGTGATAACGGCACCACTTTTGTGGGGGCTAATAAAGAGCTATGGACTCTTTTCTGCCACGAAAGGTCTGGTGTAGCATCTGACATTGCTGACTGGTTGGCAACCAACGGTACTGAGTGGCACTTCATTCCACCTCACTCTCCAAATTTTGGTGGGCTTTGGGAAGCTGGAGTGAAGTCCACGAAACACCATCTAAAGCGGGTGATAGGTACTAGCACTCTTACTTTTGAAGAGATGATGACAGTTCTTGCACAAATTGAGGCTTGTCTCAATTCCAGGCTAATCTCTGCACTGAGCAACAATCCTGACGATCCATCCCCTCTGACTTCAGGCCATTTCTTAGTAGGTGAGCCTTTGCTGCTCGTACCAGAAGCCAACTTCGAGAATTCCAACATTAGCTCGCTGAAGAGATGGCATTTGACACAACGCATGGTTCAGGATTTTTGGCGTAGGTGGTCCTGCGAATATCTAGTGCAATTCCACCACAGATACAAGTGGTCACACCAAACTCCCGAACCAGACGTAGGAAATGTGGTGCTGGTAATGGAAGACGATTTACCTCCGGCAAGGTGGCTTTATGGCCTCATTGTTGAAAAACATACTGGCTCGGACAAGGTCGCGAGGGTTGTTTCTTTGCGCTGTAAGGGATCCATAATAAAGAGACCGGTCTCTAAGTTAATTATTCTACCGGTCACTGAGTAATTACATTGTCGATATTGCATTTATATTATGTTGTGTTTAAACTGTTTTATATCATGTATTAGTAGTTTAAGCAGATTTAGTTAAGATTGTTAAGGTTCAGTACACATACAGTCCATTAGCTCTGATAACGTCCATCAGTTATTTGTTTGATATAAGTTTTCTCATGGTGGGCGGTTATCTATTTGTATTTTTGTAATCAGATCTTTGTTTATTGTTATGTCCATTCTGTCCATGGTGGGCGGCATGTTTAATGTTTACTGAAAAGTTTGACATGCCGCTCGGTAGATGGCGTTGTACCATATTTGTATATTTCTGAATCGCGGTATCATGATTCTCCGCGAGTAGTATATAACGTCTGGTTGATTCAATAAACTTTGTACTCGCTTGGGAACGTGTTTCACTTACGAAACCCTCTCTTAAAGGCGATTTTTGGGACTACGGTCCACTGTGAACGTTAAGGTACTACTGTGTGTGTTTTAAGGAGTGCATTTGTTCTAAAAAATGTCATATTCTAAATTTAAGTAGCATTAAATTCAAAACTATAAAAAGTATGCTCCGTCTTATAGTTCACTTACTACCAAAATAACTTGTCGATAGTTACAAAGGACAAATGTCCCTTTTTTCTGAAGCCGTAGACTGCGCACAGGTAATTAATGTCCCTTTTATTTAAACTTAACGGATTGCTATATTATATATCAATAGAACGTTGTCTTAGTCTGGGTGTTTCTATGTATAATATGTATGTATTTACAAAAAAAAGTATAATTATATGTATGTTTATCCATTGTTTAGTACCCATAGTACAAGCTCTGTTTAGTTTGGGACTAGATGGTGTTGTGTGAATGTGGTAGAATATTATTATTATTATTATTATAGACGCAAGCGGCGGTAGCCCAGCGGTGTACGTAACGGACTGCCGAGACGATGGTCTCGGGTTCGATCCCCAGGTACCTCGGGCACACACCTCTGACTTTTCGAAGTTATGTGTGTTTGAAATAGAATTAGTTTTTATTATAAGTCAAATCGATTAGATCGATTGAGTAACATTTTGTTTAGTCTATTGAAAAATTCTGACAATGGTTACACTGAACTGTCATTCACTCACTTTGGTTCTTTGTCGTTTCCCGCGGTCGGTGAAAAAAGGCTCTGGATAGATTTCGTTTTGTGAGCGTTTTGATCTTGTATTTGGAACCCGTTTTGATTGTCACTTCCTTGATCAATAACTGGCACCGGTCAATTGTGATAAAAATAGTACCTATTTTAACGAACATTGTAAAACTTGAGTGAATCCGATGCACGTGGTTGGTGCCGGACGAATTTGCTGATTGAAAACGCTGCGTTGGAGTCTGGTAAAGTAAAGATAATTCACTTGCTAATATTGGCCAATTTAGTCTCGTGTGTGTCTAGCTTGCCTCCAGGACTCCACTCAAGAACATCACCAGGAGATATTTGGTAAGACATTTTATTAATATTAGAATTTATATTCATTCGCTGTGCTACCGCAGTGTATGTTGGACCTTTGCCTTGGGCTGAGACTGGATGAATTAATCGCTTCCACTGATCTCTGTAAACCTTACCCGATCTCAGCTCAAACTCTAGACATAATTTTTGGTGCAGAGCTGTTGTTGAAATTTAGCCGCTGTTGCATTACTGAGTACAAACCTCAGATTGGTATAAGCTTGTACCTTATCACCGTGTAGACAGTATTGTAGTGTTTGTCAGGTCATTTATTGTCTAAAATACATAATATTTAATTGTATAAGTTGACCTAGATAATTTGAAACACATTGTCACATAACCTCAATCAGTAATTGTTGATTTGTATTGTTGAAAAATCTAACTTAAATTTGTTGTTGCATTAATAAGTCAGTTTGTTTGGATACATAACAGCTGTATGTATCAATAAATTTAGTAAATTTAGTTAATTGCATATATTCATAAACATTATAACCAACTTGACCTTGCCACTTGGGCGGGTCACATTAATAAACTTTGTTTTGTTATAATATAGATAATATTGCTAGGTAACACTTATTCTGTGCTTACTTACTATTGTATATCTCAAATAACACAGCCAGTCTGTCTGTTGCAAATAATTTATTAATTAATTTGAAGTTCAACTTTTAATTTGTTATAAGTTACAACTTTGATAACTTTTGTGTTTGATTCTTCAATATATTGAAACTATTAATTTTGTTGGACAGTAGATACCTGTCACTTGCCTGCACTTGCAGTAAACAGGCTAATACTTTGTTGGTTTCGAGAATTAAGAAAAATTAAGTTTTGATTGTTAATTTTATTTAACGCTTGTCCGGGCTCTTTTGAATTTTGATTATGTCAGCTATCAAGGACTTGCGTGCGGCTGCTGGTGCTATTGCATCAGATTTGCGCTGGTTTGCCTCGGCCAATGCTTTAGTGAACCGGCCTGATCGCCAGCAGGCCTTACTTCAGAGGTACGAGCGGATTGACGATCGCCTGGCAAGTGTGGAACAGCAATTCCGCACTTTCAGCACTTGCTGTCTTGAAGTGTCAATCAATGATTTCACCGCTGACCAGCGAAATAAGGTCAGCGAAGACTATGCCCAGGTCTTAGACCTGTATGATGCTGTCTCCAATACTGCGAGATAACTAGTTGCCGATAGGGAAGGGCAACCCGGCCTGAAGCAGGAGCTTCCTAGGTCAGCACCGGGGCTGGTGAGTAGGCTCCCTACTTTGGACCTCCCCCATTTTGATGGCTGCCTAGGAAGCTACCTGGGCTTCGTTAATTTGTTCGACAGCTTAGTCAATGATAGGGCTGACCTTCGGCCGGCACAAAAGTTGGCCTATCTAATGTCGGTTCTGGATGGGGAGGCTAAGGGCCTCATCCAGCATCTGCCCGTGTCTGACGAGGCGTACCAGACGGCTCGGGACCTAATTACCCGTAGGTACCATATTAAGCGTGGCCTCGCCTACACGCACATCGAGCAGATTTTGGGCTTGCCGACGCTCACCCGGGTCTCTGGGTTGCGCACCCAACTGTTGAACCCGCTCTTGGTGGCCATCAACGCACTTAAGTGCCTTGACCTGCCCGTAGACCAATGGTCCTATCTATTGGTGCACATTGTGCTGAAAAAGCTGCCTGCCGACCTGAGGTCGCGTTTTGAACAGCGCTTTGGTGGGGATAGCGCGACCCATCTGCCCCCCTTTGCTGACCTGGAGAAGTTCCTGGAGGATGAGTGCCGGGTCTTGGACAACTCCGGTGGTGACACGCCGGCTAAGTCGCAGCCGCCCAAGGTCAAGGAGCAGGCTCGCGTTCATACTCGAGCCAATGTTGACCGGCGCCCTCCTCGCTTTGCAGTCACGCAGAGCCCAGTGGAGTGCTCCTACTGCAAGGTCACGGGGCACAGAACGGCCAGTTGTAGGGCATTCTTGGACCTGCATGTCGCCTCTCGTAGGCACATCGCGAATGCCCGCCACCTTTGCTTCTCTTGCTTGGGGTCCCACTACCAGCGAGACTGCCCAAACTCTCACCCCTGTCCTCACTGTGGAGGACAGCATTTGGACATTCTCTGTATGAATGCCAGAGAGGTTGGCCGCTTGTCCAACCAGCCGACGCCGCGCACGGGCGGGTGTTTTGAAGGTGGCAGCCGAGGCTCACCGACGCGTAGCCGAGAGTCGCCTCGCTCAATTGATCGCCACTCGCCCCGCTTGGAGAACCGTAGCGTGCGCACGCCTCCTCTCTCTCGCGCACCTGAATGTGCTGTTCAGCGTCACCAGCACCATGACTGCTGCCCCAGGTATTCCCCTCCTTTGGCGGAGTGTCCCCGCCTTGACTCGCGCCCACCTCGTTTTGGGCGGGTGCGTCACTATGACCACCCACAGATGGCGCGCGGATCGAGTCATCGCACTTTTGAGGACTTCAAGCCGCACCCTCATTTTGACTTGCCTGGTCCTGGCCAATGGTCGCCGCCCAGGCAACAATAGGTCATTGATCCCTGCCCTATAACGCCAACCTCCCCCATTGAGACCGTTATCCTACCAACGGTTGCTGTTCGGGTCTGGGGACCCACGGGGACCTCTGTTGTTGTCCGTGCTATATTGGACACAGGTTCATAAGGTTGCATTGTTTCCACTTATTTGGTAGGGCAGGTTAAATTAAATATGGGCTCTTTTCCAAATTGTATACGGGGCATAGGTGACGTAGCCTCTAATGTTGAAGGGCAAGTTAAGGTTTTGTTTGGCCCTGTTGAATCTTCACACCCGAGGATTAAAACCTCGGCTATTGTGCTGAAGAATATTTTGGGTATGCATCCACAGAAACAGCTACCCGCTGCTGTGGTGAATTTGACATCGGGATTGGAACTGGCAGACCCCAAATTTGACACACCGGGACAAATCGACTTGTTGATTGGCTCTGATGTCCTCGGTGGAATTTTGATTGGTGGGAAACGGGTCTTGGTGCCAAATGGTTTGACTGCCATCCCGACCATGTTTGGATTTGCTTTGATGGGACCTGTACCTAGGGACCCCCCTCCACCCGAACTTGATAATTTGTTGGCTGTAGGCTCTGCTCTCTCTGATGCAGTTCAGAGGTTTTGGGAGGTAGAGGAGCCCCCTCAAGTTGCCCGTTTGAATCCAGTACATGAGGAGTGCGAGCTGTTCTTCCAGAACAACACGGGTCGACTCCGTTCTGGTCGTATCATTACGAGGCTACCTTTTCTGTCTGTTCGGCCTCCGCTTGGTGAGTCACGACCTTTAGCCGAAAAGAGATTGTTGGCTATGGAGCGTCGCATGGGTCGTGATCCGGAGCTCAGACAGAAGTATATTGAGTTCATGAGAGAATATGAACAATTGGGACACATGTCTGTGTCAAATTTGGATTGGCGTTCGGTGGAGCACTACTTTTTCCCGCATCATGCGGTATTGAAGCCATCGAGTGGCAAGCTGCGCACAGTATTTGATGGTTCTGCGCAGACTTCAACAGGCGTATCCTTGAACCAGTGCTTGCATTCTGGTCCCAAGTTGGTCAAGGACCTTTGTGACGTCATCACCAGCTTCCGACGACATCAGGTTGTCTTTGTGGCCGACATAAAAATGATGTTCAGGCAGACTATTATCCACCCTGATGACCGTCGCTTCCAGCTGATCCTTTGGAGAGAGTCTCCTCGTGATCCCATGGTCGTCTACGAGCTCAATACTAATACGTACGGGTTAAGGTCAAGCCCCTACTTGGCAATACGTTCTCTTTGGGAGCTCGCAGACCGCGAAGGACTACGATATTTACGTCGATGACATTTGCTCGGGCGCCTCCACAGCGGACGAGACGATCCCCATTTGAGATTGTTGACAACCCCGCCATGATGGCTGTTCTCGGCGTTCAGTACAGACCAGTCCAAGACATCTTTACATATAACGTAGACTTGAAATTGCCGTGTTCTTGGACTAAACGTCTCGTGTTGTCTACTGTCGCCAGAACCTTTGATCCGATCGGTTGGATTTGTCCTATCATATTTTGGGCAAAATGCTTCTTGCAGAAGCTTTGGACAGCAGGATTGACTTGGGACGAACCTCTACGCTGTACTCTTGTTGAGGAATGGACCTCTTTTGTATCCTCACTTCCTGCCGTCAACGAGATCTCCTTGCCTCGTCCCATCCTTCCTCCCGGGAAGTACAAGGCCACCCTTCACGGGTTTTGTGATGCCTTGGAGCGTGGGCACGCGGCCGTGGTGTACTTGCGCACAGTTAGTGCCTCAGGTCAGGTGAGGGTTTCCCTGATCATGGCGAAGAGCAAGGTTGCACCCCTTCGTACATCTTTGACCATTCCGAAATTGGAGCTCTCGGGAGCAGCCCTACTTGTACGCTTGTTGAATCACGTGTCCAGTACCTTGGGTAAAAGCATTTGCATTAATGGGACCTACGCCTGGACAGACAGCCAAATTGTTCTTTGTTGGTTGAAGGCTTCTGTACACACCTTGGAGGTATTTGTCGCTAATCGCGTCTCCCAAATCCAAAAATCCGAAGTCAAACTTGTTTGGAGACACGTGCCAGGTGAGCTCAACCCCACTGATTGTGCCTCGCGCGGATGCTTGACACCTAGTTTGATAGGTAATTCGCTGTGGTGGGGTCCGAAATGGTTGAGTCGACCAGAAACTGATTGGCCTCGAACGCCAATTTTGAATACTTCTAATTTGCCGGGTCTACGAACACTCGCTCTTGAGAAGGTGGAATGCGCCTTTGACCCCGATTTTTTGTTGAATCGTTACAGCTCCCTCGACAAGTTGTTAGGTGTCACTGCTTGGATAAAGCGTTTTGTTTTTAATTTAAGGCACCCACAACAGAAACGACTGACACCGTTTCTCTCACCACAGGAACGACAGGAGTCCCTCACCTTTTGGGTTCGTTCTGTGCAATTGGCGCACTTTGAGAAGGAGATTGCTATCCTCAAGTCAGGGAAATTGAAATTATCGGGCGCTGTATCTAAATTGAACCCCTTTTTGGACGATACGGGTCTCTTGCGCGTTGGAGGGCGTCTCAAGAACGCCAACCTCCCTTACGGAGCACGTCACCCCCTGTTGTTACCCAAGGACGGTCATTTGGTGCGTTTGTTGGTAACTGACCGTCACCTTAAAAATTCGCATGCTGGTTGTAATGCGCTCTTGGCCATTTTGCAACGCGAATTTTGGATCTTGTCTGCCTGAAGAATTATTCGGAGTGTAGTCTTTCGCTGCATCCCTTGCTATAAGCTCAAGGCTTCTACCATGCAGCCGTTGATGGGGGACTTACCGGCAGATCGCGTAACTGAGAGCAGGACGTTTGACGGTGTTGGCACGGACTTCGCAGGTCCCTTTTTGGTGAAAACGTCGACACTTCGAAACAGCAAGACTGTTAAGGCCTATTTGTGTGTTTTTGTTTGTCTCTCCACAAAGGCCGTACACTTAGAACTGGTCTCCTCGCTTACGACCGAGGCGTTTGTAGCCACATTTGACAGATTTGTATCCCGCAGAGGGATGCCTTCCTTGATCCGTTCTGACTGCGGAACTAACTTCAAGGGCACCTATAATTATTTGAATGATGTTGTTAATTTCCTTGAACTCAACAAAGCTGATATAGGTGATAGGCTTGCCCGACGTGGGATAAATTGGTTGTTTTCCCCACCAAATTGTCCACACTGGGGTGGTATATTTGAGGCCGCCGTAAAATCGGCCAAAACACACTTGCGCAGGACAATCGGTGAGTCTGTCCTTAAATTTGAGGAACTTGTAACTGTGTTTTGTAAGATTGAGGCCGTTTTGAACTCTCGGCCATTGTGCCCGATCTCCTCAGATCCGAATGATTTGGAGGCCCTTACGCCGGGCCATTTTTTCATTGGTCGCCCACTTGTCGCCTTGCCTGAGTACCCCTATATTGATACGAGACCTGGTCGTCTCTCGCGTTTTGAATTGGTACGCCAGATTACTCAGAGCTTTTGGAAACGCTGGAATTTGGAATATTTGCACATACTCCAGCAACGCGTTAAGTGGACCGTCAAGACCGATCCACCCAAGATTGGTGACCTCGTTTTGATCAAGGAGGCTAACCTTCCGCCACTTAGATGGCGCAGGGGGCGCATCCTTCGTTTGGTAACTGGGGCTGATGGAGTTCCCCGATTTGCTGAGGTCTTGGTGGACGGTTCGATTCTGAGGAGAGCGGTTGCAACATTGTCACGTCTACCAACCGATTAGCGGACCGGTAGGCCGGTCCGGGGCGGGTGGATGTTTGAAATAGAATTAGTTTTTATTATAAGTCAAATCGATTTGATCGATTGAGTAACATTTTGTTTAGTCTATTGAAAAATTCTGACAATGGTCACACGGAACTGTCATTCACTCACTTTGGTTCTTTGTCGTTTCCCGCGGTCGGTGAAAAAAGGCTCTGGATAGATTTCGTTTTGTGAGCGTTTTGATCTTGTATTTGGAACCCGCTTTGACTGTCACTTCCTTGATCAATAACTGGCACCGCTCAATTGTGATAAAAATAGTATTTTAACGAACATTGTAAAACTTGAGTGAATCCGATGCACGTGGTTGGTGCCGGACGAATTTGCTGATTGAAAACGCTGCGTTGGAGTCTGGTAAAGTAAAGATAATTCACTTGCTAATATTGGCCAATTTAGTCTCGTGTGTGTCTAGCTTGCCTCCAGGACTCCACTCAAGAACATCACCAGGAGATATTTGGTAAGACATTTTATTAATATTAGAATTTATATTCATTCGCTGTGCTACCGCAGTGTATGTTGGACCTTTGCCTTGGGCTGAGACTGGATGAATTAATCGCTTCCACTGATCTCTGTAAACCTTACCCGATCTCAGCTCAAACTCTAGACAATGTGTGTATTAAAAATGTTAATTATCGCTCGCTTAATAATGTGCCTGGTAAATGGCAATAGGCTCGCCCCCTATTACATTGGGACCTAAACATATCTGGCGAAGTGTGGGTGTGTAATACACCTCTGCCTACCCCTTCGGGGATAAAAGGCGTGAAGATATGTTATGTGTTATGTTATTATAGACGCGTAATGAAATGAGCTTTAGAATAATACCAAATAACACCAAATAATATACATGTAGACCACGCAAGGACAGTATAAAGTGAAAATTAGAAATATTTCCCCGCCATTTTTGAGCGTGATTTTATAGTCTGACATATTCTTTTTTCTCGTCGTTTTTTATTAAAGGCGATGTATAAGTATTATACATGGTTAGAAAGATTATTTAATTTACTTTTAGAGGAACTAAATATAATTAAATGAAACATTTTGATTTTAAACATAAAAAAATAAAACAAAGAATTGATTGTTAATTGTCGCCAATTTCCGTATTTTTCTTTTTAATACCTTTTTATGTCATATATCTGATTCAAACCTACATAAGTTTCGTACCAATTAGATTTTCAAGCAAAAGAACAATTTCCAATAAGAATCCGATAAGAAATACTCTTACTGGAATAATACTGCACAGTTTACTTTTTCCCGCCAAAAATAACCTGAATATCCGCAAGTTTTTTCGATAATCAATATCTCATGAATAATATGAGTATTATATATCATATGATAGGTTTATATATATACTCATAATTAAAAAATAACAAAGGGCATAAATGTAACCTTATCAACATACATATGTATTTACATTCAATAAAAAATTAATGCCGTTTTTACGAAAACCGTTTGTAAAAATCTCTTAAATTAAAGTAATACGCAATATTTATTATTTTTTTTGCTGTAACTTCGTAATTAATTAGAGTAATTAATTAGATTATTTACAATAAAAACATAAAAGTATCATATATAATTATAATATCTGATTACAATATCAATATATAATACAAGTTTTTAATCCAAAATTACGCCCCGCGCGCAAAATGCAATTCACATACTAATATCTAAATAACTTTTCAAGCAAGTTTTGCTATAATTTTATATATTTGTTAAGATAATATTACTAGGTATATAACAAAACAAAAGGAACCAAGGTTCAACTCGTATTGTTATCACGATAAGCAATTGTTTCGACTAAGTCGTTAAAAGTCGTAATTGTTTACATAGCATCCGGTTTGGCCCCTCGCATAAAGTAAACACTTCATTCAAACGTAGCGTATTTGAGATCATATAAAAGAATAATTCATTAAGTTGAACAAAAACATAACTTCAGCACCCTCACGCTACAAACGAATAAACAATGACTGATTTATTGAGCTCGCCCGTCAAGTGCTCGGCGGCGCGTTGAGCCGTAAGCACTTGGGATATTTTTAGGTACCTACGCGAAACAACGCAGCGGATAGTAACTAAATGGAGGACAAAAGAAACTCTCTATTATTAATACCAAAATGATTAGACACTTTTTTATCAAAAATATGGTAGGGACTAAATAATTATTCCCATTTGCTGCGTCAAGTGTTGTGGGTTCGATTCCCTTAGGGTGCTTCTACACGGTGCATGTAGCTGGAGCAAGTAAAGGTGCGGGTTACACGCGTGAGTAATATGCGCAAGATACTTGTTCTAGTTACTCGCTTGTACTTGTACATGGTGTAAATAACTGGAGCAAGTAAAGATGCGGGCTACTTGCGCAAGCTGTGTGTACAAGTTATTTGTTCGTGGTCAAGAGCTAGGTATATGTGCCTGCTATTCGCGCGCTAGCTTGAATCGCGTCAAAATATCTCGATGAATGAAAATTCTTTAAAATCATATGTTAAAAATGTAATTTTAACAAGTAACATGCGTGAGTGACCCGCGCGCGCCGCAGAGCACGCGAGTTACTTGCGCGGGTTGCTCGCATTGGTACATGCTCGAGTCGCTGGACCCGCACATTTTTTAAACGATATGTTTACGGTGCATGTCACCCGCGCAAGTGCCCAACATGCTCAAGCTACATGCGCCGTGTACAAGCACCCTTACGGATCAACATACGATTGAGTGATCCACAAATTGTCGTTTTGAGTCTCTGTATTCTGTGTGTCTCTATAATATGATATACTCAATAAGATACACAGATTGGAGTCGTCTTTAAAAAAAATATCACAATCTAGTCTAATATCTAGTATGTATGTTTATGTGACTGTGAGTTATTTTTATTATCACAATACTGTTTATAGCTCTTTTTATATATTTTTGCTATTGTCAACAATTGTAAAGCTGTAATATTAAACTTGAGTTTCTTGCCTGCTTCTTATTTTTCTCTCCTGGGTGTTATTTTTCCCCTTTTTGAAATAGTTGTAATATTTAACGATTGACTTCTAATGGCGATAGCTTACTGGCAAGAAATATTTATCTACCAACTGAACTGCCGCGCAGAAATTCATATAATCCAAACCAGCGCGCAATTAGATTTTTCTGTAATGTGACCATTATATTATTTGTTTATTGCCTCGTGCATGTCCGTGTGGTGACGGATTAAGAATACGGAATGTCACCACCCCATATCATCCCATGGGTGTCGTTAGAGCTGACAGAGGGACCATATTATGCGGAGAACAGCACTGTAAGAGAAGGAAAACTTGTTACAAACCCTATACCAACCCGTTTGGCCAGCGTATACCACGCTGGCCAATTCCTCCTTTCAAAGGAGAGGCCTAGTCAAGCAGTGGACTGTTGAAGGAGGCTGATGCGAATGCTGTGCCACATATAGCAAGTTAATCCAGGTAATTGATAATTTTGATAGTTGTCACGGGGACTCAGTGCATTTAAATAGACACTGGTCTAAACCATAAGATATTGCTATGTCTTCTAGTTGAGTAAGTCTGTCATCGGTCACTTAGAACTTAAAAAGAAAATATTTTGTGGGAATCAGCTTAACCTAGAAACCGTACCAAGGCGGGCTTGGCTGATGCGAATGTGACCGGAATAACGATAGATTAATGATGTTGATGAAAAAACGTGGATATGGACAGCATCTGCATGTAGGTAACGTATCATCACTGTCTTGCCCTGGTCCCAATTTCTTTGGGGACGGCGCAGTATGTCCTTCGCTTTCATACTTCTCTGTCACCAGTCATCCGATCGTTTACCCCTTTCTCTTTCATATCCATCCTCACACAGTCCATCCATCTTTTCCTTGGCCGTCCTCTCCCTTTTCGTCCTTCTACGTGCATATTCATCACTGTTTTACCTACTTACATCTCATCTCTCCGCATAACATGTCCATACCAGGCCAATCGACTTCCTTTTACCTTTTCATCTATGGGCGCCACTTTCATACTACCTCTAACGTAATCATTCCTAATTCTGTCCATTCTTGTCACTTCACACATCCATCGTAACATTCTCATCTCTGCCACATGCAATCGTTTTTCATCCATCTTCTTTGTAGCCCAACTCTCAGCTCCACACAGTACGCCAGGCCTTATAACCGACTTATACATGCAGCCCTTTAATTTAACAGGCATTTTGTGGTCGCATATTGTGCCTGAGACCTGTCGCCATTTCATCCATCCTGCGTTGATTCTTTGCCTAACATCCCGATCAATTTCGCCGTCATCTTACAGAAGTGAACCTAGTTAGCGGAACTTGGAGCATACTGGTAGAGGTGTACCGCTGAGTGTAACCGGTATAGAACTGGAGAGACCGCCAAAGTCACAGAACATATATTCCGTTTTGGTTCCGCTTATTATCAGGCTTACATTCTCTAATCTCTGCCGCCACTCCTCCAGCTTGCTCTGCCCCTTCTGTCTTCTCTCTGCCACCAGAACGATGTCGTCGGCAAACAGCATGCACCAAGGTGCCTCTGCCTGTAAGTCCGTTGATATAGCATCCATAATTAACAGGAAGAGGTAGGGGCTAAGGTCCGACCCTTGGTGCAAGCCTACGACAACATCGAATCTGGCTGTGATACCAGCTGCGGATCGGACTTGCGTTCGGCATTCAGCGTACATGGCTTGAATCAACGTCAGGTATTTTCCAGGCACTCCTTTCTTCTTCAGGGCCCACCACAAGACTTCACGAGGCACTCGGTCATATGCCTTTTCAAGGTCGACGAACACCATGTGCAAGTTTTTATGCGCCTCTTTGTATTTTTCGCACATTTGGCGAAGTGCAAAAATGGCATCCATCGTACCTCGACTAGGCATAAAACAGAATTGGTTTCGTGAAATCTCACTCTCGTCACGCAGGCGTTGCTTAATTACATTCCGATCGAGTAGCGTTGAGTGCGGACGTACTTGCGCTGCTACGTGTGTATTAAATAATTATTCTTTAATAAATGTAGTGTAAACATTATAACTATGCGCTGCTCACAGCAACTCATAGCTAACGAGTTGTTGGCATTCATTCAACATGCCATCGATACCATGGACGAGGTCAGCATCTTGCAGATCTATAAGTCCAACTTTAAGGAAGAATATAATATTAGTGCTGGTAAAAAAGTACTGTATCAGACTCTGAATAAACTGGACCAGATGCCGTCCTGGCGAAGAGATGGCACTGAGAAGAGCATCCAGGATATCATCACCTTATTGAAGGTGACCGACCCAGACGACGTGCCTACTTTTGTCGCGAAGGATCTGCACAAGCTGCCGCCCGTCACATTCGACCACGTCGACGTAACCAGGCTACTGAAGACATCACATCCTTGAAATCCAGCCTGGCCGAAGTTCAAGCCAAGTTGAAGACATCAGATAACACCATAACTGAACTACGTGCAGAGGTAATGTTATTACAAAACGCTATATCTGCAAGTAGGTCATCGCATGAGTCAAATGTAAACACCCGACGCGGGGCTCAAATTGCATCTGAATGCAGTTTCAAGTCAGCGAATTTACTTGGATCGCCTTTCGCCGCGAGTAATGCAAGCGGTGTGACGTCTGCTGTTGCTGACCTCGGGTCGTCGACACCGGTCAAGGTTTTGTCGCAAAAAGATGCGTCAATCCCTAAGCGCGACTATGCAGCTGTTACCGCTAAAAGCAAAGCGGCCATGCCAGCAAATCGCCAGGATAAACAAGAGCATAAACCGAAGGTTTGTGAGCCCCCCCGTAACAAGGACATGGAACAGACAGTCCAAGAAAAGGCAACGTGTGACAAGGACGGCTTTATCAAGGTGGAGAAAAAGAAGAAGAAGCCATCGTGCCGTAACCTTTGTGGTACCGGGATAGCAGGGTCTAATATGCTGCTACGTCCCGCAGTACCAACCACACAGTTGTGCGTATCCCGGTTGCATCACTCCACAAAGGAAGAGGAGGTCGTGGAGCATTTGCGCCTGAAAACCAACTGGACTTTGAGAGTCGAGAGATTGGAGTCACTCCATAACACGAACTTTAAGTCAGACGTGGTACAGGTGCCGACTCAACATCTCCAGACGTTCCTCAAAGAAGAGTTTTGGCCGAAGGGTGTTGTCTATCGGCGTTTTTATGGACGATTACGCAACAAGACACAGTGAAACACGCCACTGTAAACAACACCTGTGCGTTGGATTATTAGTAATTAGACATTTTATTATATGTATGGTAGCCTGTATGGGTTTTTATTACCTGAATTAAACGATTATTATTAATTAGTCTCTCCCATACTTTCATACTATGAGGCATTAACTTTATTCCCCGATAATTGTGGCACTCTTGGATATCACCCTTATTTTAAAAAATGGGCACCAGATAACTGTTGCACCATTCCTCGGATATGGTCTCCTCGTGCAACAGTTTATTGAAGAATAAAGTCAGCCACGCCCATCCATCATTTCCTAACGCTTTCCATGCTTCTACTGGTATTCCATCTGTTCCTAACGCTTTTCCATTCTTCATTCCACTAACAGCCTTATTTATTTCCTTCACTAAACCAATATTCATCTCCTCATTCTCAAGTTTTCCGCTCCAATCGTTCTACTCATTCATTAACTTTTCAAAGTATGTCCTCCACCTTTCTTTTGTTCTATCTTCGTCCATAAGAATCACTTCTGTTTCGTCTTTCATGCACTTAGTATGAGATACATCCTTCGCCTTTCTCTCTCTAGCTTTAGCCATGCTGTATAAATATTTATGACCCTCGGGTTTTTCAAGTAACCCGTACAAGTGGTCTAAGGCTTTGGATCTAGCAATGGCTACGGCCTATTTGGCTCTCTTTTTACATTCGTCATATTCCTTCTTCTTACTTTCTTCTAAAGATGCATTTCCTCCTTTCATCAGCTGCCGATACTTAAGCCTTGCTTTCTTTTGCTTAAATGCATTCTGTACCTCTTTTGTCCACCAACACGTGTCTTTATCTTTCATAAACTTCCCTTTCAAGTCTCCTAAAACATAATTTGCTACACACTTAATACAAAAACTCATCTCTTCCCAACATTCATTGACACTCATATCATTCATATCGCCCATTTGTAACATTTTATCAATCACTCTATCTCTGAATTTTTCTACACATTCATTATTTTCTAACATATGCCATTTTATTTTTGGAGTCAGTTGCTGCTTGGTTCTTTGAAAGCTTATTCGAATCTTAAGTTCGACCATCAGGAGCCTGTGCTGCGTGACTAAATCTTCTCCTGGTACCACTTTACAGTCTTTGACCCAGTTGAGGCGATTACGTCTAAGTAAGAAATAATCGATCTGGGTTATGTGGTGGCCGCTGTTATATATGATCAGATGTTGCTCTTTTTTCTGGAACCAAGTATTTGCAACTGCTAGGTCAAAAGCGGCAGCAGCTTAAAGAATTGCTTCTCCCTCACAATTTTGGCTGCCGAGTCCCCAAACTCCATGTACTGTTTCATACTCTCCACTTGTTCGTCCCACATGTCCATTAAAATCGCCTCCCACAATAATCTCTTCATTCTCCGGTATATTCGTCATCATGGTATCGAAATTAATCCAAAACTTATCTTTCTCACAATCATCACAGTCTACCTGAGGGGCATACACACTGAACACATTCAGAACAATACCTTGCCACATCACTTTCACAGCACTCAATCTGTCATTAACTCTATTTACACATGTCACGCTATCTTTCAGATTTTCGTCTAGTACATTTCCCACATCATTTCTTTTGCCATCACTTCCACAATAGAAAAACTTGTATGCTTCACCGATCTCCCTAGCTTTCGTACCTTTCCATCTTGTTACCTGTAAACATGCCACATTTATTCGTCTTCTTTTCAAAACACTAGCTAACTCTTTAGCTCTTCCAGCCATCGTACCTACGTTCCAACTTGCATACCTCACCTTTACGTCACAGGCTCGCTTCTTACGTTGTGTCTAGAATTACCGTAGGCTTACTGGGAATTGGTTGTAAGCACAGTGGAAGCTAATTTATATTCATCCAGTTGTCCTAAAGTAATCAAATGTCTGACATATATTGCTGAGATTCTCAGCGATGACAAATTATAAAGTAGTTATAAGAAGATTTTACCTTATAGCTCCTGGTGATGTTCTTGAAGTGGACCTATAGATTAACTTATAATTTTGGCCAAAATAACAAGAGAATCAATGGATACCAGTTTACAATTCGGCGAAGTCCTTCTCCAGACCACGATGCACGTTAGCGGTTCACAAAACTTTTCACAAAGTTCACTATGTCATCAATTTACAACAAACCTTGCCGGAAGTCAAAAGCGGCAATTACGTATTAAGTTAATTACGAGTTGATTCAATTCGCGTTAATTCAAAGGGCGATCAATTTAATTTAGGTACAAGGCACGCGAGCTTGCAAACGGCGTGTTAATTTTTCTTCAAGGAAGCGAACGGAAGTGACAGTTCAGTGTGACCATTGTCAGAAATTTTCAATAGACTAAACAAAATGTTATTCAATCGATCTAATCGATTTGACTTATAATAAAAACTAATTCTATTTCAAACATCCACCCGCCCCGGACCGGCCTACCGGTCCGCTAATCAGTTGGTAGACGTGACAATGTTGCAACCGCTCTCCTCAGAATCGAACCGTCCACCAAGACCTCAGCAAATCGGGGAACTCCATCAGCCCCAGTTACCAAATGAAGGATGCGCCCCCTGCGCCATCTGAGTGGCGGAAGGTTAGCCTCCTTGATCAAAACGATGTCACCAACCTTGGGTGGATCGGTCTTGTCGGTCCACTTAACGCGTTGCTGGAGTATGTGCAAATATTCCAAGTTCCAGCGTTTCCAAAAGCTCTGAGTAATCTGGCGTACCAATTCAAAACGCGAGAGACGACCAGGTCTCGTATCAATATAGGGGTACTCAGGCAAGGCGACAAGTGGGCGACCAATCAAAAAATGGCCCAGCGTAAGGGCCTCCAAATCATTCGGATCTGAGGAGATCGGGCACAACGGCCGAGAGTTCAAAACGGCCTCGATCTTACAAAACACAGTTGCGAGTTCCTCAAATGTAAGGACAGATTCACCGATTGTCCTGCGCAAGTGTGTTTTGGCCGATTTTACGGCGGCCTCAAATATACCACCCCAGTGTGGACAATTTGGTGGGGAAAACAACCAATTTATCCCACGTCGGGCAAGCCTATCACTTATGTCAGCCTTGTTGGTTTCAAGGAAATTAACAACATCATTCAAATAATTATACGTGCCCTTGAAGTTAGTGCGGCATCAGAACGGATCAAGGAAGGCAGCCCTCTGCGGGATACAAATCTGTCAAATGTGGCTACAAACGCCTCGGTCGTAAGCGAGGAGACCAGTTCTAAGTGTACGGCCTTTGTGGAAAGACAAACAAAAACACACAAGTAGGCCTTGACAGTCTTGCTGTTTCGAAGTGTCGACGTTTTCACCAAAAAAGGACCAGCGAAGTCATTGCCAACACCGTCAAACGTCCTGCTTTCAGTTACGCGATCTGCCGATAAGTCCCCCATCAGGGGCTGCATGGTAGAAGCCTTGAGCTTATAGCAAGGGATGCAGCGAAAGACTACACTCCGAATAATTCTTCGGGCAGACAAGATCCAAAACTCGCGTTGCAAAATGGCCAAGAGCGCATTACAACCAGCATGCGAATTTTTAAGGTGACGGTCAGTTACCAACAAGCGTACCAAATGACCGTCATTAGGTAACAAAAAGGGGTGACGAGCCCCGTAAGGGAGGTTGGCGTTCTTGAGACGCCCTCCAACGCGCAAGAGACCCGTTTCGTCCAAAAAGGGGTTCAATTTAGATACAGCTCCCGACAATTTCGATCTCCCTGATTTAAGGATAGCAATCTCCTTTTCAAAATGCGCCAATTGCACAGAACGAACCCAAAAGGTGAGGGACTCCTGTCGTTCCTGTGGTGAGGGAAACGGTGTCAGACGTTTCTATTGTGGGTGCCTAAAATTAAAAACAAAACGCTTTATCCAAGCAGTAACACCTAACAACTTGTCGGGGGAGCTGTAACGATTCAAGAGGAAATCGGGGTCGAAGGCGCATTCTACCTTCTCAAGAGCGAGTGTTCGTAGACCCGGCAAATTAGAAGTATTCAAAACTGGCGTTCGAGGCCAATCAATTTCTGGTCGACTCAACCATTCCGGACCCCACCACAGCGAATAACCTATCAAACTAGGCGTCAAGCATCCGCGCGAGGCACAATCAGCGGGGTTGAGCTCACCTGGCACGTGTCTCCAAACAAGCTTGACTTCGGATTTCTGGATTTGGGAAACGCGATTAGCAACAAATACCTCCAAAGTGTGGACCGAAGCCTTCAACCAACAAAGAACAATTTGGCTGTCTGTCCAGGCGTAGGTCCCATTAATGCAAATGCTTTTACCCAAAGTACTGGACACGTGGTTCAACAAGCGTACAAGTAGGGCTGCTCCCGAGAGCTCCAATTTTGGAATGGTCAGAGATGTCCGAAGGGGTGCCACCTTGCTCTTTGCCATGATCAGGGAAACCCTCACCTGACCTGAGGCACTGACTGTGCGCAAGTACACCACAGCCGCGTGACCACGTTCCGAGGCATCACAAAACCCGTGAAGGGTGGCCTTGTACTTCCCGGGAGGAAGGATGGGACGAGGCAAGGAGATCTCATTGACGGCAGGAAGCGAGGATACAAAAGAGGTCCATTCCTCAACAAGAGTGCCGTGTAGGGGTTCGTCCCAGGTCAATCCTGCTGTCCAAAGCTTCTGCAAGAAGCATTTTGCCCAAAATATGATAGGACAAATCCAACCGTTCGGATCAAAGGTTCTGGCGACAGTAGACAACACGAGACGTTTAGTCCAAGAACAAGGCAGTTTCAAGTCTACGTTATACGTAAAGATGTCTTGGACTGGTCTGTACTGAACGCCGAGAACAGCCATCATGGCGGGGTTGTCAACAATCTCAAATAGATGTGGATCTTGCTGATGATCCTCTGGCAAGCCTTCCAAAAGCGCTGGTGAGTTGGAAATCCATTTACGCAACTCATAACCAGCGGAGGCCAAAATACCTATCAATTCGTCCCGCAGGAGGATCGCCTCGTCCGCTGTGGAGGCGCCTGAACAAATGTCATCGACGTAAATATCGTCTTTCAAGATGGCGGAGGCTCGTGGGAAACGTAAGCCTTCGCGGTCTGCGAGCTCCAAAAGAGAACGTATTGCCAAGTAGGGGCTTGACCTTAACCCGTACGTATTAGTATTGAGCTCGTAGACGACCATGGGATCACGAGGAGACTCTCTCCAAAGGATCAGCTGGAAGCGACGGTCATCAGGGTGGATAATAGTCTGCCTGAACATCATTTTTATGTCGGCCACAAAGACAACCTGATGTCGTCGGAAGCTGGTGATGACGTCACAAAGGTCCTTGACCAACTTGGGACCAGAATGCAAGCACTGGTTCAAGGATACGCCTGTTGAAGTCTGCGCAGAACCATCAAAAACTGTGCGCAGCTTGCCAGTCGATGGCTTCAATACCGCATGATGCGGGAGAAAGTAATGCTCCACCGAACGCCAATCCAAATTTGACACTGACATGTGTCCCAATTGTTCATATTCTCTTATGAACTCAATATACTTCTGTCTGAGCTCCGGATCACGACCCATGCGACGCTCCATAGCCAACAATCTCTTTTCGGCTAAAGGTCGTGACTCACCAAGCGGAGGCCGAACAGACAGGAAGGGTAGCCTCGTAATAATCCGACCAGAACGGAGTCGACCAGTGTTGTTCTGGAAGAACAGCTCGCACTCCACATGTTCTGGATTCAAACGGGCAACTTGAGGGGGCTCCTCTACTTCCCAAAACCTCTGAACCGCATCAGAGAGAGCAGAGCCTACAGCCAACAAATTATCAAGTTCAGGTGGAGGGGGGTCCCTAGGTACAGGTCCCATCAAAGCAAATCCAAATATGGTCGGGATGGCAGTCAAACCATTTGGCACCAAGACCCGTTTCCCACCAATCAAAATTCCACCGAGGACATCAGAGCCAATCAACAAGTCGATTTGTCCCGGTGTGTCAAATTTGGGGTCTGCCAGTTCCAATCCCGATGTCAAATTCACCACAGCAGCGGGTAGCTGTTTCTGTGGGTGCATACCCAAAATATTCTTCAACACAATAGCCGAGGTTTTAATCCTCGGGTGTGAAGATTCAACAGGGCCAAAAAAAACTTTAACTTGACCTTCAACATTAGAGGCTACGTCACCTATGCCCCGTATACTATTCGGAAAAGAGCCCATATTTAATTTAACCTGCCCTACCAAATAAGCGGAAACAATGCAACCTTGTGAACCTGTGTCCAATATAGCACGGACAACAACAGAGGTCCCCGTGGGTCCCCAGACCCTAACAGCAACCGTTGGTAGGATAACGGTCTCAATGGGGGAGGTTGGAGTTATAGGGCAGGGGTCAATGACCTATTGTTGCCTGGGCGGCGACCGTTGGCCAGGACCAGGCAAGTCAAAACGAGGGTGCGGCTTGAAGTCCTCAAAGGCGCGATGACTCGATCCGCGCGCCATCTGTGGGTGGTCATAGTGACGCACCCGCCCAAAACGAGGTGGGCGCGAGTCAAGGCGGGGACACTCCGCCAAAGGAGGGGAATACCTGGGGCAGCAGTCATGGTGCTGGTGACGCTGAACAGCACATTCAGGTGCGCGAGAGAGAGGAGGCGTGCGCACGCTACGGTTCTCCAAGCGGGGCGAGTGGCGATCAATTGAGCGAGGCGACTCTCGGCTACGCGTCGGTGAGCCTCGGCTGCCACCTTCAAAACACCCGCCCGTGCGCGGCGTCGGCTGGTTGGACAAGCGGCCAACCTCTCTGGGTTCATACAGAGAATGTCCAAATGCTGTCCTCCACAGTGAGGACAGGGGCGAGAGTTTGGGCAGTCTCGCTGGTAGTGGGACCCCAAACAAGAGAAGCAAAGGCGGCGGGCATTCGCGATGCGCCTACGAGAGGCGACATGTAGGTCCAAGAATGCCCTACAACTGGCCGTTCTGTGCCCCGTGACCTTGCAGTAGGAGCACTCCGCTGGGCTCTGCGTGACCGCAAAGCGAGGAGGGCGCCGGTCAACATTGGCTCGGGTGTGAACGCGAGCCTGCTCCTTGACCTTGGGCGGCTGCGACTTAGCCGGCGTGTCACCACCGGAGTTGTCCAAGACCCGGCACTCATCCTCCAGGAACTTCTCCAGGTCAGCAAAGGGGGGCAGATGGGTCGCGCTATCCCCACCAAAGCGCTGTTGTTCAAAACGCGACCTCAGGTCGGCAGGCAGCTTCTTCAGCACAATGTGCACCAATAGATAAGACCATTGGTCTACGGGCAGGTCAAGGCACTTAAGTGCGTTGATGGCCACCAAGAGCGGGTTCAAAAGTTGGGTGCGCAACCCAGAGACCCGGGTGAGCGTCGGCAAACCCAAAATCTGCTCGATGTGCGTGTCGGCGAGGCCACGCTTATTATGGTACCTACGGGTAATTAGGTCCCGAGCCGTCTGGTACGCCTCGTCAGACACGGGCAGATGCTGGATGAGGCCCTTAGCCTCCCCATCCAGAACCGACATTAGATAGGCCAACTTTTGTGCCGGCCGAAGGTCAGCCCTATCATTGACTAGGCTGTCGAACAAATTAATGAAGCCCAGGTAGCTTCCTAGGCAGCCATCAAAATGGGGGAGGTCCAAAGTAGGGAGCCTACTCACCAGCCCCGGTGCTGACCTAGGAAGCTCCTGCTTCAGGCCGGGTTGCCCTTCCCTATCGGCAACTAGTTGTCTCGCAGTATTGGAGACAGCATCATACAGGTCTAAGACCTGGGCATAGTCTTCGCTGACCTTATTTCGCTGGTCAGCGGTGAAATCATTGATTGACACTTCAAGACAGCAAGTGCTGAAAGTGCGGAATTGCTGTTCCACACTTGCCAGGCGATCGTCAATCCGCTCGTACCTTTGAAGTAGGGCCTGCTGGCGATCAGGCCGGTTCACTAAAGCACTGGCTGAGGCAAACCAGCGCAAATCTGATGCAATAGCACCAGCAGCCGCACGCAAGTCCTTTATAGCTGACATAATCAAAATTTCAAAAGAGCCCGGACAAGCATTAAACAATATTAACAATCAAAACTTAATTTTTTCAATTCTTTGAAACCAACAAAGTATTAGCCTGTTTACTGCAAGTGCAGGCAAGTGACAGGTATCTACTGTCCAACAAAATTAATAGTTTCAATATATATTGACACAAAACAAAGTCAAAGTTATCAAAGTTATCAAAGTTATAACTTATAACAAATTAAAAGTTGAAACTTCAAATTATTTAATGAATTATTTGCAACAGACAGACTGGCTGTGTTATTTGAGATATACAATAGTAAGTAAGCACAGAATAAGTGTTACCTAGCAATATTATCTATATTATAACAAAACAAAGTTTATTAATGTGACCCGCCCAAGTGGCAAGGTCAAGTTGGTTATAATGTTTATGAATATATGCAATAAACTAAATTTACTAAATTTATTGATACATACAGCTGTTATGTATCCAAACAAACTGACTTATTAATGCAACAACAAATTTAAGTTAGATTTTCCAACAATACAAAATACAAATCAACAATTACTGATTGAGGTTATGTGACAATGTGTTTCAAATTATCTAGGTCAACTTATACAATTAAATATTATGTATTTTAGACAATAACTGACCTGACAAACACTACAATACTGTCTACAAGGTGATAAGATACAAGCTCATACCAATCTGAGTTTATACTCAGTAATGCAACAGCGGCTAAATTTCAACTACGCTCTGCTACCAAAAATGTATGTCTAGAATTACCGTAGGCTTACTGGGAATTGGTTGTAAGCACAGTGGAAGCTAATTTATATTCATCCAGTTGTCCTAAAGTAATCAAATGTCTGACATATATTGCTGAGATTCTCAGCGATGACAAATTATAAAGTAGTTATAAAAAGATTTTACCTTATAGCTCCTGGTGATGTTCTTGAAGTGGACCTATAGATTAACTAATAATTTTGGCCAAAATAACAAGAGAATCAATGGATACCAGTTTACAATTCGGCGAAGTCCTTCTCCAGACCACGATGCACGTTAGCGGTTCACAAAACTTTTCACAAAGTTCACTATGTCATCAATTTACAACAAACCTTGCCGGAAGTCAAAAGCGGCAATTACGTATTAAGTTAATTACGAGTTGATTCAATTCGCGTTAATTCAAAGGGCGATCAATTTAATTTAGGTACAAGGCACGCGAGCTTGCAAACGGCGTGTTAATTTTTCTTCAAGGAAGCGAACGGAAGTGACAGTTCAGTGTGACCATTGTCAGAAATTTTCAATAGACTAAACAAAATGTTACTCAATCGATCTAATCGATTTGACTTATAATAAAAACTAATTCTATTTCAAACATCCACCCGCCCCGGACCGGCCTACCGGTCCGCTAATCAGTTGGTAGACGTGACAATGTTGCAACCGCTCTCCTCAGAATCGAACCGTCCACCAAGACCTCAGCAAATCGGGGAACTCCATCAGCCCCAGTTACCAAATGAAGGATGCGCCCCCTGCGCCATCTGAGTGGCGGAAGGTTAGCCTCCTTGATCAAAACGAGGT
This sequence comes from Euclidia mi, assembly GCA_944739405.2. NCBI lineage: Eukaryota > Metazoa > Arthropoda > Insecta > Lepidoptera > Erebidae > Euclidia > Euclidia mi. Next base: position 46,862,495 of record OX123200.2, on the reverse strand, counting down.
CACCAACCTTGGGTGGATCGGTCTTGTCGGTCCACTTAACGCGTTGCTGGAGTATGTGCAAATATTCCAAGTTCCAGCGTTTCCAAAAGCTCTGAGTAATCTGGCGTACCAATTCAAAACGCGAGAGACGACCAGGTCTCGTATCAATATAGGGGTACTCAGGCAAGGCGACAAGTGGGCGACCAATCAAAAAATGGCCCGGCGTAAGGGCCTCCAAATCATTCGGATCTGAGGAGATCAGGCACAACGGCCGAGAGTTCAAAACGGCCTCGATCTTACAAAACACAGTTGCGAGTTCCTCAAATGTAAGGACAGATTCACCGATTGTCCTGCGCAAGTGTGTTTTGGCCGATTTTACGGCGGCCTCAAATATACCACCCCAGTGTGGACAATTTGGTGGGGAAAACAACCAATTTATCCCACGTCGGGCAAGCCTATCACCTATGTCAGCCTTGTTGGTTTCAAGGAAATTAACAACATCATTCAAATAATTATACGTGCCCTTGAAGTTAGTGCGGCATCAGAACGGATCAAGGAAGGCAGCCCTCTGCGGGATACAAATCTGTCAAATGTGGCTACAAACGCCTCGGTCGTAAGCGAGGAGACCAGTTCTAAGTGTACGGCCTTTGTGGAAAGACAAACAAAAACACACAAGTAGGCCTTGACAGTCTTGCTGTTTCGAAGTGTCGACGTTTTCACCAAAAAAGGACCAGCGAAGTCCGTGCCAACACCGTCAAACGTCCTGCTTTCAGTTACGCGATCTGCCGATAAGTCCCCCATCAGGGGCTGCATGGTAGAAGCCTTGAGCTTATAGCAAGGGATGCAGCGAAAGACTACACTCCGAATAATTCTTCGGGCAGACAAGATCCAAAACTCGCGTTGCAAAATGGCCAAGAGCGCATTACAACCAGCATGCGAATTTTTAAGGTGACGGTCAGTTACCAACAAGCGTACCAAATGACCGTCCTTAGGTAACAAAAAGGGGTGACGAGCCCCGTAAGGGAGGTTGGCGTTCTTGAGACGCCCTCCAACGCGCAAGAGACCCGTTTCGTCCAAAAAGGGGTTCAATTTAGATACAGCTCCCGACAATTTCGATCTCCCTGATTTAAGGATAGCAATCTCCTTTTCAAAATGCGCCAATTGCACAGAACGAACCCAAAAGGTGAGGGACTCCTGTCGTTCCTGTGGTGAGGGAAACGGTGTCAGACGTTTCTATTGTGGGTGCCTAAAATTAAAAACAAAACGCTTTATCCAAGCAGTAACACCTAACAACTTGTCGAGGGAGCTGTAACGATTCAAGAGGAAATCGGGGTCGAAGGCGCATTCTACCTTCTCAAGAGCGAGTGTTCGTAGACCCGGCAAATTAGAAGTATTCAAAACTGGCGTTCGAGGCCAATCAATTTCTGGTCGACTCAACCATTCCGGACCCCACCACAGCGAATGACCTATCAAACTAGGCGTCAAGCATCCGCGCGAGGCACAATCAGCGGAGTTGAGCTCACCTGGCACGTGTCTCCAAACAAGCTTGACTTCGGATTTCTGGATTTGGGAAACGCGATTAGCAACAAATACCTCCAAAGTGTGGACCGAAGCCTTCAACCAACAAAGAACAATTTGGCTGTCTGTCCAGGCGTAGGTCCCATTAATGCAAATGCTTTTACCCAAAGTACTGGATACGTGGTTCAACAAGCGTACAAGTAGGGCTGCTCCCGAGAGCTCCAATTTTGGAATGGTCAGAGATGTCCGAAGGGGTGCCACCTTGCTCTTTGCCATGATCAGGGAAACCCTCACCTGACCTGAGGCACTGACTGTGCGCAAGTACACCACAGCCGCGTGACCACGTTCCGAGGCATCACAAAACCCGTGAAGGGTGGCCTTGTACTTCCCGGGAGGAAGGATGGGACGAGGCAAGGAGATCTCATTGACGGCAGGAAGCGAGGATACAAAAGAGGTCCATTCCTCAACAAGAGTGCCGTGTAGGGGTTCGTCCCAGGTCAATCCTGCTGTCCAAAGCTTCTGCAAGAAGCATTTTGCCCAAAATATGATAGGACAAATCCAACCGTTCGGATCAAAGGTTCTGGCGACAGTAGACAACACGAGACGTTTAGTCCAAGAACAAGGCAGTTTCAAGTCTACGTTATACGTAAAGATGTCTTGGACTGGTCTGTACTGAACGCCGAGAACAGCCATCATGGCGGGGTTGTCAACAATCTCAAATAGATGTGGATCTTGCTGATGATCCTCTGGCAAGCCTTCCAAAAGCGCTGGTGAGTTGGAAATCCATTTACGCAACTCATAACCAGCGGAGGCCAAAATACCTATCAATTCGTCCCGCAGGAGGATCGCCTCGTCCGCTGTGGAGGCGCCTGAACAAATGTCATCGACGTAAATATCGTCTTTCAAGATGGCGGAGGCTCGTGGGAAACGTAAGCCTTCGCGGTCTGCGAGCTCCAAAAGAGAACGTATTGCCAAGTAGGGGCTTGACCTTAACCCGTACGTATTAGTATTGAGCTCGTAGACGACCATGGGATCGCGAGGAGACTCTCTCCAAAGGATCAGCTGGAAGCGACGGTCATCAGGGTGGATAATAGTCTGCCTGAACATCATTTTTATGTCGGCCACAAAGACAACCTGATGTCGTCGGAAGCTGGTGATGACGTCACAAAGGTCCTTGACCAACTTGGGACCAGAATGCAAGCACTGGTTCAAGGATACGCCTGTTGAAGTCTGCGCAGAACCATCAAAAACTGTGCGCAGCTTGCCAGTCGATGGCTTCAATACCGCATGATGCGGGAGAAAGTAATGCTCCACCGAACGCCAATCCAAATTTGACACTGACATGTGTCCCAATTGTTCATATTCTCTTATGAACTCAATATACTTCTGTCTGAGCTCCGGATCACGACCCATGCGACGCTCCATAGCCAACAATCTCTTTTCGGCTAAAGGTCGTGACTCACCAAGCGGAGGCCGAACAGACAGGAAGGGTAGCCTCGTAATAATCCGACCAGAACGGAGTCGACCAGTGTTGTTCTGGAAGAACAGCTCGCACTCCACATGTTCTGGATTCAAACGGGCAACTTGAGGGGGCTCCTCTACTTCCCAAAACCTCTGAACCGCAAGAGAGAGAGCAGAGCCTACAGCCAACAAATTATCAAGTTCAGGTGGAGGGGGGTCCCTAGGTACAGGTCCCATCAAAGCAAATCCAAATATGGTCGGGATGGCAGTCAAACCATTTGGCACCAAGACCCGTTTCCCACCAATCAAAATTCCACCGAGGACATCAGAGCCAATCAACAAGTCGATTTGTCCCGGTGTGTCAAATTTGGGGTCTGCCAGTTCCAATCCCAATGTCAAATTCACCACAGCAGCGGGTAGCTGTTTCTGTGGGTGCATACCCAAAATATTCTTCAACACAATAGCCGAGGTTTTAATCCTCGGGTGTGAAGATTCAACAGGGCCAAAAAAAACTTTAACTTGACCTTCAACATTAGAGGCTACGTCACCTATGCCCCGTATACTATTCGGAAAAGAGCCCATATTTAATTTAACCTGCCCTACCAAATAAGTGGAAACAATGCAACCTTGTGAACCTGTGTCCAATATAGCACGGACAACAACAGAGGTCCCCGTGGGTCCCCAGACCCTAACAGCAACCGTTGGTAGGATAACGGTCTCAATGGGGGAGGTTGGAGTTATAGGGCAGGGGTCAATGACCTATTGTTGCCTGGGCGGCGACCGTTGGCCAGGACCAGGCAAGTCAAAACGAGGGTGCGGCTTGAAGTCCTCAAAGGCGCGATGACTCGATCCGCGCGCCATCTGTGGGTGGTCATAGTGACGCACCCGCCCAAAACGAGGTGGGCGCGAGTCAAGGCGGGGACACTCCGCCAAAGGAGGGGAATACCTGGGGCAGCAGTCATGGTGCTGGTGACGCTGAACAGCACATTCAGGTGCGCGAGAGAGAGGAGGCGTGCGCACGCTACGGTTCTCCAAGCGGGGCGAGTGGCGATCAATTGAGCGAGGCGACTCTTGGCTACGCGTCGGTGAGCCTCGGCTGCCACCTTCAAAACACCCGCCCGTGCGCGGCGTCGGCTGGTTGGACAAGCGGCCAACCTCTCTGGGTTCATACAGAGAATGTCCAAATGCTGTCCTCCACAGTGAGGACAGGGGCGAGAGTTTGGGCAGTCTCGCTGGTAGTGGGACCCCAAACAAGAGAAGCAAAGGCGGCGGGCATTCGCGATGCGCCTACGAGAGGCGACATGTAGGTCCAAGAATGCCCTACAACTGGCCGTTCTGTGCCCCGTGACCTTGCAGTAGGAGCACTCCGCTGGGCTCTGCGTGACCGCAAAGCGAGGAGGGCGCCGGTGAACATTGGCTCGGGTGTGAACGCGAGCCTGCTCCTTGACCTTGGGCGGCTGCGACTTAGCCGGCGTGTCACCACCGGAGTTGTCCAAGACCCGGCACTCATCCTCCAGGAACTTCTCCAGGTCAGCAAAGGGGGGCAGATGGGTCGCGCTATCCCCACCAAAGCGCTGTTGTTCAAAACGCGACCTCAGGTCGGCAGGCAGCTTCTTCAGCACAATGTGCACCAATAGATAAGACCATTGGTCTACGGGCAGGTCAAGGCACTTAAGTGCGTTGATGGCCACCAAGAGCGGGTTCAAAAGTTGGGTGCGCAACCCAGAGACCCGGGTGAGCGTCGGCAAACCCAAAATCTGCTCGATGTGCGTGTCGGCGAGGCCACGCTTATTATGGTACCTACGGGTAATTAGGTCCCGAGCCGTCTGGTACGCCTCGTCAGACACGGGCAGATGCTGGATGAGGCCCTTAGCCTCCCCATCCAGAACCGACATTAGATAGGCCAACTTTTGTGCCGGCCGAAGGTCAGCCCTATCATTGACTAGGCTGTCGAACAAATTAATGAAGCCCAGGTAGCTTCCTAGGCAGCCATCAAAATGGGGGAGGTCCAAAGTAGGGAGCCTACTCACCAGCCCCGGTGCTGACCTAGGAAGCTCCTGCTTCAGGCCGGGTTGCCCTTCCCTATCGGCAACTAGTTGTCTCGCAGTATTGGAGACAGCATCATACAGGTCTAAGACCTGGGCATAGTCTTCGCTGACCTTATTTCGCTGGTCAGCGGTGAAATCATTGATTGACACTTCAAGACAGCAAGTGCTGAAAGTGCGGAATTGCTGTTCCACACTTGCCAGGCGATCGTCAATCCGCTCGTACCTTTGAAGTAGGGCCTGCTGGCGATCAGGCCGGTTCACTAAAGCACTGGCTGAGGCAAACCAGCGCAAATCTGATGCAATAGCACCAGCAGCCGCACGCAAGTCCTTTATAGCTGACATAATCAAAATTTCAAAAGAGCCCGGACAAGCATTAAACAATATTAACAATCAAAACTTAATTTTTCTCAATTCTTTGAAACCAACAAAGTATTAGCCTGTTTACTGCAAGTGCAGGCAAGTGACAGGTATCTTCTGTCCAACAAAATTAATAGTTTCAATATATATTGACACAAAACAAAGTCAAAGTTATCAAAGTTATCAAAGTTATAACTTATAACAAATTAAAAGTTGAAACTTCAAATTATTTAATGAATTATTTGCAACAGACAGACTGGCTGTGTTATTTGAGATATACAATAGTAAGTAAGCACAGAATAAGTGTTACCTAGCAATATTATCTATATTATAACAAAACAAAGTTTATTAATGTGACCCGCCCAAGTGGCAAGGTCAAGTTGGTTATAATGTTTATGAATATATGCAATAAACTAAATTTACTAAATTTATTGATACATACAGCTGTTATGTATCCAAACAAACTGACTTATTAATGCAACAACAAATTTAAGTTAGATTTTCCAACAATACAAAATACAAATCAACAATTACTGATTGAGGTTATGTGACAATGTGTTTCATCTAGGTCAACTTATACAATTAAATATTATGTATTTTAGACAATAACTGACCTGACAAACACTACAATACTGTCTACAAGGTGATAAGATACAAGCTCATACCAATCTGAGTTTATACTCAGTAATGCAACAGCGGCTAAATTTCAACTACGCTCTGCTACCAAAAATGTATGTCTAGAATTACCGTAGGCTTACTGGGAATTGGTTGTAAGCACAGTGGAAGCTAATTTATATTCATCCAGTTGTCCTAAAGTAATCAAATGTCTGACATATATTGCTGAGATTCTCAGCGATGACAAATTATAAAGTAGTTATAAAAAGATTTTACCTTATAGCTCCTGGTGATGTTCTTGAAGTGGACCTTTAGATTAACTTATAATTTTGGCCAAAATAACAAGAGAATCAATGGATACCAGTTTACAATTCGGCGAAGTCCTTCTCCAGACCACGATGCACGTTAGCGGTTCACAAAACTTTTCACAAAGTTCACTATGTCATCAATTTACAACAAACCTTGCCGGAAGTCAAAAGCGGCAATTACGTATTAAGTTAATTACGAGTTGATTCAATTCGCGTTAATTCAAAGGGCGATCAATTTAATTTAGGTACAAGGCACGCGAGCTTGCAAACGGCGTGTTAATTTTTCTTCAAGGAAGCGAACGGAAGTGACAGTTCAGTGTGACCATTGTCAGAAATTTTCAATAGACTAAACAAAATGTTACTCAATCGATCTAATCGATTTGACTTATAATAAAAACTAATTCTATTTCAAACACGTTGCACTCGCCCGGAGTAGTGCAACAACCTTTGCATACTTCTCGCAGGTGCTGCCCCTGCGCGTCACCTGCGGGGAACGCCCTAATCCTTTCGCACTCATGTATACACTTGGCCATACTGCAGAAGGTTTTGGCATGTTTTTACCAGCCGGCCTCCTGCCTGACGCCAACCCTCCTTAGGAATGTTATCGTTATAAAGGACTGTCGATGCTTCCCCGTGTGGCTTGGGTGCAATCTTGTCCCAAATAGATTATGACGGATTAGAGCGTCCGGTAGCCTTTGCGTCCCGCACGCTGAACTCAGCTGAGAAGAATTACTCACAAATACAAAAAGAGGCGACTGCGATAATATTTGGAATATGTCGGTTCCATGAGTATTTATATCACAAGCCGTTAATTTCTATTTTCGGCCCACATAAAGTTATACCGGAGGTGTCCGCTAATAGATTGTAGAGATATGCGATGTTTTTAAGTGCATACAATTATATAATAGAGCATGTTCGTAGCACCAAGGAGAGAGAGAGAGGTCACTAGATGGCGCTTTTAAGTAAACAAGTCAATCAGTACTGCTCTCAAGAAATAATGTTTTAAAATTATTTACTTATATCAATTTAAAGACTTTAAATATAACATAAAAGTGAAAAAGGACTCTTAAATTACCAGTGAAAATATTATCTAAGATAAATAAACAGTGAAACGAAAAGTGTGAACTTAACAAAACAGTGCACTAAAATAGTGAATTAAAACAATTTATGTGAATTTACCTGCCTATATACCGGTATAAACTTTCCAACAGTAACAAAACATCATGGCAGTAAGTGCAAAACCAAATTAAAGTGTCTTTATGCCATTATACAGAAAATAAAAACGTTACGAAAAAAATCTCAATAGGGTATTTGACTAAAAAAATCGAATTAGTCCGTCAGTTAGATTATCGAAAAATATTGGATACGTATTTTTTGTTTTATCAAACCAGTAAAAAATTACGAAGATAAAACGCATCAAAGATGGAGAAACGCCTAAGAGTGGGGGCTTGTAACGTCACTTGCCAGTAAAAAGTGTACTGGCAAGTGACGTCACACGAGTTTTCAGCGAAGCTTGTCGTCTTAATTTTTTGTTTACGTGACTAAAGAAAATATACGTGTCCAATATTTTTTGGAAATCTATCTGACGGACTAATTCGATTTTTTTAGTCAAATACCCTATTTGAAATTAGTGCCTATTCATGCTATATTACAATTAATTTTGATTACAACGCCATCTATGAATACACAAATCACAAAAATAGGAAAGCGACATCTTGTGTCAAGTAGCTGAACTGCTTCATTAGACCTTGTACAACGTATCGGATGACCTTATTTTTAACGCACTATACCAACAGAGGGCCGTACTAATCACATTGATTATGGATAGCAACGTAACTTTTAGAAGACATCGGTTTGCTAAAACGAAATCGTGTGAAAGCTTACATAGAAGTTCTCTCGATAGCAATACATCAGACGACTATTTAGGCACAAGTTTAGATATGTTAGCCCATACAAATCCCCATGCTATAGCTGAATTGCGAACGGCATTACAGGAAACAAAATCAAGCTTAGAAAGTACCCAAAATGAGCTCGAAAATGTAATATGCGAGAACAATAACTTGAAAATAATTATTCAGAAAATGAGCAAAGAAATTGATACCCTAACACAACTTTGCAAAAGCCCAATATCATCATTGAGAAAAACGCCTAACTCAAAACGACGAGCAAGTATCTCACGACGTTTAACTGACCACTTTCTTAACGATGAAAAAATAGACACATCAGGTGAAAGTCAGTTATTAGAAACAATTCATAACAGAGCACAAAACTTGACTGAGAAAAATCTGACAATAAATATTAAATCGACACAAGAACTACAGGACTCTGAGGGCTCTATTGATACATCGCATAAGTTACCGGAACAAAATAATTTTCTACTACCAGATCAAAGATCGGTGTCTCAAAATGTAGATAATAAAAGTGGACCCACAATATACATTTTTGGAGATCAACAGATGAGAGAGAGCTTGGCGAGAAACCTGATTAAGACCAGAGCTAATCGATGGAATGATAGATATCATGTAACATCCTTCATTAAATCAAACGCAACGAGTGAAGAGATCCTGAGGAATTGCAATGACAAATTTGTAAGGAGTCTTACGAGAGATGACATCATAGTTATAGCAGCTGGATCAAATGATAAAAACCCATACAAGCTAATAACAGATTTGTGTAATACGTTATGTAAATTAACTGACCAGTTAGTATTTATAGTCAATGTTAATTATAACGCATATCTAATTGAAATTATGTTAAATAGAAAATTGGAATTAATTGTTAAGAACTATTAAAAACTGTAACTATATCAAAATCAGGGAACACAGTAACAAAGATAATGTAATTGTAAATTATAGTTTTGGTTATCACAATGATTATATAAAGAGATTGTGCTTTAAATTAAATGTCGAAATAGAACACAAACAGTACCAGCATGAAGTCATAAACAATGTAAAACATCATATTAATAAAACGAAATTATCTACACCAACTAACATACCGACACCGAAGCAAAAAAGTAAGCAACAATAAAAAATAACTACATATTTCAAACCTTGTCATAAAAAGCAATCTGAGACCTCTCCCGTAAGTGCTACTTTTTTTCGCGACTCAAACCATTAACAATAAAGACATAACATGACTTTACCAGAACATTGCCGGGTTATGCCGTTATGTAAGCAAAATCTATTGGAAAGCACGATAATCGACCTAAACAAAAATATTGCAGATATCGATATAATTTGCTTAACAGAGACATTCGTGAAAAAAGGGTATGAAACATACGCTAGACTTACCGACTACAAACTAGCTGCATACTTTTGCCGAACAAATATACGTCGAGGAGGCTCATGCATTCTAATCCGAAATTATCTAGATTTTAAAGAAGTCTCTAATTTTACCACCCCAATACCCAACCATTTCGAATGCTGTGTTGTCGAAATTACTACTCTCAATTTATTGGTAGCATGTATATACAGGACGCCGTCATCAAGTGTAACGATTTTCTTAGAAAAATTGCAACATGTTGCGTCAATGTGTCAACTAAAAGGCAAAACAAAAATGTCATACTATGCGGTGACTGGAATATAAATTTACTGAAGTCGGATAAAGAGTCCAGGGAACTGATATCTATCCTAAGCAATAACGGCTTATCAAATCACATAAAAATGCCGACACGAAAAGAATCCTGCTTAGATATAATAGCAAGTAACTTACAAGGGATTAAACCAAGGGTTCACCGCTTAGGGCTTTCGGATCATGAAACTGGGCAAATGATTACCGCTAATATGACGATAAATAACAATATTAAGAAGAAAAACAGGTTCTGGTTTCGTAGTATAAGGGACTTCTGTAAAGAAAATGTTGAGAAATACAAGTACTACATATCATGTCTGTCCTTCTCCGAAGTTTATGCTTTTCAAAATACTAACAATGCCTTCGAAAACTTCCACGTCATGATTAAATTATTTTATGAATTATGCTTCCCAATAAGAAAAGTTAAATGCGTAGACAAACCCACGAAAAATAAGTGGCTAACTAGAGGCATAAAACAAAGCTGTCTGAAAAAAAGAATCCTCTACTTAAAATACCATTTATATCGGGATAGTAAAAAACAAAACAAGAATATATAGGTATGATCGCTACTCGTAGATTCTTAAAAAATGTGTGCAAATGTCTCAGCAGATCAACAACCGTAGGTTTATTTCAGGATCAAAGAGTAAGGGCAGAGCAGCATGGAAAATTATTAAAGACACTACGAAACCAACAACAAACAAACATGAAATAAATAGCATTAAAGTAAATGACATAATATATGACGACCCTTACGAAATTTGTGAGTTATTCAATCAATATTATATTTCCATGACAAATAAAACTGACATTAACAATTATAATCAAGTTGACAACTATACGTATACAATTCCACAAAATAAAAATAGTATATTTTTAACACCTGTAGATGAAGGAGAAGTATATAAAGTTATCCTAGCACTAAAGAACACGAACTCCACGGGTTACGACGGGATAACCACAAAATTACTAAAACACTGTGCGATATATTTAGCCGCTCCGTTGACACATATTATTAATCTGTCATTATCTGAAGGTATTTTTCCTTGTAGATTAAAGAAAACTATTGTAAAGCCACTATACAAGAAAGGTGACAGAACACTTACTGTTAATTACAGACCAATCGCACTTATACCAATAATTGCAAAAGTATTTGAAAGAATAATGTGTAACAAATTAGAACAATTCATTAAGACTTCCGAGATTATCAAAAATGAACAATACGGATTTCGTAAAAACAGTAGCACTTCGTTTGCAGGTTTTTCACTTATAAATCAAATAACCCAGAGTCTAAATGAAAAGTCAATGATAGCGTGCATATTTCTAGATATGGCCAGTGCGTTCAACTTTGTCTGCCATAAAAGGCTACTGTCTAAATTATATAATTATGGCATACGAGGCACAGCCAACAATTGGATTCAAAGTTACCTTTCTGAAAGACTGCAATGTGTAGAAATTACAAGAACCGACAAGTTTCAGCAAAACTCTTATCAATCAACGTACAGTCAGAACAATTACGGTGTACCTCAAGGGGGGTTGTTATCTCCTCTCTTGTTTTTAATGTACATAAATGAACTCCCAGATGCCTTAACCCATAAATGCGTACTGTTCGCCGATGACACAACCCTTATAATTAAAAGCAAAAACGAAATGACGCTAAAAGATGACATAGACACGACCCTAGACAGAACCATGGTATGGCTTGACTGTAATAATTTAAAATTAAATATGGCTAAAACCAATATAATTCGATTTCAAACATTTAACTTCAAGTACCCTAAATATAAGCTATAATAAGGAACCTTTAAAAATTGTTAATGAATGTGTATTTCTGGGTATTACTATCGACAAATATTGTAGCTGGAAACCTCACATAGAAAAAATGCTGAATAAAATTGATTGTTATGTTTATGTGTTGAAAAGGATAAGAGAGATTGTGGATCTACAAACGGCAAAAACTGTATACCATGCATATGTATCTTCCATGCTCCGGTATGGCATTGTTTTGTGGGATAACTCTGTGGATGTAAGCCTCCTATTCATAGCACAAAAAAGTGTATACGAGCGGTGTGTAGTGCACATTATCTCGACAGCTGTAAGCCATTATTTTATAAACATAAAATATTGCAATTGCCGTGTTTGTACATTTATGAGATATGCAAGTTTGTAAAAAAACACTCTGAATTATTCAGCAAACTCGGTGAAGCGGCAGGTAGTCGAACTAGACACAAGGATAGACTTCGGCTACCTCAGATAAGACTCGAGCTTTACAGGAGAAACGCGTTCTGTACGGCTATAAGGGTATTCAACCACTTACCTAAAGAACTCTCTGAATTACCGACATCATTATTTCACCATAGACTACATAATTGGTTAATAGACAAACGGTATTATTCCATAAATGAATATTTTAATGACAAATTTACAGCGTGTTTTTAATACTAACTTTTCAAATTTATTATAAGTTGACATTCCTTGTATATTTTATTTAATTATTACCTATTTTAAACTGTAATGGATTTAAGTGACATCTTCAAATTATTTAGTGAACCTTGACATACCTATACCTGAATTGTTTTATATAAATTTAATCGAGGAGGTTTCAAACATGTATTTTTTGCACACCACATGTGGTAGAATATGCTGAAAATGTATAATAAACTACTATCTGTACATCTTGACCATATTCTAGCAAATAAAGATTATTATTATTATTATTATTCTCTTTATTTACATAATTTTCCTATTTTTTACATTTTTAAATATAACATTCCAAAAAAAAATGACATTTAAAAATATAAAAATAGATTCCCACCGACGACGGGAATAGGATCCAAGTCACCGGCGGTTAGGGCTCCAGAGATAGGAATTTCCTCACAATGCGAGCCGTTTGCAGAATTACTGCCTTTTGCATCACACTCTTGACCCAGCTGCCTAGTTTCAACCTCTCTAGATGGCGTTCGAGGGTTTTCGCTATAAGTCCATTAACGGACACAACTATCGGAACAATGATTGCCGAATCAATATCCCACATATCGACAATCTCGTGAGCCAAGTCCAAATATTTTTCTTGTTTGTCTTTTTCTGCTTTCACGAGATTGTCGTCATGTGGAACAGTGATGTCGACAATCATTGCGCGGCGCTCTGATCGATCTATTATCACAATATCAGGCCTGTTGCAAACAACAGTCCTATCTGTGACAATAGATCGATCCCAGTACAGTGTTGCATGACCATTCTCGAGAACTGGCTCAGGGATGTACTTGTAATATGGCACTTCGACGTCCACAAGCCTGTACCTCAGAGCCAGTTGCTGATGTATGATCCTGGCTACTTGGTTGTGTCTGTGCAAGTACTCGCTATTAGCAAGACGAGAACATCCGGAGACTATATGTCTGAGGGACTCACCAGGTCGATTACAAGCCCGACATAGGTCTACTGTGCCGTCCCTCATGATATATCTCCGGTAATTTCTCGTCTTGATAACCTCATCTGCAATTGCACAGACAAAACCTTCGGTTTCCCCGAAGAGATTACCGAAACGTAGCCAGGCCACAGAAGCTGGTAGATCCACATCAGGTCCGTGAAGGGCCCGATAGAATCTACCATGCTGCTCCTTGCTCTGCCATACAAGCCTGCGTTCGTCAACGCCTAAAGCTACAGGCCTGCGCCAGTTCTCTTTCGCCAATGAGAGCGGGGTGAGGCCACCATCAACTGCAACCACATCCCGATGCACATCCACGCTACGCTTAAGAAAATATTCCCTAAGGTTGTACACCTCGCGGTTGTGTAGGTCCTTAGCGTTTAGAAACCCTCGGCCCCCACACTTCCGCGGGATGTACAACCTCATTACAGACGAACGTGGGTGAAGCATTCGAAATGTGGTCAACAGTGAACGGACTCGCCTATCAATCTCATCCAGTTCGGTCTGAGTCCACTTGAGTATGCCGAAAGAGTACATCAAGAGTGGCATGACCCAACCGTTACAGGCGCGCACCTTGTTGCCGCCTGAAAGAAGACTCTTCAGAACCTTTTTCAGGCGACCAAAGAAGCGCACCCGCAACGATTGTTTCATGTCTGTCTCGTTGATGCCCAAGGCTTGCGACATACCCAAGTATTTGTAGGTATCAGTTGCGAGGATCGATCTAAGCTGAGTGAAATCTGATAGATGTACTATACTTATTATTATTATTATTACCAATTGGGATTGTGAATGGATTACCTATCTCGTGCAAGTTTACAGTGTGAGTCAGGGCGGGGCCCCGTTGCGGCCGAGAGGGAGGGAGACAACGTCGGCGCACACGCCGCCGCTGCCGCTACTCCCATTGATCGCGCATCATATATCAACTTTGTTGTCGAAGGCGACATGCCGTTGACCTTGAACGAGTTACGCAAAGCTACTAACGAAGATAATTTATTGCAGTTAGTTGTAAAATATATTCAAAACGGTTGGCCTAAAAAAATAGTGGACGCGCAGTTGAAACCCTATCATTTATGTAAGACACAATGTCATATGAAGCCGGTGGTTTAATAAGGGGTCACAAGGTTATACTTCCTGAATCTTTGCGGTCCAAGGTTTTGTCAGAATTACATAGCTTGCATTTAGGTATCGTAAAAATGAAGTCAGAGGCTAGGTCACGGGTTTGGTTCCCAGGCATTGTTGCAGCGCTATAGAAAATGATATACTCGTGTGAAATATGCAAACAGCGGCGGCCTTCGCCGCCCCGGGCGCCGTTAGCCCATTGGAAGTTTCCATAGGTTACACATAGATTTCCTTGGGAGGGCGAAAGGAATGAGGCGGAATTGTCATCCTCATCTCCTCAGAATTCGAAATGTTCCAGTAGACTTGCGGGATATACCCAGGGTTGATTATAAACAGTTCTTTTAAAATTTGTAAATACTAATTTGTGTTTTTTTATATTTGTGTTAAATAGAGGGAGGGATTTTTGTGTATGTCTGCATAGGATGTCTATGTGTGCGTGGCTGCGCCCGCGCGGTTCGTTTCAACGGCCAATAAATCAGTGTGTCAATAGCTATCACTTGTTTCACTTGTCTCCCGTATTAAATACCGAACACTATCTATTCCCCTCGTCAAGAAAGAAAAAGATGCATTTTTTAAGAAGATTCGCTTAATGAATAATTTTAAATTTATAAATACAACAAAAGTGTTGTCAGATAAAATAATTATAATAAATCACTTACCTTTATCAAATTTTTCTAGCACAGGTAGGCACTGCCGTATAGAATAGAGCCTCATTCTGTGAGGCACTTTTCAGGCTTCACGTTATCGGGCTCATTGTAGTCTTACTCAGACTACATACGGATTTTATAACCAAAGGAAATAATAATACTGTGAGACTTAGGAATTAAATCCAGTACCCCCTAAAGGTGAGAAAATGTAACAGATATCTTGTTTTAGAAGTAAAAGGAGGTTTTTTTGTAGGTGAAGTGGATCCAACGAGTCTGATATAATTCGAAATAAATTCCTTGCGGTTTCCCTGGGATGACAAACTCGATCTCTACTTTGTTTACTGCTGATACATCTACCAAAACAGGTGATAAAGTAATAGGTATTACAGCGAGACAACTGAAGCCAAAAACATAAAATTATATCGTAAGCACCCATTAAGGAAGGAGATCTAAATTTTCACGTCTTGGGAGATAAAAAGGTTTAAAATTGAAAGCCTTCCGATTTTGAAGCATTTACTCCGAAAATGGTCTGAAACCTTTACAGTACCGGCAGCATTAACATTTGTCGTACGTCGAACAACTCTCGCAACTCGCTAACTAACGCCACTGGTTATCTTTAACACTAATTAACTAACAAAAAACAAAGTTCTTCCAAGTTTATCCACAGTTCTACCTTCAGTTAGTTAGCAGTGATCAAGGACGGATTAATGAAATAAGTACCGTCACGCCAGTGTGATGAGAAGAGACCGAGTTCTGTTTGATTAAACTGTGACAGTTCTCGTAGTGCCAGATTATATTCTGACATTTGCATGGAATTCGGTTTCCTGATCAGCTTTATACGTGTTATATAAAATTTGATATCTTCGTATTAGCTCTGTTTTGTTTACGATCTCAAAAGCTATTTGCTTTGTTACTTTGCAAATTTAAAAACATTCATTCGACAATTTTTAAAAAGCGTATAGTAAAATTTAACATTAGAAGGAATGGCAAATCTAAATGGATAACAAACGGAATAATGACAGCTAGCAAAGTAAAACAATTTCTCAACACTATAGATAGGACCCAATGTGATAATTCAGTGCTGGAATATCGGAACAGATATAACAGACTATACAAAAAGGTTGTTAACGCTGCAAAAAGGAATTATGTTAGGAAACAGATAGAAAAGGCATCAGATTCTAGTAAGGAAATATGGAAAGTAGTCAATTTGCAGCGCAACGGCGCTAAGACATTTGATGATGAGCAAATTTTACTTAAAGTTAACAGCACAGTTACTAGCAATGCTTTAGATGTAGCTTATATATTTTCATTGAAGTTCGACAACTCTGTACGTTTGAACTCATGTAATAGGAAACTAGCTATGGCGTATTTAAATAAAAGTATTGACAGAGTAGGTATAAATATGAGTCTCGAGCAGGTTACACCCTCAGAAATATTCAAAATGGTAAAAAATGGACAAAAAGTCATCTGTTGGTTTTGACGAAATACCACTAACAATTTATTTATAGACTCACGCCTGTATCCCCGAAGGGGTAAGCAAAGGTGTAATATTACACCCACATTTCGCCATGATTTTTTAGGTCCCACGTAATAGGGGGCGAGCCTATTGCCGTTACCGGGCACATCACCAAACTCCGTGCTGCTACTGAGAATTCGGAAAAACCCAATAACACTTTTGCCCGACCCGGGAATCGAACCCGGGACCTCCGATCAGCAGTCGCATACGCTATCCACTGGACCACGGAGGCAGTCACTAACAATTATTAAAGATAATATTGACCTTCTAGCAGCCCCCTTAACATCACTCTATAATCAATGTACTAAAGAGGGTCTTTTCCTGGACCAGTTCAAAATTGCAAGGGTTCTCCCAATTTATAAGAAAGGTACAAAGACAGACCCTTCAAATTATAGGCCGATTTCCGTGTTACCGGTTTTGTCCAAAATGTTAGAAAAATAATGAAAAATAGACTCATGAATCACTTATGATCCCATAGTGTTTTATTTAACCAGCAGTATGGATACGAAAAATCAGTAGGCACAACTGATGCCATAGAGGCGATAATTGATGAGGTCGTCTGTAACATGAATAATAGGCGTAAGGTGGCAAGTATTTTCCTGGATCTTAGCTCCGCGTTTGATACTGTTGATTACGATATACTCTTGGACATATTAGAATACTATGGTGTAAGAAACGATGTGCTTGCGTTGTTTAGTTCCTATTTAAATAATAGACGACAATATGTAGAAGTCAGGTCAGTAGTGAATAGAGAAGATAAAGTCGTTAAATCCAATTTAACCCCAGTATCTCGTGGTGTTCCTCAGGGATCAGTCTTAGGCCCAATTTTCTTCATCCTGTTTTTAAACGACTTGATAGGGTATGTGCAAAATCATGTTTCAGACACGAAACTCATTATTTTCGCTGATGATACAAATGCAATAATATCAGCAGATAATACTACTGATTTAGAATCTAAGGTTAACGCAGTTTTAAAAGTTTTTGAACAATGGTTTAGCATAAATAATCTTAAACTAAACGCAAACAAAACAAAATGTGTATTATTTAAATCCACTGTAAGGAATTATGCCAGTATAGAAGTATCGTCTACCGGTAATAAAGTAGAAGTGGTAGATAGCATAAAATTCTTGGGTGTTAATATAGATGCTTGGTTAAAATGGAAGCAAGAGACACATGGCGTAACTAAGTCTGTAAATTCTGCGTGCTACGCTATTAGAAGTCTAAGGGAAGAACTTACAATACCTCAACTTAGGATGATATACTTTGCTTTAGTTGAATCTAAACTCAAATATAGCATTTTATTTTGGGGAAATAGTTATAAATACAATATAAACTCTACTTTTGTCATGCAGAAAAGGGCCATTAGAACAATCCTTCGTCTTTAACAAACAGATTCGTACAGGGAACACTTTATAAATCTCAAAATTCTAACAGTGCCGTGTCTCTATGTTTTGGTTCTGTTAACTAACTTTGTTAAGAATCTCAACAATGTAAAAACTAATGAGCAAAGAAAAATTAGACAAAACACTCGTAGAAAGGATCTAGCCTCAACAATACACCCAAAACTCAATGTAAACCAACACAGCACTAGAGCACAATCAGTGTCATTATATAATAAGCTACCCACAGAATTCAAAACTATATATAGTGCAAACATATCTAAAAATAAATTAAAAACGTATTTATTGGGGAAAGGCTATTAGTTATATCAGTAATATATATTTAACTATTGACATTAATGGAATATTCTAATGTGTTTATATATATATATATAAACACATTAGAATATTCTATTATTATTTGTAATAATTATTATATAGTGTAGGGTTGAATGTCTGTACTTTATTGTTAATGTATCTAGTGTAACGAATAATTTCAACACAATGTATATTGTTAAGAAATAAATACCATTTTTTTTTGTTTTTAAAGACAACTCCCGCACTAGGAATAAATCCTGTGTTGCGGGGGACTTTACAAACATACAACTAACGGACACAATGAACACCCAGACTCGAAACAACAATTTATGGATCACACAAAGTGTTGTCTCGTGTGGGGATCGAACCCACAACACTCGGCGCAGTACCAAGCGGCGAGGCGGCCGCTTAAACCACTACGCCAACTGTGCAGTCAAACTTATGACCTAAAAATACCTATGACCTACTCACCATCATCCGTATTATGACCTAGCCCATAGACGTCTACTGGACAAAGGCCTCCCCCAAAGCTCTCCACACAGACAAATCTTGAGGCGATATTGGTTTTGATGTTTATTATTATTCTATTTTACTACGCGACTATTAGTCATGGGTGAGAGCCTCATCATCGAACATCGTTGACTTTGACTTTGATTCCATAGTGTAATTCACTTCACACAATCTTGAGCATTCCCATAAGTCCATTGGCATGCTTATCATCTACTACAACGTTAAGATAAAATTTCTTGGGCCTGCCCCGTTTATTGGGACGATAGGCATATGGCATCGCGCGACTTTTCAATATTATTTTACACAATATTTGGTATGTGAGTAAACGATGGAAGAAACATAACGATATCGATTCAAGTTGTTGAATTTACTCCATCGTTACCAAAAATGTGACCAAAATCTAACGTGTCAGAATACATGTATGTTACCAAAAGAAGAGATTATAGTGCTATATATAGTATAAACTCTAGTTTACTCTTGGTTACTTTTGGTTTTACTGATTTATTTAAAAGGATTTAAAGGTAGTTTAAAAAAATTGGATAATTTAGTAGAATTATTAAAAAAAAGAGATATAATATTTAACTGTGAATTAAATTTCTCGTACATTAACAAGGTTTTTAGGTCACAGTAAAAATAAGTTGTTGACATGTCTGACTTTGCGATCAAAGCGATAAAAAAGGCACAAAAAAGTACGACTTATAAAGCAGACTTTCAGAGAATCTTCGATTAAAGTTAAACTAATGGCTAGGAATTACTAACCGTCACACTAATTTGTCACAGCTTTTAAAGACCTCTACATTAATTTATATCTCTATTAATTTTGATACTAGTGACTCACTTTTCAGTACATCACCCACAACCATTATAATTGTCATAAGTTCCAAATAGGTTTATTACACCAATTGTCTCTAGTTGTAGAAATGACTTCAACAATGTCTATCTAGACTTGTTAGAATCCATTGCTATTATTGGAAGTAATATAAAATCTATTGAAAGTAGTTAAACATTGAACATCCAATACCAGTACCAAAAATTTGCTAATTGCCTATTATTTGTTGTTCAACAAATGTTCAATCAGACAAATCCTTGAGATGGTTGGTATGTTGTTTTAATTAATTGAGAACTAATCGTGAGCTTCAAAAGGCCAATGCTAGTAGTTTGACAGACACAGTGTATTTTAAAAGAAATGCGATTTGGTTTTGAAACCATTCACAATTAATTATATTTATTCAAAATGCAGTTTCAATTTAGTCACGGTGTTATACTTATTACACCAAGACGTCTACTTTCTAACTATCGACATTTTAATATATATTATGTTTCAAATTAACTATAATGACCAATGATGAACTGTAGCAGAATACCAATTGTGAATAAATTCAAACTCAAATCGCATTTTATCTGCTCTTTTATTATAGCTTACGAGAATCGGCCTTCTGGAAATGTAGCATCCGATTATAACAAAACATAATTCCTATGTTTGAACACTATGTTGCAAAAAGTGTATTACAATTAATTATTCTAAAGCCCTCTTTAGAATAATTATTAAAAGCAAAATAGGAGCTGGTATTACTTTATATTCATAATGAAAAGCCCCTTATGGGTCGTAATCATAACTTGTGTAAATTGTATTCATTACATATACCTTTTCTACAACTTTGCATGTTTTTTTCACTTACTTTCTAACATTGGTTAGATAGTTGATGGTTGGTTCTAAATTATTAGAGTTGATATTTGGTATGAAAAGCCGTGCGGAATAAATACCCTAAAATCTTAAGTGATTTACTAAGCCAGACCAGTGCAACTCTTTCTTTGTTTTATTAAAGTTTATAGAGTCTTCTAATCACCGGTTAATTACTGCCAATATCTTGGCTGCACCTCGTCAAGTATATTTTTGTATGTTAAAACAATAATTATTTGTGTGTATTAGGTAGTGCTGAGAATAGATCGTTCGCCATAGTTTTATATCCCTAGGTGATAAGGGAGTCTAATGTAGAAAAACTTTTGCCAAGACGCCTGTCATCAATGAAATCTCTAACGAAGGTGACACTTCTAAATGACTCGCGTAAACATTGGAGGACTCATTTAATCCAAACTCAAAAATACGCAACACAAATAGAAGTGAGACTACTTCACTTTCCTTACACGTCCAAGCTGGTCACAAAGTAAGCAAATAAAGAAATAAAGCTCGTTACTCGGCTAATACAGTTTTATTGAGCCATTAATAGCTCAGGCACTCACGTGTAGACCCTTGCTTTCATGACAACTATTAGGATTTAGTGTTGTGTACATTTGCATTGTCGACATCGATAGTTGATATATTCATTAATATTGTTACGCCATCTATCGGTGAATAACGGGGGTACTAGAAGAGATTGAATGTATCGGTGGTTTAAAGGTAATTCAGCTACTCTGTACTAGATGGCGTTGCTGTATCGAGTATCGACTGTTCGCGATTATTTCGACAGTTTTGTGGAAGCATCTAGAATGCGCTAGTGATGTTATCCGGCCAGTATAAATAGAGCGCGAGCGAGCGGACCGGATACAGTTACAATTGAATATCGGAGCGATAAACAAGAAGCGAAGTGAAGTAAGTCGGAAGTGTTTTGTTTTGTTCTAGTGGTGTGAATAGTGTGTTTTATTAGTGGAGTGAAAATTAAGTGTGTGTATCTAGTGTTATTGTGTTAGTGAATAAAGTGCAGTTTTTCTGGCATAGTGTATATAATTTATCACGAACCCCAGCTCGTAACAATATCAATTACAAGGCCTATCTGGCAAAGAATTAGAAATAGATTTATTTTTAAACAAATATAAGATTGATATATTATCTTATGTATTACGGAACATTGGTTGCGAGGTGACCAATTAATATTTAACAATCAACATTACTCAGTTATAAGTGCATTCGTAAGAAAGAAGGCTATTTGTGGTGGCTCTCTAATATATGTATGTAATACTTTGAAATGTAAAGAACGTAAGGATATAGCTAAACTTTCCATCGAGCGCACTGCTGAGATTTCTTGTGTTGAGCTTGAACAACATATTATGGTGTGTGTGTGTATCGACCACCACAAAGCGACTTTACTCAGATTGAAAGCATCATAGAGGATGTCTTAAAACACATAATTTCTAGTAGGAAGTCTATAATCGTATGTGGCGATTTTAATATCAATTTGTTAGAAAAATCACCAATTTGTACTGGATTAGTTAGCTTATTTATGTCATTTAATTTAAATGTTTTGTTTTCTGAACCAACCAGAATAACCTCACTTTCTTCTACATGCTTAGATAATGTTTTTTGCAATTGTCTTTATTTAAGTAAGGCTGTTTTAACTGACTTGACATCGGATCACTGTGGGCAAAAGGTTGTAATTCCAACTAATACAACCCCTAAAGTACAAGAAATTACATGTAGGCCAATGACCTCCGCTCGCCTCAAACACTTTAGTAATGATGTTGCTGCTAAGATCGGGAGTATTGACTTAACCGCTGATGATCCTGATTAATTATATAAATCCTTATTTTGAATTATTAATGAAGATTACAATAAAATTTTTAAACAGAAGACGTTTGCAAGGAGCATTAAAGTAAATTTTTGTGATTGGGCAACAGTAGGTATATACAAAAGTAGAGCTAGGTTATATGATCTATATGGTATGAAGAAATTCAATTTTAATCCTGAATTTATACAATATGTTAGAAATTATTCAAAGGTTTTCAAGAGGACATGTGCTTTAGCCAAATCTTTATATTTAAGCAATCAAATCAAAGAATTGAAGAACAAAATTAAAACTACTTGGAGCATTATTAACAATGAGACTAGTCGAGCTAAATTGGTAGATAACAATTATGAATTAAAATTTGATGGTGAAATTATTACTAGGAAAATTGATGTTGCTCAGACATTTAACAATTTCTTCATAAACATACCAGTGAACACAACCAGCTGTCTAGATTCATGTCCAAGCAAAGCAGAAATGTTGGTTAGGGGCAATGTGAATGAGTGTGATGTGCATTTTAATTTTAAATATATTGACACTAATGACATACTGAAGGTATTCAAGACGCTCAACATTAAAAAATCTGTTGACTTATGGGGCATTTCTGTTATACTTGTTCAACAAATTATTTCTAGCTTAGCTCCATATATATATATTTCTAGCTTAGCTGCAATATTCAACAGATGCGTAGATCCTGTATATACGCGGTATTTCCTGATCTAATGAAACACAGTAAAGTGATACCATTATTCAAAAAGGGATCCAAGAGCGACCCTAGTAATTTCCGGCCAATTTCTATCTTGCCTGCTATTAGTAAAATTTTTGAAAATATTATTTTGCATCAATTAGAGAGCCACTTTCACACAAATAATTTATTTCAAAGTGAACAGTATGGCTTCACTAAGGGTCGCTCATACTTTTTATGCTTGGGAAAACTCGAAGGATGCCATTGGTGTTTTTTTGTGACCTATCAAAGGCGTTTGATTGTGTGGAACATAATACACTTTTCCGTACATTGAAACTTTATGGAATTAGAGATACCGCACTCAATCTTGTTGCCAGCTACCTCAGAGATAGAATTCAGTATGTATATGTTAATGGGAGTAGGTCTCTAGGTTTGCCAGTGGGAATGGGCGTTCCACAGGGCTCTATTCTCGGTTCATTTTTTTTTAAATATATATTAATGATTTGCCGTTCTTTGTTCAAAATTTATGTGATATTGTTTTGTTTACCGACGATACGTCACTAATTTTTAAAGTTGATCGCAATTCAAGTAACTTTGTTACAGTCAATAACACTCTTGCACAAGTATTAGATTGGTTTTCGACAAATAATTTGGTACTTAACTCTAGCAAAACCAAATGTGTTAAATTCTCTTTGCCTAATGTCAAAAGTGTTCCTACTAATATAATTTTAAATAAGGAAACAATTCAACTAGTCGAATCAACCGTATTCTTAGGTGTAACTTTAGATTGTAAGCTTCAGTGGGGCGCCCAAATATCCTGTCTCGCAGTAAAACTTAGTTCTGCAGCGTATGCAGTTAGAAAAGTTAGGGAATTCACAGATATAGATACTGCTAGAATAGTTTTACTTTAGTTCTTTTCACAGCGTAATGTTTTACGGTATATTGTTATGGGGTACAGCTGCTGATATACAGACTATTTTCGTCATTTAAAAAAAAGCCATAAATGCAATTTATAAGTTAGGTGCTAGAGCTTCTTTACGTGATAAATTTAAAGAAGTAGATATATTGACAGTTGCATCGCAATATATTTATGCTAACTTAATGTACATTAAGAAAACCTTAATTCTATACCGCGAAAATAGTGATTTGCACAAAGTGAACACAAAGAATAAGCATAAACTGGTGGGAACTATAATTAGTTCCCACCAGTTCAATTTTCCCACAATTAGTTCCCAATGAGTTCTGAAATTTATGTAGACGGTAATCCGTCTACATGAAGTTCAGAACTCATTTGCGGGGATTGGTTTACGATTTTTCAACAAATTGCCTCTTGAAATTATAAGAATTTACCCATGCACGAAAACAAACGGACAATTAGGAACTTTCTTTTACAAAAGGGTTATTACACTGTTAAGGAATTTTTGAATGATAATATAATAATATAATTGTTATATAAATTTGTTAGTTTTGATAAGTGAGATGTTGAGTGGAGGTGCCTCGTGAACACATGATTTTTGCAGGATTTGGATATTTTTATGATTTATTGAATGTAGTTTAACATGGTTTATCCCTGATCATTTCATTGTTCACTTGTCACCTTCACAAAATTCTTTCTACATTTGCATTCCTTCATGCGTTCCACTCATTTATGTTTATAATAAAGATCTGGAAAATGGAGATAATTAGCGGTATACCAATAGATTGCTTCTTGCTGCCTATCTAGAGTTGCCGTAGGCAGGCAGGAAATTGTTCAGAGTGCGCAGTGAAAGTTATAATACATCTACCTGACGTCGACAAGGCAAGGATCTAGACACAATTCACTGCGTTGCACAGTGAATGACAACTATCAATATTAATAAAATTTTCTTACCAAATCTTCACTGGATGTCAGGCTTGGAGCTAAGTTAGGAACACACACAGATCTAAAATTGGCCAATATTAGCTGGTGAATTACCTAAATACTTAGCGATTTGGCTGCAAACGCGACGTTTTCAAGACACGATGGCACGTGGACGTCGATACCGGATTCACACAATTTTCGCAAATGTTCAATATGATACAACTTATCTTTTATCACAAATAAACCGATGCCGGCTGATCAATTAGCGGCAAAACACTAGGGTTTTTAGTTTTACAACCAAATACAAGATCAAAAACGCGCTCATAAAACGGAATCTTCCAGACCGAACAGAAAGCTAGCTTTTTTCGCTGACTGCGGGAAACGACAATGAACGAAAGGATTGACAGTTCATAGTGTGACCATAGTCAGAAATTTTCAATAGACTAAACAAATGTTACTTAATCGATATAATCGATTTGACTTTTCACAAATAATGTTTCTATTTCAAATACTGCCGGTTCATCGTATACTGTTATCGTCATGCTCACTAAAATGTCATTTCGTGTGGTGGCGTCGTGTGTCGGGTCATCCCTGTCCCTCTAATATGGCGAGAGGGATGATGGCTGGCACATGCGTCATACTCGTGAACGGGTGCTACTTGCAATGACTGGTCGATGACGGTCTTACGGGCCGGTATTACATTTTAATATTTAACTGCATCATGGTTCTGATCACTTTCGCGGATTGCCTGCATTATTAGGTCAAAAGTATTTTTAAAATATATACAAATAAAATGAAATACAAAGAAAATAAAATAACCAACAATAAACAAAAAGTTGACTATTATATTGTAAAATATTTTTCTTTCTTACTTTTAATATGATAGCACATGACATATTTTAGATTAAGCTCACCATATTTATGAACAATGATTATACAAACTTATTACGAATAGACACATATTACACCTCTGCCTACCCCTTCGGGGATACAGGCGTGAGCCTATAAAAAAAAATACGAATAGAATACAATAGATGTGTGGCAACCGCAATGATGGTGAATGATGTCTCGTAATAAGAATTTATGAGTCAGTCGTTGCTATATAGTATCCTAATGATACAATTTGATGTTTATTAATATTAATCAATAAAAAAAAATTAAGTCAAAGTCAAAATCCTTTTTTCATTTGGGTCACAATGTGACGCTTATGAACGTCATTCTGAGCTATATACAATTTTATCATAACCAGAGAAATACCGTACACGGAAGCAATAGTTGGCAGAATAAGCAAAATATCTTTATAATAAAAATCATTATTCCGTATGAAAAGAACGCAAAATACTTAACATGTCGACTTCTAAAACCACTGCGTCATACGTGACTTATATGCATATAAATACCGAAGCCATATAAAAACGTAACCTTATTTTATGTACCCTTTACACCTTTTTGCTTTCATTTCTGCGTAGGTATTTTAATCATTTAACAGCATTGTGTTGTATACTTTACTGGCTCTGTGCACGCATCGGTTATAGTAACCTAACAGGTGAAAGTTACGTAAGAAGACAACACGCCAGAGCCACAGTATTAGAAATTGCATCTAGTTTGGCAAAGGTATAAAATGGATGTCTGTTTGGTGAGGGATAAAAATACAAAGTATTAGCACCTCCTTTCATTCCTTGGGTGTAGTAAGGGGCGACTATGAAAAGTATCCAAAGCAAATTTGCTCATGAAAATGTGACACCGATATAATTGGCTCGCTTGTGAGTACATTATGTTGTTACAAAATTGGGTTATTCCTCTTGTCCCCCAGCTCTTCGGCCCCACTACTGATAACATGCACCCTTTATCTTTTTGTGTCACGGGAAGGGGTAAACAATAGATCACCTACTACCTGCTCGAGATATTTTAGATGCAGGTAATAAAGTTTAAAGGCGCTATTGAATAATTATGAGTCTCATGACAATATAAAAAATAAATGATTTAACAAACGTCCAATACCTATATCAAGACGATATTTAAAATAATATTTTATTGGGGGCCGACAGGAAATTATGATTCCGTTTGGCCCCATTAAATTGTAGTGGGAGACAACAGTACAAAAATTCTCATTGTAAGGATATATAACCGTGTTTATTATGAAATATACTCAGTTCATTACCAACATTTGAGTGTTTCACTTAGCTCCGAACTCACTACTCTACATGGCGACCCTGGTAATAGGAGAGCCTGCAGGCGCGCCTGCACGCGCGCGCCTAGGCGCGCGCGTGCTGTCCATATTTGGACTCGCTTGTTAAAACAATCGTTGGACTTTGCGCGTGATTCTTTTCAACATGTTTGAGTTCGCTATAAACCGTTTTGGAGTTTCGACGCGTAATATTTTACAAGATTCGCAATATTCATTATTTTCTAAAAATGGGTGGCAGTTTTAGCAAAGAAGAACAAGTTATAGTCGCGCAAACAGCAGGTATCGGTACAAACTCTGCTCGAACAGAGCAATTGCACGAGACTACAAATATCATTTTGGTGGTGATTTGCACGATTCTGGCGATCGGCATCCTTATCGTGGCTTACAGATTGTATAAGCGATGCCACCGCAGACAAATTGAACGACAGATAGATCACATGAGATTGATGAGATACTCGAGTATTCTAAAGGGAGCCCAAAGGAGTAACCGAACTCAGCCGCAGTTGGGTAACCAGAAGTTACCTTGTGATCCAGAAGTCATTATATATAAATGGTGTATAGCGGCAATCTACGGTGATCGGTGCGTATATCGGAAATTTACGGCAATCGGTGCGTATAACGACAATCTACGGAATAAAGTGCGTATAACGGTGCGTATATGTGGCAGTAAAAAGTGCGTAAAAGGTAAAGAGTGCGTCTAAATGTGCGGAACGGTAATAATATAATGTGTTAAATAGTGCTATGTGTTCGATAAATAATTTCGGTTCGCGAGTGTATTTCAGCTGGCCTAACTAAATATAGGATAACTAAGCTGTAAGTAGATTAAGGTACTTACTATGTAAATAATTTATGGATATAATTGGATATCTACTTAATCTGAATCGGATAATTCATGCAGTGCATAGGGTTCCCACCAAGAACTAAGGGTACCAAGCCAACCTCACCTGCAAGTGGTGCACCTGCCAATCAACGGACGAGGCTCTGGCAAACAAAATATCCCGATAAGCGGCAATAGGCTCGCCACCTATTACGTGGGATCAAAACACTGGCGAAAAGTGGGCGTTAAATATGCCTCTGCCTACTCCTTCGGGGAAACAGGCGTGAGTCTATGTATGTATGGATAATTCATGAAAAACATTGCGAAAGCGTGAACTCCATGAGAGTCAAGACAGAACTGATTCAAAACTGCGTCAGATCGCGACAGACGGCGACAGACAAATGTGAACGGTAAGTAATTACGACAGAGACCGTCACGAGAGATCTCGTCAGATAAATGTGAACGCAGCTTTATTCTATGGCCGCGCTCGTTCGGGGACCGTTTCCTCGCGCGGCAAATGCCTCGCGAGGCATTTGCCGCGCGAGGCTGCTCGGTCTGTGTGGACCCGCCTAATTATTAATATGGTCAAACACGTTGATGCATTAATTAATTATGTTACTTCTACTTATAAATTGAATACAATTTCAAAAGGTTGTTGATGCATATTGTTAAAGATCTGTGTAATAAACATTTTTATAATGCTTTTATTATGTAATTACACGTGTTTTATCAAATAAATATCTTTATCTTATTTTTTTCTCCAAAACAAGAAGATTCTACTAAGCATTGCAATAAAAGAATATACATGCTAGCGAAATTCACTTAATACGGAATTCAATATACGATCTATAGATAGATCTGTAAATTTTAGATTCGTTTTTGACATAAGCCCCATACAAAATATGTCAAACACGGATCTCGAATCTCAAAATCCATGTATGGATCGAATATTGAAAATGGCCGTTAGTCAACACTTCGAAAGAGAACGGAATAAAAACTTAGTAAGTTTGCTTTTTAGTATAAATAGCACCAAAAGCAAAACACAAAGCTACAATGTTGCACCTGTTGTAGGACGGCATTCTATAAACGATGGCATTTATCGACATTACCGCTTCACTATCGCATGTGTGCTGGGCCCATATTGCGTCAGGGTTGCCACGTAGGAAAATGCGCCGGCGACACCGAAATAGCAATATGGCTCGCACGGTAAGCACGTGATTATGTACAGCTTGTAACACAGAGGTAATGGTCCTGGATATGGTACATATTTGTGTCGATTACACACCCCTGGCGACATAAAAAGTAAATGTATATCGGTGCGTGCATTAATAAATGTTATGGCTGAACATTTTCACCGAATGCAGGTGGCTCAGTACTTCGTTGTATTTTATAGTCTCTTTTTATGAATTCTATAAAGTTGGCCTGTTACTTAAAAGGTATTCGTGGAACTAGCCTGTGGAGTATACTCTTAGTAAAACAACTTCTGTTCAGTTTGAGGCACTACTTAACATTTGCCTCCAGGAGGTTTCTAAGATAAATGTAATTATTGTTTAAAGATTGTTTATTCTATGAATGCTAAGAGATGTATTAACAAAGAAGTGCTTTATTAATTCGTAGAAAAATACATTGCTTGGCCGAAAGAAAATTTCGCCTACATTTTCATAATTATTATTCCGTAGGTAAGAACTAATAAGACAGTGGCTGATCGCGTCATTTACTGATACCGCTCTTTACATGAGTGAATTTATCAGCAATATTCCGGTAAATAAGATGGCTAAGAAGGTCACTGGAGTAGAAACTTGTAAAACCTTCGCGCCTACCTCGTAGATTATCATAAGTTTGTATCTAGAGCTGCCTAGCTCAGAATTTTATTAGCAAAGGATCATTCTTCTTAAGGATCATTATTAATACCCAAAACTTTAGTAATATTGGGCTTGTTCTGTACTTGAATTATGTCCAAGAGTGTTGGCGAATGTGATTTCAATACATGTATAATCTACTTATAATGCCTGCCTGTATTAAGTTATAAGACAGAAGATTTTCACGACCAATTTAAGACGTTGCTTCGTATTTGAACTTTTTATCTGATCCAATCGTATAAATATTTATTTAATGTAGGTTAATATAGAAAATTCCATATTTTCTTGCAAGAATATTATAGGAAAGGCTCTTATATGAAAGGCTCTAGAGAGCGATCCTAAAATTCGCTAACTAGTGGAGATACCAACAGACTGCCATGCAGAGGGTATCGGGCTCAAATCCACGGCGCGCACCAATGACTTTTCGAAGTTATGTGCGTATTGAATTGTTAATTATCGCTTGTCCCGTGCCTCGGAGAGCACGTTAAGCCGTCGGTCCCGGTTGTCATGAAGATCTTTGACAGTCGTTATAGGGCGTCAGTACCTTCTCAGTAAACTGACACTAGTCTTAACCATGGATTATCGCTATCCCTTCGGGTTGCGGAGGTCAGACAGGCAGTCGCTCTGTGGAAAAGCTAATATTCAGCCAAATCCGGTTAACCTAGAAAGCGGACCCCAGATTTAAACTGGGATAACGCTAGGAGAATGAAATGACATAGTGAAAAGAATAGAGAATAGTGAAATCACAATTGGTCTTTATTAAAAGGTAGCTCATGACTAGGTACTCATCAGTCTACACATTTCTGCTGCGAACAACAATACTTCACCAAACACAACAATCCAACACAAGATCGTTCATAATGTTAAAAGCAGATTTTGGCGGCAGACCCAATGAGACCCTTTTGAAATCAACAAGAACACAATGACGCCACAATATTAGATCCAGCTGTACCATAAAATACAGTTCCAAGATATTTTCCATACTTCGTCTGAAGAGCGTTCACGAAAATAAAATTAGAAAAGGAAGGGGAAGCTCTTGGCCGCGATTGACCTGAAGAAATATTATGTCAGTCGACTAAATAAACTGAAGCAGTATATTGTAGGGGCAACGCAGAATGAGATATAAAGCACGTAATCTGGAAGCAGGCTCCCTAAATATTTATGGATTTTTTCTTAGGATACGGCACAGGCTTAAGCTTTTTAAATTTTCAAAAGTTTACTAGAATAACAAAAAATGAAAATGGTATTTTGTAACTTCATTGTAGCGTCAGAAATTTTTTCCTCTAAACATTTTTCTCATTTAAATGTAAAATTTAATGAAACACTTGGCTGAGGTAGCCGTTTTAAAGCACATGGTTACCGTTTCTAGTAATAAACATACACAAGCCAAGGGTTTTAATTTATGAGTTTCATGTGTAAATTTATTGCAGTCGACGTTAGGCTAATTATTGTGCCATAAATTTTGCTAAACTTGTCTCTATGGTTATTTAAGGCTATGTGTAAACAAGAAATATGGTGACTTGTGAGATAAATTGAATAATTTTCACCGTAGCTTCTTTGAAATTGCTGTCCAGTAAATCGCGGTCTAAAGAATGTTATATTGAATCACATAACAACCTCCACTGTAAACTATTTTATAAAGCGACGTTATTCTACGTAATATGTAGATCATGCGTAAGCCGAGAGCAATCTCTTCTAGACAAGCCTGGGACGGGCACGATTGATATGAAATTCCTAAATAAGGGATTGATAAGTTTTCGGTGGAATAAACCTGTACCTACCCTAGTAGTTTCTGTTTCTTGATGTAAGAGGAGTAGAAGATACCCTCATCCTACTTTATAATCTGGTTTATCTTGTACAGTGATTTGATTACTATCAAGGCAAATCCTTAAATATTGAGATCTTTTAATTATTTTTTTGTTTTGTTGATTGTAAACAAATGAACATAATTTACTTTTTTTTACATAAAAATGTTTAAATTTTTTGGACACGTCAGAAGGTCATACAAATAAAAATAAAAAAGTAACTTTAAATGCATATTAACATAATTGAGCATTGAAAAAAATGCCTGTTCAGAAAGTAGAGCCTCGTGAGAAGAATCAGGCAAGAAACTCCGGGCCACTCTTTCTGGTGTGTCTATAATGTTGTTGTCAATTGATAAGGTTTTTTAATAATAATATAAAAGTACTAAACTAGCATAATATAGACACAATAACTCAAACCTACATGAAACTTAACACTAATCAAACATAAGTAGCCTATGGGACCGAGCAAATTAATCCCAAGCATTTTTGTCTTCAATATAATCTAGCACCGAATAGTGCCCTTTTTGACAAAGTTTACGTTTTTATAACCTTTTTGAATTTATTAAAACTTAAATTTTGTATATTGCTTGGCACTTTATTGTAAAAGCGCACATTGGCATTGAAAAGATTTTTTTATTTTCTCTAGCCGGGTAGCCGGCACTACTAGTTTGCTCTTATTTCTAGTATTCAAATTGTGGATATCACTTTTCTTTGAGGATGAGGCCTTATTCTGGAATAAATATATTAGGTTGGAATAAATGTACTGGCTTGCAACTGTTAAAATGTTTATTTCCTTGAATTTATTCCTTAACGAAACCCCATAATCCAAATTATAAATTGCTCGAATAGCTCTTTTCTGCAGAATAATGATGGTCTGGATTTCGGCAGCATTTCCCCACAAGAGAATACCGTATAACATTATACTATGAAAATAGCTATAATATACAAGCCTGGCTGTGTCAATGTCAGTTAAATGGCGAATTTTCCTGAGTACGTATGCTGCAGAGCTGAGTCTATTCGACAATTTACTAATATGTGGTCCCCATTGCAGCTTAGAATCTAGTGTAATGCCTAAAAATTTGGTGTTACAAGTGCGTTCACCAGAGGTCAAATTATTTTTGCCTGCTACTTTTCCATTTATGTTAATTCCTCCTCTTCTTTTTCCTAAAAGTAAGTATTTGTCCGCATTTAATATTTTTCTTGCCGGCAAACAGCGACACTTAGCGTTTTCTTGACATTGCTACTGTGATATTACAGACTGTGACTGTGAAGTCACGTATGTGTATGAGACACGGTTAATACTTACCAGCATATAAACAGCAAAGTCTGGCACCAATAAATGCAAGCGGGAGATTCTTTCCTTTTTTGTATTTTGTCTGCTTCAGAATCATTTTATGCACATATCAGAAGGCCAAGTTTTGTATTTTATCTGACATCGACACTGTATTTTGAACGAAATGCGATAAGATGTTGAATTGACTCAAAATTGCTATTCTGCTAGGTATCTCGTTCAATTTAATTTACGAGAATACTATTTGTGATTATTATTTATTACAAAAAAAAAATTACAATATTATGTTATTAGTTAAAGTTTCTATTTGCTGTCTGGTAACCTATTTGGCCAAAATTTATCTTTGCCGCAACAACGAAATCATAATGTAATTAATTATATTGGTGTAATTTAATATCAGAGAATAACTGTTACTCATTTCGTGTAATTCATTACGAAATATAGTATGAGCAATTATTACACATTAAGTAAAACATAACGCAATCATCAGAACAGATTAAAATGAGTACGGTGAATTCATTTTATTAATTTAAAATAAATATACCGTAATAATTTTCATTTAATTACACACATTGACAATTCAATAATCTCTACTAAATGATGACATTGTAACTCTTTGAACAGCAAAATATTATAATATCGGTAAAACGGTCTACAAGGCTCAATATTTTATTAGTGCGCGACAAAATTATATATGTTGTAATTAGTCATCAGAAGCTAAGCTAAATACACTTATAAAAAGAAAATAAATCCATATTTTACGAAAAAAAAAACAAGTTTCTATTTCTGTTCCACATACGGTACACTGAGCTTAACTTATGCTTTTTGGTATTAAATAAGTACAATGAAATGTTTTGGAAATAGTTTACTATTACAATTTTTTTTCAATTGGTGACTTATTAATTTAAATAAAATGAAATAGCTAGGTATAATTGTTTTTGATTTTACTATATATTGCTCTATATATGAAACAAAATCATATAACTCAGTATTATATTTTTTTTTATTTGTGAAGAGACCTAAAACAGTTATTATATTATTTATTACCTAAAACAGTTGTTATATTATTTAGGGACTTGTAAGTGACATTTATTGCAAGATAAGAATGTTTTTCTTTTCTAAGCAGGATATTTGCATCGTTGTCTTTTTAACCCCAAACTAGAAACTCCTCAACGTCCGCCCATCACGTCTAACATCACGAGGAGGTAGGATTGATGTGCTTGTATAATATTCTATTCAACCCGGACACCCCTTCGTATCTCAAAGAACGTTTTAAGTTCCTTCATGACACACATGCAAAGTTTTTGAGGTCGTCTAAGGATCTGAGGCTGCAGATGCCAACACATTCCACAAATTTCTATGACAAGTCCTTTACTGTGCAAGCAGTACGCTTGTGGAATGCGTTGCCGATAGAAATTACTTCTAGCAAACTCGCTTGGCATATTCAAAAATGCATTAAAACGACATTACTTGGCTATGTGACTGAATTTTTATATTCTATTTAGTTCAATGTAACTACGTATTTTGTATGGCCAAAAAGTATATTACATATATTTATTTATGTATTTATGTCTTTATGTATTTATGTCGTTATGTATTTATGTATTTACGTATTTATGTATTGATGTATTTATGTACTTGTGTATCTATACATCTATCCTTACTTCATTTTATGACTACACCACTGTTTTGTTTTCTCTGATCTTTTCCAGTCCATCCCAAGGTTGCCTGGAAGAAATTGCTTTCAGCGATAAGGCTGCCTATTGTACATACCTATGTTGAATTGTATCATGTTTTGTAGCATTTATATTGTATATGGTGTACAATAAAGAATTTTCCATCTATCTATCTATCTACTTGTCTACTGTCTTTTATTTTAAATTTCATCGATAAACGTATGTTACCTTTCTGTTTGTTTATATATAGCCCAAACAAGCATAAACTTTCCCCACTTCAAATTTGAAGTCCATCTGTTTCATTTGTGTGTCACATGTACTATTGTAATAAAAAAATCACCTTACCTCTGCGAAATATACACTTTGTTTTAGCACACAGTATTTTTTTTCGAGTCAAAACTGTTTAGTTACATTTTTTTATTTTATTTGTGTATTCAGACAGACGAC
This sequence comes from Euclidia mi, assembly GCA_944739405.2. Lineage (NCBI taxonomy): Eukaryota > Metazoa > Arthropoda > Insecta > Lepidoptera > Erebidae > Euclidia > Euclidia mi. The sequence goes on along the minus strand of OX123200.2, from coordinate 46,827,618 downwards.
TAACTTATCACTTTCATTAAAATTTCACACTGAGTGCGTTATAAAAATAAAACGAACGATATCTTTAGGTAAAAAATCATATTACTAAATTCCTAAATGGTAGTAGCTTCTATAAAAATGTCAAGAGATGCCCCTATTCATAGTTTTATAGCTATAAGACCGATTAAAGTCGTTGTTCTACATATGGCACTGGGTGCCTTGTAGTGTTAACAGCGCAAAGGACCATGCGTCAAATTGGGGTCAGTGTCCAACAGAGTTATAGCATATGCCATTGGAAAGGATTTTGTTTGTACTAAAATTGTTACTACCAGCACCACCTTCAATTCCATTGCAGAAAAAAGATATGCATTTAAATAGATTTTGTAGAAAAATACAATTGTTAGCTATAAAACTGTTATAGTAACAATATATTCATACTTTAAAATCAGTGGCGTAGCTAGCTTGGGTGGCACCCGGGGCGGAAGTTGGCGGTCGACCGTTTTCTTTTTTTTAGTCGATACCTAACGATTACGGGCTAACTGCTCGCGAATCGTAGTGCTGAGCTAGTGTCTATGTGTTCTTATATGTTTGTACATTGTTCTTAAAGACGAGTTTGGGTTGGCACCCCAAAAAGACTGACATCCGGGACGGATCGCCCCCGCCACCGTCTCTCTTCCTACGCCACTGTTTAAAATAATAGTAAACAATAGATGTGTTTGCGCCCGTGTGATTTACAACACTCTCCTTCCCTCTCATACCTCTCGGACGCCTGCCCCGTGCCCGTCTGCTCTCAGTCAGTCGACTCGTGATTCTCACGGTGTTATTTGTGTGTCCTAAAAACAGGACAGGTTAGAAGTACCCTGAACCGAAGGGCATGCATGAGGAATCTGATGGGAGTGAATGAAGCAAGAGAGATATGGCAGGATCGTTGCAAATGGCGTTCCGTAGTCTCTGCCTACCCCTCCGGGAAACAGGCGTGAGTCTATGTATGTATGTATGTTATCTGTGTGTTTTCGTGTATCCTCTCGGCACATACATCTTAATCCACCGGCAGGTCACCTAAACGATATTATTATTGATATTAATTGAAATGTTACTAAAAATATTTTTAACTGTTAGCAGCTGTTTTATTTTTATGTATTCTTTGCACATGGAATTAAAACTAGTTAAAGATGTGAAATAACACTAACTACAATGCCATAACAGCATTACTTTGCAGGATTATAGTTTATTTATAGTAGGAGAAAAATATTTATAGAAAAATAACCCTACGGATTCTTCGCATAAATGAGTTTATATCTTTATATTTAGTGCTTTACAAGTATATTCAAAGTGGTCTCATATCTGTTGGTGGGTAAGCCCAGGCTTCATACATTTTTGGCCATGGTCCTTTAATGTTTAACCCCTAAATATAAAGTTTATTATTTTCTAAGCTTTTGAATAGTTATAGAACGATGATTAATATTAAATATGAAGCGATTATTTTCAGATTGTTAGTGCCTTAAATGAGAAGTAGTGCAAGCAGAGGGTGCCCCAGTAATCCATTAGGAGGTAGAACTAAACGCATTAGTAGGATTACAACTAATACCATTAAAAGCCCATCTATCCCTAAAATGTTCGTCTCAAAGTATCACCGTAGTTTTGCGTATTGTTGGATGCTTTTCGCAATAGGTTTTGGCTCCCCAGGGTAATATAGGTACCGAAAGTAAGCGAATTTATAAACGTAATTATATAATAAAAATAATAAAATTCTTCTTCGTGTCAATGGTTAGTTTGTCAGCTATATGAGACCTGCATAATATTCGGCCACTCTTATTGCGTTAGGAGTGGCCTCCCAGAGCTCAGACACAGTGCAGGTGCTCGGGCAAGAATCAGCAAGTGGTCCATTGTCTGCGCCAGTTCACCACATTCACATTGGGCAAAGTCGGGGTCCCTGAACCCCCATCTACACAGCACGTCGGAGAACGGCAGGGTTGGCTCCCCATGATGTGGATGTCAGACGGCGGAGCAGATTGTTTCGGGTCGCCACTTTCAACCTTGTATTTTGGCAATGGTTTCTAAAAGTGAGTGAACGATCCAATGTGACCCCAAGGTATCTTGGATATGGACAATGTTTGATACTCACTCCTTGCCAGTGGATATTAAGGACCCAGTTAGCGCAATGGTTTCGTAAGTGAAACACACAGGACTACGTTTTCAATGGGTTAGGTCTTAGGCCATTCTCATCGTAGTACTGTGCCAGTTGGTCAAGGGCCGCGATAAGGTTTCTTTCAGCCGTTTCAAATATTTGAGTTTGAGTCGTAAGCGCCAAGTCATCTGCGTATAGGAAACGGTGAGAGGCATTCATGATATATTGGTCGTTGGTATATATTGAACAGAATGGGTGCAAGCACACTACCTTGAGGGAGACCATTTTTTAGATAGCGCCATCTACTTTTTTCTGAGAGCAAGTGTACTTGGAAGCGACGATTGTAGAGGAGCTCACCCAAAATTTGTACGAATCCTAAGTCAGTTGTCATTTTCTCTACTTTCCATAGAAGCCTTCTGATGTTGACCGTGTCGTATGTAGATGATAGGTCCACAAAAACCGCACCTGTAATGTTTCTCGTCTCAAAACCATCCTCGATGTGCTGAGTCAGATTAAGAATTTGACCACAGCAGGACTTACCAGGTCTAAAACCTGCTTGCTCTGCTATAAGTTGGGGATTTAAGAGTGGCGTGAGACGGTTTAAAATAAGTCTTTCAAATAACTTGTGCGTGTGGCAAAGCAGGGAGATCGGTCTGTAGCTTTTTGGATCATCGGGTGGCTTTCCAGGTTTGAGGAGAGCTACAACCTTTGCCCACTTCCACATTTTTGGGATCTTTTTCGTTTCCAAGCAGTTGTTAAAACATAACAGTAGCCAAGATGTAGCCATGGGTCCGAGATGGCTCCACCAGAAGATCATCCACGCCAGGGGCTTTACCATTCTGTAGGGCTTTAGTTGCCAAAAATAATTTTGTGGGAGTGAAAGGTTTACTAATTTCATTGGAGATTGTGGTCCGTTTGCTTGTGTTGCGATTCTAAGCCGTTTAGATGGTTTACTGTTTAACAGAAGTTGATGGGCTACCTGATTAGCAGTAACTTGTCCTTGATTTGTGGCTGGGGGTGGATTTGCCATAAGCTTGTGAACTGTTGCCCATGCTCTTTTGGAATTATGTGTCATATTCACATTAGAGACAAGAGATGACCATTGTTCCTTGCGCCTTTCTGGCTGTCCTGAAGCATCAGTTCGCTACCCATTTGTAATGTTTCCTCAGAGAAACAATCCTTTGAGTACAACCGCTCGTAGTCAGCTAGCAGTTTGGCAGTCTTTGTGGAGTCCTGGAATATATAATGTGCGACAACCACGAGGGATACTCCTTCTTGCAGCGTTTCTGACGATGTCCACAAACTTGTCGTAGTTACCTGGCACTGAGTCTAAATCACTGAGACCTGAGTCCACACACTCTGCAAAACCGACCCAGTTTGCTTTAGACAGGTTGAAACGGCGTTTAAATGGGACTTGCAACGGTGTAATTGCCGCATGGACTCTGCACTCAATCGGACGGTGTTGTGTATTTGGGATCGGAGGACATACTGATTTACGGCATAGAAAGTCGACACCGGAGCTACCAAAAATAAGATCTGGATTATAACCCTTGCGCCAACTGGAGCTGTTAAACGATGAAGGCAGTTTGGGATCGTGGAGTAAAATGAGATCCATAGACTCGGACCATTTCTCAACTGCAATGCCATCTGTATTAGTTTCTTTATAATTTCAACTTAAGCTGTGACTATTAAAGTCACCGACGACTATTTCGATGGATTGGTCATCGAAGTTACTCGTTTTATGAAATTGAAAGGGGGAAAATGAAATTAGGTGGTTTATATACAGACGTGACAGTGCATGTTCCAATGTCAATTGTGATGGTTTCTATACAGTTTACGGAACTACAAGACACAGATGACACTTTAAGTTTGTTTTGAATGAAAATGGCGCTACCATATTTTGGATGTGGTATTTCCGCTGATAAAGTCCATCTAGGTATTTGTGTTCGTAAGTTTTCCATGCCTCTTTGAGTTTCTTGGACACACAGTATGTCACAATTTGTAGTTTGGCCAAGTTCCGCTAGGAGGATTGATTTGTTTTTGGAGAAGCCTTCTATATTTATTGATATTACCTTTAGCGCTGGCTTTGCAAAGGGTGGCACTGAATACTGCCGTTTGTTATGCAAGGTCTGAGCTGTTGTTGGAACCATTGTGTTGAAAGGATTTGTCAGCCTAGATACTGCGTTACCGTATCTGCTTCCAGGTGCGCCGCGGGGAGGCTCCTTTCATGCACCTATGCACATGCACAATAAGACAGGCATCTGTTACAATAATAAACGTAATTCGATTTCATAAATAATAAACGTAAATATTAAACGTAATTCGATTTTATAGCTTTCAGCTATGAAATCAAATTTCGTTTATATTGTAACAGATGCCTGTCTTATTATAAGACGTAGTCCTTAATAATAAATATATATAAGCAAAGGACATAGTTTATAATTGTAAGAGTTTTTAGCCTTGGCTTTATCGATGTAAAATTTATTTAAGTGGCTTCAAATTTAAGTATCATACATAATCCTTGTTTTGTAATTACGCCGCTGTTGTCGCATGTTATCGACAATATTTTTTAACAATAAAAATATTTTAATTTAAATTCAAATTAAAAGAAGAACGTACATCAATAAATACTTAAATAGGCTTTTTCACATTTTCGTTCCGCAACACTTCATATAAGTTAGATAACAGAGTGGCTCGTTTCATAAATTAGAGACAACTGCTTAAAATCCAACCGTCTCCAAACTGTGAAAACTACCGTGGGGATGACACGTGCAAAGCAGACACGTGTCGAAATAATATATTTATTAGTTATTGAAATGAAATTCGAAGAAGTACTTTAGGGGAAATCGGTATTACGGATAAACTGGTACTATTTATTTTGCCAGTTTACTATAAACGACAAGTCAAGTCACGGTACGATCTACAGCCAAACAGTAATTTAAATACCACTTGATATTTCGGTACGCTTCTTTATTTAAATGACATGCACGTGTCTATGAGTTAATTTATATGGAATATGTCGTTGTCACAATTATGATCTATAATGCCTTCAAGTTGGAGCCCATACACTTATTTTAAACCGACTATTAGTTTTTCCACCCAGCAACTGTCGTCTGACCAACGTTACTTATAGGGAAAGTTACGATTAATTTCGTGGTTCAGACCAAAATAAGGGTTTTTCCGGGAACTGATGCTTTGTATCTGACAAAGATATTTTATCTTCAAAGAACAGATTGATGTAAACAAACAAGACGATCGAATTTACTCAAACAAGGGTTCAATAGCTTAATGTCGTCTTCCTTTCACGGTAGTAGAGCCTTGCTGATTTCAGCATGAATGGGCCGGCTCGACCGGGGAAGTACTAACCTCTCACAGAAATTCGACGTAAAGTAACAGTACCTAAACTGTTGCGTTTCGTTCAGTGAGTGAGAGTGCCGGAGGCCCTATCCCCTATTCCTTCCCAACCCCAAGCGGCGGCAACGCACTTGTGACTCCTATGGTGTTGCTTGTGTCCATGGGCGACGGTAATTGCTTACCATCAGGCGATTAGTCTGCTGGTTTGCCGCCTATTATTATATGAAAAAAAAAAAATATTATGTATATAAAAACTCTCAAGCCCTATTCATAGCTAGCCCTATTCAGATGATAGGTAGTCGTGAGATTGTATACGTACATTATACAGACAAACGCATACGTAGAAGTGCTTTCAATATACAATGAATAATAAATCTAATAGAATTGAATGCTCTATCGAGCTTTCCATTACCCTGATGTTTGAACTTTCAAAGTAATTTTATGTTCCTGTACTTTTTATTATACAGGACTTAGAGCTTTTTAATTCTATGAGTGAAGGAAAGTATCTACATTGCTAGTTGTTTTTAGAACCCAACGTGATATTGATTAAGTCTTTTGTTGCCTTGTAAGAGGTATATTCTCATGAATGTAGATGTAGCAAAGATGATTTTAACTTGAGTGCATCTAATTTTAACACAAATTTTAGAAGATACTGAAAGCACGGTTAATATATTTGCCACGCCTTCGTTAAAAATAATCAAATATTGCGATTCTTATTTTTTTGACCCTCTACTTTAACCCCTATCAAGAATAGAGGTCGGTGGATTCGAACTCAAGTCTAATACCGTACAATTTAACGTCCTTCTCTCAAGATGCGCCAGTCGCAAATAAACTCTTACTTTGGGCTGTCATATCGATGTTTATATTTACGCTTCACTGCAACTTTGAACACGCTGACAGAATAGATATCTAAATAGCTTCTTACTTAGTGAGTGCACAAATAATAACCCCGACGAAACCTAAACACAAGTCTATTTTCTTTATATCTCAGTCTAATGGCGCTGATACGCCTGAGCATTCATTTCTAACAGAACAGCGAGCATTCACCGCTTTTTGTTTTGACGTACCGAACAACGAACAGAGCGGAACATTGCTACGAACATTTTCACGATCTTTCTAGCGAACACTCTAATCCCATAAGTATAGAGAAAAACATAGAAACCGCAAGATAACAGCAGTTTTATGCAATATATTAACTTCACTTTGACTTATGAATTCTTTCTAGAGTAAGATACATAAACAAATGACGTTTCTTAATAATAAAATGCAGATCTTAATTTGAACAGGTTTAGTAAATCACACAAGTGTCTGTTCCTTAATTTAAATTTATTTATTGATATCCAGGATTTATCAACATTCCATTGAAATTAATTCTGAGTAAACCAAATCTTAGGATTTTTTACCGATATTCATTCTGAGTAAGGCCATCACTAGTCAAGTTAAAATTAGTGACAAACTTTGAAGATTCGAAACGTCAATTGTATAGTTATCTTTCGCTTACATTAGATAAAAATGATAAGTCGTAACAATGTGTCTAAAACGGCGTCCGATCATTTGACAAAAAACAAATGAAAAATTTTCATTTGACAAATAACATTTGACAAAATTATACTTGATAAATTTATTATTTTACAAACTATTGTTTAATAAACTACTCATTCGACAATATATTTACTATAAAAAAGTTATTATGCTAAAACATTAATTTACAAATTGATTATTTTTTTAAACATGTCATTTGGCAAAACAACGTAAAGCATAAATAACATTTGACAAAATGCATTGCTTGGTAAATAGTTTAGTAACCAAAATTTACGTTAATACAACAATCTTTGTGTAGGGTCAACTGAAACAATGGCTGGTTAGGTTAGGTTAGAACTGCGACCACAACGCACGAGCCGAGCAGAACGCAGAACCGAATTCTACTTATTTCACTTAATTCAGGCAGTGTGTATTTTTTTTAAAAGACTTAAGTTTCTATGGAATAAGTATTAATATAAAATTATTACTTGTCTATAAATAATCTGTCCAAGATGAAAATTGCAACCATGCAATTAAATATTTTCAAAATTTCGCGTAAATATTGGTTAAAAATTAGTTATTTTTAAAAACTAATAATTTATCTTCTAATTTTTGTACAATCACCAATTTGGCAAACAAATTTTTTAGTCAAATGATTATTTTTAAAATAATTATTTAACATTTAAATTATTTTCCAAGTAAAACATTTGCGAAACCTGTATTATGTCAAATGATTGTTTTTAAAGTAATATGTTTGCGAAATGAAAATTTGTCAAATGATTAGTTTTTCAAACATTGTTTGTACAATGATCTTTTGTCATACGTTTTTTGTCAAACAATAGTAAACCGTCTAAAACAATGTGGCAAAATATAAAGGAGAGAACAAACAAAACTAGAAAAATAAATAAGAAAAATCTAAAGTTAAATATAAATAATAAAACTATTAATAATAACCCAGGCGACATTGCAAACGTATTTAATGATTTTTCATTAGAGACGGGGGCGTGCCGGTTGATGAACCTGGCCGTCCAGTCATTGTCCCAACTGAACACTCAGATTATACTGGTTGTATATATACTGAGTGTTCTGTTGGGACCCTCGCGAGATATACCACTTAATAAAAAAATTAAAAAAGAAAGCATAGCTTTGGTCATGACAAGCTACCACCCACGCTGTTAAAGAAAATGTGCTGAGGAGTTCGCTGTGCCGTTATCCATGATTATAAACCAATCATTTTCAACGGGTGTGTTTTCAGATCTATTAAAACTCGCTATCATAAAACCAATTCACAAAAAAGGCTATCAAACTGTCTGTTCTAATTACCGACCAATAGCTCTCTTACCTATGTAAGTGTATATGTGTCTAATGTGTAATTAGGTATGCTGAATAGATAGTGAGTCATATAATAAATGAAACGACCAATTTAAGCGAGCGTATGTGAATGACTAAATAACTTTTATTTCATATAATAAATCGTACAATAATTTGACCTAGATTAGGTGCATTGACCATGTACCACATTAGTTCCCCCCCTTTTTTATTTTGATATTAACACTACAGAAAACAAAAAAATGTATAACATAAGAGGAAATTAAAAAAATATATAAGAAGAAAATAAAATAATAATAATTGTCCGAATTTCACATATTGCACAAATTTCACTTTTCGTATTTCCATATTATCACTCTCACTTTTTATACGTTCCCGGGTCCATGTGTCGCGTTGGGGTTGTTGCAGCCATGCATAGAGACCGCCGGTATCGGAGTTTGTGCCTGGGCTTGTCTGGCCTCGACATTCCTCAACACCTTCTTGTAGAACCTTCCTCTGCATTTCTTGTAGATGTAAACTAACAGTATGGCGAAAATGAGTATGAACAATCCGCCCAGTGCGATATCGGTGTTTGTTGCGCTGGTGCCTCCTGACCCGGCGGCTGTTTGGGCCACCACAATCTCTTCCTTTCCACCGCAGTTGCCCATATTTCTGAAGATCGTAATTTTTGCGACAGATACTGGATAAGTGTGTGAAACGTGTGAGGATTTGTTTGTATGTGGCTCCAATAATGTTAATTATTCGTTCATTCTTTGTCGCTGACCTGGCTCAGTAGCAAATCGTACGACCGGACGTATGACGCGACCTGATTTTGTTTTACGTAAATTGTTTTCGCTATTTTCCATCGACTCATCACATTTGCTGTGACTATTGCCACTCTTTAAGTGTTCTAAAGGTTTATTCACCTTTTCTTCAATAAAAATATATGCAGGTTTTAAACGGTCAATTGTTACTACTGATGTTCTCTTAGGCAATTGAATTGTAAAATGTTTTTCACGTTTCTCTAAAACTTTGTATGGACCTTCATACGACGGTGTGAGTGGTCTTTTTACAGCGTCCGTTCTGATGTAGACATATTCGCAGTTTTTCATGTCGGGATGAATGTACGGTTTGTGGCAGGTAGCGTGGTGGTTGTCATTGAACGGGCTTATCTTTGCTATTGATTCCTGTAGAGAACGTGTAAACGTTTCTGGCGATGAAAACTGTGTTTTAGGGTTAATAAATGTTCCAAGTAAACGTATGTTGGTTCCGTATAACATTTGTGCCGGGCTAATATTTTCTTTCAATCGCAAAGCTGCTCGTAGCCCTAAAAGTACCAAAGGTAACTCATTTGACCAATTCGTTGTGTTACCTCGCGCAATTAGCGCGGTTTTCATTGATCTATGCCAACGCTCAACTAAACCGTTTGACTGTGGATGATAACTCGTTGTCCTGGTTTTCTTAATGCCGAGTGCCTTTGTTAAGGCGATAAATAAATCTGACTCGAACTGTCGCCCTTGATCCGATGTTATTGTGTGAGGACATCCGAATCTTCGATATCTCCGGAACGGGTACGGCCTCCGGCCATCTGGTGGCTCTGTCTATCATTGACACGATGTATCTGTTGCCGTTGGATTCTGGTAATGGTCCGACGATGTCTATATGCACATGATCTAAACGCGGTGTTGACGGAAAAGTTCCGATTGGCGATGAGTTGTGTCTATATGTTTTGCTTTTCTGGCATGATTCGCATACTTTTGCCCATGTTCCGATGTGGGTGTTCATTCGTGGCCAGAAATAGTGTTCTGATATCATTTTTTTAGATAATCGTACGCCAGGATGAGTAATATTGTGCATAGTGTCGAATACTTGTTTTCGAAGTAACTTCGGCACATATGGTCTCAAATTATTTTTCGAACTTTCGCAAAATAGGTATTTGTTTCCTTACTGAATTTTTTTCCAGTTCAAATTATTTTTATTCAACAGTTGTTTGAGTTCATTATCATTGCATTGTGTATCTGCTATCTCACTCCAATCCACGGGTGTCGGGCAATCTATTTGTTCGACGCGTGATAATGCATCGGCTACAGGGTTCATGTTACCGGCGATGTGACGTATGTTTGTCGTGAACTGTGCAATGAACTCGAGGTGACGTAATCGTCTTGGGGACTCCTTTTTATTTGTAGTGTTTTGTTTGATTGTGAAGGCATAACATAATGGCTTATGGTCTGTGTAAATTATCAACTGTCGTCCTTCGACATAAGGTTGAAAATGCGTTACTGCCATGTAGATCGCCAGTAATTCTCGATCATACGTGCTATAGTTAGACTGCGTTTCACTGAGTCCTTTAGAAAAAAATGAAAGTGGTTTCCATGTGCCATTTTCATACTGTTGTAGAACAGCGCCAACGCACGTTTGGGACGCATCTGTCATTAGCGATAGCGGGGAGTGCGTCGTTGGTGACGCCAATGTAATAGCGTCGCTTAGACTTGCTTTACATTGGTCGAATGCTTGTAACGCCTCCGGAGTCCATTGTATTTCCGTCTTGTCGTTTTTCTTAGACCGAACCAGATATTTGTTTAATTGAGCTTGATATTTAGCTGCTTGAGGTATGTTGTTTCGGTAGAAATTAATCATACCTAAAAATCTTCGTAATTCCTGCACAGTCTTTGGAATTGGGTATTTATTTATTGCTTCGACCCTCTCAGGCAACGGTTTGATACCATCTTGAGTAATTAAATAGCCAAGGAACTCTATCTGTGACTGACCCAATACACATTTGGCTCGATTTATTGCGATGCCATGCTCGTCCAATCGTTTGAATACTTCACGGAGATGACGTTGGTGATCACTGGTCGATGATGACGTCACAAGTATGTCGTCGATATAGATAAAAACGAAGTCCAATCCCGCCAAGACTTGATTTAAAAATCTGACAAACGTTTGACCCGCGTTTCGTAACCCGAACGGCATTCTAGGGAATTCGAATAGGCCGAACGGCGTGATGACGGCGGTTTTTTCGACGTTTTCTACTGGTATTTGATTATATGCTCTTTTTAAATCAATTTTTGAGTATATACTGGTTCCTGGTAACAGATACGTGAAGTCCAAAACTCTTGGAATCGGGTATCTATCGGGTACTGTGATAGCGTTGAGTTTTCTATAGTCACCACATAGTCGTAATTCGCCGTTTTTCTTTGTTGTTACGTGTAAGGGGCTAGCCCACGGGCTCTTAGACGGTCTACATATGCCGGTTTCTAACATTTGTTCAATTTCTTTTTTCACCCTTAAATATTTGTCGGCTGGTAATGGTCTTGACTTGGAGTGAACAGGATGTCCGTCGGTGATAATTTGATGAACTACATTGTGTTTAGGTTGTGATAAAGCGTCGATAGGTTTCAAAATATTGGGGTAATCGGCTAAAATATCTTCGTAATCCCCAGTTAATTTGATAATCTGGAGAGAAGGCGTGCTTGACTTCATAAATTTTGCATTACTCTGAAGTCCAGTCGTGCCATCAATTAAACGCTTGTTTCGTATATCCACCAAAATATTGTGTTTTTCTAAAAAATCGGCGCCTAGTATCGGTTGTGTAATGTCGGCTACGATGAAAGTCCAACGGTACGGTCGTCTCATATTCAAATCTAAAGTCAGCGTTTTGTCCCCATATGTTTGTATTAGGGTTCCGTTTGCGGCGTATATTTTATAAGTGTTGTCTATTTTTATTTTTTTTTCTCTTCTCGGTATGGCAGAGATATTAGCGCCTGTGTCAACCAAAAAACGATACCCACTTTTTCGGTCGGTAACGCATAGGCGGTTTGATGGTGTAATAGCGCTGACGTCCGCCTCTGTCAACGCTGCTCTTAGTTTTCCGACGGCTTATTCCAGTTGCACGGTTTTTCACAGTTTCGCGCACGATTTCGGTAACGTAAATGATATTTGCATAGCCATTTGGGACTGTCTGGTGTTATTCTAGCTCTGGAACGGGACCTTGAGCGCGTCATACTTCGGTTTCGTCTAAAATTATGATATCCATGATTGTTATGACATGAGTTTGACTTCAATGCTGCTATTTCCATTGTTAATTTGCTCATCTGATTTAATATTTCTATCATTAGTTGTGGTTGGCCGCTTGACATCTCCGACACTTCACCTGATCTTCCCTCTAGAATCTTGTCTGCTATGGTGGCAAGGTTATCCAGTTTTTGATCTTGACTCACCATTAACACGGCGCGGATATGTTCAGGGAGTCTTGATAGCCACAAGTTATGAAGGGTTTTATCACTTACTTGACTATTACGTCCTACTTCCCTCATACGCCTCAATAGGGACGATGGTTTTTGGTCGCCTAATTCTATTTCACTTACCAGTTTTTGAAATTGTCGCTCTTCCGACTCTTTGTACACAGACAACAATCTTTGCTTGACAGCCTCGTATTTCTTCGTTTCGGGGGGTGCCGTTATGATGTCAGTTATCTGTCGGACGACGTCTTTGCCGAGCTTGGACAACACCATACCGTATTTCGCCTCGTCACCTTGTTTTTGAGGCGCCATGATTGCCTCAAATTGAGCGAACCATACTCGAGGCATTTCGGTCCAAAACTCAGGTATCTTCGATGATATACCGAACGCTGCGATTTCTGTGCTGGTATTGCTGATGTTCGCTGCTCCGCATCCAGATGTTCCGGGTACACAATTTCTGTTTGCCATATCTGTGATAACTATGTGCCTCTTGAAAACCAAAATCAGTGAGATCCGCTTGTGGAAGGCTGACTAGGTTGTGCAGTGCAGTTATCGCGACACGGGAATGCACAAAGAAACTTTTTATGTTGAGAACAAATCGGGGTCACCAATGTAAGTGTATATGTGTCTAATGTGTAATTAGGTATGCTGAATAGATAGTGAGTCATATAATAAATGAAACGACCAATTTAAGCGAGCGTATGTGAATGACTAAATAACTTTTATTTCATATAATAAATCGTACAATAATTTGACCTAGATTAGGTGCATTGACCATGTACCACACCTACTTTTGCAAAAGTAATAGAATCAGCCATGTCAAGAGGTCTTTATTCATTATATTCTTTATTATTATAGATAATATCATGTCTTTGACGATAGTCAAAATGGATTAAGAAAAGAAAGCTCTAAAACCTTCGCAGTGTACAGGTATATACAGCAGATACTCAATATACTGAACGAAAGAAAATATGCTATAGGTATTCTGCTAGATATGAACAAAGCGTATGATAAAGTGTCATACAGCATACTCCTAAATAAATTAAACGGTATAGGCGTGCGAGGAGTAGTTCACGAATGGTTTGCGTCATATCTCAAGAATCGTTTTCAATACGTCGAAATTGAATATCAAAATTTTGAGACTGGCGAAATATGTAATGTAAGATCAGAGAGAGCCAAAATAAATAATTCTATTCCCCAAGGTAGCGTTGCTAGGTTGTTTATTCTTCCTTATATACATAAACGACTTACCTAAGATAATTAATGCAGTAAGCATCCTGTTTGCCGACGATATATCCATCATATTTCCATGTGAACATGAGAGAAATCTGTACAACGATATTAATAATATATTGTCTAATATGTAGCGTCAACCTGGCTAGATGATCATAACCTTGAAGTAAATTTTCAAAAGACAAAGTTAATGCAATTTATACCATACCAAAAACGCGCTGTAGATATCTACAGCGCGTTTTTAAACAAACCTTACTAAAAACTACTCTTATAATTACATACAACTAGAATGCGTAAAGTCATTTAAACTTCTTGGACACAATAGACAAATTTAAATTGGAGGTCACACATACACATGATCAGTAGCAAACTATCTAGCTTTATATATGCCTTATCTGAATTAAAAAGGACCACGAATACAACTTCGGCATTAACTGCATATTACGCATACATGGATTCGGTATGGCATAATGTTATGGGGACATAGTACAGAAGCTAACTCAATATTCATATTTAAAAAAAAGTGTATACGTCTCTCTCTTCCTAGCTATAAATCTCACATGGTGGTGGTCGCTCTATCCATGACATCATCGTCAGTGACCTTGCATTCTCTCTTGTCCTTTAGCACTACATCTCGCCACCTTGTTTTGGGTCGTCCTCTAGGTCTCCGACCAGGGAGGTTGAGCTGTAGTGCCAAATTTCCGACGTAGTCTGGTGGCCTCCTTTTCACATGACCATACCATCTCAGCCTACTTTTCTGCATTTTTTCGGCGATGTCACGCACGCCGAGGCTTCCTCGCATGTACTCGTTGCGGAATTTATCGAGCCTGGTCACGCCACACATCCATCTCAGCATCTTCATTACTGCAACTTGGATAGTATGCACGCTCTTTTGGGTTACAGCCCATGTTTCGCTGCCATACAAAAGAACTGGTCTTTATTATGGTCTCATAGATCAAACCCTTGAGTTTGACAGGCATCATCTTATCGCAGGTAACTCCAGTCACTTCTCGCCACTTAAGTCACGCTGCGGCTATTCTGTGCTGGATGTTGCATTCTAAATGCCCAGATCTGTACATCATACAACCAAGATACTTGTATTCATCGCACATGGTTACAAGTTGGCCGTCGATAGGGATCGGACTGGTGTTATTTGGATCTGGGTCATTAAAAGACATGTACTGGGTCTTTGCAACACTCAACACTAGACCACCGGCCTGTAACTGATGTTTCCACGACAGAAGCGCCTCTTACAACTCTGCGCGGCTCTCGGTACAGATAGCAACATCATCTGCGTAGATGAAAGTCCACGAGGCCGAAGACTGTGCTGCTTCAATGAGTGAGTCTAATACCAAGCAAAACAGGAAGGGACTCAGTACTGAGCCTTGATGCACACCTTCTGCAACCGCTATTGGTTTTGTCTGACCCACTACTGTTCGTACCATTGATCTCGCACCCCTGTACATGTCGGCTATGATATTAATATAATGTTCGGGGATGTTCTTCATGCGAAGACTCCACCAAATCGTATCGCTTGGTACACGATCAAACGCCTTTTCCAAGTCCAAGAATGCGACATACAATGGTCGAAGTTTTGCTCGATACTCCTCAGCGATCGTGTTTAGAGCAAACATAGGATCGGTAGTAGATAAGCCCGGTACAAAGCCATAGTGATTTTTGGACAGGGAACATTCTGATCTTAAGCGACTGTCAATCACTCTTTCGTATAGCTTCATAGTATGGTTTAGCAGCTTGATTTCGCGATAGTTATTACGTTCTGCCCTTCCTCTTATAAATTGGAACTATGGTGCTTAATCTCCATGTCTCTGGTATTTTGGAGGAGAGCAACACACAGTTGAAGAGGTCGGTAAGCAATATGACTCCTTGTTCGCGAAGGCATTTCCAAGCTTCCACTGGAATACCGTCAGAACCCATGGCTTTGTTGTTGGCCATCTTTTTTAGCGCCATTTTGACCTCTAGGATGTATTGGAGGTATAATTCTTATGTTCCTACCGGTGTTTTCGAACTGTGGAGCAGCTTGAGTAAGGTTGAGTAGCTGTCGATAATACTGATGCCAGGCTGATAGGACATCTTTATCTTTGTACAGCAGCTCACCATTTGGGCCTTTAACGGTTTTACATCTAGCGGGATACTGTGTGCTCTGACAACGTTGCTTTGCGAGCTTATAAATACATTTTTGACCTTCTTAGGTCCCCAATTGGTAGGTGGTTGCAGAATTCGGGAATGTTATCTCCTTTTAGGTTCCACCATTTGGTTATTTCTGGGGTCTGAGATGATTTCCTTTTAGATATTTTCTTAAAAAGCAAATCCGTTACAACGATACGATGTTGAGTAACAGCGCATTTACCTGGGATGATATTGCAATTTGTTACCCGGCCAATGTAAGCTCGATTTACTAATAAATAGTCTATCTGCGATGATGTTCGTCCGATTTTGTATGTGATTATGTGTTCTGGCTTTTTGGCAGAGAAAAAATTTGTTATAGCAAGATCGAATGCTGCAGCTGTAGAAAGAATAACTTTCACTCCTTCGTTTATAGTGCCATATCCGTGACCTCCGTGCACTCTTTTAAAAGCACTGTGTTCATACCCTATGTGACCATTTAAGTCCTCTCCCAATAGTATTGTCTCTTTCGAGGGTATTTGTTGTAGATGGTCCTCCAGAGTTGTCCAAAATGAGTCTTTTTCAGCTCTGCTACAACCAGCCTGGGGAGCATAAGCTGAAATTACATTTAAGACTTCTCCTTAAACAAGTGCTTTTAGAGACATCAGCCTATCGTCAATTCGATTTTCCTCTAAGATGTTATCGAGATGTTCGGCCCTGACAGCTATTGCTACACCGTTTCTCCCATGCTTAGCTCCTACATACATACGCTTATAACCCTCTCCGATGTTACGGGCTTTTGCACCAGTCCATCTTGTTTCTTGAAAACATGCGAAATCTACCATTCTACGTTTGAACTACCACTGGAGTTACCGGGCTGCCCATTGCTACGCCATCAATTTGTAGGTAGTACTCACATCTGTATAAGAAGTAATTCGTGGTCAGGCAATGATGTACCAGGTCGGCATATAACACAGTCGTGCAGTGAAGTGTTGACAATAGATGATTTAGATAACTGTGATCGCATCACCTATCTACAGGCACAGCGTTCGCGAGAACTTAGTGCCTTGAAACAAGACCATAAGTTTGAATTCTTAACGAAGAAACAAAATCCATCTACCCCCCACCAGGAAAAGTCAAATATTGAACGCACAGTGATAAATCTCTCCGATAAAACGTTGACGGAAGCTGCACTCAAGATATTAGAGAAAGGGTTAAATTTCGCCCCAACACGTAGTCATGTTCCTTACGAAAAAGTGATCGGCACAGTTGAGGAGGTTATACGATAGAATAAAATACCGTCCCAGGAGGCCGAAATCGTAATCATAATCGTAATCGTAATAAATCGTAATTTTATATTTAAAGTTATGCGCAGAAAAGGGTCTAAATGACGAAAAAGTCACCACATCATTCACATATAATTTTTTAGTAAAGGTATAGCACTCGTAAAAATAAACGGTTCGTTCTTCGTTCAGACCACTGAGTTTCGGACCACATAAAAATTCCTGGTTCGGCCCGAACAATATGCTTCCTTCGTCCCAAAATGAAATTTTAATAAAGGACCATGGGCAAAAATGTATGGACCCTGGTCCAATATACCAATAGTGTTACAACCTATGCCAAATGAAAGGATTTGAAGAGTAAAATATTTCATGCTATAGCACCAAGCGTAATTGAGCGCGATGGCGGTGTATAAACCTAACCTTATTTTATTTAAATATTTTAATAAAAATGGCCAAGTATTTGATCACAGTTTCGCCTGGTGGTTAGTGTCGATGTTTTCAAGATTACTTATATATTACATCATTTTTAGGGTTCCGGATTTCCAGCAAAGCAGATGGGTAAAACTTAAAGTATAAAATAAACAACAAATGTTATATTGTAGCTTTATTAATAGTTCTGTATATCAGTGTTATCTCTAAAAATAATTACACAAATACATACATACATACATAGTCTCACGCCTATAACCCCGAAGAGGTAGGCAGAGGTGTATTTCTACACTCACTTTTCGCCAGATATACTTTAGTCCCACGTAATAAGGGGCGAGCCTATTGCCGTACCGGGCACATTTCCAGACTCCGTGCTGCTACTGAGAATTTCGTGACAGAAAAACCCAATAACATTGCCTGACCCAGGAATCGAACCCGGGACCTCCCGATCCCACGCGCACATTTATGCCGAGAGACCAACGAGGCAGTCGTATAGGGTTTGATGTCGAGTTTTCCGTCTCTACGCAAAGATGGTATTTGCATCGTGTTATCCCTTAGTCGCCTCTTACGACACCCACGGGAAGATAGGGGGTGGTGACACTTGTATTCTGTGCCGTCAACCACACTGCTTACACAAAAATAGCTTAATATAATAACTAAATAATTTTTCAACAATAATCTCTTCTAAATGTAGTGCCGGTCTATGAAATCCTCCCAATCTACCCAGCCCCAAGTACCATATTATAGAGATTACATACAGCTCCCTATAGTGCGTCTACCCGTAAGGCATGTACAATAATAATGTATTATCGCTCCTCGGCCTACTTGATCGCGGTCAATTAATGGGTAAGTGTAATATGTTTTTGATCTAACGTGTCGAGATTGCACTCGTCCTCTGAGTAGCCATACGTTAGTTTGCATAATATTACATAGCTGCAAGTCGTGCAAGTTACTCTGCCGATATACATATTTCTATTGTATAGAGATCGCTTTCACGCAAGTGTTCGCTAGCGTACGATCAAGCAAGCTTTAGCTGATAAGTGTCAAGAGAAATGTGAATCAAATCATCTATGCTTAATACGAGAAAGTCTTGCAACTGGGAAAGATTAGCTTCCATTGTTTCAAACGTGACTCGCTGTCTGTCTATTAAGATTTTTTAATGTTACGTACTCATATAAAAGGTTTGGAGAGTTTATCTTTATGTTTATTATGCTCAAAACGTCATAAGCAAGTCGATGTACGCGCAGGTACAGAAATCATAGACCAAAAATTTTTGTGTAGTTAATGATGCTAAGAATTTTTATGATTTTGTGTTTAGAAAATGTATCAAAACATCATGTTCGCGCTGGATATTGATTTAAGCGTCATAGTATAAAATAAAGTGTATTACATACCAAAACCGTTCATGAACCGTTCGTGAAATAAAACATGATTAGTTTTTTTTTAATATTTTAACAGTAGTGAAGTTAGACCACGGCATATAGATGATGTTTACGTTTTATACAATCATTAATGATTGACTAGAAGCATTATTAAATGGGTCTATTTCCTTCAGAAGCGGCTTGAAAAATAAGCTTATTTGTATTTAATAGCAGTGAGTTCAAAATTTCTCGTAAAACTTTAATAGAGTCTTGGAATTTAATAGTTAACATAGAAATGAACCTGATTGGAAATCTATTTGGCGGTGTTCATAAAATATGGGTAGAAATCGCCTTATTCTAAGCTACAGTGAAGATATTTTAAAACTGAAGGAAGTTTAATGAATGATTTCAAAAATGTTTACCACCGAGTTAAAAATTTTTTGGCGACTATCTTCTATACCTTTGTGCTACTCTGGTACTTTTCAATATCCTTAGCTGCTGCTACAATGAAGATATTTTCAAGCTGAAGGAAGTTTATTAGAAATGACTTCAAACGTTTTAACCAGCTTGTTGGGCGCTAATTTCAGGAAAGCTTTTCTGTTTATTTGATTATTGAAAAAAATAAAAGTGTTAAATATTCTTTATAATTTTGATGTCTGTATTTTTGAAGTACTTGAAATTCGATCCGAAGCAGGAATTCTATACTGCTATGGGACAAACTAGGTTTTTTTTGGAATGTGGTCCGAAACTTCGGGCCGAACGAGGAACAAACCAAATAAACATTTCTTTTTTTTATAATTCTGACAGTGTGCTGTTTCGGCGGCCTGTTACTAGTTTGTCAGCAAATAGCAAGTGGCCCCATGGGCTCGCATTCTGCAGATACCCGTCGGTGACATGAAAACGTAACCGCCGTAATCGTCAGTTGTAGCGATGTCCGCAGCGAGAACACATTCGAACCGACTGCTGCAACCAAGTCGTGGCGGTGCTGCCCCCATGCGAGGCACTGCGTGTGCTGAGGCCAAGGTATGTTGCGTGGTGTTTGCTCCCTAATTGCTGCTCTCCCCGCAGTAATGACTCCCGACCTTCCTGTGTTAGCACCAGCCAAATCAACCTTATCTGGTTAATTCTGGATCAGATAGAAGGTGAGAACGTCATGACTCCCTTCAAGTTATTCCTCTTAAATGGGTCCTACTGATACTATTTTGAACTACCCAAATATTAATCCACCTAGTTATTCCTCTGTTTCTGTGTAACAATATGAATACACTTCCTTAACAACATACGGTAAAAAATATCTGATGTTTTAATTTTACTCAGAAAAATACAACATTATTCAGTGTTCCAGTTCAAATTAATAAGATCGAAAGCTATCCAGAGAGTTTCTATCCAAAATACAGATTAATAATCTAGCCCAGAGGCCAGAAACGTTAGGGGCTGTAAACAAAATTTAATATATCATAAAAGTTAAGGATTCTGAGTAAAAAGGAGGAACTATTTTTGTTAATACAGTAATTTGTTTGAACGTTATTGAAGTAGGTTATTAATGTTGCGAACTTTGAAATCGAGATTAGCTGGAAACTTTCAAAATTATAATTAGACAAAAGTTTGATATTAGGCGATTAAATACACAAAGGAATATTGATGATACAATATTATCAGTTGATCCTGATCATAAAACATAATAATCCCGTTTCTCTGCCTGTTTGTAAATTATGCTTTTCTTTGCTTTGCGATTGCCTTATTTTAGACATTACAAATAAGTTGTATTATCTAGGGGTCTTGAACTTATTCAGCGGAAACTTCATGTTTTTTTTTCAGTGTTTCAGATATTATAGACAGCTGAACACATTTATTTACCTATTTACAATATTTTATATCTATATTATAACTGGCACCATATTAATAACTGGCCACATATTGATCACAGTTATAAGCTGTCTCTTTCTTTGAAATTTGCATGGGAAAAGAGACCGAGATTGCAAAAAAATCTTTTAAAATTCTCATTACTTGAGCCGGTGGGTGTATGTATTTGCAACTGCGTTACATGTTCTAAAGGAAAGCTTTTATAAAAGACTAGACGATACTCGCAGTAACGCTCGCCTACTCCATTTTATTTAACCGTTCCTGCCCAATCTCGTGAGAATTTTGTGGAACCCCATCTTAGTGCACCTTTACGGTCCCCTAGAAACAGTCATGCGAAAGGAGAATGAAAAAACCTGGGCTATTTTGTGGCACGTTTGCTTCTAAACCATTATTATATGTAAAATCTTCTTTTATTTTATAATTTTATATATATTAATTTTATGTTAAAGCGTAATGGGGATTTTTAGTTCTAAAATAAAAGTATCTGCGTTGTTCCGGTCGTGACAACGCCATTTCATATTCAAAACTCATTAAGCATATTTCGGCAAATGTTTACAGTTTCTTGCAAACGCTTTTTAATAGCGAAAAATGACATTCACAGTGCAAACAGTGTGACATAGCAAAAGGTCTAATAAGCAAAATAATACCAAAATCTTATGATATTTTGAAAGATGTTTTGTGGTGAACTATTTTCTAAAAATAATATGTTTATCCTTTTTGCACGAAATAATGTTTTGTACATGTTTTGTATGTATCGAAAATATGGGAACATATTTTCACTATACTGGCATCCATAATGTCTTATGTCAGTTATTTTGACATAAAAACAGTCAAATTGCCTTTTCACATATGCTATTTTTATAGTATTGTGGAAAATAAGTAATTTACGGTCCTTTTTGTTGACTTGAGCAATCGTTCGTGGACCAAACAAGTTTATTTCGTGTTATCAAGACTCGTGGGTTGACTAAAGTATGAGACAGTCTTTATTGGTAACATTAGTCTGTCATCTGGGCGTAGAACGACTAGCTGTGGTGAGGATTGCGGTTTTATTAACTCTTCCTTTGCGGTACCTCGGCAGCAACACGTCCGTTCTTTGAACAAGCTATCTGATTCGGCGCTCAATATTTTGACATCATGGATAGCGCCAGTCTGTGTAAGTGTTGTACTTACTTCTCTTCTCAATTCCTACAATCCCCTCGTGCTCTCTTCACCGAATATTCAAACGACTTTAATTTTTTGTTTCAGGAATTGAACGGAGTCTTATGTTAAGAATGCTACACATTAATTGAAGCTGTTGTAATTTCTGAGGTCATACCTGCACCACATTATGGTATACGATATATACAAGCTCCTGCTTCACTTTGAGGTGATTTATTTGAAGAAGATTTATAATAACAAATAAAATGAAGAATATCATATAAACTGTGTTTCATTTACCTATTAAGCATAAAACAATGTAGTTTTAATACCAACTTTGTAATAAGGTCCAATGGAATGACCTTATCTTTTGCGAACTAGCCTCACTGAAATTCTCATTAATTGTATTGAGAATTCTCAGTAAGAAATTATATCAGACTGAAAAACCCGCAAACTAGTATAATTTACAAGCGTTTGTTTCGTAGCTTCACTCCTTTTTTTACAACTATTTTCTATATATAATATACATAGGAGGCTTCTAATAAATACCGGTAATATGATTAAATAATATCATGATCGTCCTAGCGTTATGTCGGTTGCATCCAAGACTTCAACACCTAGGAGCCCTGGGTTCGCTTACTAGTCTTACCAGATATAACAGAATATTAGCTTTTCCATAGTCTGACCGCCATAACCCAAAGGGTTAGGGCTAATGTATGGTTTAGACCAGTAAGTATCGGCTTATTGGAGGGTACTGTTTCCCCGTAACGACGTGCGATGGTGAAAGATCTTCATGACAACTGGGACCGATGGCATACTATAAGAAGCACGGGCGATAATTAACTAATTTACTACTATTAATATGATTAAATCATATAACTATCACAATATTTAACCTCAAAATATTTGAAATCTTTAAAGTCCGATAGCTAAGAACTGCCACCGAATATCGTATTCATTCTTTCCTAATTTAATTAGGAGTATATTTAATATATTTTACTGGTCAAAACATCGAGAAGCATACTTAGGCCATCTTCCATACAAATTTGGTCATTGTCCTTTAAGCTTCTTGCGCTCTTTCGGGATTTACTCGAGCGCATCAGATATTGATAGCATCCATGTCCTACGTATTTTTTATAAAGTAAAAAGCGAAAATAATAAAATTAATCGAGCGTGTCAGATTTTCTAAGAGGATGTGTATATGTTAAATGAACCTAAAAAAGGCTCTCATTGAATAATCTGACGATTTGCGTGTGACGCAAACTCGTGGTCACTATTAGAACGTGCAAAAGGAATTGTCATTTTGAAATATTCAAGTGCGTCAGATTAGGATCTATATGCTTCATCCTAACGTCCGAGACTTGATTTCTCTTAATCTGACGATTATCTGGAGGGATTAGTGCTACAGCTGTATTTTAAAGTTTTGATATTCAATAGCCGCTCACCCCACCAATGAGAAGCTTTGCAACCCAACAGGTCTCAATGAAGCTCGAGTAAACCCCAATTTAGCATCCTATACGTACTATAAAAATGTTATACGTACAGATGTATTACGCTTGTTTTGTTGCCAAATTTTGGCTATAAAGCATGTAATAGCTGCTTTATAAATGTATTGTGATTTATAAAAAATCTGTGAAAGCGACGTAACTGTCAGACAATTTGCTCGTTGTATACATAATAGGTAGTTAAAATGTCAAAGAGATTCATGTCCAACAGTCCGTTAAAATATTTTGAGTTCTTATCAATTAAAATTACATATTTACGTAAGTACAAATATTTTTTTAAACTCAGCTTTATGTCTCATGGATACTCGAGATCGCTATAGTGTAAAAAGTAAATTATTGCGGGTCTTAATCACATATTTATTTAAAATAAGAGAGGTGATATATATTCTGTTTGTTACGTGTTCTCATTTCGTGGCCATAAATGGCTACTTCATCCTAAAACATTGCGGCAAATATACCGTACCTGGTGCATCTACGGTATTTCTTTTATAGAAATAATTACGGGATATAGCTAGGCAATATTCAAATAGAATGTAAAAATTTGAAAACAAATAGAGTACACGAACGAAAAGTCGACATTACTTATTACAAAAACAATTTAACTAGTAGATTATTCATTACTAGTCTATAAGAAGCCGGTGGCAAAATGCAAGCAAATTAGCCGACGTTATAGAAATTCAGCCGGTAGTTGAGCCACGTTTTTCCCCATGTGTTCTTTACTACCGTTGTTCCGATTTGTACACTGCCAATATGCTGGGGGTTATTTTAGAATTAAGTAGAAATATTGTAAGTGACTGGGATCGTTAATCAAGGAACGTTAAGGCAAGTTGTGTACAAGACGTATTACAAATGAAAATGGGTAAGTCAAGACAAGACAAGAAGTTTAAAGAAGAGTTCGTAGAGAGTGTTTTGTAGTAGTTGTAATTGTATCAAAATAATACATAATTTGTACCACTAGCACCCTCTAATCATGTTTACTATGGTCATTACCTGTTATGTTGATATCAAATAAAATATATTTTTAGTCTGCGCAAAACACTTCCGTCGTTGTATTAGGCTATGGGCCCAGTCCCAGTTTTTTGTAAAAATAAATAAGTTTTGTGATTAGAAATGGCTGCAAGTTATATTGTTAATGTTCCTAAGCTTAAGGGACGTGAAAATTACGATGAGTGGGCGTTCGCTGTGCAAAATTTCTTAATTTTGGAAGGCGTCGATATCAACAAGCAAGACGGTTCAAATGGCGGCGCAACAGCTAGCGTTGAAGAACAGAAGGCAAAAGCGAAATTAGTGATGACGATTGATCCAAGCTTGTACGTGCATATAAAATGTGAATCTACAGTGCATGGAATGTGGAAAAAACTTAAATCGCTTTTCGATGACTCAGGATTTACACGCAGGATTAGTTTGTTGCGGAATTTGATATCAATCCGTTTGGAAAGCTGTGAATCGATGACAGCATACGTAACTCAGATCATGGATACAGCACATAAATTGAAATGAACCGGCTTCGAGATAAATGATGAGTGGGTAGGATCATTATTGTTGGCGGGTCTGCCCGACAAATTTTCGACGATGTTGTTGGCCATAGAACACTTGGGAATCGTCATAACCGCTGACGTCATTAAAACGAAGCTTATGGATATGAGTGATAATGTTGGCAGCAATGAACCAGAGAGTACATTTTTGACGAAAGGTTCGAAACAAAAAAAGCAAATAAAACATGGCAGGACTGGTGAAACATCAACTCAACCTGTCAAAGTTATTAAGTGTTACAAATGTAAACAGATCAGCCATTTTAAAAATCAGTGTCCACAAACGAAAAAAAAAACAGCAAATGCGTTTAGTGCAGTATTTCTAAATTGCAGTTTCGGCAGAAACGAATGGTACATTGATATTGGTGCCAGCAATCACATGATGACCAGCCAGGATAAAATAATAAACGAGTCATAAAACTTGAAAACAAAGGAGATAATAGTTGCAAACAAAACAACTATGCCTGTATTGTGTTCAGGAGATACATATATTACGACTGTTGTTGACAATGTATATAACGATATTGTTGTCAAAGACGTGCTATGCGTTCCTAATCTTACGACGAATTTATTGTCCGTCAGCCAACTGATAAGAAGTAAGGTAAAGGCTCCTTATATCGAGGTATTTCGTGACATTTGGAAGCAAGCAGGAAAAATCAGCATTTGTAAATATTTTAGCCTATGTAAAAATATTATTTCAGCCAAAATGGACATTAAATTTTGTATAACTTCTATTATTATGTGACTTTTCAAAAGATTTATTCATGAAAAAAAATAGTTTTATAGCAAAGTCGATTTTCCCTAATTCCGAGGTATTTTCAGGCTTGAAACCTAATACCGCGGTAGTCGGTTCCTAATTCCGAGGTATAATAAAAAGGAGTTAATTGGTTCCGTACAGCAATTTTATAAGTTAAATAATAATAGTAATATAGTAGTGCTATTTCTTAAAAATATGCTCTTACTCTAGTCACAAAGGAGTTTTTAAATAAAATAATACATGTTTAAAAAGGTTTGGTTAAATTTGAAGTAGATAGGTTACTTATTCTAAATTATTAATAACACACATATTCGTTCACATAAAATTTGAATATAATCTTAGTAGGTAGGTATCAAGAAAATCCAAAATGCGGCTAAGCGCAAACGCTAAATTGTAGCGGGGCGGCGGGCGCGTGTATAAAGGATTCCGATATGACGCGAAAGTTTTGGTCTAAGGAACCCTAAAATACTATTTGTGGTTGCCATACCTCGGTATAAGGCTCTATGGAGATCCTTATACGGAGGCATACCCTTGGTATTAGGAGCTCATAGAGCCTAACACCGAGGTATACAAAAATCCTACCTCGGAATTAGGAGAAATTCCTGTAATTTGTAATCCTAATTCCGACCCATAAAAATTCGGCCGAATAAATAACTTATTCAATTCTTACTGGTACCAACATTTCTGTGATTGAAAAGTGTTAATATCAGTCAAAATCTGTACAAAGTTATTACATTTTATGAGACTAAAGAGCTACTTTTTATTTAGGCTTTTCAAAGAAAATGTTGTTTTCTGGATCATGTTTGACAACATTTAATAAGATTTTTGTCCAATAAAACATACCACGAAATTAGGTTTTTACTTCGAAAGAATATTAATAATTTTAAATGAACAAACGCCTCATTAAAAATAATTTTGTATTAAAAGTAATAAGCAAGTGAATACGATGTAGTGTTTCTCCTATTACCGATGGTACCTCCGAATTAGGAACTACGCTTAAAAAACGTACCCTAACTCCGTGGTATTTTTTTTTATATTTTTAGATACTAAATCAATTTAAAACATAAATTATCTTGATAATTATGGCAAGTAAAATAACACAAAATACTGACAAATTGCTTAACTTCTGTACCTTATGTTAAAATCACAACAAAAACTTACGTTTAAAAAAATGAGCTCACTTACCTAACAGGATCCGTGTTTGTATGAAAAAACCACTCGCGTCGACACCGTGGCAGAGAACGATTGATTTTAGCTAGTTGGTCCGGGGTTACACTTACGAACTTCATGTATGTGAGCAAGTTTGAAACATGGAATGAGTGAATCCTGTTTTTAAGTAGTTACATAATAATATTCAAAAGATAAGAGCGAAAACAAAAATACCTCGGAATTAGGAGCCGATTTGACTACCTCGGTATTAGGAGCCTTTACCTTAATAGTAACAAAGTGAATTTCAAAGACGAATATTGTTACATTAAAAATCGGCAGAATGTGCTGATTGGTGTAGGAGAGTTGGTGAATAGAGTGTACAAATTAGTCATCAAGTCAGCTGTTCTGTTAGCTGCCGCAGCGACCACTGATGTAATTTGGCACAGAAGACTCGGTCATATCAACAGCAAGGATTTAGATACCATGAGGAATGGGGCAGTAGAAAAATTGAAGTACAACAACAAAGCTAAGGTCAGCAAATTTAATTGTACAGTATGCTGTGAAGGCAAACAAACCAGGTTGCCTTTTCCACGTAGCAGTCACAGAAGTGAAAAAGTCCTTGATTTAGTCCATGCTGACGTGTGCGGTCCGATGGAGAAAGCATCAATTGGTATGTCCAGATATTTTTTGCTATTCGTGGATGATTATAGCAGAATGTCGTTTGTTTATTTTCTAAAAACCAAAAGTGAATTTATTAATTGCTTTAAGGAGTTCAAACTCATGGTGGAAAAGCAAATGAGTACCAGTATTAAAGCATTTAGATCAGATAATGGCACAGAATTTTGTTCAAATGAAATGAAAAGTTTTCTTAAACAATGTGGAATAATACACCAGAGAACAAATCCCTATAGCCCAGAACAAAATGGTATGTGCGAAAGGTTTAATTGCACCATAGTAGAAAGAGTGTCTACTCTTCGATGCTAAGTTTGAGAAAAAGTTCTGGGCAGAAGCAGTTCACACAGCTGTCTATTTAAAAAATATAACAATTGCTTCAGGATTAGACAAGAAGACTCCATATGAACTTTGGACAGGACGAAAGCCAAATGTGAGCCACATAAGGATTTTTGGTAGTGTTGTGATGAGTCATATCCCAAAGGAAAAGCGATGCAAATGGGATAAGAAGGCAGAAAAGCTTTACCTAGTTGGGTACACTGACAATGTGAAGGGTTACCGACTATATAACCCAGTAACAAAGAGAGTGATTACAAGTAGGGATGTTACCATTCAGCCCAAAGATGACCCAGAAATTATGCAAGCAGTAATAACTGATCAACAAGAGTCATCATCAGGCCACACAGATCATCATGCTGATTCTGATTGCTCAGACTTGGAGCAATCTGGAAATACAGTGATGTGTGATAATGATAACACCTACATAGAAGAGGTAGACAGTACCCAAAGCCCTTCAGATGAGTTTTATGATAGTATACCTGTGAGGGAGATGAAAG
Organism: Euclidia mi; assembly: GCA_944739405.2. Taxonomy (NCBI): domain Eukaryota; kingdom Metazoa; phylum Arthropoda; class Insecta; order Lepidoptera; family Erebidae; genus Euclidia; species Euclidia mi. The sequence continues at coordinate 46,799,206 of OX123200.2, read as the reverse complement.
ATCAGTTCAACCAGAAAAGGAGGTTAGACTTAGAAAGAAGCCAGATAGATATGGCTACAGCAATATGTGTGTTGATCCAAATTGTGATTTATTTGGAGACCAGATAGCATATGAAGAGGCTTTAATTGGGACAGAATCACATGAATGGTGTAAAGCTATGGAGGAAGAACTGAAATCATTCGAGGAGAAAGAAGCATGGGAAGTGGTGGAAAGACCAGCTCAAGCTACAGTGGTAAAGTGTAAATGGGTTTTCAAAATGAAAATAGATAATTGTGAAAAAGTGAGATATCGTGCGCGTTTGGTTGTGAAAGGCTTTACACAAAAAGCGGGTATAGATTATAAAGAGACATTTTCACCAGTGGTCCGCTATTCAACTCTAAGACTTTTGTTCGCTTTAAGTATTAAGTATAACCTAGATATGACTCACCTAGATCTAACCACAGCATTTTTAAATGGATACTTACGTGAAATTGTATACATGAGCTTACCCAATAATTTTGTGTGTCCTGATAGAGAAAATAAAGTTTTAAAGCTAAAGAGGGCCATCTATGGCTTGAAACAGTCAGCTAGGGAATGGTATAAGCGAGTGGATGACTGTTTGCAAGGTTTAGGATACAAAAAGTCAATGTATGAGCCTTGTTTATCTGTTAAGCAAAATGATTTGTATAAAACATTTATAGCTTTGTTCGTCGATGATTTTTTCATATTTTCAAACTGTAAAGATGAAACAGAATGTCTTAAAACAGAATTAAAATCAAAAATTAAAATTAAAGATTTAGGAAAAATAAGACAATGTTTAGGTATGCGGGTTAGAAAAGAAAATAATGTAATTAGTTTAGACCAGGAAACATTTGTGGATCAGTTGTTGAATAAATTACACATGAAAGATTGTAACCCAGTTAGCACGCCTATTGAGGTAAAGCTTGCAAAGGAAGATATATGCTCAATTGAGTAACCATATCAGCAGTTGATTAGTAAGACCCATTGGAAACATATAAAGCATATTTTAAAGTATTTAAAAAGAACCAAACATTATATGATATGCAGATGCTGATTGGGCATCAGATAGCACAGATAGAAAATCATACACTGGTTATATATTTAAAAGGTCAGGTAGTGTAGTTTCATATGAATGTAAGAAACAGTCTGCTATAGCCTTGTCTAGCACTGAGGCTGAATATGCGGCTATTTGTGAGGCTAGCAAGGAAGCTATTTACTTAAGGAATATGTTGTTCGAATTAAATTGTAGGAATAATTTACCAGTATTGATATACAATGATAACCAGAGTGCACAAAAACTTACTAAGAATTCTGTACTGCATAAGAGAAGCAAGCATATAGATATAAAGAAAGCGTGGTTAGATTGGTTGGCTGCCAGAGCAAATGAAAGAATGGGGAAGGCAATGAGTGATGACATAGATGAAGCAAGAAAGGAGTTTGTTAGGTGTAAAATAATAGTGAAAGAAATGGTTAAAAGGAAAAAAGCGGAAAAGAAAGATGAGTTTGATAGTAGATTATCTGACGACTTTCGGAGAATCATTAAGTTTTTCTGGAAATCTGTTCGTGCAGTTCGAGGAAAAACTCAATCCTCAGAATACACAGTAATCAGAGACAAGAATGGAAAGATACTGAATGGTAAATCGTGTGTGCTGAAGAGATGGAAAGAGTATTTTGAAGAATTATTTGAAAGAACGACGACAGAGACATCAACAGGTGAAATGAACGATAATGATAGCAATGATGAAAGCGATATTGGTGTGGATGAGATTTTAAAGGCACTGGCCAGTATGAAATTAGGTAAGGCTGCAGGGTATGATAGGGTTACAGTCGAAATGCTAAAGGCTGGACAGGGCATCATAGTTAGTCAGCTGCAGCGTTTATTTAACTTGTGCTGGAGCACCGTCCGGGTACCTGATGACTGGGCCACAGCAGTAGTTGTGCCTCTTTATAAAGGAAAAGGCTCGCAACAAGACTGCAAAAACTATAGAGGCATTAGCCTTCTCAGCATTGTTGGCAAATTGTATGCGAAGGTACTGATTAAAAGAGTTATGAAAGTAACCGCCAAGAAAATATGGGATGTACAAGCGGGATTCCGAAAGGGTATGGGGTGTACGGATCAAGTCTTTTCTTTGCGATGCATAGCCGAGAATTTTTTGGCCAAAGGTCAAAAGGTCTACTGCGCATTCGTGAATTTGGAAAAGGCTTATGATAAAGTGGTGAGGAATGAAATGTGGTCGGTACTGTCGATGTATGGGGTGAACAGCAGCCTTATACGAGCTCTGAAATCCCTTTATGAGGATTCTAGAGTTTGAGTGAGGATAAACGGGGCATACACTGACTGGTTTACCATCAACACAGGTGTTAGACAGGGATGTGTAGCGTCACCGTGGCTGTTCAACCTCTTCATAGACAGTTGTTTGCAAGATTTGAAACATAGTGATTGTGGATTAAGGATGAATGAGTTACTTGTCAAATGCCTCCTTTATGCTGATGATCAGGTTATGCTTGCGTCTTCAGCGAAGATGTTGCAGGAGATGGTAACAATAATGCATGGTGCGTTAGAGAGGAAAGGAATGAAAGTGAATGTAAGTAAAACGAAAGTTATGGTTTTTGAAAAGGAGGAATGCGTTACGGCTTGTAATATTATGATCGATGGACAGCGAGTGGAGCAAGTGAATGAGTTTGTATATTTAGATACGCTGTTTACAAGAGATGGTAAGAATGAAGCAGATATTGAAAGAAGAGTTAATGCAGGTAATAGAGTAAATGGAGCTCTGAAGGCGTTTATGAATAGCCAAAAGGTGTCCAAAAAGGCACGTTTGGCTGTGCATAGAGGGGTGTTAGTACCTACTCATATGTATGGTAGTGATAGTTGGGTATGGCAGAAGAGTTATGAAAGTAGAATAAATGCTGTAGAAATGAGAGCACTGAGAAGTATGTGTGGTGTTTCTCTGACTGACAGGATAAAGAATTGTGTGATAAGAGAGTGTTGTGGGGTAAAAGAAGATATAGTGACAAGCATCGAGAAAGGTATGCTAAGATGGTTTGGGCACATGCAGAGGATGGATGACGAAAAACTGACCAAGCAGATATATAAGGCAAGTGTGGAAGGGACAGGATGAAGGGGAAGACCTAGGCGGACGTTCTCTGACCAGATTGGAGACATCCTAAAAACAGGACAGGTGAGAAGTACCCTGAACAGAAGAGCATGCATGAGGAATCTGATGGGAGTGAATGAAGCAAGAGAGATATGTCAGGATCGTTGCAAATGGCGTTCCGTAGTCTCTGCCTCCCCCTCCGGGAAACAGCCGTGAGTCTATGTATGTATGTATGTATGCATATAGATATAAAATTTTATTTTATCAGAACTGTTGAAAATAAGTTTGTGATATTAAACTATTTGAATACAAATGATATGCCTGCTGGTATATTGACAAAAGGCTTGAGTTGGTAAAAGCATTATAGATTTTTAGAGCAATTTGGCATCACAGAATTGTAAAGTGTCTTGCTCCATCATTTTTTTTTGTTTTTTTTTATAGATTACTTCAAAGAAAGTGTATAGGAATACCAGTAGAAGCATGGAAGGTGTTAGAGGAGGATAGATGGGCGTGGCTGACTTTATTCTTCAATAAGATGTTGCATGAGGAGACAGTACCCAAGGAATGGTGCAGGAGTTACCTAGTGCCCATTTTTAAAAATAAGGGAGATGTCCAAGAATGCAACAATTATCGGGGAATAAAGTTAATGCCTCATAGTATGAAAGTATGGGAGAGAGTAATTGAGCGACGTTTGCGAGCAGAGAGTGAGATTTCACGTAACCAATTCGGTTTTATGCCTGGTCGAGGTACGGTGGATGCCATTTTTGCACTTCGCCAAATTTGTGAAAAATACAGGGAGGCGCATAAAAATCTGCATATGGTATTCGTTGACCTCGAAAAGGCATATGACCGGGTACCGCGTGAAGTCTTGTGGTGGGCCCTCAAGAAGAAAGGAGAACCTGAAAAGTACCTGAAGTTGATTCAAGCTATGTATGCTGAATGCCACACGCAAGTCCGGTCCGCAGCTGGAATCACAGCCAGATTCGATGTGGCTGTAGGCTTGCACCAAGGGTCGGCTCTTAGTCCTTACCTCTTCTTGTTGATTATGGATGCCATATCATCGGACATACAGGAAGAGGCACCCTAGTGCATGCTGTTTGCCGACGACATCGTCCTGGTAGCAGAAAGTGGACAGGAGGTGCAGAGCAAGCTGGAGGAGTGGCGGCAGAGACTGGAGAACGTAGGCCTTAGGATAAGCAGAACCAAAACTGAATACATGTTCTGTGACTTTGGCGGCCTCTCTAGTCCAAGCCCGGTTACACTCGACGGTATACCCCTACCAGTATGCTCCGACTTTCGCTACCTCGGTTCACTCCTGCAAACAACGGCGAAATTGACCGAGATGTTCGGCAAAGGATCAACTCAGGATGGATGAAATGGCGACAGGTCTCGGGCACAATATGCGATCCTAAAATGCCTTTGAAATTCAAGGGACGCATATATAAGGCGGTTATAAGGCCTGTCGTATTGTATGGAGCCGAGTGTTGGGCTACTAAGAAGATGGATGAAAAACGATTACATGTGGCAGAGATGAGAATGTTGCGATGGATGTGTGGAGTTACGAGAATGGATAAGATTAGGAATGAATACGTGAGAGGTAGTCTGAAAGTGGCGCCTATAGACGAGAAAGTGAAAGGAAGTCGTTTGGCTTGGTATGGACATATTATGCGAAGAGATGATATGTATGTAGGTAAGCAAGTGATGAATATGAAGGTAGAGGGATGGAAAGGGAGAGGGAGGCCAAGGAAAAAATGGATGGACTGTGTGAGGATAGATATGAAAGAGAAAGGGGTAAATGATCAGATGACGGGCGACAGAAAAGAATAGAAGCGAAAGACGTACTGCGCCGAACCCAAATAGATTGGGACCAGGGCAAGAAGATGATGACTTCAAAGAAAGTGTATGTACCACAGATTTAACAAACAAGAACCAGATGTAGCGCATTCGTCCAACTAAGTGAGGCACGTTGACAGCTATGTGTGCGTGACATTTGGCGACTGGCACTGTACGGACACGCGCGTCTATGTGTGTGTAAAATTGCCAGATTATGAATAATCTCCCACTATTTTACATATAGTTTGTGCAAACGAATATAAAAATATTACATAGGTAATATTTTATATTCGTTTGCGGTTTTGAAGAATTTACCATGCATTTAATTAATGCTTTTAATATGTAATGCTGTTGTGAAAATTATTCAAATAAAATATACCATTAAAGTATGCTTTTATAAATACATTTCCTAAATAAAGGTACCGAGTTAAGTTTTAACTAATTTTATTCGTAAATTGAGAAATAAATAGATTTAGATGTTTTGTGATTCATAGCCTCGATCCAGAAGAAATACTTATATAATACCAACTACATATATTTACGAATACCAATCATGAGGTTCAGATCTTAGTTCGGCCATAGATAAATATAATACTTTAGTTCGGCGAATATGTTGTTTATTTTTTGTTTAGAAATTCTCAATATAGTATCTGGAAATGTTTTGTTAATTGCAATAGGCTTGCGTCCTAAATATTAATTAGCTAAAAACATTTTGTCATGCACACAACAAATTATCAATATAATTCATAAATCATAACAAAAAAAAATGCAACTAAAAATAAATAATGGCTGCAATTAATAATTTCTGTTTCTGTACGTAATGTACACACGGCGCCAAGTCAAGCTAACAGTTGCAGTACGATTTTAATACTTATTCCCTACGCCATAAGAACGGTACAAAGATTTATTCTGTGACAAAGGTCAAAGTGTATAGTATATATGGGGATCGAACTCAAAACAATGTATATATTAATGGAAATTCTATTACTATATTTATAAGAAAAAAGATAATCTACAATATACTTTTACAATACGTTAATGTATTTTTCATTAACATGACAATAATTATTACCTACATAATCAATTGACAAGTGCATTTTCCCTTATTCAGGGAAAACGGTGTCGACGTAAACTGGCAAAATTTACATATTTTCTGCAGAAATACGAATTTTATCGAAATAATATTATAAAACAGTCAAATAATCCATAGTTATCTGTAAAAATTTATTCCATCTTCCCGTTTTTGCTTTTGGAAACAACTTTTACAATGTTTAAAAACGCAAGACGGCATTTTATGAATTTTAAAGCTGGATTGATCGTGGCGTGTGAACTGTGCGATGCTTCGCAGCGCACTGAGCCGAGTTTGTATTCGCTTTTCAATTTTGTATTTGCTTTAGTGGCCTCACGCAAGTGTTCCGCGCGCTCCGTCTGCCTTTTGTTCTGTAGTCTTAGGTATGTACCTTATTTTGATATGGGAGTGTGTTGTAATTGTATCAAAATAATACATAATTTGTACCACTAGCGCCCTCTAGTCACCTGTTATGTTGATATCAAATAAAATATATTTTTAGTCTGTGCAAAACACTTCCGTCGTTTTATTAGGTTGACATACTTCTATACATAGTAAGGTACATTTTATAATGAGAAAAGTTCAGCACTAGGAATAATTGTTGGATCGAGGCACCTTACAATGATTTTGACTTTGAATACCAATAACATCTAAACTTGGTAGAACCCTTTGTGAAGCGCACTAAGTTTAGTCTCGTTTTAGCCTACTGTGCTGAGTGCTGAACCCACAATACTCAGTGCAGTAGCAAACGGTGAGGCGATTGCCTTAACCTTGCATCATCCGTACAATAAATTCAATATAGTCTTCAAATATGCATAGACCTACACTGCATACAGTTTAAATAAAGTTTAAATGCTTCGCCCATGATATTGTTTCCGCCTCGAAATTATTACTAGTACTAAAACTAGCTAGCTATTTTATGTTGCCGTAACGTATTTTGCAGAATAGCGTTGCCATTTCAGTGAAACAGGGTACAAATGCAGTACACAATTGCCAAGTAATTTATATGTGCCTCGGCGAGAATTCCTTCAGTTAAAGAGACTATTGAGCTTCTCTCGATCCTGTCTTTGGTGATTAAGGCGGAAAGTAAGTTAGTGGAGCACTTTTAGCTAAGTTTGGTTTATTTTTTCAGATAGTTCCTTGTGGAACACATGAGTTTTGTCGTGTCGTTATGTAATTAGGGATTGTCTTACAGGAAGTCAAGAAATTACGTGATTTACCACAAAATAGAAATATATTATTTGTTAGTAATAAAGTTTAATGTATTTCTTGACAATATAACTTAAAATAAGCATGCAGATTGCTAGGTAAGTCGATTATGTAGTATGAGCCGAACGGTACCCAGTCTCTATCGAGCACGCGCACCGCGCTCATCTCCGTGGCACATCGATAATGTCACAGTCTAGCACTCAAAACATAACTGACGATATCCATCACTCATCGATAAATTAAGTAAACAAAAGAAAAATCATTCATAATAAATAAAATGCAGCTTTTAACTTATGTTATTCAAAAGCACGCAAAATTCCCAATGTTTCTAGTTTTTTTTATAATAATTATACCAACACAAATAAATTGTCCATGAAACTGGCATCCAGCTACGATCACTAAAACTTAACACATTTTTATTTGAATACAATTTCGTCCACTTTCAAACAGTCTAGTAAACCCCGTTACAGGTTTTATCTCAAAGATCAACGTCCCGTTCAATTCAAACAAACTATTCATTAGAGTTTCAAGCGTGTTTGCACAAAGAACTCCCAACAGTCCGGGGCAGCTTTAAATAAATTCTGGTCCCTATTAATATTCATTGATTGCGATCTTAAATTTCAAACGGTGTACCTACAGTAGCTTTCGTTTATTATTTTACCGCTGCTTCCGTTTTGGTGGGCACACAGTAAACTACGTAGAAACTCAGGTTGTTTTGCATAATTAGATAAACTGACGGTTACCAACAATGAATTGGTTCCATCAATGTATACGAAAATGTCAGAGTAAGAGACTCTGATTAACTATTCAATCGTGAAAAGGCAAAAGGCTGTATTATGAAAAAGACGATTTCGGGAAAAAAAATTAAATAGTTTTTATACAGTTTTTGGCCTTTCCCATAATATAGTAAACATAAAATTATATGAAAATGGTATCATTGTGTAGGTATTTTAATGGTGATTACAGCGGTGTTAAAAATATTAATAAAAAGTTAGAGATTTTAAAGTAAATTGAAGAAAATTGTTTTAAAAAACGACGAACTTGTGTTATGATATTGTTAATTCTTTAAAGAAAGATTGATTATTATCTTGCTCCGTAAATCACTCATATTTATATGTTTTATGCAAAAAATCTACGTGAATTACATTACAATGGGACTTTTTAAAGCGCACTTATTTGAATCAAAACAAACCGATCACACAGAGCGTGGTTCGCAGTGCTACTGCTCTAACATCAGCGCGAGCCCTAAGAGCGAGAAAGATAGCAATAAAATGCGTGAAATGCGCGCTCTGGCCAGTTTAGTATGGCAAAACACTGTATCAGGCTATACAGTCATTTGCTTAGGTTAAGGTTGATTTTTTTATAAATACATGATTTTTTATTGTAGTATATCTCTATAAATTAACGTCGTATAGTAAAAATAAAAACATTACGCTATATTAGACATCAAAGCAAGCAGAATAAGCGTTGTTAAGCAAAAACACTGTATTCTTGAATACAGTCTTTTGCTTTTTCACGACAGTATTGCTTTGAACTGGCTAATTTGCAACGCCTTTCTGATGGTCAATTTATTAACGCTTTTGGCAGTTTGTTTTCAAATTGTTTTGACAGAAGTAACTTATATTTTATTTGTATGAAGGTTAGTATTAAAAATCCATAAACTAAAAATCATGTCACCTCTCACTCTATGTAAGTACATAAAGTATATTTATTGTCGAGTGAATATGGCAAGTAATTTCCAATGCATTTGCTATCGGATTTCTGGATTGCACCTTGTTATTTAGTTGCGCTTAGTGGAATAAAAAAATACTTTGTTTTTTTTTTAATTTATGAGTGAAACTAATGGTTGCGCTTTGTGGAATAAAGTAGTTGCGCTTGTTAGTTGCGCTCAAAAATAGTTGCGCTTTTAGGAATACCTTATTAAAAATACCAGTGCTAACCGGTATATTTACAACGTTGGGCAGGTTAGGTACTTTAAATTTCTCAGTATATCTTAGCATCAAGAAGAACAGCTGCGCAGTGTTAATGCACTGTGCTGCATAGTTAATAACGAACAACCTGGTTTCTTTACTTGGAAATTTCGTTGGAAATAGAAACAAAGATTTTTCTTCGCAGTAATAACACCAGTGTTTTCCTCACTAAACAGAGAAGATTCACAGATTACAACAGCGAGCGCAAGTTTTTACTATAACAATTACCAACCTAAATGAAACATATAAACATAATGTAACCCAGGTGTGGACTGCCTGTGTGGCAGACTGTGTAGTAAAGTTGGACGTGCGTTTGCTTGAAATTCCGCCGTTGTTTGTAACTTGCATTGAAAAGCAACAAAGTGCTTTTGTTATTAGTCAGTTTTCGCATAGTATTCGGAATTTCGGTGCATACCAACTTAATTTATTTTACGCGAAAATAAAGTCCTCCGAAACCTTTTTCAGTTAAATTTCGCAAAATGTTTATTTTACTCTGTTATTTTCTAGGCAATGGATCGGTTACGTTATATTTGGCTCAGAGTATATTACAATGTAATTTAAAATATGGAGTTTTTTTGGTTATGCAGTATGACTTTTAATGGAATAATTTAATCATCATACAATTTTAATCGATTATAATTGAATCACTCTTATAACACAATATTTACTTATTCGTTTACTATGAAATTCAGCACTTTTATTCATTTTTTTTAACGAAATCTAGTATATTCGTGAATAATGCTTGCAATTTAAAGACAATATGAGATTATTTGTCAAAGCAACAAGCAGTTGATAGTTGACTCATAACAAATTGCTAAGTAATTTAGAACAAACCTTTGTGTACGCTTATACTAATTCGTAGGCCCTAACTCGATATCAACACTGATGAACTTTGTTCAGAGACGAACTGTGTCAGTATTATCAGTCAATTGGTACTTAAAATGTCCTGACATCTTGTCTAAGTAAGTTGCTAAGCCGTATCAAGACGCTTTCAACAACTTGAGATTTCTGACACTATCGATCACAAGAAAACGAAGGCCAACTCGGCATGGGCAACGATGCTTAAATTACAAATAAGTTTTGTTTATTTATTAATAATCTCACGCCTATATCGCCGAAAGGGTAGGCAGAGGTGTATAATATTACACCCACATTTCGCCATGAGTTTTTAGGTCCCACGTAATAGGGGGCGAGCCTATTGCCGTTACCGGGCACATCACCATACAAGAAATTAACATACAGAGAATGAAAATAGTGATAGTAATAATACACAAACAACATACACCATTATAAGTACACGATATTAAATAAATACAATTGAAGTCAGTCAGAATTGAAATATTAGTAATAGTCATAAATAATTGTAGTAATCAAATTTAAATTAGATGTAAATGCGATGAAAAATATATGTCAATTATTTGTAAGTCCAATCTAGTCCAATAGCAATTTAAACTGTAATAAATAATAAAATAAATTGTACATTAAATTGGTAATATTAAAATCTGCATTTTGAGTATGTTACTGGTATATGTCTATCACAGCAATGTTTAATAATATAGCAGTCCAACCTTTGCGCGATCATCGACAGAACGGTGTTGCCGATATGCCGCGAGACCAACGAGGCAGTCAAATAAGTAAATGATTATAATTAACATATACTAGCTGACCTGGCGAACTTCGTACCACCATACATTTTTTCCCATTCTGAAGTCCCTTTGAACACATACAAAAAAAAATCATCGAAAAATCGGTCCAGACGTTTAGGAGTTCAGTGACATATATATATATATATATATATATATATATATATATATATATATATATATATATATATGTACAGGGTGTCACAAGACCCATCACCAAGCCGAAGTCTACTCGTTGTGGACATCATGCCAAGTCATACTCACCAAAAATAATACCTGGGAAACGATTTTTTTTTGGAGTTTTCCATTTTTTAAACCGCAATTAAAAGCGCGCGTGTGCAATGCTCGAAATACCTATTATCCATGGGGTTATATATCTAAAGAACATATTGGCGGGGTAAATGCATCGATTTTGTACCTAATTAGAAAAAATCCGTACTAACTTTGAGCCTCAATATTTCCTGAACCAGTAATTTCCCAGGTATGGTGCCGAAGTAAAAAATGTTCGTAGTGATTGGTACAACATGGGATTTCAGTTTTCGTTAAGGGTCTTTTTACAACCTGTATATACAGATAAAGATACCAATTTGAAGCCACACCAAAGCTATTCCAAAACTATTGAGCATAAGGTACTTGAGCTGATAATGGATGGATGGATTAAATGGATCCCGGACCGGACCAGTTGCCTCATTTCGGTGAAAACAACTGTAGACATCTATTAGACCCAAAAAGTGACATATAAGTATATTTCTTATAAGTCAATATCCGAGACAAAGAAATGGACTTAATTAAAACTAAAGTCGGGGGGCTATCCTAATTGCTATTGAAAGACACACAAAATCCTTACGACATTGAATTGAATTATTATATTGTCTATTCACAAGCAACTTCTTAATACAAGCTACTTCTTAATTAGACTTACATTCATTTTCAATATCGTAATTAAAAGCTGGTCAACTCCTAAGATGTATCCTCAAGAAAAGAAAATCACAAAAAGGAATAAAAACATTTAGAATACCTAAATCCAGATCTTCGAAATATTCCAACCCTAAAAGACTCTTTACGATCAAAAATACTAAGCTAAGTAAAAATCCTTGACTTCCAACTTCTCAACGTGCAACGGGTTTGACTGCTCTCAACACGCCTCCATTTGTCTCTGTCTTCTACGCCTTTCCTACACTTTGTCATTCCATATATTAACACGTACATACCAACTCATTAATTAACTCCCTACGTACATATGAAATAAAAGGAGTAAAAGGAGCAATAAAATATGAAAATGACCGTGAAATAAAAGGAGTAATAAAATATTTTGGTTTATTTTTTGTCAGTTTCCTAGGAAGGTCTTGATGGAGGACTGTATTTCGGGCTTGGATGGGTTCGATAATTTGTTATTTTGTATCTTAGGTGATAACCTTATAGCCGTAATATCATGTTTTTGTATGGGCGACATTTTTACCAACATTTTACATCCTAACTTGCCGCTAGCGCCGACTGGTGAAATGTTTTGTGGCTAACAATGAGATCATGTTTTGAAATAGCTACAATGTTTTTCAAAATGTCACAGTTATAATATCCGTTTTTATAAAAATGATTGCAATAGAAATACATAGGCACGTAGAGATTAAACGTGTTTCGTCACCGCTAGTTCTTTTTCTAACTAACAGTTTTTTTTCACGCCAGCACTACTGTGTAGCAACTTTTAACTGACAAAAAGGTACATTTTGAGAGCCTAAAATAGTTCTGGAGATAATCTATAATAACAAATAACTACCTGTTAATTAAACCCTTGCTTTAGTATTGTAAATCAATCAGAATAACCGAAAGCCATTTCAACAATCTCAGCATGGAGCTTTCTTACAATATACCATCATATTACCCTAATCGGCACATTTGTACGTTGAATATATTAGCCGATATTATTTTTTCGGCAATAAAAGCCACAGATGTTAAATATTAACGACTTGGATTTTTGGTTGGTTTATTTTATCACGTAGTAATACTCCATCATATTGGGGGAAAATACATACGTAGAGATTAAAAATCTTTCGTCACCGCTAGTTCCTTTTCTAACTAACATTTTTTTTTCCACGCTAGCACTACTGTGCAGCAACTTTTAACTGACTAAAGGGTACATTTTAAGAGCCTAAAATAGTTCTAGAGATAATCTATCAAGGTAGACCGACGATCTGGTTAAGATCGCGGGAAGCGGTTGGATGCGGGTGGCTCAAAAATCGGTCTGTGTGGAGAACCTTGGGGGAGGACTATGTCCACGGAGGACGCCTCTAGGCTGACATGATGATGATGAAGATGATGAATACTCCATCAGTCATATCACTGACAGTGCTAATAAGACGAACAAGTTTATTATACGAGAATATTATGTTGTGTTGAGGTACATCGTATCAAATTATTAAGATTTACAACATGATCTGCTTAGGATTTTGTTATACACAACAATGGGCTAATTTTAATTAATGAGCTGTGTAGCGCTTTCAATGTTCGCGAAGCCCTATATCTACATCTTTGTAGATTATTTTAAATATCCGCCTCACTTATGTAATGTTTACTTTTGAGTAGGAAAGGAAAATACATAAAATTAATAATAATAATATATATAATAATAATAATAAATAGTAAGAGAGGTAAATATTTATTTATAGATATTTCAAAGAGGGAAAGGTTGTTGCTTGATGCTAGTATATTCAATAACCCCCCCGTCGGATCTCCACCTTGTCGTGGTGGGGGGGCTCAGTAACCGTGGATTGGTTACCCGCGGTGAAGCTAAGAGGGATCCAGGAGGGGACGGTCCGCGTGGGTTTGACGGGGCCTGCGCAGGATGCGTCCAACGGTGCGGGGTGCGGGGGACAGTTCTGTCTGTCCCTCGCAGTCGGGTGCGGTCGCGGGAGGAGAGGCGTGTCGGTGTTGCGTTGCCACGCGCCTTATCTCCCGCGACCAAATGGGGGCGCACCATTCGATGCGTCGCGGTGGGGCCGCAGAGGAAGAGGAGATGCGGTGTTGCGTTCCCGTCCTCCCTAACTTCTGCGGCCGCTGGGTGTTTTGGTGGCGGAGCCCAACACCTTAATCCGCCGCCAAGGGGGTTTTGTTCGGGGCCCGCCTAACCATCTGGCAGGCCAATGCCCGTCGGAGGGTGGCGACGAAAGCTTCGGCGATGCCCTACCCTCCGGGATGACACACGGGTACATGAGGAAGTCGAGGTGGTTTTTAGTGGAAACACCACATACTCCGGCCCTTATTTCCCCCAAGAGTCGGAGATCCAAAGGGATTTTCCACCTCGTAAAAAAAAAAAGAAAAGTATATGCAATAAAGTATATATTGTATAAATAAATACAGTTTAAATACAATTTCAGTGTCATACTTACGTCAAAAAAGCGTATTCTTCTAAATTGTTTGTTTTGTTTTTCGTGTGAGTGTGTGGCCAACTCTTCTAAATCATCTGATATTTGAATGAAATTGAAACGAGATCGTAAATTGAAACAAGTGTCCAAATTTGTGTCAACGACGATGTTTAATAATATATAAGAATACCGCTTCTGAGTAAATTCAAAATATAATTTCAATGTCATATAAAAATACGAGAATTGGCCTGCCGATACAATACAAATGCTACATAATTATTATAACGTTATACAATTTTACAAATGTACAATAGGCGGCATTATCGCATAAAACAATTTCTTCCAGGCAACCTTGGGATGGACTGGAAGAGATCTGAGAAATAAAAACAGTTGTGTAGTCATAAAAAGATGTATCCATCGCTAGATAGAATATTAGGAATGGACGTAAATCGTCATCGAAATGTTAAATATAGTTGGATCTACTGTTTACTAGCCTGGACAGCTAATTCAATTTTAATCAACATTCATTTACCACTGCCTAGTCCATGTACACTGACTGTACTTCTGTAGTTCCAGCAAAATACGTATAGGTATAGGGACAGGAGGAAGGGGAAGACCTAGACGGACGTTCTCTAACCAGATTGGAGACATCCTAAAAAAGGACAGGTTAGAAGTACCCTTAACCGAAGAGCATGCATGAGAAATTTGATGGGAGTGTATGAAGCAAGAGAGATATGTCAGGATCGTTGCAAATGGCGTTCCGTATTCTCTGCCTACCCCTGCGGGAAACAAGCGTGAGTCTATGATTGACAAAAAATATGTTGGTGCAATTCACACAAGTGTCCAAAGTGGGGTTTGTACTGTAGTTTTCCCAGCGGATTCGCAACAAACTATGCATACCGCGTTTCCCGTGGATCAATTGCTAAGGCATCACGACAGACACATACCCCGCACACTGTAAGAAGCGTCAGATGCTGGATCTACATCCTCCCAAGTCTCTAGAATAGCCAGCAAAGCAGTTGAAATCTAAAATCACGTCCATTTCAACTACGGTCCAAACGGGTCTCGTTTTGTGTACATCCTAAATTCCTGTCATCTGATTGTGTTGATATGTGGTTTGGAAGTGCTAACGTACATCAGCATAAATTGCTTTATGGCTCAAGACTATTGGTCTTGAATGTCAAAGTACCGACAGTTCCGAATAAAATAAATATAAATAATTGTCAACACCGAACATAAGTGGCTAAAGCTGCACTTCTTAGAGACTGCGGCGGCAAAAGGCATCAGTCATCCAGCGATTCAGTGACTCCAACTCGTAGTAATCTATGCCGTAATATCAGGGTAAATAGATGGTGTTAAGATAATTGCTATAGGTACCATCAATTTAAACAACACAATGTGGACAATCATGACAACAAGGAATCACCCACGTATTGCCAACCTATCGAGAAGTAGGTGAACTTGTCTTCGCGCTTTTCACCTGGTCGTCTTCTCACTCCGTTGCCCATAAAAATGACAATATAGGACTTGGACAAACGGCAGCGGTAGCAATATTTCCACTTAACATCAGTTTTCTCTGATGAAGACTTTCAATACGAACTTTGCTTCGAAATTGAGAACTGCTTGTCTCCCCAAGAAGCATAAAGAAGCAGAAGAATAAAAGCTTCATAATGCATAATTGTCAAAATACACTACGTACGACTCATTAGTATTAGATTTGAATATATACGAAAAATGTATACGAATAAATGTCTATGTCACTGGCTACTAGCGACAAAAAAGCACCCAAAATGCGGGTTTCATTTTGGTGATTTTGTAAAAGGCTTATGTTTAACTTACCACCAGATAAAATATAGTAACATAATATAACAGACAAAAATAGTAAATGGTCACCAAAATGAAACCCGCATTTTAATGTCAAATCATAACCAAAGTTTTAACATTCATTTCGCTATCCTATTCAATCAAAATGACTCCAAATAAATAATTGTTAACCCAAAAGTAGTAAATGAAACTGTGCCACGTTTTTCAGTGCGACTCCATAAATGTATACCGGTGGGACCGCCTCAGGTTTTCTGGAGCGTGTCTGAAAAACCATAGCCTCACTTTTCCCAACATTGTATAGTAGACCATGAGCAGTGGCATATTATTCACACACTCTAAGCAACCATCTAAGCGCATCAACAGAGGGGCTCAGTAAAGCCATGTCATCAGCATAGCTGATACTATTGATTTATATAGTAGACCTACTCTATAAATCCACCACCGTGTCCTCGTCGTCTCTTGGCGGCAAGGTTTACGTGAACAGCCAGCATATTCCACTATGACGCCGGTATACTGAGCCAGTCATTTATGAGAAGGCGAGTGATAAACAAATGCATAAAAGTTATTTAGGAAATAATTGTAGATTCCTGAAACGGGCATGCACTTTTAATGTACATATTATGTATTTATGTCTATTTAACACTTTTATGTCTATATGTATTAGTTAATATTTATGAAGGTTTATTGTATAGATATTATTTTATCTTGAAAGTTTTTGTTTGATTTTTTTTAAGTTTATCTTACTTTATATAAATTATTTCCTTTTATGTTCATTTTTATTTCTTTTATATGTGTGCCACAAATAAATAGATCTTTAATCGTGCCCGACCTCTAAAAAATATTTTTTACATAACAGAAGTACCTACAATCTAAGCTCTTCGTATTAAAAAGCCATTCGCTGTCCTACCATGATACTACATACGTGTTCCGTCGTACCAAACATAACATAGCCCTATCGTACAACAAAATCAAGCTTAATTATACGCATGTTTTCCGTATGTTTCACTCGATCCGGTCCATGTCCAACAAGGCAGCATAACGTAATATTGTCAGACCTCAGCAAAGTTACCAGAACTGCAGGTAGCAAAACTTAATAAGGACGGTGTCTCAAGTTTTCGACTGGCGGTCAAAGTACGACTAATTAATAACTGGCTACCTTGCTTGTGACTTGCCTGTGAGATTCTGATATGTACCATTGAAATTTTGAAAGATAGTGTACTACAGAAACCTAGTATGCAATAAACAATATTAATGCAGCATTTTAGCGGCTTGACTTGCCGTTCGTAAAAGATCGGTAAAGTTAAACTTCGTTGATAGAGAACCTTCACTTGGGATTTGATTGATAATATTGCTATCGTAATTTGAAGTGAATCTCGCTGCAATCGATCTAGAATAATATAGTTTCTTTGGGCCATGTTGAAGTTGCTTTTGGGTGGTTTATAAATGCCAACATTATGACACACTCATACCTAAATTAACTATAAAACAAATGATAAGCTCGCTCAAGCTAAAACACCCATACAATTAATGCATTCCATTTTGTCAAACGTCACTAGAAACACTTCAATCTATGTATATAAAATCTTTGCGTTACTGACTGACTGACAGACCGAAATTACTGGGCACAAGAAGGTGAAATTTGGCATATATGTATGTTCCTTGAGGAGTGTAGGGGAGTTCGTACAAAACATTTTATATCGGTGAAATTTACGCATGTAATAGAAGGGCTATATAAGTATAGGTACAAGGTATATGGCCCATATGTAGTATTTTAGTCATATTTGTCAAAGGTTTGAAAAATAAAAGAGACAACTATCAATTCTTACTTTCATTCATTCAGTTTGTCACAAGAATATATCTTAAATAAAGGTACATTTACATTTACCGCCACTCTTGGCAATTATTTTTTAATAGGTAGTCCTTGTTTATAAAAGCAGGAAAAACTATATCATATTTATAATATTGGGTAGCAAGGTGTGAGTAGTTCAATATATATCAAATATAACACTAATACTATGGATTAGCAACAATATAATTCATTTAGTAATATCGACCACAGGTATACCTTTTATTATTATTCTTGGTATATTTACGATGTATATATTCAATATTTACCACTGTAATATTCACGACAGGTACATATAATTGATATAGCTTATTTCACAGCATATGAATCGATTCTATTATATGATATCCCAAGTTCTAAACTAAGAACATATCACAAGTGACAAAACCACCCACAATATCAATTATGCAATAGCTACACTATATTACATTGCTTCCGCATTATTTCTATTGACAATCCTCTATATAACACCACAGAAGCAATATAGAATAGTGAAACACAATAATATAATAGTCAGAATTATATCGTACCTTAGTTAGCCGTTGCCGGAGCGAAACTAAACATAGAACAGAGTCTGTTCACATTTCATACTCTACTTACCCGTTTGACAGTGTCAAATGTCAAACGTCAAAACAATTTGTCTATTTAGAATTGGCAATACTATAAATTCAAAACATACAATACATTTATGTCTATTTACAATATGTTTAGGCTATACATAGTTAATGATACAATATATATGGTTATATCTTGTTAGAGACATGTGAATAATTCTAAAATCGATCTTATTGTAACTTAACCTAAAACCTAACGTAGAAATAACAATGATATAAATTCTAGCCAGATTTATAACAATATCCGAGCTTTTCCTGGGATAATAAATAGGTACTTACAAACGGGATACACATACTTTAGACGTACTTAATTTGATATATTTTTGAATATCTTTACAATATATTTCAACAAATCTATCACATGCGAAGCAGCGGCCAAAGCTAGTAAATGTATAAAGGTGGATTTAATGCCTCAGGTATTTTCTCCCAGTCTACCTTAGAGTGGTGTAAAGATTAACTTACATATATAGTCAAACCTCTTTTAGTACAAATCTTAAAGCAAGCAATACCTCATCATTTCAAAATAAATTTGAGAAATAGATCTAATGGATAATTATTTTTCATGAAACGTATTATTGCAAGAGATTTAAAGTCATTGCACAGCCAAATGAAAGCGCATCAGACGTCTTCACGTCTTTAATTAGCACAACTCTGTCAGACTGTGCTGATTAAGTGACAGCTTTGATTGCTTTTAATTTCTAAATTCTACAAGTTTAGTTTCTCTGATACAGTCGTTCTGGATAAAGTATTATTTGTGTCCCTATAATATGATATACTCAGTAAAATTGTTGATTGATGTTCCCAACTAACTTTTTTGTTATATTTCATTTTTTTTTTCTTTTTTAACTGGTAACTTTTGATTTTCTTATTTTTTATGTAATCTAGTTGTTTCTACTGATGGCACTACTGGCAGCTGGTGTATTATTGGTTAACTTTTTAATAGCATTTCTTTATTATTATTATTTATTATTCTATTATTTTATATAAGTACGTCTATTATAGTACACTGGAACCATTGACTTAAATGTCGTAAGTGATGATAGTTTTCACTCCTTATCTAGTACATGTTCTGTTGATAGCTTTACTAGTGTACCGTCCCTATCTGACTGTCTTAACTCACAATTTTCTGATGTACCTAAAAACTTCAATGCTGTTCATATCAATGCCCAAAGCATTCCGGCACATTTCTGTGATATGCTGGCCAATCTAGACTGTAAGAACATACATGCTATCCTTATTTCTGAGTCATGGCTTAAGCTATGTCTGCCTTCTACATTATACTCCCTACCTGGTTTCCAACTCATCAGAAATGATCGTGCGGTTGGGGGTGGTGGGGTGTTGCCATATATCTGCGGTCATATATCCCATGTACTGTTGTAGGTATGTCTGCACAGCCTCCGTCCCTCATCGCGAATAGATTATTTTGCTACTTTCGAAACCCTATTGGTTAATCTTGTGCCCTCTTACAGTCACACAATCATAGTGGGCGATTTTAATACCTGTCTCCTCAAAAATGATTCCCGCTCTTCTTCTCTTTTTTCTACCTCTATAGCTTGTAATATGTCAATACTTCCTACTAGCGCTACTCATCATTTCCCAAACTCTACGCCTTCTCTCCTCGATTTAATCATGGTTTCTTCAAGAGACCATGTCGCCACGCACGGGCAATACCCTGCAGACATGTTCTCTTACCATGACTTGCTTTTCATCTCCTACAAAATCCGTATTCCTAAGATTAAGCCTAAAGTTCTATTGCAGCGCAATTTTGGTGGCATTAACATCGATCATCTTTGTAAAGATACCAGAGATATCGACTGGTCTCATTTGATCGACTCCGAATCTGTAGACGAAAATGTTGACATCTTCACAAACCAAATCACACTCCTTTACGACAAGCATGCCCCAATGCGACCTGTAAAACTAAAACACCGTCCCTCACCTTGGCTCACTGAAAACATTAGACAGCTGATACACAAGAAAGCGGCGGCTAAGTTTAGATATAAAATTAAGCCCGATGCTTCTAACCTACAAAAATATGTCACGATTAGAAATCACTGCAATAGGGTGTGTGATGCACAACGCCAACATATTCATAGTTCTGTGAAAAATGGAGATCCAGCGAAGGTCTGGAAATTTCTTAAAACCCTGGGGGTTGGCAAAGCTCGCCAAAACGCTACTCCTAATGACTTCAACATTGACTTGCTCAATCAACATTTCTCTGCTTCGTCCAATATTGATCGGACTACTAAAGCAAGCACTATAAATTATCTTTCATCTCTGCCAACTCCTACTTATTCACCTTTTGTCTTTAATCACTTCACCGATAGTGATGTTAAGAAGAGCATTATGTCAATCACGTCCAACGCTGTAGGTAGTGACTGTGTCAGCCGTAATATTATCCTTCCAATCCTCGACATAATCCTACCCATAATTGCCCATATCCTCAATTACTCTCTGTCTAATGCTGTGTCTCTGTCCCATCCATGTGGAAGGACGCCCTTATAACACCAATTCCAAAAACCTCTCATCCTTCATCCTTCTCTGACTATCGGCCCATTTCCATCCTGCCATTCCTTTCAAAAGTCTTTGAACGCCTCGTTTATAACCAAATAAACTCTTTCCTCTGCAAAAATTGTCTCCTTAATCCATTTCAGTCCGGTTTCCGTTCGGGCCACAGTACCGTCACTTCCCTGGTCAATATTACGGATGACATCAGGGTTGGCATGGAAGGCGGAAAGCTCACAATTCTCGCACTACTAGATTTTAGCAACGCCTTCAATACAGTCGATTTTGATATTCTACTCAGTCGACTTTGCTCTCTTAACATATCTCCTACGGTGATTGATTGGTTTCGTACTTACCTGTGTGGCCGCCGACAGCGTATACGCATTGAGAACTCAGTTTCTTCTTGGTGTAACACAACTGTTGGTGTGCCCCAGGGTGGCGTGAATTAAGTGACTCACAGCGAAAGAAGTTAAAAAAAATACTTTATTTCGACAGAGTTACAGCTAATACAGTAATTATCTTAATTATCTAAAATACCAAGCTTATATACTAATATAATGTTAAGTCAGCTCGTATGATCAATGACGCATGTCCTAGATAATTATGCTCTGTTGGTACATGATCATTCTAGCATATTATTGGCTGACAAAGCTAATTGTAGTGGATTGGGGTTCCTTAACTCCTCCCCTCTTAAGAGAGAAATTATCCGGAGTCATTGCAGATGGCTGCGGGAAATTTCGATTAAAAACAAGTTTAAATTTCCATATAAGAAAAACAATGGTAGTAATTATGATGATGATGTACAAACAGATAGTCCAAACGCTTATCTCTATAGTTACTATTTGGGTGTCATCATCATTTTCACTGAATTTTGCCCTTTGTAACACTTCTTTTACGTCACTGAAGTCCACGTTCCTTAGGTCCACTTTTGTTATTTTCGCCTGGATGTCGCATCGCAGCTCTGGCATCTGGATCATCGGAAGCTGGAGACTAGAAACTGTGGCATTGGTAGTTGCGGAAATGGTTACTTCTCCTATTTGTGTTTCGCATTGTTGGCTCGGTGTCGCCATATAGGTTCCAAGGATGTTATATTTGCGTATCTCATTGTTGCAGTTCTCAGAGACAATCAGATTTTCTTCTGAATAAACCAACCATTGGTTATCAGCTACTTCCTGCACCTTGGTTCTCTCGATCTTGATGTGGTTTTTTATGCATTTGCTGTAGTTGTTCTTCATTAGCATAATCTGTTCAATGCAGGTTTCTGTTGGATACTGGACTAACTTATTGTCATCACATAGGAATCTGCCGTTTTCTATTTCTTCACAGGGGTTTTCTACAGGTATGTATTTCAATCTATTCACCATTAGGTAGGGGTATTTAGGAATAATAGTAAGGGTATTTGGAGATTGGAAAATAGGAATAGAGATAACCTTGTAATAATTATATGTCTTTTCGTCTATTAAAGGGACTTCTAGAATAAAAACTAACCTATCGTTATTTTTATAAGATTTAACTATAATATTACGGTCTAACTTAAACAAATTATTTTTATTAACTGGATATATTGTTCTAGCATGTTTAGCAATAACTTCTAGTATACTATATAATTCCGTACTATTGATAATAGATTGATGCAACACATTTAATTTGCCAAAGGCAATAGCCGTCTCTATCTCTTGGATATCTTCATAACAAGTTCGAAAGTTACCTAGAATCCGGTACATAGTATAAAACACATGAAATAGGCTATTAAATTTAGATTCTTTTATTTCTAGATCTTCTATTTTACTAGTTTGTAAACCCAGATGTTTAAAATTAAAAATAATTATTTCCGAGTCATTTACTAATTTATCAAAAGCTTTTTGCATTGAAGATACTTTACGTTCGACTACATGTTCTTTATTCTGTATAAGTAGAATTTCTTTATCATACTTAATAGCATCATTTTCGTCTAAATTACCTGAAATAGCTTTCACAAATGATCCTAATGGGCTAAATAAAGCACGTTTATTGCGATTATTTGAGGGTAAAATTTTATATAATCTATTTTGCGTAAGTTTCATTAAGTATTCTATTTGATTCTCTATTCCTAGTGTATCGTTATTTAACTTAAGTTTCCTTATTTTAGACCTTAAATCTCTAAAATGCTTAATATTATTATTAACTTGTAAATCTACCGAATTTAAATCTAAAGTCTTAAATATAGTCCAATAATTAATCTTCTTCACTGCTACTCCCATCCTTAGCGATGCTATCCCCGGATTCTGACCGAGGTTTTGAAGGTCCAGCGTGAATACTGAAGTCATCAGTACTAGAAGTACTAGGCAAGACCTGTGGAGGACGTTTAATATTTTTTATAGCTACTCTTGTATTTCGTTTCTTTAGCTCAACAGGTACAATATTACGCCTAACTTGATCCGTTACTTTAGCTTTTTAAAACCTAGGTTTTTCTTTAGCTTTCCTAACTCTAGTATCCTTCATAAAAATTTCATCACCTATCTTAAGCGCTGGGGGTTCTTCACCGCCTTTCTTATCTCTTACTTTAATTTTATCTGATTCTAGTTTTTCTGTAACAAATTCATAAAGTACCTTAAGACGTTTTCTGTGGTCAAGCAATAACTTTTGTGTTAAGTTCTTTTCCCTATCAATATTAAATGCATCACCTGAGTCTGTGTGTCCAAATACTAATTCAAAGGGTGTAAAATCGGTTGCTGAATGTATACTATTATTATATGCCATGATAGCATATGTCATGACAGAAGCCGCGTCTAAATCATTTTTATCATACTTGGCTATACGGTAAATTTCAATTACAGTCGAATGGAATCGTTCTACGATTGCCATAGAACTGGGATTATTCGGTGTCCCTATATGAAGTTCAATTTTGTATAAGCTTAACATTTCTTTTATTAACGCGTTATTAAACTCTGTGCCTGAGTCGCAACTGATTTTACTCGGTACCCCATACATACTGAAGTACTTTATTAATGCCTTAACTATTTCTGGTGTACTTCTATTAGGCACCTCAATGGCTTGAGCTAATTTGCTGAAGGCATCAACTATGGTCAAATAATATTTCCCTTCAATGTATAATAGATCCATAAAAGTTTCTTGAAAAGGGCTATTCTGAGTCTGTGTTAATTGAATGTAAGGCTTGATTAGTTTTCTATCATATTTCATTTTTTTACACGTTTCACAGCTGTTTATAATTGCAGTTACTGTTTCCTTAATATTTGGCCACCAATAATGTCTCTTAAGTTTCGCTAAAGTTTCCTTAATTCCCCTATGGCAAGGTTTCCCCTCATGATACTTAACAACAATCTCTCTTTGATCTTCCTCCGAATCTGTTAAATTAACCACCCTTTTTGTGCATTCTGTTAACTTAACAGTATCTTTTTTGAACAACTTTATAACTTTATTTGAAAATGATTTTCTAAAAGATGGATGTTCAAAATATACAAAGTAGTTATACTTAGGGTCTATGTATTCCTTCAAAAAGTCTTTAACTAAACTATCATTATTGATTGGTAAATGAACTTCCAGAATTCTTTGTTTATTGTTGGAAATATCCTTAACTAATAATTTATTCCTAAGCCACGAATGTACTAAGATTTGTTTAGGTTTAGTATCGTATCGTGTAAAATAGGGATACCTTCGTGCTCCCTATTTGAAACTGAATTGGCTGTCGCTCCATCATCTGGGTCCGAAATTTCCATCGTTTCTATTGGAGCTAAGTCCTCTTCCAGTTCCGCAATAATTTTTTGGATACGTTCTTTCCTATCTCCTACATTTACGAATATTGAGTCTAAGTCGTCATCGATTGCATTAATTTTTATTCTAGACAAGGCGTCAGCATTTGTATTTTGGGAACCCTTTTTATAACAAACCTCGTAATCATACTCCTCTAACCTTAACCGCCAACGAGTAAGTTTACTGTTGGGTTCTTTTAGTTGGTACAGCCATGCCAACGGTCTATGGTCTGTATAAATCGTGAATTTGTTGCCGTATAGATATGGCCTAAAATGTTTAACCGCCCATATTATTGCTAAATGCTCCTTCTCGATGGTGCTATATCTAACTTCGGTGTCGCTTAAGGTTCTGCTAGCATATGCAACAGGTTTGTCTGACCCTATTGTTCCTTGTGATAATACAGCCCCGATTGCAAAGTTGGATGCATCAGTAGTTAAAATAAATCGTTTACTGAAGTCAGGGTATTGTAACAAGGGTGCATTGGTCAAAAGCTTTTTACATGTTTCGAAACACTCTTTATATTCATCGCTTATGATAATTTTCCTGCCTTTCTTTAAGCAGGCAGTTAGTGGTCTCGTTACTTTAGCAAAATCTTTTATAAATTTTCTATAATAACCTATCAGTCCCAAAAAGCTCTTTATTTCTGTGACTGTTTGTGGAATGGGATACCTTAGGACCGCCTCAATTTTATCATTATTTGGCTTAAGGCCCTCACTTGTAATGGTATGTCGTAAGTACAGAACTTCCTTTCTAAAAAAATGTGATTTATCCAGTTGTATCTTTAAATTTGTTTTGCGGAACCGGTCAAAAACTGCTCTAAGTTTCTCTATGTGTTGTTCTAAGCTTTTAGAAAATATGATGACGTCATCGAGGTACACCAGGCAATGCAAGCCCTGGAGGCCTCTTAAGACGTTATCCATCGCTCGCTGAAACGTAGCGGGTGCTGTTTTCAGTCCAAATGGCATTCTGTTAAATTCATAATGTCCTGAAGGTGTACTAAACGCGGTTTTAGCTCTATCCTCTTCCTGTACTTCGATCTGATGGTACCCACTAGCCAAATCTAGGGTTGTGAAATAGGTACTATTGCCTAGCATGTCAAATAAGTCGTTAATGTTCGGCAAGGGGTACTTATCATCAATAGTGATATCATTAAGTCGTCTATAATCGACTACCATCCTCCATTTTTGCTGTCCTGATGCATCTAACTTTTTCGGCACTAAATGTACGGGGGCACTCCAGGGAGAGTGTGATTCCTGGACAATATTATCCCGTAACATCTTATCTACCTGGGTTCTAATTTCTTTCGACTGCGTAGGAGGTAGCCTATATGATTTGATGTTTATCGGGTCCTCGTTTTTCGTTCGTATTTTATGTTGAACTTGATTTGAAAACGTTAATGGAATATTTTCGCAATAAAATATATCCTTATATTCCCTACAAATTCCTTCAATAGCCCTACGTTCTTCCGTATTCATATGGTCTAACTGTAACTTCTCTAAATTTTTTGTAAGCATTTTATCTATATCCAAAACATTTTCTTTACTATTTGTACTAAAACATGGTTCTTGTGTGTAAGGTTCTACATTAAAAGGCCCTGTTACAACTAAGTTTCTAAGTTCATTGGTATAATTCTGAATAACCGTTGATGCGTAACCTTTTACACACTTAACTAATGCGGCGGGCATTCGAATCCCTTCCGTGAATTGTTTATATTCTAAGATAGCTTCGCCATCCAGTTGACTAACGGGAAGCGTAACCCGAACTTCGCTACGAGGAGGTAACTTGTATATCTCCCTCATAGGTGGCGAATATATTATCGGTATATCCGTATTTTTCAAATGTAAAACCTGATTTTCCATATTTATTTTCGCGTGTAACTGTTTAAGTAAATTACTACCTATCAACCCATCATACCTATCGTCTACACTATACACATAAAACTTATGGAATTCCTGGCTGCAAAACGTAGCAGGTAACGGAATATATGCCGTTGTACTATGAACACTCGAAGCGTGAGTGCTAACAACTTCGAATGGTTCATACTGTAAACGATCCTTAAAATATTTATTCGCTATGTATGGACTTATGAACGAACGAACACTACCAGTGTCTATCATGAAAACTGCATTTAATTCTCGTAAAACTATGTGAGGCAAGTTTAAACGCTTATTACAATTAATTTTTATTCGTTCCCTATTAGCGAGGCCGTTATGCAAAAATTTTCCGCGTCGTTATTGTCAGCTAAAACTTCCCGGTGCTCTTCATTCGAATTTTCAATGTTTTGTTCATTACAACTATTATTATTTATATAATTAACGCGTTGTGAACTTGCAGTTCGCATAGTAACGTCTGTATTCGTACCAGAAGTGGATGCTTGCGGTGCAAAACGTGATATGCGCGGTACAGGCGTTGACGCCGGCGCTGCGAACTGTTGGGCAATCGGAATCGGTGACCTACTTGATAGTTGCGACGAATTATAGTTATGTGCATTATTAAAACGATTATAATTGGGACTATTAAAATTAGAAAAACTAGATCTATTATTTCTATTTGTAATACGACGGTCGTTTGTTTTGGAATCGTATACGGTTTGAAAGTTTTGTTCTTCCAAAACGATTTTTAACGCATCTTCTAAGGTGGAAACGTTGCGCAAACGAACTAATCTAACTAAAAATGGTGGTAAATTATATAGAAATACATTCATCGCCCTATGGCTATAAATAACTTGTTTTGCCTTACGTAAAGAATCGTCAACAATAGTTTCAGATATTTTCGCAAATAAAATACTTCTCATGTGTTGTATCCTATGACAAAAATCCAGATAACTCTCGCCCTTATTAATTCTACAAGTTTCTAACTCCATTGCTAGACATTCTTCAGGTCACCGAAATGTTGATTTAATAACTCCTTTAACTCATTCCACGTATCTATAGAGTCTCTTTCGCCTACCAAGCTGGCTGCCTCACCTGATAGCCTGCTCGTTATGACATGGAATAAATATTCATTTTGTATTGTGCTACCCTGGTAGGTGGTTAATATGTATTCACATTTTTTAATAAATAAGGGTAATATTCTCGCATCGCCACTGAATACTGGTATGATTTTTACCATTTCCTGTGGGACACGGTTTATGCTTTCCATTTTGAATTATATGATATAATTATTTAATATAAAATGAAATATTTTACGTTAGAAAAAAAAATCTCTATAAATTAGTTGCTATAGCTATGATCTACGTAAGTATTATTACGGCGTTGTCTAATCCCTAATAATAAACACAACATAGACTTAATTGCCATAGCTATGATCTACGTAAGTATTATTACGGCGTTGTCTAATCCCTAATAATAAACACAACATAGACTTATCACAAGGTTTGGAAGACAAATGGAAGTGCTGAATGGAAGGTGAAAAGATTTACTCACAATACCGTAGCTATCTTCATGCTTCCAGAATTACTGCTTGGCTGCTGCTGTCCCTCCTTTCCGAAGTGATTTCTTAATAAATTTGTTTGTTCGGAGATCTCTGCTAAACCGTAGAAACGGACGTCGGCTGCTTCTCGTAGATTTGTATACGCGACAGACTGACTACAGAGATCCTACCGGCTGCGCCAATTAAGTGACTCACAACGAAAGAAGTTAAAAAAAATACTTTATTTCGACAGAGTTACAGCTAATACAGTAATTATCTTAATTATCTAAAATACCAAGCTTATATACTA
The DNA here is from genome assembly GCA_944739405.2 of Euclidia mi. Lineage (NCBI taxonomy): Eukaryota > Metazoa > Arthropoda > Insecta > Lepidoptera > Erebidae > Euclidia > Euclidia mi. Next base: position 46,770,765 of record OX123200.2, on the reverse strand, counting down.
ATATAATGTTAAGTCAGCTCGTATGATCAATGACGCATGTCCTAGATAATTATGCTCTGTTGGTACATGATCATTCTAGCATATTATTGGCTAACAAAGCTAATTGTAGTGGATTGGGGTTCCTTAACTCGTGCTATCTCCTTTACTCTTCGCAATTTTCATAAATTCTATATCAAATAATCTTCACTGTTCCTATCACCTTTATGCAGATGATCTTCAAATTTATACACAGTCGTCACTAGCAGATATGTCACTTTCTTTAAGTACCATTAATAGTGATCTGGAACTGATTAGCAGCTGGGGCAAATCATTTGGACTAAAAGTTAATCCGTCAAAAACTCAGGCCATTATTTTTGGTACTTCAAGAATGACATCAAAAATTGACTGGTCTCAGCTCCCTCGCATCATTTTCGACGGCACCGTAATTCCCATACAAGACAAAGTTAAGAACTTGGGTCTCATTATGGACTCTAATCTCAATTGGCGATCGCAGATCCAAGAAGTGAGTCGTAAGTTATTTGCTTCAGCAGGTTCACTGAGAAGGCTTAGGAATTTTCTTCCTACTGCCACCAAAATTGCGCTAGCAAACTCTCTCCTTTTGCCCATTATTAGGGTTCCGTAGTCCACAAGGAACCCTTATAGTTTCGTCATGTCCGTCCGTCTGTCCGTCCGCAGCCTAGCTCAAAGACGCCTGGTGCTAGAAAGCTGATATTTGACATGAATATAGACATTAGATATTGCAACAAAACTGTAGAATAAAATTTAGGAAAATATTTTTTTTAAGGGTATCTCCTCTACATATATAGTGGGGTTGAATTTTTTTTTGGTTGAGTACCCCATCATATGGGGTATCATTAGATAGGTTTAAAAAAAATATTATTAGTTTGCTCAAATCATTTTTCGACCAAGTGATTGGTTTGTCAAATATCAAGCTTTGAAGTGAAAAAAATTGTTAGACTCAAGTGTCCCCCCCCTCTGCCGGCTAAACTATTAATTTGCAAGAGGTGAAAAAAATCACAAATGTAGTACATATAGCGAATTTAAAAGAAAAACTATCACGGCTAAGTAGACATTACTAGTTTACGAGTAATCGTCGGTTAACTTATAAATACCTATTTATGTGAGTATACTTATATATATTGGGAGCGCTGGCTTAATCTTAAAGATGCCCGTTTTTAGTCCCATGTGAAACAGAAGTTATTATCAATAATGGCCATTATGGGCAACTACGGAACCCTACATTGCGCGTGGCCCGACACGCACTTGGCCGGTTTTCGATTATGCAGATGTCAGCTATTCAGACCTCGCCGAAAACCAACTAGATAAACTTGAGCGCCTTCAAAATCTCTGTATACGATTCATATTTGGATTACGCAAATATGATCATGTTTCACAATTTCGAGCACAGCTCAAGTGGTTACCTATACGACATCGCCGGAATGCTCATATTCTTTCTTTGCTGTATAACATATTGTTTAACCCTTCAACACCTTCGTATCTTAAAGGACGATTCGAGTTCCTTCATGATACGCATAACCGTTATTTTAGGTCATCAGAAAATTTGAAACTGAAAATGCCGGTACATTCCACAGCAGTGTATGACAAATCATTTTGTGTAACCGCTGTTCGCCTATGGAATGCGCTACCATTACATATAAGACAGGCTCAGACGATAGCTAAATTCAAAGCTTTAGTAAAGGTTCACTACCTATCACTGTAACTTTTTCTCGTTATATAAAATACATGTATGTATTAAATATTATGTAACTCCTTATCGATATGTATGTATCTATGTATGTATGAGTATATATGTATGTATGTATTAAGTATGTATATAAATGATATAGTTTGTTTACTGGTACACATGCAACTACCGTTTTTCTCCGACCAATAATATCTCCATCCAAAGGTTGCCTGGTAGAAATCGCTTTCACCGATAAGGCCGCCCTTTGTACTTTACTTCGATATAATGTCTCTAATAATATTTTTCATTGTGTACAAAAAAGTGTAAATAAATAAATAAATAAATAAAATACACATATATGTATGTATGTTTATGTGATTGTAGTTATTTGTTTTATCATAATACTGTTTATAGGCCTTTTATTTATATTCTTGCTATTGTCAACAATTACAAAGCTGTAATATTAAACTTGAGTTTCTTGCCTGCTTCTTATCTTTCTCTCCGGGCTGTCATTTTTCCCCTTTTTAAAATAGTTGTAATATTTAACGATTGATGACTAAAAGCGATAGCTCAGTGGCAAGAAATATTTGTCTACTAACTGAACTGCCGCGCAGGAAGTCCTATGATCCAAACCAGCGCGCAATTAGATTTTTCTATACTATGACTTGTATGTTATTTGTTTATTATTGCCTCGTGCCACATATAGCAAGTTAATCCAGGTAATTGATAATTTTGATAGCTGTCACGGGGAGATAGTGCACTCAAATAGACATTGCTCTAAACCATAAGATATTGCTATGTCTTCTAGTTGAGTAAGTCTGACATCGGTCACTTAGTACTTAAAAAGAAAATATTTTGTGTGAATCAGCAACCGTACCAAGGCGGGCTGGGCTGATGCGGATGTGACCTGTATAACGATAGATTAATGATGTTGATGAAAAAACGTGGATCTGGACAGCATCTGCATGGAGGTAACGTATGACGTTATGAATAAAGGAGACACCAATTATTGTGACTATTATTCCAATAGCGAACACTATTGTCGAAATGCTACTTCGTGAAGTGACAAAATCGCAGATCGTTAAATTACTCTTTCTAAAGATTTATTTTTTGTTTTTTATTTATTTATTTTGCACAAACAAGGTGTACAAGGTTGAACATAATGCCGTAAGGCATTCTCTACCTGTCAACCTTAAGGTGGAGCAGAGATAAATGTGGTAGGTGCAATTTTATTGTTAAACTTAACCAATAGTTTGTAAATGTCACCTAGTAATAATTATTATATTATATACCTTATAGGGATATAATACATACACAATATATGGTACTATATATACATACATATCATATATGTAAATCATCATCCTCTTAGCGTTATCCCAGTTTTCAATCTGGGGTCCGCTTTCTAGTCTAACCGGATTTGGCTGAATATTAGCTTTTCCACGGAGCGACTGCCTGTCTGACCTCCGCAACCCGAAGGGATAGCGATATTCCATGGTTTAGACTAGTGTCAGTTTAATTAGAAGGTACTGACGCCCTGTAACGACTGTCAAAGATCTTCATGACAACCGGGACCGACGGTTTAACGTGCTCTCCGAGGCACGGGACAAGCGATAACTAACAATTCAATACGCACATAACTCCGAAAACTCATTGGTGCGCGCCGTGGATTCGAACCCGATACCCTCTGCATGGCAGTCTGTTGGTAGATCCACTCGGCTATTGCTGCCTTTTCTTCTTCTTCTTAGGCGTTACACTCTTGGCAGAGTGGTCGTGGTCGTCACATCTACAGCTGTGGCCTGCTTCACAATTCGACGCCACTCGTCACGTTTTTCCGCTCTTCTTGTGCATTCGTGTAGTGAGCGGTTGGCAGCGATCTTAATTTGGTCTGTCCACCTCATTGGTGACCTACCGCGTGGTCTGGTGCCATCTACTTTACCCTGAATGCTGCCTTTTATAAGTATTTATATATACATATCATAATTATATATAAATACTTATAGTAATGGATAAGAGTGATGTGTTGATTTACTCATGGTCGAGAATAAGTTATTAAATTAAAACAGCCATTTTAAGAAAACTGTAGTATTATAAGTATGACCTGCCAGAATTAAAGAGAACAAAATAAAAGTTCAAGAAATAATACGCTTCCAAGCAATAGCTTCTTTAAAAGTAAACAATGAGACAAATTTTCACCGAGTAGTCTGACGATCGAAGTTTCACCAAGTTACCTGGACAAACAGCGAAGTAACGTTCTTCCGACTTAAGTTTTAACGGCACAAATTAATACATATCACGAGAAAATCGCTGCGGATGCAGTCCGAACAGTATTTACCACAATTGTATTGAATTGAATAATTTCATCAAAGTTTACCAGCATTTTCTATCTACTCCACTTATTAAAAAAATAAAAAGAAGCAATATTTTATTGAAGTTCGCGTAATGATTATAATTTTAAACTCAAAAACAGCAAGAGTTTTGTCAGATATAGAAAATAAACCAACTTGCGTTTATCATATTCTCTAGCACAGGTAGGCAGTGGCGTATAGTATATAATAGAGCCTCATTCTGCGAAGCGCTTTTCAGGCTTCACGTTATCGTGCTCATCGTAGTCATGCGGGCAGTTTGCCAGACTACATGCAAATTTTATGACTAAAAGGAAATAATAATACTCTGCGACTTAGGAATTAAATTCAGTATCCCATAAAAGTGCTAAAATGTAATAAATATATTATTGTACAAAAACAAGGAAGTTTTTTGAAGGTGAAGTGGATCCAAGGAGTCCGATATACTTCTGAATAAATTCTTTTTGTGTTACCTGGGACTTCACGTGTGTTAAAAGTCGGTGTCTTCTATATTCAATCATGCTACATCTAGCTACACAGGTGATAAAGAAATAGGCATGACGTCTAGATTGCAGCCAGAAACATAAAGTTATATCTTAGGCACCCTCGGGTTAGGATTTTTTTATATTCCATCTCTTAGGGGACAAAATAGGAGTATTCCTGAAAGCGCAACCATTTTTGAGCGCAACTAAAAAAAGCGCAACTACTTTATTCCACAAATCGCAACCATTAGTTGCGCTCATAAATTAAAAAGAAAAATTTATTTTTATTCCACTAAGCGACGCAAGCAACTAAATATCAAGGTGCAATAGTGCTGGTTAATACCTAACGGAAAATATCGATAGTTCATAAGACAGGACATTTTAGTATATATACTTTATGACATTTGATGGATATAAAAATAATACAATGCAGCGGGGCGTAGGGTGCGGTGCGGGGAGCAGTGACCACAGGACAGAGCTGCTGCTGTGCGCCCATTGCCCTAAGCCCCGCCTCCCTATTGAAGCCTAGGGAGCCGCGTTGAACGAGTGATGCCGAATCCAGCCGAAGATTTCCGGAACTTGTTTACATAAAATATGCACAGTTTTATTGTTTTTTATTCTCACCAGTTGAGGGTGCGCCTACGTCACACTAAGTTGCGTACAAAGTTTTTTTTTTGTAATTTTGTGTTTATTCATTAACTAGTGCATTAAAATAGTTTTGTGATTTAATTATGGAACCAATTGCCGGGCCAAGTGATAAAAACATGTGCATAAAATATGTTCAAAGCCAAAAAGGAAGGAACGGTATTTTATACAATATAAACTATATAGACAAATTAAAGTGAATTAAAATGGCAACATTATTTGGCGGTGTACAAAAAGAATGTGTGGAGCTCTCCTCGTCCTAAGCCGAAATGAAAATATTATAAAAATGATGGAGCATGTCTGTCCAGATAACGAGATACCAATAACTAATGTAAAGGAAGCAATTGAGGACATTCAGCGCAAAGTCGTGACCACCTTGGAGCCTATTCCAGAAATTTATAAAATAAAATTAAATGCATTACTAGAACAGGGGATAAATTTAGCAGGTGAAATACCTCAGTTCAAAAATATAAAGACTCGACTTTATAGTAAACGAAACAAACAACTTGGAGTAGAGCGATTGTTTTCAAGGTCACCACCAGATGTACAAGTAAGTAACAAATAACTTTTTAAATAATACAGGTTTAGTTCTGTAGTTTTTTACGTCATTGAAACATATTTTTATTTCCTGGATGTAGCAAACCTTTGTTTTTACCCATGTTAGAATTAAATAACCAATGAAAGTAATAGTAAAAGTAGGACATATAGAAATACTAATTTTATTGAATGGGAAACATAGAACTGCAAGAGCATAGTAGCGAGACTACTATTGGCTCGAACCGGAAATTTAAGAATGAAAGTAACTATAATATACTTCTAATAACATAACTTCACGCCTCTATCTCCGCAGGGGTACGCAGAGGTGTATTACACACCCACACTTCGCCAGTTATGTTTGGGTCCCAATGCAATAGGGGCGAGCCTGTTGCCATGTAACGGGCAAAATTATAACGAACGATAATTAACATTTTTAATGCATACATAACTTCGAAAAGTCAGAGGTGTGTGCCTGGAGTATCTGGGGATCGAACCCGAGACCATCGTTTCGGCATTCCGTTACGTACACCACTGGGCTACCGCCGCTTCAAATATACATATACTTACCTGTAGTACTACCAATATAAATAGATATTCAATTGTATTTGCTTATTTTAGGTGCCACGACCATTTCAAGACTTATAAGAAAATAATTTTGTTTGCTACTGCAAAGAGTAAAAAAGAACTCGAAAGGTGTCAACGTTTATGCTGCGACGGAACTTTTAAAAGTGTACCGAAACCATTTCTGCAAATCTACAGCATCCATGGCATCCATGGTGAGATCGAAGGCGTTGTGAAGCCGTTAGTTTATAGCTACTTATGTGATAAAAAGAAATCCACGTACAAAATATTGTTTCAATTATTAAAAGTCTCTGTGCCTAACATGAATGTACATTTTTTTAAAGTGATTTTAAGGAAGCTGCAGTTCGAGGTTTTCTAGCGCTATTCCCCAATGCACTTGCGAGTGGGTGCTATTTTCATTTTAAACAAGCGCTACAGAGAAAATCTAAGGAGCTTAGTCTTTCTAAAAATAGTATTTTTAGAAAACATGTTGCCTTATGCACTAAGTTACCTCTTATACCCGAAAATGATTTAGACGATGCTTGGATTTACATAATGAACCACTCCCCACAATATAAAAATGTTACAAAGTTCAATGACTACATGGTTTCTCAATGGCTATAGCATAAATTTTGGAAAAATAAATTTTCATTCTACGGTGAAAATAATAAAACTAATAATTTTGTAGAGTCACACTATTCAGACATTAATAAAAAAATTAAAAGAAAGCGTGGTGTAAATTTAGCACAACTATTAGGGTATCTGCGGCAATACTGTGATAATTATGCTGATATAAGATTACAAATGGAAATTTCTGATAAACAAAACCATGCCCAAGAAAGAAATAGGTTAATTAACAGTATATTATATGAATATACAAGTAACTCTATATCTTTAGGGCACTGCTTAGAGATGTTGAGGTTTTAATATATATATATTTTTTTGTAACGATTTTTCATTATGTATAATGCTTAAAATACAATATAATCTGTGATTTTAAATCATAAGTAGGTAGAGTAATGATTTTGAGATTTTTATTGTTTTAAATGTTCTTATATAATCAAGACAACTATCTGTGACTTTTTAATCAATATACGTAAGAAAATAAAACAGTCTTATGCTGGCTGAGACGCGGGCAAATATAAGTTATATATATTTAAGTTTAATGTTTCACTGTTTTACTAAATACTATTAGTTTAAAATTGTTTTATTGAGATAACGATTAAGGCTGATTGTATGTACCTTAATATTAAGCTAATACACAATTTCTAATGTGATAATAAAACCGTCTGTGATTTTTAATAAATATTTAGTTAAGAGCTTTCATATTTTAGATTTTATATTGTTCTTATTATGATTATGACTCAAACTGTGATTTGATGTATCCTCTTAAACCTGATGATTAAACAATACTAAGTGTGAAAAGAGGTTATCTGTTTTATTTACCACATATTTAATTTAGTAGGGTATTTTGGGACCTAATTACACACTACTACTTTTAAAATTGTTATGAGTTTTACCTATACCATGCAGTGCCTTATTTCTGATTAATGACAAAAAAACAGTTTTTTATTAGGCTACTAACTTCTGTTCATTTATGTTACCCTGGTACTTTTCAAAACATTTTACTGATTGATACCTTTGTTACTACTAGATTCTATAAACACTTCTGACCTCTGTTCATTACTGTTATCCTGGTACTTTTGAAAACGATCGCCATATTATAATAAATATAAAATGGGCATATGATTTAAAAATTCTATCGATAAAAACGTCCTTTATGCATCTATCATGCCCCTTCACTATTTTTCGACATGGTTGCTCTTTGTGGAATAATGTAGTTGCGCTTTTTAGTTGCGCTCCAAAATGGTTGCGCTTTCAGGAATACCCCACAAAATAAAATTAAATAAATAAAGTTAAAAGAACAATGGTCGGTTCCCATACAAAGGTGGACCAGAATTTCTTTTTTCACGTCTATTGCTGTGGAGTTAATTATCAATATTTTTATGTTACTTTATTTAACTTTAGTATAGATATGAATTTTAAAAACTTGGAATTACCTTTTTATTCTATAAAAAGTATGTTTGAGGTTATGAACTAAAGTGTGTTTTTATTTAGTTTATTCGTAAAAATATATACATTAAACAATTCTGGTACCTAATATATGTGTGTAGAAAAACATGTTCTTCTTACAAACAAACTAAAACACTCAATTCACAGCAAGCGACGAACGATTGACGTTGATGTACCGGGTATAACAGTGACAGATACGGAAATCGCTTATTCGTTCCATTAACGTCAAATCTTAGATTTTTCATTAAAAAAACTATTAATTACTACGTAATAAAAATATTTTATTATTTTATATATAACTAAAACACCTATTGATATTTTATTGTAAAAGTTATATTTTATTTTATTACACAGTAACATAAATTCTTATTTATCATATTGTATAATGAAACGCACATGTTGACAATAAGGTTATGGCTGCGTTCATAACATTTTATTTTTGTTTAGGGGTACAGTTTAAAAAATAAACTGTAAATACATTATTTCTTTCTCCCAAGTCCTAAAAATCTGTATTTGCTTTGATCAAATTAATAAAAAAATGTACTTTTTTTTGGTATAGGACTCATTATCAGACGTGCTAAAGGCCAAAGTGACCATTGTTCTTTGTTTGAAAATGAATCAATTTTTTTGCGAAGCCACTACGAAAATGGTCCGAAGCCTTTAAAGTACCGGTAGCATCAACATTCGTCGTACGTCGAACAACTCTCGCAACTCGCTAACAAGCGCCACTGGTTGTCTTAAACACTAATTAACTAACGTTCAAAACAAAGTTCTTCCAAGTTTATCCTCAGTTCTACCTTCAGTTACTTAGTAGTGACCACGGACGGATTAATGAAATAAGTACCGTCACGGCAATGTGATGAGAAGAGACCGAGCTCTGTTTGATTAAACTGCGACAGTTCTCGTAGTGCGAAATTATATTCTGACATTTTGCATAGAATTCGGTTTTCTGATGAACTTTATACACGTTATATAAAATTAGATTTAGATCAAATCGAATTAGGTTGTGTTTACGATCCAAAAACTTTTTGCTTTGTTACCCATCGTCATCATCATTATAACCTATTATATAGACGTCTACTGGACATAGGCCTCCCCTAAAGCTCTCCACAGAGACCGATCTTGAGCCAATTTTGATCTTGATGTTTATTATTATTCTATTTTACTAAGCCACTTTTACCTAAGTTTGTCAGCCTCATCATCTTAGCTAAATAGATCTTATTTTAAATTTAAGAATCTAATACAGCAAAGACAAGCAGTATCATATCATAAACTAATTTTGCTGTAGACAAAGATTCTGATAAAATATTTATATGAGTCCTCCCCTTATTCCATAATGTAGTTTACTTCACACAATCTGGAGCATTCCCATTAGTCCATTGGCACGCTTATCATCTACTACAACGTTAAGATAAAATCTCTTGGGCCTGCCCCATTTATTGGGACGATAGGCATGTTCAATATTGTTTTACACAATATTTGGTATGTGAGTAAACGATGGAAGAAACATAACGATATCGATTCAAGTTGTTGAATTTACCCCATCGTTACCAAAAATATGATTTTTTTTTTCATATAGACTCACGCCTGTATCCCAGAAGGGGTAGGCAGAGGTGTAATATTACACCCACATTTCGCCATGAATTTTTAGGTCCCACGTAATAGGGGGCGAGCCTATTGCCGTACCGGGTACATTACCAGACCCCGTGCAGCTACTGAGAATTTCCTAACGGAAAAACCCAATAACACTTTGCCCGGCCCGGGAATCGAACCCGAGACCTTCCAATCCCACGCGCACATTTATGCCGCGAGACCAACGTGATCAAAATCTAACGTGTCAGAATACATGTATGTTATCAAAAGAAGAGATTATAGTGCTAAATATACACACACCGGCACAATTAGGGGAACACAAAAGAAAGGTCGATTTTTCAATTAACATAGTTTCTATAATTTTTTGCAGTTATAAAATAAATACATAGTCTTAAAAATATCTTAAATTAAAGCAAAAGAAGCTACGTATTGGCAAGTTTTTAGAAAATACACTTGAATTGCGAAAATTTGTAAAATAAAACATTTTACGGTGAGATTTTAAATTTACTTTTTTCTTTTAGTTACACAAAATTATTGAAATTAATATCGAGTATTCTCTCCGCGGGCTCTTAGCAGAGGTTGTATACGATTTCCCGTGCTCTGAATAAGGCTTTCGATCATTTTTTGGGGTAAATTGTCCCACTCTTCCACCAAAGCCAGTTTCAGCTCTTCAACATTCCTGGGAGCTGGATTTCGCTGTCGAACTCTTCTTCCCAGAATGTCCCAAGCGCGTTCTATTGAGTTCATATCCGGTGATCGCGATCGCGCTGGCCAGTCCATTTGATTGATACCAACCTCACGGAGGTAGCTATTCACTATACTCGCAGTGTGAGGGCGTGCATTATCATGCATAAAAATAAAATTTTGGCCTATAAATGGGGCAAAAGGCATGACATGTGGTTCTAAGACCTCTGTTATGTATCGGTGCGCAGTGAGAGATCCATTTTCAATGAGCACTAACTCTGTGCGGGCTCCTTAACATATGCCACCCCATACCATTACTGACCCTCCACCATATGACAACGTTTCCGTGAAGTTAGTCTGGTTGTATCGTTCAGCTCGATACCTCCACATCTTTTCCCTCCCATCCACAAAATTGACACAAAAGTGGTCTCATCGGTGAATAAAACACGACCCCACTCACTTGTCCAATCTCGGTGCTCACGTGCGAAGGCTAATCTTGCTACACGATGAGCTACCTCGAGTTTCGGTGCTTTTGCTGGAACGTAAGACCTAAATCCAACTTCATTAAGACGTCTTCTAACCGTCCGTTCACTAATATTTACGTTACGGACCTCAGCTAGTTGATTTCGGGTTTGAACAGCGGTTTGTCGACGATTTCTCAAAGTTTGCATGGTGATAAATCGGTCGTCAACGGTACGTGTAGCCCGATTTCTGTCCTGTCCCCGACGGCGCACGTAAGATCCCGTCTCCCTATAGAGGCAAACAATGCGGTGAATCACTGAACTCGATACACCTAAGGCTTGACTTACCGAGCGGTAAGTATGCCCTTCTTCGATCATGGTTACAGCCCTAGCCACTGAAGTTGCTGGCAAATCACTCATTTTGTATCAGGAATGTGCACACAGTTCAAAAATAAACAGAGGAATGACCCACAGTCAGTGTAGTGTTAACTCTAGGTAACTCTTTGTTTTACTGATTTATTTAAAAGGATTAAAAGGTAGTTTAAAAAGATTGGATAAATTACAAGAATTATAAAAAAAAGAAACATAATATTTAACTGTGTATTAAATTCCTCGTTCATGGGACAAGGATTTTGGGTCACAGTAAAATAGATTGTCGATATATTATGTCTGACTTTTCGATCAAAACGAATAAGGCACAAAAAATTACGACTTATAAAGCAGAAGCTTCCGAGAATCTTCGACTAAAGTTAAACTGATGGCTAGGAATTACTAACCGTCACACTAATTTGTCACAGCTTTTAAAGACCTCTACATTAATTTATATCTCTATTAATTTTGATACCAGTGACTTACTTTTCAGTACATCACTCACAAACATTATAATTGTCATAATTTCCAAGTACGTTTGAAAATGAAAAATGAAATGAAAAAATGTTTTATTCAATAACAAACAAAGTTCGTTCAATAGTATTGAGGTTGACCTTTCTTTTTAAGTGTGAAAACACTTGTGCCAGGAAAGGCCGCTCTCCCATAACTTGATTACACTTATGCATATTTATAACTTAAATATTACATATATATGGTATACAAAATAAAACTGAATAAATCTATGTGAGCACGCGTGCAATGTGCGCACATGCGTGTAGAAGTGTGAGTTATGGTGCTTGTGCATGTATGTGCGACTGTGTCTGTGGGTGAGTTTCTCTATGTGTGTGTGTCTGTGACCAAAGTAGTTTTTGTATATATTTTATTAATTTTATTAATGGTGTTATACAGATGCGAAGATTGATTTAAAAATTGTTGTCTAGCAAAGTAAATTCTACATGCGCATGTTTTAGTTACTATATCATTTCGTCTTTTTGTTAATAAAGTGGGATCAAATGAAAGCGACTTATGTTTTTTTTAGAGTGGCGTGTTAGATATACAATTTGCGGATAGTTAATACGTTGGCTATTGAGTAAAGAGAAGCTGTTGGGAACCTAAGGTTTTTAAAAAACATAACCTTCAAAAGTATCCTTTGAGCACGTTCCACCTCGAGGAATTTCATTTCAGATGCGGCCCCCCCATACTGGAATGCAGTAGATCATGATTGACTGGGCCAAAGCAACATAGACCTTTTTGAGTAGTTCAACGCTAGCCGAATGTCTAAGAATTTTAAATATCCAGGTCAACCTCCTAATTCTACTACCGATTAGATCAATCTGAGAGTGCCAAGACAGTCTTTTATCAATCATAACTCCCAAGTATTTTGTGGTATCTATCTTGTTTATTGTAGGGTAGTTACAGCTGTTGTTACTACCAAGGCAGTTATGTATTCTAAGACTATACTCTTGGCGAGGTTGAGTCCTACTGTTGATTGCAAAACACATATAGTTGGTCTTTGAAGTGTTCAGGGTGAGCAAATCCTTCCTCAGCCATAGAGCAGTGATGGCCAGAGCAGATTCAGCATCCCTCTTTATGATGTCCCAGGATTTTCCCGTCATTACCATAGCAGTATCGTCAGCATATGAAAAGACTTTAGTGTTGTTGGAATTCAAGTTGAAGAGCTTATTTCTGTAGATGAGGAATAGTGTTGGCTCCAGGACGGAGCCCTGGGGCACCCCGAAAGTCTGTTCAGCTTTGTCACTCACTAGTTGCCCCATCTTAACCCTCTGAATCCTTCCTCTCAGATAATCCTGGAAAAGATCCAAGGCGGTGCCCCTTATTCCAACATTTTCTAGTTTTTGCAAAAGAATAAGAACAGAGACGGTGTCAAACGCCTTTTTCAGGTCCAAAAATACCGTTAGACATCTACCTCCATTGTCCAATTGATCAGATATTAAAAAAGTTAGAGCCAGTACAGCATCCTGGGTTGATTTACCTGATCGAAAACCGTACTGAGAGTCTGATAAAATTTTGTACTTCTCGAGGTAATGTGTTAATCTATTCTTTGTAAGTTTTCCAGTACTTTGGACAGTGAAGGCAGGACAGATATCGGTCTATAATTATTGACATCCTCTCTGCTCCCACTCTTGTATCCCCGCAACACAGGGGTAATGACTGCTTGTTTCAAGAGAGTCGGGAACATCCCTTTTTCAAAACATGTGTTAGCCAAATGGGAGATTATTGGAGCCAGTGTGTGCCTTGCAAGTTTGAGAAAGCTAACTGGAATACGATCACATCCAGGAGCACTATCCGATTTCAAACTACTTAAAGGACAAAGGATGAGAGCTGGGACTGGCGTGGAAAGAAGGAGTCGGATAAATTTTGCATGGGAATCAATGGTGGAATCTCACTAGCAAGGTCCGCCCCTATGCCTGCGAAAAAATTATTTACCAAGTTGACCGATTCCATTTCAGTGGTTTTGATGTTAAGAAGTTTGTCGTTATCGTTTGTATGCTGTTTTATGTGAGTAATTTTTTTTTATGTTTTTCCAAAGGAATTGGAAATTTTTACAGATTTTTTTCAAGCAATTGTTTTTCATAGTTATGTTTAAGTTTCTTTATTAACTTATTGCAGTAGTTACGGTAACGTCTGAAAATAACACTAAGGATTTCATCATGAGGATTAGAAAGTAACATTTTCTGCATTTTGTTCCTATACCTAATAATAATAATAATAATAAAGCTTTATTTCAGATTCATATCCATAGCTTATCAATAAAATAATCACAATTATACACACAACGCAATAATAAAATAAATTACAACTAATCATCACACATTAGTTACTAAAAATTTTAGGATATTTTTTTAAATCTATATTAACTAAAATCGTAATAAAAGTCATTATATCACAGTCTAAGTTAAAAAAAAACCTATCCATAATCATACAAATTAATTATCAATAAAATATTACAATTATTCACAACACAAAGTAGATAATAAATTAATAATTCATGATAAAAATTTAAAAGAATCTGATAATAACAATAAAAAGATCAAATGAATTATAACAATTTATGAAATATAATAAAATAGAAAATAAAAAACTATGCAGCTATTTCTAGCCAGCGTCTGTACATACGTGTGGAGTACATTCTATCTACCAATTCTTTGACTATACTATTTCTACACATACCAACTCTAGACATGAATGAAGCAATCCGGTTTCTTTGGATTGCGTTAAATGTGTTCAACCTAGCCTCCGCGAACATACCAGAGGCGCTACAGTGCCGACTTAAACCCATTAGGTGCCTATAGATATTGTTGTACTGGACGCGGATAGTATCTAAGGACTTTTTTGTATATTCAGTCCAGAGTTGGCATGTGTACAAATTTTGGCAGTATGACCTTAATAGGTGTATTTTCGTTTGCACGTTAGCTTTGAAAAATTTTCTAGCTATCATATTGCCTACCACCGAAAGTGACCGGCGCTGCCTATCTATATCCGCATCATCTTTCATGTCGGATGTTAACATGTGACCAAGATATTTGAACATTTCTACTAATCTTAACGATTGCCCACTGAGCCATATAGGTGGTACATTGTTGGGCCCCCTTCCCGACCTGAATACCATTACCTCTGTTTTTTTAACATTATATATTAAGTCATGGCTTTTAGCGTAACATTCACAAGTGGTGATTAGCATTCTCAGACCTTTCATCGACGGTGAAACTAGAACCATATCATCAGCGTAGCTCAAGTTGTTTACATAACGGTTACCCAACTTGAGCCCAACTGGTGTTCTACTCAGTTCCTCAACCAAATCGTTCATATATAGGTTAAACAGGTCAGGCGAGGTCAGCCCACCCTGCCTAACACCACATGACAGCTTATAATCATCAGATATCGAACCGCCCCACCTGACATTATTGATCTGATTTGAATACCAATATCTAATCAGATCAACAATACCAGACGGCACCTTATTAGACTCCAACTTCTCCCATAAGATTCCATGATTTATTGTGTCAAAAGCACGGCTAAGGTCCAGGAAACAAAGCGTATACGCTTGTTGCTTGACTGGTGTAATGCTTGACTACCTGCTTAAGTGAGAAGACAGCCATGTCCGTGGATAAATTTGGACGGAACCCAAATTGGCCATCGTCAATTCTAATAGACGGACTCAACTTTTTATGCAGCAAACGTTCAAAAACTTTAGCTATCACTGTTGCTAAAGATATAGGTCTGTAGTTGGCTATGCTCGAGACATCACCAGTTTTGTTCTTAGTGATAGGTATCACTAATGTACGAATAAGGTCGTTTGGCAAGTAACAGTGTTGCGCACAAATATTAAAGAAACGCGATAGAATATCACAGACATACTGACCCCCATATAGAAGATGCTCTATGCTAAGGCCATCATGTCCCGGTGACTTCCCGCGCTTCATCTGTCTCAGCACAGAAGTTACGTCATCAAACGTAACGTGAAAAAGCTCCACACCCTGCCCGTACCGCGTCTGAGGGGCCGTGGAATGAACCGTCCTAGTTGGGAGCTGCCCCACACTGAAATGCTTTTTAAAATTGTCTGCAATTTTTTTTTTATCCGTCTCACCCGCGACACTAACAGCTATGTCATTCCTATAATTGAGCTTTTTCACCTCCTTCCAAAATTTAACAAAATTTTTTGAAGTTTCATGCCGAGCCAGTATGTCCATTTTTATTCTCTCTTGGTTATTTTGTACGTATTTAAGCGCAGCTTTAAAATTCCGCCGTGCAGTAGACATTTCTTCGTAATAATATCCCGTGCATGGCCTACCACAATTGACCCATTGTAAAAAAGTTTGCCTAGCTAGAACATGATAATGCCTTAGATGATGGTTCCATCCGACAACGTAATTCTTGCGGTGTTTGACATGAAATGTGTTTATTGCATATGTTTGTAAAGTCTTAATTATATCAGAATAAAACATATCAATCAATCTCAAATGTTCAATATTCGTACACGACTTGTGATCACAATACAAATTATAATAATCACTCCGACGCATTGACAAAAAGCTATTCATACATAATTCACTATATTTATGTATCTGACATTAATTTCTATTGCCCCATATACATATATTTCAAAACAGTCTCTGGTGCATTATCTAACGCTTGTTTACAATTTATACAATTTAATCTTACCTGTATTATCAATGGGAAATGGTCGGAGAGGTACGCATCATACGATACATAAACATGACTCACTACTGCCTCGGCCGCCGCCGACACAACACAGTGATCGAGCCACCGCCGCGACCCGGACGCTTCACTTATAAAAGTATGCGTGTTTACATCTAACCGCTTAATGTCTATGCACGATAATTCCTCGTCGGAGCAAAAGTCTAATAACTCGTTGCCGAACCGCGTACCGGGGTGAGAATTATAATCACCCATAACGAAAACCGTTTCCGTATTAGCACTCTCAATCACCGCACTTATATTTGCTAGACACTGTGACATTTCGGGGAAATTATCCTCGCAATCTGTAGGCATATACACACTGAAAACTAACAAACTGCGGTCTCCGCGCGTTAACTTAACCGCGACCATTCGTTATTGCACGGTATGATCTCAGCGCACGGAAATATAGACTTATTCCAAAGCAATGCGACTCCACCGTAGGGCCTCCCACGCACCATACCTTGCTCTGTACTGATTGCCGAAACACCATGGCTGCTGAAATGCTTATCAATGGTATTTAATATTCCTAAGTCGTGTGGGAATAACCATTTTTCTTGAAGAGCTATTACTTGAAATTTTTTACACAATTCGGTTATTTCCTGAAACGATTTTTTAAGGGCTCTGTATTTATATGAAACCAATTTAACATTTGTAATTGTACTATCCATAGAAAGTATAATTGTTTATATGATTGTATTACTTCGTAATTCCCTGTCTTTTTGTTTTCATGGCTTGTGTACGGTTTGGCTCCCAGTATCTTCTGAATACAATATCCGCTGGCCATAACTTATCACCGTTATCATTCAAAAAAATATTTATACTTTGTGACGGTACTATTACTTTGAAGGCGTTAAATTCATTGTCAAATTTATTTATCTTGTAGGCTTTAACATCAATATCTGTTTTGTGTTTTATGAACCCTTCAATATCGTTTGGGGTGGTGTAATGCACCGTAACACTCCTTGTGTTATCCAAGGCCTGACAACCCGATTCTTTTTTGGTATTGGTTTCTCGCGTGTGTTCTCTTTCAGTGATTCTGTGATATTTGTTACTAAGCTATGACATATTATTTCAGGATCGTCCCAAAGAAGTAAGTTGGAGATGTTCTTGTGTAAAAGAGTATCTATAGCGCTCTCATAGTTAATAATAGTAGCAACTTTTGCAATATTTGATTTAGTCTTTACGTTGGACAAGTGTAAAAACGTCGTTGAATGATCAGTTATTGAGGTCTCGAATACTGTCACTCGTGCAGATGTCTTGCTTTTATCTAACTTAAGCATAATGCGATCAAGGCAGCTTTCATCCCGAGTTGGCAAACTGTGACCAGGCATGATACCATGGATACTTAGCATATTTAGGTATTCCAGTCTGTTTTTTGTCATGTATCTTTGGTCACTAGGCTTATCAATTATATTTATGTTTATATCGCCTACAATGACCATAAATTTAGTTAATTCATTTAATTCAATGTGGGAATTTAGTGAGTCGATAAATCTTTGTGCATTGGGATTCGATAGTGATCTGTAAATGGCCAAAATAATAAAGCTGGTAGACTCAATTTGAAGACATGATGCATCATCCAGCATTATTTTTTTTATGTTAACCGATATCCCATCTTTGATATAGGCAATAACACCATCATTTTGATTAAAATGCCTAGTACTAATGTAAGAAACATAGTTAAGCAAGTTTGGGATTGTTTTATCATCATTAATCCAACATTTAGTAAGTACCACAAGTCTGGATTAAAATTTAATTGAGCGAGTAATACTTG
The DNA here is from genome assembly GCA_944739405.2 of Euclidia mi. Classification (NCBI taxonomy): domain Eukaryota; kingdom Metazoa; phylum Arthropoda; class Insecta; order Lepidoptera; family Erebidae; genus Euclidia; species Euclidia mi. The sequence continues at coordinate 46,752,334 of OX123200.2, read as the reverse complement.
TAGGTTATCAAAATTTTTATAGACACTCCTGATATTTTGTGCCATCAATGTTAGATCATTAATTGTTTTAAGATTTACTGTTTTACTAAAATTCACAATGTTACCAAAGGACTCATGGGCTATATCGGCCATATCAAGGTCATTTAGCGTGTTTAGGGCGTCATCCATTAAAACACAAGTAAAAAAATTTATAAGTGTTGGCTACATATATCTGATATCTGTAATGTATTTTAAGAAATAATGTTACGGGCGTTATGTTACTATCAGCTCGTAACAGTATATAATTTAGGAAATGTATGGTAGTAAAATTTTATGTAAGCGGAGTAGGTAGGTGGTGAAGTAGACTAGTATAAGACAGTGACAAATATGCAAGGTCATGTATGTTTGTGGATTAATATTATTATGAAAAATGCTATATGTGTGTGTCTGATAAAATGTGTAGGTATATGATTGACTTGTATGTGTGTATGTGTAAATTAAGATTAGTGTACATGTTAACACTTTAGCAAGAAACAACAAAAAGAAAAATAAAATACGGAACCAATTAACCAGACAAATCGCACTAGTTGATCCAAAAGAGTGTTCACTATATAGTCAGTCAACATTAAAAAGCTGCTGAACTTGAGCCTCGGATTTTATTGTTATGATTGGGAAGTTTTCTGATTTTCTAATGTAAACACGCCCATAGGCAGTCCAGCAGAACTTGTATTTACCAGCCTTGACGAGGTTCCTTGCTAAGAAATGAAGCCGGGCACCTTTTGCTGTCAGCTGTTTATTATACCAATTGTCTCTAGTTGTAGAAATGACTTCAACAAGGCCTATCTAGACTTGTTAGAATCCATTGCTATTATTGGAAGTAATATAAAATCTATTGAAAGTAGTTAAACATTGAACATCCAATACCAGTACCAAAAATTTGCTAATTGCCTATTATTTGTTGTTCAACAGATGTTCAATCAGACAAATCCTTGAGATGGTTGGTATGTTGTTTTCATGAATTGAGAACTAATCATGAGCTTCAAAAGGCCAATTCTAGTAATTTGACAGACACCGATAGTGTATATTAAAACATGTGCGATTTGATTTTAAAACTATTCACAATTCATTATATTTATTCAAAATGCAGTTTCAATTTAGTCTCGGTGTCATACTTATTACACCGAGACGTCTACTATCTAACTATCGACATTTTATTATATGTTTCAAATTAACTATAATGACATTAACTGAAGCAGAATACCAATGGTGAATAAATTCAAACTCAAATCGCACTTTATCTACTTTTATTATATCTTACGAGAATCAGCCTTCTGAAAAGGTAGCATACGATTATAACAAAACATAATTCCTATGTATGAACAGTACACTATCTTGTAAAAAGTGTATTACGAATAATTATTCTAAAGAGGGAGTTTTAAAGCAAAATAGGAGCGGTTTTTAGTTTCTTTTCATAATCAAAAGGCCCTTATGGGTCGTAATCGTAACTTGTGTAAATTGTATTCATTACATATACCTTTTCTACAACTTTGCATGTTTTTTTAATCACTTACTTTCTAACATTGGTTAGATAGTTGATGGTTGGTTCTAAATTATAGGAGTTGACATTTGGTAAGCCGTGCGGAATAAATACCCTATAATCTTAAGTAGATTTACTAAGCCAGACCAGTGCAACTCCTTCTTTGTTTTATTGAAGTTTGTAGAGTCTTCTAACTACGGGTTATTAATTACTGCCAATATCTTGGCTGAACCTTGTCTGGTATATTTTCGTATGTGGCTGACACCCGTTAAAACATTTCTTTGTGTGTATTAGGTAGTGCTGAGAATAGGTCGTTTGCTATAGTTTTATGTATATCCCTAGGTGATAAGCGAGTCTATTGTAGAAAAACTTTTGCCAAGACTCCTGTCATCAATAAAAGCTCTAACGAAGGTGACACTGCTAAATGACTCGCGTAAACATTGGAGGACTCATTTAGTCGGTAGATAATTATAAAAGTTGTTGGATTTGGACCTTAACCTCATTAGCACGGCGACAACTACAACTCAAGCTTTATCTAGCTGCTGATTATTGCAAAATAGTGGCCATTTATTTCAACACTTTTAGTAAAGCTCGCTCAGTCGTACCCGCTAAGGAGGTGCTTGCAGTAGAGGTGGACTCGAGTTCGAACCCCGGCATACTTTCTCTTTTTGGAAGTATTTTTGTCACATACTGCCAACCTGGATAATTAATTTTGAAAAATTGTGATTTTTTTCTGAAAATTTCTTATACATTTTTATTGGAAGATTTTATAAGAATTATGCCTAACTTACAACGATCCCCTCAGAATAAAACCGTCCCAGCAGCGTTTGCAACTGAACAATCCACCTCCGAACCTAATCTACCAGCCGCCTGCACCCAAAACTTAGGCGATACTAATATTACAACACGTTCCAAACGTCAACGTTTAGCCGACTCCCCAAATACGCCTGTGAACCCACTTGTTGACTTGAAAGCTGAATTGCTTGACATGCTAAACACATGAAAGGCTGAGCAGGAACTTCTTCTTACCTCCTGGAGAACTGACCAAGACGCAACTCTATCAAAATTAGTACACGACGTCACAGAGCTTAAGAAACAGTGCCTTGCCATTCAGGGTTCAAATGCTGAAATTGAACGTAGTATGTCATTCATAAGCAATCAATACGACGACATGGTCGATAGGGTCAAAATCCTGGAGAAGGAAAAAGAAGAGAACGCTGCAAATATCATACATCTACAGAACCAGCTGCAGGATTTACACTTTCAATCACGAGTAGCAAGCATCGAAATTCGCAATCTGCCTACAAAGGAGCAAGAAAATACTGAGGATCTTGTGGCCACTGTGTCTGGTGTGGGGAAGATCGTCAAGATGGATATTCAGTCACAGGCCCTACGTGACATATACAGATTGCCCGGAAAGCCAGGCATTTGTAGACCAGTAGTGGCTGAATTTACCTGTGTTAATACTAGGAACGAATTCCTGGCAAAGGTGAGGCAGTATAACAAACAACGTACTGCCAATGACAAACTCAATACGCATACCATTGGCTTGGTTGGAAACAAACAGCCACTCTACGTAGACGAACACCTACCACCGGCTATGAAAAAAACTGTCGTATAATACCCGTCAACTTGCCACGACCCTCAACTACGCATGCTGGTACTCAAACGGAAAGATCTTAGTGCGTAAAAGCGCAGGCGAGAAACCAATTCATATAAAATCAGAAAAGTGTCTTACGCTATTGTCAAAGCAACAATGACTATGTTAATTCATACCATATCTTAAGCTATTTGCATGTTCTATTTATAACCACATTTTTTACCATTATTTTAGTATTTTTCTACACATTTACTCAATTTGTTACACGTACACATTCACTTACTCATACTCAATTACAGTCACACTAAAATATATGTTACAAATTACTTGCCGCATCAACAATATTCACCCGTCTATATGCCATAGATGTCTTACTTGCTATTTCGACAATACGATGATAGTTTCAGTTTATCACTCCAACTTTTATTTATTTCTGGGATGACAGTTTTTATTGTACCTATTACCTATAATTATCAACGTCACTCAAACTGCATAGTTACCCAATTCGACGCAAAAATTCAATTGTATACAGGACATAAATGAGGATTTAGACCAAATTGCCTCAGCTCATTCCTCGATTTGTATGATAGAGGATTGCCGTAATTTATCTCGCTCACATGGAAGATCGTTAAAGCTTCTTTGCCAAAATATCAGAAGCATTAATAGAAACTTTGATGGTTTAATCACGCTACTTGATAGAAGTGATGTAGTATGGGATCTGATTGTTCTCACCGAATGCTGGTTAAAAAGCTCTCCCCGTATACCAACAATACGTGGTTACACCTCAGTAGCGACTCAAAGGCATTCGTCACAGAATGAAGGTGTAGTAGTGTATTTTAGCAACCATCTTCTTATTACCTCTTCCGAACCGCTTTTGGTGGATGCAAATTGTTTATGCTTAAGGATTAACAAAAACACGATACTGATAGCAATCTATCGCCCGCCTGCTAATCAAAATGTGTCAATGTTCATTAGCTCCCTAAACGAACTTCTTTCATCTTACTCCTCTTTTAATAATATCGTGCTAACCGGTGATATCAATATTGATATTGCTGAAACAAATAGTGACCAACGCTCGGCAGAATACCTAAATATGGCTGCTTTTCACGGAATGTTGCCGGATCACACACTGTGCACTGGAAAGAATCGGTCCTGTCTAGATCATCTAATATTAAAAACTAAATTACCGGCTTTCTGTTATGTAGCGAATACATCTATTACTGATCACGATACAGTTTTATTTTTTCTTCGTTCTAAACATTACTCGAATCGCACGACAAATAAGTTTAAAATTTCCAAAGTTATTAATTACGAAAATATTGAATTGCAAATGATTAATACTGACTTCACCCCTATATTTAGTTTTCTTGATGTCAACGACGCAACCTCTTATTTTATTAATACTTTGAATACGATTATAACCGCAAACACAATTCTGAAGACTGTGCCAAATCGCAAAAGATTTATGAAAGAATGGATGACCCCTGGTCCATTAAAATGCTTGCGTAATAGGGATCACTCACATCTAAAACTTAGAAATAACCCAAATGACGAGATTTTAATAATAACTTTTAAAAGGTATAGGAACTACTGCGCTAACCTACTTAAGTCTACTAAAATAAAATATAATAAACGTCAAATAGATAATGCAAAGGGTAATACTAAAAAAGTCTGGCAAGCCATAAAATCTATCTCGCACACAGTCAAAAACACAGAGCAGCCTCTCGCACTTTTTTCATCATCCGACCCAATTCGCTCGGTGAACGAAGTTAACTTATACTTCGCTGATATTGGACGATCACAAGCCGATAATGCAGCCACTGTCAATCTCTGTTCGCAACCGTCAGACATCCTTCCATATAACCAACATACATTTGCCTTATTAGAAACAGATGAGTCTGAACTTGAGATTCTTATAATGAACTTGAGAAGTGATTGTACAGTTGGTAGGAACAACATATCCGGTATGTTCCTCAAAAGATTTAAAGAATATCTGATACCACCTATTACATTCTTATGTAATCTTTCATTTAGAACGGGTACATTTCCAGAAGCTTTTAAACTTGCAGTGGTTCACCCTATACACAAAAGCGGTGATAGAGACCGGCCGCATAACTATCGACCCATCTCTATTTTACCCACTCTTTCCAAACTACTGGAAAGGTTAATGAACAACAGGCTCGTCAAATTCCTAGAGCACACCCAAGTTTTCTCCCCACGACAATACGGATTTCGGTCTGGATTATCTACGAGTAACGCAGTCCTAGACCTAACCAACGAAATAGTAGATAAGCTTGACCACAAACAAAAAGTTATAGGTGTTTTCTTGGATATTGCTAAGGCGTTTGACACAGTTTCAGTCTCTATCCTTTCCACGAAGCTCGAAAAAGTCGGGATCAGAGGTACTCAACTATCCCTCTTCAAAACCTATCTTGACAATAGACGGCAGTGTGTTAGGATCGGTAATTACTGTAGCGATGAGCTGTCTGTTAAAAATGGAGTCCCACAAGGCAGTATCTTGGGACCTACGTTATTCTTATTATATATTAACGACCTCTGTCAATCTCAGTTACATAACACCACTATATTTACGTACGCCGACGATACTGCTCTCATATCTTATGGTGATACTTGGGAATCAACGTTCGCTAGTGCTCAGTCCAGTCTTAACTCAGTCACTAATTGGTTGGCTAGGAATCGGCTCAACCTCAATACTGGAAAAACACATTATCTTACCTTTTCATTGACCACTCTAGGCAAGCCTTTGTCATCTTCCCATTCTCTCGTTGCTCACTCCTGCAATGTCCTGGCCCATCCGTCGTGTAGTTGCCCTGCTTTGTCTCGAACCAACTATGTTAAATATTTTGGAGTACAAATAGATGATCTTCTTTCTTTTCACTCACATATTGACATACTTACCACAAGATTGCGAAAACTTGTATTTGTATTCAAAGCTCTCAATAATATAGTCGACATTCAGGTCCTCAAGCTCACCTATTTAGCTCTTTGCCAATCGGTCACGCAGTCTTGCATCGCTGCATGGGGAGGAACACATAATACACATCTGCTAAAGTTAGAGCGCGCCCAAAGAGCGGTACTAAAAGTAGGTTGGAGACTCCCGTACCAATTTCCTACCACCGAACTTTACAAAACCTGTAATGTACTCTCGGTGCGAAAATTATTTATTCTGATCCTCATTCTTACGACCCATACAAACACCAAATACGATCCGTCGATGTTACATCACTCTCGTCGGAAACATAACGTTTGTCCCTTGATTTCGGTCAAAACTAGTCTAGCCCAAAGATGTTTCTACTTCCTGGGAAATTACGTATACAATAGGCTAAACAAAAGTCTAAATTTATACCCTATTTCCAAGAATGAGTGTAAAAAAGCAGTAACTCAATGGCTATGTGACTTAGACTATGACGGCACTGAAAATATAATTTCCAAATTAAAATAGACGACTATCATAAATACACATATACATACAACACACAATTCCCACACACTTCACTTATACACACATACACACACAACTCTCACACACAACAGTCACACACATTCACAAACCTACACAGACAAACACACACACAACTACGGTTTATAAATTATTTCTCTTATTTTTGTTATTGTGACACTGTTTTGATAGGTGTAGATACTTAGCTAACTTTTGTGGTGTTTAGAGGAGAGGACTGGAGATCTGTCACACAGGTTTCGAACCTAGCTCAGACTCCAGCTCTCAACAAGGTTTCTGTTTTTACTGTATCTATATAAGAATACCATTGTACCTTTTTGAGAGAAATAAACAATTTTTATTATTATTATTAATCCAAGCTCAAAAATACGCAAAACAAACAGAAGTGAGTCGACTTCACTTTCCTTAACGTCCAAGCTGGTTACAAAGTAAGCAATTAAAGAAATAAAGCTCGTTTCTCTGCTAATACAGTTTTATTGAGCCATTAATAGCTCAGGCACTCACGAGTACACCCCTGCTTTCATGTCAACTGTTAGCATTTAGTGCTGTGGACATTTGTTGCATTGTCGACATCGATAGTCGATAAATTTAAATGAATGTCTATGACATTATGTTCATTGATTTATTTATTTTAAATGTGCATTCAAGAAAAATGTGAAACATGACTTTTGATAGCAAAATAGAATATTTATCTTCCATATCCCACGCACGTGAAATCCGAAACTCAAGTGGAACCGGACCGCCCACCTGCGCGAGTTGCGGATTTCACGTCAAGAAGTAGGTTATCTGTTATTCTGATGCATAACCTATGTTACTATAGCGACCTATCCGTAGAATAGAGTTCCATGTGACCATAGACCAAAATCGTGTTAATTAGCTAAATGGGATTAGGAATACAAACTCTACAAAACTGTGGTTTTAGAATTTTCGTATCTTATTTACTTTCGGAGATAAAGAATCGAATAACGTTTCATCTGATATTTGTTCCGCGCAACAACGCACGACGTATACATGGGACGGGACACGGGGAGTACGGGTGGCGCGAGCGCCGCGATCGATCAGCAGTTCGGCCGATGTTCATTGGAAGAAGAAGAAAATTGGGGCGTTTTCGTGTTCTGTACTTAATTTACATTATATTTTAAAAAATTCAATTTATTCAGTATTTTAAATAAAAAGGGATACTTTTAAAGATATCAGGATCTCGCAAAATACTAAATATGATTCAAGTAGATGCAGAAGAGCCTGATCTTAGTTCGGCGTTTTCAAACTTACATACTGCGTTTCCAAATCAAGATTTCAATTCTGGTAAGTGACGATGTTTTACAAGTATAACTTCACTATGTACAACTTTAAGTTCCTAAATTTACACAGATTATTATATTTATTACTTTTTAACTCAGTTCATAGTTAACAGCGATCGATGATTATTTAGAACGTTTTTCGGTGGAGTTGTTCAGAAACGCAACTCTGGCGCAAAAAGACGATTATCGTAATTAATATTCACAGAGTTATCGATTTTTATGCAATATTGAGCAACAAAAAGTAGAGGCCTTATGGAATATTAAGACGTATTTTTACGAACATTATTGAAGTTTTTAGCGTCTGACGTTAAAAAAGGACGGTTTTCGCCGGAGTCTGTGAAACAATTTGTGGGTTCAATGTTAAGATAGGACGTTGTTACTTAAAACGTTGAATCAATTAAAAAAATCTCTAATTATAAAGATTTTTTAATAGAAATTAGTTAAAATTATCGCAAAATTTATTGTTTCAAGAAACGCTTAAAAATAGTTAGTTAAAAATGTTTGTGCAAAAGAATTTTTATATTTTAGTTACGAATGAAGGATAAACTGGCATGAATCGTCTTTGCTTCCTGGTACAAAGGAACCAGTCGTGAATTTGATATATGGGAAGAAATTCTATACAAACATGATGAGACAAAGAAAATAAAAGAATCTGTAATAGCTCGCCTTGATCCTGGGTCCTTTAAGCGGGGCGTGAAAAAGCATCTCTCAAGGCCGTCAAAGTGAGGGCCATCATGTCACATTGCTTAACCAGCAATTGGGGATGGTGGCCTTCCCAATAGGACTTCACTGTCAGCTTACCATCAGGCAGCGTGAAGTCAATTTGACAGGTTCTTTCTAATAAAAAAAAAAAAAAAAAAAAAAAAAAAGCTCAAAACCGAATATCATGTCTGTTTAGTCTACCGAAGATGTCTATAGTAATCAACCTAGTTCATTTTCTTTGGAAATCCATTAAGTTTTGCAAATTCATCGTTAATACAGTTCAAACAGTTAGAAGTGTAAACACAGGTTACAGGTTACCCAGTTAGTTTCAGTACTAACCCCATGCTGTTTCCTACTAATAAATAATGATAAAAATACTCTTCGACATGCACACAACATCATCTAGTTCCAAAATAAGCCGATAGTGTGTTATGGTTACTAGAAATTTACTCTTTTTTGTGAATACATACATGTTCATTCGACATGCGATATAATATTAAGCTCTGATAATAGAAAACTAAGTCATACTTTTAAGTAGTCTGCCATTTACTACAAGCTCCCTGTGACGGGCACTGCGAGAAAATTGAAGTATGCTAAACTATTTATTAACACTCTTGCTGTTTTAACTCCTTTTGAGATACATATTATTATATTATTATGTTGTTGATAGACTGCATGGATGAGATATGTATGTATGCATGGATGAGAGAGGATAAAAGTGTCATTTTAATGGAAGGGCAGGAGGACCTGGCTTGAAGGGCACAAGATCGTTATCGATGATGCAATGAAAACTGTGTTTAAAAAATATATATAATATAAAGACCTAATGGACTTGTGCTGCTCACAAGTTATTCAGAGTAAGTACTGAAATGTGTCATTATAATGATCTTAACGTTACCAGGGTTGCAGCCACAACTTTTTGTCTTAGAACCCAGGCTCTGCTTAGTAGTCTTATAAGATTTGACAGGACAGCCTAGTTAAGTACTGATATGAGTATGAGTACTCGATTTTAAATTTTGTTAATGCTTAGATGTATTTTACTATTATTTATAAATATTGTGCACCCATGTCTAGGCAAAAACGATGTAAGAGAGTTGTTATTCTTAAACGGGGTATAAAAAGTCCCTTAATGAAGCTTAAATCCCTTTTCATCATTACGAACTAACTTGCACTATGCCTGAGAAATTACTGCTTTAGGAGATATTGAGGCTCAAAGTTAGCATATTTATTTTTAATAAGGTTCAGACTCTATGCATTTTACGCACCAATTTGTTCCATATAATGTAATTATGTCCTATGCAACCTTGGATACTTAAGTATCTCGAGAATTGCACGCGCATACTTTACATAGCGGCTTATAAAATGTTTCTACAAAAAAAAACGTTTCCCAGGTATTGTTTTGCTAAGTATGCCTTAGCATGATGTGTAGCTTAACTTCAGCTTGGTGACGGGTCTTTTTACATCGTGTATTATATTATAAAGAAGAAGATATTTGGTTAAGATCGCAGGAAGCGGTGGAATTCAGGCGGCTCATCATTGGAGTTGTGTGGACAGCCTTTGGGGAGGCCAAGTCCAGCAGAGAATGTCTTTAGGTTAAGGTGATGATACAGATCATGTAAAGATAAGTCATATATTTATTTTATATTAAGTAGGTTCTTACAAAATAAGTTTGTGACTTCTCGTGAAGGCCGAACCCCAGTGTAGAAAGGTACGTAGTTGCAATTTTGTGATAAAATTTGTCATTTATGACAATTAATTGTTCTATATATACGAACAATTTCATAACTTTTAAATAAGTACATACGATTATACGTAAAGTTAAATAAATATAAGTACATACTTACACAGTTTATTTATTTTTAAATAAGTAAATATAATTACTCCGCCTATTATACGACGTGACTAGTTAGTAAAGTTATAATTACTCATTAATGCTAGAAGTCTAATCGTTGCCGTCTAAGGTTCTGTCAATTTATTTTAAAACTTTTTAATAAAAAAAATGACATTGTATTTAATTTTCTTTTTTATATTATTCACAAAGGACTCTTAAAGGATGAAAAATTCCAACAAAAAACAACCTTTGTTAACATAGAACGTCTTTTAAATCGCACGTTTCCGCAAAACAACGCACGATGTTTACCACGGACCCTCGCTCTTCCGCCATAAAACGTCCTAAGTTGATATGTAACTCACTATCTCGTACAATAAAAGGTTTAGGAATATACACTTTAGGGCATTTAATTAGGCTGGGCTGTTATAATAACATACCAAAAAATCATAATTTTAATTCTCTCGTTATAAGAGTTATAAGGAATCATTGAATTCAAGAACTTCGACAGCCTCTACTGAAAATTGCGATCCATGCAGATCGGGCTTTGTTCTGCGGATGAGTCCATAGGGTTTCACAAAATTTCGTTTAGTAGTTCGTAGTAGTACTTTCGTTTATTGAAAGATGGACAAATGAACTAACTTCCGCATTGATATTAGTTTGGATAGTAGTAATTAAAATATAAAAGTGTGTTTATCAAACACATTTGTTTATCAAAACAAGTTTGGGATAAAATGACGTAAATTAGGAGAGTTCTATGTCGGGCAGCGAACAGCGATATCCTGTATGGTGAAACATAATATTGTACATACATACATAGACTCACGCTTGTTTCCCGGAGGGGTAGGCAGAGACTACGGAACGCCATTTGCAACGATTCTGACATACCTCACTTGCTTCACTCACTCCCATCAAGTTTCTCATGCATGCTCTTCTGTTAAGGGTACTTCTGACTTGTCCTTTTTTCAGGATGTCTCCAATCTGGTCAGAGAACGTTCGCCTAGGTCTTCCCCTTTGTCCTGTCCCATTCACACTTGCCTTATATATCTTCTTTGTCAGTCTATCGTCATCCATCCTCTCCATGTGCCCAAACCATCTTAACATGCCTTTCTTAATGCTTGTCACCACATCTTCTTTTACCCCACACCAATCTCGTATCACACAATTCTTTACTCTGTCGGTCAAAGACACACCACACATACTTCTCAGTGCTCTCATTTCTACAGCATTTATTCTACTTTCAAATCTCTTCTGCCATATCCAACTTTCACTAGCATACATAAGGGTAGGCAGTAACACACCTCTATGTACAGCCAAACGTGCCTTTTTGGACACGTTTTGACTGTTCATAAACGCCTTCAGAGCTCCATTCACACTATTACCTGCATGAACTCTCCTTTCAATATCTGCTTCATTCTTACCATCTCTTGTAAACAACTTACCTAAGTAAACACACTCATTCACTTATTCTACTCGCTGTCCATCGATCAAAACATTACAAGCCGTAACGCATTCCTCCTTTTCAAAAACCATAACTTTCGTTTTACTTACATTAACTTTCTTTCCTTTCCTCTCTAACGCACGATGCATGATTGTTACCATCTCCTGCAATTCCTCCGTTGAAGATGCAAGTATAACCTGATCATCAGCATAAAGGAGGCATTTGACGAGTAACCCATTCATCCTTAATCCACAGTCACTATGTTTTAAATCTTGCAAACAACTGTACATGAAGAGGTTAAACAGCCACGGCGACGCTACACATCCCTGTCTAACACCTTTCTCGATGGTAAACCAGTCAGTGTATGCCCCGTTTATCCTCACACAAGCTCTAGAATCCTCATAAAGGGATTTCAGAGCTCGAATCAGGCTGCTGTCCACCCCGTTCATTGACAGCTCCGACCACATTTCATTCCTCACCACTTTATCGTAAGCCTTTTCCAAATCCACGAATGCGCAATAGACCTTTTGGCCTTTGGTCAAAAAATTTTAGGCTTTGCTTCGCAAGGAAAAAACCTGACCGTGTATCCCATACCCTTTCGGCATCCCGCTTGTACATCCCATATTTTCTTGTCGGTTACTTCCATAACTCTTTCAATAAGTACCTTTGCATACAATTTGCCAACAATGCTGAGAAGGCTAATGCCTCTATAGTTTTTGCAGTCTTGTTGCGAGCCTTTTCCTTTATAAAGATGCACAACTACAGCTGTGGTCCAGTCATTAGGTACTCGGCCGGTGCTCTAATACAAGTTATATAACCGCTGCAACTGACCAACTATGATGCCCTGTCCAGCCTTCAGCATTTAGACTGTAATCCTATCATATCCTGCAGTCTTACCTACTCTCATACTTCCCAGTGCCTTCACGATCTCATCCACGCCAATAACGCTTTCATCATTGCTATCATTACAATTCACTTCAGCTATCGGTGTCTCTATCGCCGTTCTTTCAAATAAACTTTCAAAATACTCTTTCCATCTCTTCAACACGCACAATTCACCATTATATTTCCATTCTCGTCTCTGATGGATGTGTGTTCTGAGGATTGAGTTCTTCCTCGAACTGCACGAACGGATTTCCAGAAAAACTTATTGTTCCTCTGGAAATCGTCAGATAATCTGCTATCAAACTCATCTTTCTTTTCCTCTTTTTCCTTTTAACCATTTCTTTCACTATTCTTTTTGACCTAACAAACACCTTTCTTGCTTCATCTATGTCTAGACTCGTTGCTTTTCCTATTCTTTTATTTGCTCTGGCAGCCAACCAATCTGACCAAGCTTTCTTCTTTTCTGACACTGCTGATTGTACATCCTTGTCCCACCATGTATTCTTAACCTTTCGTATTTTCGTTCTCTTGGTCACACCACATACTTCAGACGCTACACATACTACCTCTTCTTTAAAGGCCTGCCATAATTCTTCCATATCATTTATGCCATCGAACCTCTCAAATCTTGATATCAATCTTCGTTTCTACTCATCTTTCACATCTTTCTCTTGTAGATTTTCTACTTTTATTCTTTCCAAGACCCTATTTTCATTACGCTCTCGGTGTCGCCATCCTTGAAAGAGTCCACTTATCCGGCTCAACACCAAAAAGTGGTCTGTGTGGATGCCAATCCCTCGATATACCATTGTATCCAACACATTCTTTCTCAATCGTTCATCTACTATCACAAAATCAATCATACTTCTTCTAACATTTTTCGCCTCTCGCGTATACATATGTATCCTTTTATGATCAAACATGGTGTTTGTCACACAAAGGCTCCACTCCAAACAAATCTCAAGCAGTGCTCTTCCATTTTTGTTCACACTCTCATCACTGAATGCACCTAATACCCTTTTAAATCCATCTCGCTTTACTCCCACCCATCCATTGAAATCCCCTAACAAGATCAATCTTTCATTATCCTTGCTGTTCCTCAAAATCTCTCTTAAACTCTCCCAAAACTCCTGCCTTTCGTCTTGCTCATGTTGTGACATACCCGTTACTATATTGACCGGGGCGTAGACCCCCACAATAAAGAGACGAGTAAATCCTCCTTTCATTCTCATCCACAGTAGCCTAGCATTTACACATTCAAACTCTTTTACGCACTCATTCATTCGCGCAGACAGTACTACACCAACTCACTTACAGGCTCTGGTGGTACTATCTACCCAGACCAATACGCCGTATATGCGCCATGCTTGGTGGTGTCACACCCTTTTCTTTTTGTTTCATTCACACAAAGAACATCAATCTTTCTATCATCCATCATCTGACATACTTCATCCAATTTGCCGTTCATTCCTCCACCAACATTCAATGTTGCAAACCTGCTTTCCGTAGGCCGCTTTTCGCCCTCGCGGGAAACGAGACATAATATTGTATTTTTGGATAAACCACACGTTTAAATTTTCCAAACATCTATTGAATTAAACTTTTTTTTTAGGCAGCGATAGCCTAGTGAAGATACCAATGGACTGCCAGAAGAGGGTATCGGCTTCGGATCCACGGCGCGCACCAGTGACTTTTCGGAGTTATGTGCGTATTAAATTGTTAATTATCGCTTGTCCCGTGCCTCGGAGAGCACGTTAAGCCGTCGGTTCCGGCTGTCATGAAGATCTTTGACAGTCGTTATAGGGCGTCAGTACTCCTAAAATAAAAACTGGCACTAGGCTAAACCATGGAATATCGCTGTCCCAATATTCAGCCAAATCCGGATAAACTAGAAAGTTGACTCTGGGTTTAAACCGGGGTAACGCTAGGAGGATGGATATTATATTAAACTTTAAGATAAATGTTATAATTAATTATTAATATTACCGTCTTATTATACATACGTCTCGTACCATTACCGTATATATGTACGAAACAAAAAAATATTAAAATTAAAAATAGTCCCAGCGTGAGATACCACGAAACATTACAATAAAATAATATATGTATTTGCTAGAGAAATTCACGTTACTCAACACTTCAAAAGACAACGGAATATAAACTTTTTTGCAAGTTTTCTTTTTAGTATACATAAAAACAAAAGCGAAGCACAAAGCTACAATGTTGCACCTGTTGTGGGACGGCATTCTATAAACGATGGCATTTATCGACATCACCACTTCACTATCGCATGTGTTCTGGGCCCATATTGCGTCAGGGTTGCCACGTAGGAAAATGCGCCGGCGGCACCGAAATTGCAATATGGCTCGCACGGTAAGCATGTGATTATGTACAGCTTGTAACACAGAGGTAATGGTCCTGGATATGGTACATATTTGTGTTGATTACACAACCCTAGCCTAGCGACATAAAAAATAAATGTATATCGGTACGTGCATTAATAAATGTTATGTCTGAACATTTTCACCGAATTGAGGTGACTCAGTACTTCGTTGCATTTTATGGTCTCTTTTTATGAATTCTTTAAAGTTGGCCTGTTACTTAGAAGGTATTCGTGGAACTAGCCTGAGCTCTAATAAAAACAACTTCTGTTCAGTTTGAGGCAATACTTAACATTTGCCTTCAGGAGGTTTGTGAGATAAATGTAATTATTATTTAAAGATTATTTATTCTATGAATGCTGAGAGATGTATTAACGAAGAAGTGCTTTATTATTTCGTAGAAAAATACTTTGCTTGGCCGAAAGCAAATTTCGCCGACATTGTCATAATTATTATTCTGTAGGTAATAAGACAGTGGCTGATTGCATCATTTATTGATACCGCTTTTTACATGAGTGAATTTATCAGCGATATTCAGGTAAATAAGATGGCTAAGAAGGTCACTGGAGTAGACACTTGTAAAACTTTCGCGCCTACCTCGTAGATTATCACAAGTTTGTATCTAGAGCTGCCTAGCCCAGAATTCTATTAGCAAAGGATCATCAATCTTAAGGATCATTATTAATACCCAAAACTTTGGTATTACTTGGGCTTGCTCTGTACTTGAATTATGTCCAGGAGTGTTGGTGAATGTGATTACAATACATGTATAATCTACTTATAATGCCTGCCTGTATTAAGTTATAAGACAGAAGATTTTAGATTTAGATAGAAAATTCCATATTTTCTTACAAGAATATTATAGGAAAGGCTCTTATATGAAAGGCTCTAAATAGCGATCCAAAAGTTCGCTTACTACCTACTCATTTATAAGTATACCCCCTAAGTACTACATAGTGAAAAGAATAGAGAACAGCGGAATCACAATTGATCTTTATTAAAAGGTAGCTCATTACTAGATACTCATCAGTCTACACATTTCTGCTGCGAACAACAATAATTCACCAAATACAACAATCCAACTCAAGATCGTTCATAAAGTTAAAAGCAGATTTTGGCAACCCAATGAGGCCCTTTTGAAATCAACAAGAACACAATAACGCCGCAATATTAGATCCAGCTGTACCATAAAATACACTTCCAAGATATTTTCCATATTTCGTCTAAAGAGCGTTCACCAAAATAAAAAGAGATAAGGAAGGGGAAACTCTTGGCCCTGATTGGCCTGAAGAAATATTATGTCAGTCAACTAAATAAACTGAAGCAGTATATTGTAGGGGCGACGCAGAATGAGATATAAAGCCAGTAATCTTGAAGCAGGCTCCCTAAATATTTATGGACTTTTTCTTAGGATACGGCGAAGGCTGAAGCGAAGTTTGTAGTGACGATTTTGGATAATATAGTGAAAAATAACTAATCTATCTTGTCTTCGATGTAAGTTTTAATAATCTTATTTTGGCGTATGTTGAGCAACAAAATTTAAACGGTTTGTTTTTACAACTATCATATAAATCCTTAATTTGCTATTTCCGAAAAGCCAGTTTCCGAACGATATACCAAAGAGTAGTAGAATACAAATAAAACGTCTGAGATGAGAGAAACTGAATATTGTATAAATTTTGCAAAAGATATAGTAGTAAACACACACTAGTTAACTAATACCAATAAGAGCTAAAGATTTATCTATCTTTGGCTCTTAAGTACTAGGTTGTCAAATAAGGATCTTTATTTTTGTATAAAAAAGTGAACATAAATTTAAAATCAGTAAGTAAATTAACTAAACATAAATAATATATCGACTCAACAGTAAAAACAGTCTGAGTTGGATCATATAATTTTTACGTCATTTCGTCTGACTCCCAACGTAAGCCGTAAACACCTGCTTTTGTGGAACATAAGTGCCATTTTTTATTGCCAATTAGATGCATTTTAAACCAAGTCGACTCATACATGTAAGCTTTTTAAATTTAAAAACGTAAACTAAAATAACAAAGAATAAAAATGTATATTGTAACTTAATTGTAGCGTCAGAGAATTTTTCCTCTAAACATTTTTCTCATATAAATGTAAAATTTAATGAAACAGTTGGCTCAGGTAGCCGTTTTATAGCACATGGTTACCGTTTCTAGTAATAAACACACAAGCCAAGGGTTTTAACTTATGAGTTTCATATGTAAATTTATTGCAGTCGACGTTAGGCTAATTGTGCCATAAATTTTGCTAAACTTGTCTCTATAGTTATTTAAGGCTATGTGTAAACAAGAAATATGGTGACTTGTGAGATAAATTGAATTATTTTCACCGTAGCTTCTTTGAAATTGCTGTCCAGTAAATCGCGGTTTAAATAGTGTTATATTGAACACATCACAACCTCCACTGTAAACTATTTTATAAAGTGACGTTATTCTACGAAATATGTAGATCATGCGTAAGCCGAGAGCAATCTCTTCTAGACAAACCTGGGACGGGCATGATTGATATGAAATTCCTAAATAAGGTATTGATATGTTTTCGGTGGAATAAACCTTTACCTACCCTTGTAGTTTCAGTTTCTTGCTGTAAGGAAGGAGTAGAAGATACCCTTATCCTACTTTATAATCTGGTTTATTTACAGTGATACTTATTGGCGATTGAAAAGAATGGCCATAAGTTATATTGCCCGTTCTTTCTCGTGGTTCTACCTATTGCATTGCAAACGTGGCAGTAAATGAAAATGTAGAATCATTAAGTAATTAAATTCAATTTTGATGTTCAAAAGCGTCACTTTGTAGCCTAGATTAATAAATGATTTTGCCTTTGACTTTGATCAATTTATATAAGCCAAAACACTAAACCTGCTATAAAATATTTGTACTATATAAAAATACATAAATTTTTGACGAGTTATATATTTGTACATAAGTAATAATGTGCCTGTCATTTCATGAGTTATTTATTTGTTTTTATGTAAGTACTTAATTATAACCTACGATTAAAATGAAGAAATGTGGGCAAAATAGATAATATAACATTTTTAACCGCCTTAAAAAAAAGGAGGTTCTCAGTTTGACCTGTATGTATGTATGTATGTATGTACGTTTGTCGGCGATTATCTCGCGTTTGGCTGAACCGATTTTGATGCGGTTTTCAGAAATTAAATTTAAAAAAGTATTTGTTACACTTAGGAGAAGGTTTTAGGCCCTTAACCGACTTCAAAAAAAGAAGGTTCTGAGTTTGACCCGTATAATATAAGACCCGTATAATGTAAGTTTGCCCAAGATTCACTCGAGTTTGGCTAAAAAGTATTTGTTACACTTAGGAGAAAGTTTTAGTATGTTAACCGACTTCAAAAAAGAAGGTTCTCAGTTTGACCCGTATACATAGGTATATTGGTTCTTAGTATGTTTGTATGTATTATGTGTGTGTGTTTGTACGTGTGTACGTGTGTGTGCGCGCACGCGCGCGTTTTTGTATTTGTATGTGTACGTGTGTGTGTGTGTGAGTGTGTTTACATGTCTATGTCTCTGCGATTAAAAACAAAGAAAGTTGGTGAAAGAATTAAGGCTCTGTTGTCGTGGGGATGGTTGAGTTATTTGTTCTAGACAATATCACTTAAAGGCAAGGCATGGCGCCTTTTAGGGATTTAACCCAACTCAAGGCAACATAGCATTGGACTTTAGCAAAGATTTTAGGCCCTAGGTCGATTACCGCGGCACTAAGTGTACATCGTTGCAACTTGTGTACCGTCACAGCCCAATTCAATATGACTGGCAACATCCGCCTCTCGATATCACCATAACCGCGATTGCCTTGATAGGTCGCTGTCACTGGAGCTATGGAAATGTATCCATCATCAACTTTAAGACGCAATGCTATTGATGGATCATCAAATAATATCAAAATGGCATCAGGCAGTTCACCTGGCTCAAGTTGATCTCTTCTTAGTGTCGGACATTTAAATCCTTTAGGAACACCCATTGCCCCATTCGCTAAGCCATACGTTATTGACATATTTCTCCGGAGCATAATACGGGAGCTCACAGCCAATTTAATAGTATGTACAAGTCCGCCGCATTTGTTTGGATCAGCCGGAGCAGCATTTGCGGAGGGCGTCCTTCCGTATGTGGCTGATTCCCTAGACTCATCTCTGTCTTGCAGCATCAAGCCTAAGCCCATAGGCACACAGAATAAAAATACCTACTAGACTAGACTGAGACCAGCAGAAAACTTATCACTAAAATAATTGAAGAATCTATCTATAAACAAAGTATTAATTAGCCCAAAACTTAAAGTAAATGGAGTATCTATCACTCAAAAGTATGAAATAAATAAAAGAGTAGTTAACACAAAACCTGAAGTAAACGAACGAAGAACCTAACACTAAAAATTATGAAATAAAAATAATAAGAAAAAAAAAACGAAAATGAAAACTTAAAAATCGCAACAAAAATGTTAACTAAGTACGTATTTAGTTTCTTTTTAAAAAAAAGAGAACCCCCTTAAAAAATCGACCCACTGAAAAGTGCGAAATAATTTTTACATACGCTACCCCTCTCCCTGCCCTAATCCTCTCAAATTTCCTTTCGAATTTCTCCCAAAAACTAATTACTAAATTAAACTAAATACTTAGATTTTGAAGTCGGTGCCAAACCAACAAAAACAAAAAGAATACTGGCAAACAGAGAAAATAATACGACGAATGTATCAAATCAATAAAGCCTCAAAAAATGCGCTGGTTTGGAAAGGATGACGCCAAACAATAGGATTTTAGAGGGATTTGGTTTGGCAACAATTTAAATCAAGTTTAAATGACCACTAAAGTTTAAATTCCTAAATCAACTGCATAAATAAATTTGTAATCCCAAATAAATATATAAGACTACAAAGTTATTTTTGCAGTTCGGGCTTTAAGAGAATTCGTTGTTGGTATACAAGAAGTAGAAGATACCGAAAAGGAAACAATGTAGGACTATCTACAAAAATAAATGAGATCCCATAAAAAACAATACTTGTTAAACAAAACCAAGCCTCGCAACTCTCTGTATCTACTGTAAAAAGTTGTGAGATACATGTAATACTAAGTCGGTAATTAATACGTTTTAAATACATAGATGGCAATCGCACTATACAATCTAATTTATATGTATATTACTTGTGAGATATATTGTGTTTTCATGCGATGGCCGAGTCAATCTATTTGCTTAAAACGAATTAATTATCGACTTGGTATTACATGTATCTCACAACTTTTTTACAGTAGAAACACTGAGTTGCGAGGCTTGGTGTTTTTGACAAGTATTGTTTTTTTTTTGTTTTTTTTTTAATGGGATATAGTTACATACATACATACATATGTATGTAGAGTCTATGTAGACTCACGCCTGTTTCCCCAAAGGAGTAAGCAGAGGCATATAAAACGCCCACTTTTCGCCAGTGTTTTGATCCCACGTAATAGGTGGCGAGCCTATTGCCGCTTATCGGGATATTTTGTTTGCCAGAGCCTCGTCCGTTGATCGGTAGGTGCACCACTTGCAGGTGAGGTTGGCTTGGGACCCTAAGTTCTTGGTGGGAACCCTATGCACCCTATATAGTTATTCCTATCAAATCGGTTTTTACCTAAATTATATAATATGTATTAATAATAAAAACATGGAGCGTGTCCTGATTGACATATGTATATTATCATCGCTTACACTACCGAAATAAATATAATTTTTGTACGATGTACACTATCAAAGCTAGAAATCTCATATTCAGACAATGGCTTTCTTTCATGACGCAGACCACACTAAGACCCACAAAACTTTTTTAAACTCGACACATCCCTTAATTGGGTAAAATAGTGATTAATCATTTGCTGAAAACCTCCGATATTAAAGTAAAGGTCATAAATATGCAGCCAACAGCAAATTTTTCATATAAATAATACCTATCTAAATTAAAAGATCCGTGCAACCTAAAATAAATTCATCATAATATACGCCTTTCAAAGCCTTGACCTTCATGTAGGTAACAAAATTTTACTCTGTAATATACGCTCGCAAGGTGAATGACAGGTTTACAGGAGAGTGAAATTGAATCGCACTTTAACGCTTATGAATCTGAACTTCACTTTTATGTGAGTTCATTATTATTTTATACGCCCATAGAATTTAAAGCTCATATACATTTAGACTGGGTGAATATAATTTATAATACGTCTTAAGTACTTAGAAAGTTATTAAAAAATATACCATTAAATAAAAATAATGCCATGGATCGTGAATGAGCAGGTTCAATTTGAGATGAACTATTATAAAATATTACGTGTATTCATCATAGGTAGGCAGCTCCATAGTTATTATTTTTTCCTGCGTCCTCTTCTTTTTCTTAATAGTAAGTATTTGTCCGTATTTAATCTCTTTCTTTCCGGCAAACATCGACACTTCTTGACATTGCTACTGTGATATTACAGACGGTGACTGTGAAGTCACGTATGTGTATGAGATACGGTTAATACTTAGGTACTATCATATAAACAGCAAAGTCTGGCACCCAATCAATGCAAGCGGGAGATTCTTTCCTTTTCTATATTTTATCTGCTTCGGAATCAATTTATGCACATATCAGAAGGCCAAGTTTTGTATTTTATCTGACATCGACACTGTATTTTGAACGGAATGCGATTAGATTTTGAATTGACTCAAAATTGCTATTCTGCGATCTCGTTCAATTTAATTTAGGAGCATACTATTTATGATTATTATATATTACATAAAAACATATTTTACAATATTATGTTATTAGTTAAAGTTTCTATTTGCTGCCTGGTAACCTACATGCCCAAAATTTATCTTTACCACTATAACGAAATCATAAAATAAATTATTATATTGGTGCCATTTAATCTCAGAGAAAAACTGGTTCTCATTTCGTGTAATTTCATTACGAAATATAATATGAGCAATTATAAAGCATTCAGTAAAGCATAACGCAATCATCAGAACAAATCAAAATTAGTATCTACGTTGAATTTTTTTTAATAATTTAAAATAAATAATATATCGCAATCATTTTTATTTAATTACACCCATTGACAATGCAATAATCTCATCTAAATGACAACATTGTAACTTTTGAACAGCAATATGTAACAATATCGGTAAAACGGTTTAACAGCGCAAATTATACTTTAACCACTAAAAATAAAGTTAATAATCTTCTCTTCAAGTGTACAAACGCTTGTGCAGTTGAAGAACGATAATTAATATTTTCAGATTGTTAGTAGGTAACTTAAATGAAAAATAGTGCAAGCAGAGGGTGCTCCAGTAATCCATTAGGAGGTAGAACTAAACGCATTAGTAGGATTACAACTAATACCATGAAAAGCCCATCTATCCATAAAATTTTCGCCTCGAATTATCTTCGTAGTTTAGCGTATTGTTGAATGCTTTTCGTAGTAGGTATCGATGGCCTGGGGTGGTACAGATACTATAGGTATCGAAAGTAGCCGCTACTGAGAAATAATTTTATTTATTTATTAAGCTTTCAGTACCTATTAACAGGTATGTGATCATGATAATTGATTTGTTCTGCTTTGAAATCAATTCTATTATAACAGATGTCAATCTTATTATAAAACAAATACTATTAGATAATAGATAAGATGTTATACATATATAAATATTTCATATTTATATATGTATAACATCTTATCTCGTATCTTTATGTAACAAGCTTCATCATCATCATCATCAGCCTGCCATAATCCATTGGTGGATATAGGCTTCCCCAATGGCTCACCGCACACACACGTTATTAAACAATTATACAATGCTTATGCTCGTAGTAAATTAGATTATAATGCAATAGTTTGGAGTCCTAAAGAGTCAATGTACAATGTTATGTTAGAAAAAAATCAACGTAAATTCTGTCAAAAATCAAAAGTCAAAATCTTTTATTCAAAATTGGTTGGTAAACAGCTCTTTCTGAACGTTAAATTTTACAATTGACAGTTCCCCAAAAAGCCCAACCCTTCACCGCTCCCTATGTGTTTCACTAGGAAGAAGAAGCAGCGCAACACTGTAGATATCTATACAAAAGGCAATATGGTTAGTACCCTTTTCTCTATCCATCATTGTTTGTGTCAGGAATGGTAAGTTTTGATACACTCCTACTCAGGCGGGATTCCACACATATAACAACGTATTGTCTTATACTGACAAATAAAATAGATAGCCCTGCTGTACGGGAATCAATACATTTTTATATTCCCGACCAGTATATGCGTAGTGTAGGCAGAGGACAGCATAAACTTCTTTGCTATCCGCCTATATGGCGCTCTCCACAAGCTGAAAACAGTCCTACGGCTAGAGCGATTAAGTTTATAAATGAGCTTGTTAAATATAGTCTAAATGCAGACATATTTTTTAGCGCACAGAGGGCAATATTAAAACATATTTATAGATCAATAATATTTATAAGTATCTAAATTTAAGAAAATAAATTATAGTTCCCATTTCTAGTTGTTAACTGTTGTTTTTGTTTGCAAATTTCATATTGTTATTTTTAGTTTTTAGGCTAAGTGTTCACGCGCGCCTGACAAAATGATCACAGCAGCGTTACGCTCAAGGCAATAATTATAATTGAATATTTTTTAATTGTATCGAGTATGTGCAAGTTCACTTGCTGTACGGATCTCGTGTAGTTAACACGGATTAAAGATCATCTTTTGTACAGAGCATTCCAGTTTCTCATTTCAGCCTCCCAAAAGACCACACATATGGTCCTTCGAGTCGGATGGATTTATAATATATATTTTGAATATAATCAGCGAATTATGGATTTGGATTAGTGAAGGTGACTTGAAGGTTGATGGATTGAGGATTGGATTAAGCTCAAGCAAGTCATTTTAGCGGTGTATTGCATTTATTAATAATTAATATCGTAACCCAACACTCAGGTAATATAATTAAATTTACCAATGTAAAAGGTCAGTACTTAAACCTTTTTATAGTATTGTGTTAGATTTATATCATTATTAGGTACTTATTGCTGTGTGATTAGTATTATTTAATAGTTCAGATTAAGTTTAAATCGTACTTATTATAGTATAGTTAGCTAAGATTTTTGCTACATTATTTAAACTTAATTTTATATAAAGCTGTAACTAATCCATAAGCTGACAATAGTTTATTGTTTGCAAGTACCTCGACATAATACATTTATAGTTTAGAGTGTTTGATATTAATGCAAGTCATTGTTAGTGCCTATTTAGAATCTTTATGTACTTTTTATTAGTGTTATTTTGTTGTAACTAAGTAAAAAATTGTTAATTCGCAGTAAAACTTACAACATTTATATTGTAGGTAGTTGAACTATAGTTTGTAATTAGTTGTTCTATTTAGTTAATTATTAAAATTCTGGGTTGCAAATTGTTTTAAATTAGTGCTTATACTGGTAGGCGTGTATAACAATTATATTGTTCGTATTTAAATTGTATTCCTGTATCAATTTCAGGTGGACAACACTCGTATCCCAGAATGTCTGAGGAAAGGGATTTAGTTAAAAAGCGAGGCAGCTTTAAAGGCCGTCTAAATTCATTCGTCACCTTCCTGGTCTCGCTTAAGGACGAACAATTAACTGATTGTAATGTTTCTGAACTGCAGTTGCGCATGGGTAAAATGGAGTCGTTGTACGAACAGTATGATGAGGTACAGTTACGTCTAGAATGCATTGTGGACGATCTAAAATTACAATACAGTTAGCGTTCTGATTTTGAGTCTCTTTATTATAAAACCTTGTCTAGAGCCCAGAATATTCTGTGTGACTTTAATAGGGATAATAAATCGATAGAAAGCTCTAAAAGCACTGTTGCTAGTATGCATAGGCCAGTCAAGTTGCCTACGATTCAGTCACCAAAGTTTAGCGGTTCATATTGTAATTGGCTAGAGTTTCGCGACACTTTCCCAGCCTAATTCATGCTAATAATACAATTAACGAAATAAATAAGTTTCATTTCTTAAGAGCATCACAGCAGCCCTTGTAATTAAAGCTGTTGAGTTTTATCAAGTAATTATTCTGTGGCATGGAATTTATTGCTCGATCGCTTTGATAACGAAAGATTGTTAGTCAATAATCAGTCTATCTCAAAGGAATCTTCTGTTGCTATAAAAGGCTTGATCGATCGATGAAATAAAGATTTACAATCATTAAAATCGTTAGGGGAACCTGTCAAGCACTGGGACACACTTTTGATTTACATTGTTACTCGCAGGCTTGATCAAAAGACATATCGCGAGTGGGAGGAGCACAAGAGCAAGTTTCATCAGGACACAATTATTACGTTTAACCCATTAATTAACTTCCTACGTCACCGTGCCGATTTACTTGAACCCATAGAACAAGCTCGAACCAATCATATTTCCCAAACGCCAGGTAAATCAAGCCCTAAGATTAAGTCAATGGTAACAATGCAATCTCCTAACAACACTAGCACTCAATTTGCTCCTAAAGCATGTCCTAAATGTAATATTAACGATCATACATTAAATAATTGTCCACAGTTTCTTGCATTAAGTAACGACGATCGTCTCAGATTACTACCCACTTATAAATTTTATTTTAACGGTTTTCGTTCTGGTCATCACGCTAATAAATGTAAAAAACAAGGTTGTAAACATTGTATACGTAGACATAACACACTAATTCACATAGATTCTAAAGTAACTATTGCAAATTCACTTAGTTATACGACTTCCATACCGATTAATAATCAATCTGTATCGTCTATTATGCCGCCTGCCGCCACTGATACGAATAACGTCGCGTTATCTGCAAACATTGTATCGCGCCATAGTTACGAACAGCGAGATGTGTTATTATCGACAGCTCTGCTCAAGGTGCGGGACCGTTATGGTTATGTGCATCTCATTCGTGCAGTCCTCGATAGTGGTAGCACTTCGTCATTCATAACGGAAAAGTTATGTAGACGATTACACTTGATAACTGATAAGGTCAACAAAGCTATACTAGGTATAAACAACGTCACTGCGCACGTAGGTAAAATGTGTAACGTTGAGATATCTTCGTTAGATGATAGTTTTACTTATAATCTTCATTGTTTTGTTTTACCATTTATTACGAGTAATGTACCGTGCCGTGACATAAATATAAATTTTGATATTCCGTCAAATATTATTTTAGCAGATCCTACTTTTTATAAGCCCGGAGACATTGATATTTTAATCAGTGCTGACTTATTTTGGGACTTATTAGGATCACAAATTTATAAATTGGGTACTGGAAAACCAGTTTTATGTGAAACCCGTTTGGGCTGGATCGTTTCCGGTCCGATGATGAAAATAATGATGCAAAAAATGTGGTTAGATAAGCTGGGGTGGGATCAACCACTACCTTGTGAGATCAAAAGACATTGGGACATTATAATTAAATCATTGCCTCTTTTAAATAATTTACGTATTCCGCGAATTGTAGTCTGTAATTCATATAGGGAATTAGAACTCCACATTTTTACTGATGGATCTGAGTCTGCATACGGTGCTTGCGTCTACGTTCGCAGTATTAATGACAAAGGTAATTATTCGGTTTGTTAATTAATGGCTAAAAGTCAATTGGCTGCCATTAAGCCCACAACAATTCCGAGGCTGGAATTATGTGGTGCCTTGGTTGGTTCTCGTATTTATGAGAAGGTGAGGAGTGCACTTCGAGTGGCGATCAGCCGGGTTTACTACTGTACTGATTCAACCATAGTGTTGGGATGGTTACAAATGATGCCTAACAAACTTCGGCCGTTTGTGCGTAACCGCGTTGCTGAAGTTTTGGACAAGGCGGGCAGTTGTTCCTGGAGACACGTCCCAACAGATAAAAATCCAGCAGACCTAATATCTCGTGGCGTGGATATTAGTGTTCTGCAAGATTCCGATCTGTGGTGGTCAGGGCCAGATTTTTTGAGGCTAAACCCGTCTGAATGGCCATCTCAAATTAAGTGCTTGGGAGATGAGCCATTACCGGAAATCCGTCCTGATGTAGTGCTAAGTGCTGTTTTAGATAATTCTAAAGTAATTATACCTTTGATTAATTTTAGTCGTTTTTCTAATTATTCACGACTTGTAAGTTCTGTGGCTTATATATTAAGGTTTATTAAGTCATGTAGGAAACATTACCCTGAAACTTATTATTTGTCACAAGATGAATTACAAGATGCATTAAATGTTGTTATAATTCAAAGTCAGTCTGAATCATTTATTGAGTATGAATTACTTTTGCATAAAAAGAGTTTACCTCAGAAGAGTGCTCTTCTTAAGTTTAATGTTTATTTAGACAACAACAAAATAATGCGTGTAGGCGGACGCCTCGATAATTCTAATTTAATTTTTTCTAAAAAGCACCCGATTATATTACAGTCCACTCACTATTTTACCAAGTTGTTATTTGATTTTGAGCATAAAAGGCTGATGCATGCTGGCCCTCAGTTACTATAAGCCTCAATTAGGCAATCTTACTGGCCAATAGGAGGTCGTAACTTGGCGAAGGCCTGTTATCATAAATGTGTTCTTTGCCATCGCATGAAAGGTAAGGTGGTAACGCCTATTATGGGTAATTTACCAAAAGAACGCGTGAGTCCAGGTCACCCCTTTGAGAGCACGGGCGTTGATTATGCTGGTCCAATTATGTGCGCTAGTCGTCAAGGTCGTGGATGCAGGCTGGTAAAGCTGTACATCGCAATTTTTATTTGTTTCACCACCAAGGCCATCCATTTGGAGACCGTAGGTGATTTGACTAGCAATAGTTACTTACTAGCTTTGTATCGATTTATTTCTCGAAGAGGTAAACCCGCTGATATATTTTCTGATAACGGTACCTCATTTGTCGGTGCGTACAACGATCTCTCTAAATTTTTAAAATTAAATAGTTCGTTCTTGGGTGAGAGTGCAGCTAATGACGGAATAAGATTTCATTTCATCCCAGCGTATACGCCTCATTTTGGTGGCCTCTGGGAGGGTGTAAAGTCCACAAAGTATCACCTTCAAAGAGTGTTGGGCAATTTTAATTTAGCATTTGAGGAGCTTTACACCGCTTTGACTAAAATTGAAGCCATACTGAGCTCTTGTCCACTGACGCCGATGTCTTCAGATCCTGCCGACTACACACCGCTGACGCTAGGTCATTTTCTGATTGGACGACCCCTTGTTTCTTTGCCGCAAACGAATTACACGGACCACTCTGCTAAACATCTTTCTCATTTTCAACGAATAGAGCAATTACGCCAGCACTTTTGGAGCAGATGGAGCAAGGAGTATGTTTCAGAATTACAGCTGCGGACAAAATGGCGTTCCTGCAAGGATGGGCTAAAGCTAAACACCCTTTTTGTCATCAAAGAGGACAATCTTCCTCCTCTGAAGTGGAGTCTTGGACGCATTGTGGCTGTACACCCCGGAACAGACGGCATAGCTCGTGTAGCGGATATTAAGACATCGACTGGAGTCATTCGCAGGGCGTTCAACAGGCTCTGTCCATTGCCTGTGTCTACGGAGTCTGGTTGAAACCGTTGGTTTCAACGCCCGGGGGCATGTTCACGCGCGCCTGACAAAATTATCACAGCAGCGTTACGCTCAAAGCAATAATTATAATTTAATATTTTTTAATTGTATCGAGTATGTGCAAGTTCACTTGCTGTACGAATCTCGTGTAGTTAACACGGATTAACCCTAGAGTGGTCGCGCATATAGATATACCATAAGAGGTCGCGCGGATGACGTGTGTCATCCATTTGCCAATGATGATTTATAATAATAATACTAATATTTTGGGTGCATATTTTTATTAAAAGTAACAGACATAAAATCAGCTACATAATAAAACAAAAAAACAATCAAAAAGAAGAGTTTTAAAAAAAATTAGAAACATATGAACGAGTAATTATAATTTCTTTGCTTCTGAGATCAACTTTTGATATTAAATAAAATTATGAGAGACTAAAAATATTCTTAGGTATGATTTTCATAACAACTATTGCACATATACTTGCAATGGTCGGGACTAGTGAATTACCCGCATAATTGGCAAGATATACGCGTGGTTTTATTACGTTTTCTTCCACACAAAAAGCAGCGCACCTCCACGAGGAGAACTCGCAGCTTCTTGTGGTTGTTTTTCGAATAGAATACCCAAATAATCGCTTATTTTCAGCTTCAGGATCTTGGGTGTACAATTAGTACTCATTCTTCTCCAAAGGTTTCATCATACCCAAATGTCTTCATCTTCCTCCAGTAACCATAATTCGATGTGCTGATCTCGGCTTGCCATTTTTAGTTTTAAAATAAAAATTAAAAACAATTTTTAAGTAAAATATGTACTATTGTCATTAAATAAATATCATTTACAATAAAAAGCGCTACAAATATATCATAACAAATACAAAATCGTTAAAAAGGTTATAAAATGGTCGTCAATAATACTTACGTAAACGGTCGCGCGGATGACATATGTCCTCCACCTACGAATATGCACTTCCCCTGACTCAACCGAACCACTCAAGCGCACGGCAGTTACTGACGTCACGCAGCGTACTATAAGCAATACTAAACTGGGCACCAGCGATGTGTCGCCATGTAAAAATCAAGAATTCCTGGCGATTTAGTAAGGGCACTCTAGGGTTAAAGATCATCTTTTGTACAGAGCATTCCAGTTTCTCATTTCAGCCTCCCAATAGACCACACACTAAGGTTTGGTAATTTTGTAGAATTTAGTATTTAATTTACTTCAGTATATTTAGTATAGATATAAGTGATTTGGTGTACTATATTCTGTAGGCTTATATTCTTATAAATAAATGAATATTAATATGAATAACTTCGAACAGGCAGAGGTGTGTACCCGGGGTACCTGGGGACCGAACCCGAGACCATCGTCTCAGCAGTACGCGTAAGGCGATAGCCCACTGGCGTAACACCACTGGGCTGTCGCCTTTATCTTTTCGATCACCATATTTTTTATATTGCTACTTACCTAAATCACCCAGACACAGTAATTTTTAGATCAGTTATTTCACCTAGTGATTAGTCTCAGTGTGCTATTCGTGCAGTCAAGCTATCCTATTTTACGCATGGGTGGCCAAAAATGGTGTCGAAGTTTAGAGTCCCCACAAAGGTTCTAACAATTTTTTTTTCTGAGACATGAACCGAAGTTCGGTAGAATTCTGATGTAATTGTCAATAAACAATCCTAGGTGTGAATTCTGCAAACGTGGCTTTACTTTGTTTATTTACTACGAACGGCACGCTACAGTAATTGAAATACCTCTTTTTTTTTCTTTTTTTTTACGAGTTGGTAAATTGGATCACCGGCTCATAGGGAAATGAGAGCCGGAGTATGTGGTGTTTCCACTAAAATCCACCTCGACTGTCGACCATAGGCACCCTACCGGAAGAAGACAGGGTACAGGTGCTGTCCAGTCTTCCTCCCATGGCGCCAAGTCTAAACAAACCCAAATCTAGTGAAAGCTGCAATTTGAACCAAACCTTCACCTGCTTTACTGGCAGCTTTCCAGAGCAACCTATTACAAATCGACCACCAGAGCTCCCCATGCTCTGACGGCCCGCAGCCCCGTTGGCGGCCCTCTGCGCTGCCCTTGTCTTCGGGCAGGATCGGCCCTCTCCCGATCCCGCTCAGCAGCCTCTTTTTGGGGCATAACAGCTTCACAAAAGGAGGTCATAGTGCCAGCCCTCCTCGCTCGCCAGCATGGCAGCAACAACTGCTGGCGGGGACATAACGCGTCTGATCTGATCGACAAGGACTTCACGCTCGAACACCCATGCCGGCAATCCTCCAGCGTATGCTGGGCGGAGTCCAGGTCGCCTGCACAGTGGTGACATTGTGCCGTCCGTTCGCGTCCGATTCGATTCACATACTCACCGAAGCACAGTAATTGAAATACTTAATATTTCGGATACGCTTCTTGATTTAAATGAAGACATACACGGGACTGTGAGTGATTATCTGTGGAAAATTCTAGCGTTGTCATATTTGTGATCCGATGCCTTCAAGTTGGAGCCCAAACACTAGTTTTTGGTCAACTAGTAGCTTTTTCATCCAGCAACTGTCGTCTGACAGCCATTACAATAATAATTAAGAATAATTTCAAGGTTCAGACCAATATTAGGGTATAGTCGGGTACTGACGCTTTGTAACTAAAAATATATTTCATCTTCGAAGCACGGAAGCACGGAGCAAACAAACGTCTTAAAGGGGCTCAGCCTAGGGAGAGTGTGGTGACTCCCCGGCGAGAAGCGCCGGGACTACCCACTAAAACCACCATGGTGTTCCTCTATCCGATCCCATGGAATGGCGAGGTCTCGGGAACTACGTAAGCATTAATTCACGCTGACAGAATAGATATCTAAATAGTATCTCACTTAGTGAGTGCACAAATAACCCCGACAAAACCTAAACCCTAGTCTATTTTCTTTATATCTTAGTCTTAGAACTATTATAAATGCGAGAGTTTGTGAGTGTGGATAGATGGATACATGTAGTTTATTTTCACGCCAAAACTACTGGACTGGTTTGGCAGTTTTATAGCTTCTACATCAGAATAATATATTAGGCTACCTCTTGTAGCGATACCAGACACCCAGGCAGGTGAAGCAGGAGACGTCTAGTGTCCATAAAATACCTGACCTATGTTTTCATAACAATACTTTTACAAAAATACTAAACAATCCCACAAGAAACGTGCATACGATCCCTGGGATTTTGGTAGTATCTATAGGTTGTAGTAAAATCATAAAATTATTTTACAGCTCAACTATCTATTTGGGATTTTGTCTTATCGAAGACACTAAAAGCTTTTGTACCGTGAATACCGATGTAAAATGAGATTGGATGGCATCAAACTCTTTGATGTCAAATGGTTTACGATACTGGAAAGTCGATGTAAAATTAGTTGAAGTTTTCTTGCTCAATATAAACAGACTACTTATTTACAGTTTGATATAGGTCCAATATTACTTTTGTATTGAATTCATACTCTGGGTTAATATTTATAATAGAAAGCAAAGCGGGAAGCCTTTGTAGTAAGGAAGTAAAATCTATAAATATCTGACATCCGTTTTATTAAATCGTTTTTTTTTTTATTTAAAGTTATGCGCAGACTCAATAAACAAAAAATCATCACATTGATGTTGACGTTATAAAATTTGTTTTTGTAGAAATGGTTGAGCACTCGTAAAATTAAACATTTCATTTTTTATAATTCTGTCAGTGTCATATTTCTGCGACCTGTTACTAGTTGGTCAACAAGTAGCAAGTGGCTCCATGGGCTCGCCGTCTGCAGACACTCATCGGTGACTTGAGAACGTCACCGTCGTAATCATCAGTTGTACCAACGTCTGCAGCGAGAACACATCCGAACCGACTGCTGACCAAGTCGTGGCGGTGCTGCCCCTAGGCAAGGCACGGCGTGTGCTGAGGCTAAGGCGTGCTGAGATGAAGGTATGCTGCGTGGTCTTTTTGCCCAAATCACTGCACTCCTCGCAGTGATCGATTTTAAACTTTCACGATTTTTTTATCGATTCGCCGCAGTGATGGCTCCCGGCTATTTCTGTGCTAGGCCCGGCCAAATCAAACTTATCTGGTTAATACTGGATCAGATAGAAGAGGAGAACGTCATGATGCCCTTGAAGTTCATCATCCTCTTAGCGTTATCCCAGTTTCAATCTAGGGTCCGCTTACTAGTCTAATCGGCATTTTCTGAATATTAGCTTTTCCACGGAGCGACTGCCTGTCTGACCTCCGCAACCCGAAGGGATAGCCATATTCCATGGTTTAGACTAGTGTCAGTTTATTATAGAAGGTACTGACGCCTTGTAACGATTGTCAAAGATCTTCATGACAACCGGGACCGACCGTATAACGCCCTTCCAGTTATTCTTTTTATATCGGTCCTACTGACACTATTGTGAACTGCCCAAATATTAATCTACCTAGTTATACACTTTCTTAACAACCGACGGTAAAAATATCTGATAATTTAATTTTTTTCACAAAAATACAACATTATTCACTGCTCCAGTTCAAATTAATAAGATCGAAAGCTATCCAGAGAGTTTTTATCCAATATACAGATTAATGATCTAGTCAGAGGGCAGAAACGTTAAGGGTTTTAAACAAAATTTAATATGTCATAAGAATTAAGACTTTGGAGTAAAAAGGAGGTACTATTTTTGCTAATATAGTAATTTATTTGGACATTATTAAAGTAGACTATTAATGTTCTGAACTTTGAAATAGAGATTAAGTTGAAACTTTCAAAATTATGATTAGACAAAAGTTTGATATTAGGCGAGTAAATACACAAACGAATATTGATGATACAATATTATCAGTTGATCCTGATCATAAAGCATAATAAGCCCGTTGCTCTGCCCGTTTGTGAATTAATTTTTTCGTTGCTTTGCCATTGACTTATTTTAGACATTACAAATAAGTTGTATTATCTAGGGGTCTTGAACTTATTCAGCGGAAACCTCACGATTTTTTTCAGTGGTTCAGAGAAGATATTACAGTCAGTTGAACACATTTATTTGCTGAATTACAATATTTTTATAATAACGTGCACCTATATTGAGCACAGTTATCAGCTGTCTCTTTGTTTAAACGTCTTGCCTTAACTCTGCATGGGAAAAGATACCAAAATCGCAAAAAAAACTTTTAAAATTGTATGTACATATTTGCAACTGCGTTACATGTTCTAAAGGAAAGCTTTTATAAAATACTAGAAGATACTCGCAGTGATCTCGCCTACTCAATTTTATGTAACCGTTTCTGCCCGATCTCGTGAGAATTAAACCCCTTCTTAGTGCACCTTTATGGTCCCCTAGAAACAGTCAAGCGAAATTTAAGCTTCTTGCGCCCAATAGTTTTGGCTGTGCGTTGTCTGCCAGTCAGTCAGTAAAAGTATAGAAGCCCATGAAGGGATTTCGGGATTTAATCGAGTGCGTCAGATATTGATAGCATCCATGTCCTACGTATTTTTAATAAAGTGAGAATGTTGATCTGATCGTTTGCATAGTGGAAGAAGTCGTACAAAAGAAAAAAAGAAAATTAATCGAGCGTGTCAAATTTTCTAACTTTCGAAACCTATAAAAGGCTCTCATTGAATAATCTGACGATTTCGGTGTGACGCAAACTCACGGTCACTATTAGAACGCGCAAAAGGAATTCTCCATTTTGAGATACTCAAGCGCGTCAGATTAGGATGTATATGCTCCATCCTAACGTCCAAGACTTGCTTTCTCTGACGATTATCTGAAGGGATTAGCGCAACATCTATTTTTTTAAGTTTTGATATTCAATAGCCGCTCACCCCACGGGTAAGAAGGTATACATTATTTACATTTTTATCATTTTATCATCTTTGCTTTTTAACCTAATAGGTCTCAATGACGCTCTAGTAAATCCCAATTTAGCACCCCCTACTGTAATGCAAAAATGTCATAAATACAGATGTATTACGCTTGTTTTGACGCCAAATTTTGGCTATAAAGCATGTAATAGCTGCTTTTTAAATATATTGTGAAAGCGACGTAACTGTCAGGCAATTCACTCGTTTCATACATAAAGGTAAAATGTTAAAGAGATTTATGTCCAGCAGTCCGTTAAAATATTTTGAGTTCTTATCAATTAAAATTACATATTTACGTAAGTACATATATTTTTTTAAACTCAGCTTTATGTCTCATAGATACTCGAGATCGCTATAGTATAAAAAGTAAATTATTGCGGGTTTTAATCACTTAATTATTTAAAATTAGAGAGGTGATATTGTTCAGAGTCTGGGCTAGAAGGACTGGGTCGTTTGCAGAAGGTAGTGGAAGCGATTAATTCATCCAGTCTTTAGCCCAGGGCAAAGGTCTGACATATATGCACTGTGATTTACAGGGGTGTATTACAACTATTACTTACCTGAATCTTCACTGATGTCAGGCTTGAGTTAAATGAGGCAAATCATACAAATATATTGGCCAAAATATATGAATGAAGTATCTTATAGCTACCAGAGTCCAAGGGTCAGGGTCTTCAGATCACGATGCACGTGCTCGACGACACACAATTTCACCAATTTTATCAGTATTTGATTTAAATTGTCTTTCGGGATATATACCACGTACCTTTGTTTTTGTATATATCCCGAAAGACAATTTAAATCAAGTTTAAATGAGCACGAAAGTTTAAATACCTATATTTATCAGTATTAATTTATCAATCGCTCACAACTATGTCGGGCAACTTCAATAGCGACAGTAGCAAGACAAAATCTACAGAACACGCGAGAAAAAACAAAAGGCGTTTACGCAAGACCATTTTTTGCGGAAACGACAAAGAGAAATTTTACAGTTCATTGTGTGACCATAGTCAAAATTTACAATAGACAAAATAATGATACTAACTAATATTATCGATTCAACTTATCATAGACAATAATATTTCTATTACAAACAGATATGTATTCTGTTTGTTATGTGTTCTCATTTCGTGGCTATAAATGGTGAATTCATTCTAAAACATTGCGGCAAATATACCGTACCTGGTGCTTACCTTTCTTTTATAGAAATAATTACAGGATATAGCTAGGTAGTTTTCAAAAAGATATTAATACCTATGTAAAAATTTGATAACAAATAGAGTACACGAACGTAAAGTCGACATTACTTATTACAAACATTTTTTCAAATAGTAGATTATTCCTTACTAGTTTAAAAGAAGCTAAAGCCAAACTAGGCAAAAGGTAAGCAAATTTACTGACGTCGTAGAAATTCAGCCGGTAGTTGAGCCACGTTTTTTCCCATGTGTATTGCAATCTTTACTACCGTTGTTTCAGTTTATACACTGCCAATATGCAGAGGGTTATTCTAGAATTAAGTAGAAACATTGTAAGTGACTGGGATCGTTAATCAAGGAACGTTAAGGCAAGTTGTGTACAAAACGTATTACAAATGAAAATGGGTAAGTCAAGACAAGACAAGAAGTTTAAAGAAGAGTTCGTAGAGAATGCTTTGTAGAGTTTGACATACTTCTATACATAGTAAGATGCATGTTGTAATGAGAAAATCTCAGCACTAGGAATAATTGTTGGATCGAGGCACCTTACAAAGATTCCCACTTTGAATACCAATAACACCTAGACTTGGTAGAACCCTTTGTGAAGCACACTAAGTTTAGTCTCGTTTTGGCCTACTGTGCTGAGTGCTGAACCAACAATACTCAGTGCAGTAGCAAACGGTGAGGCAATTGCTTTAGCCTTGCATCATCAGTGCAATAAATTCAATATAGTCTTCAAATATACATAAACCTACACTGCATAGTGTTTAAATAAAATCTGCTTCGCCCATGACATTGTTTCCGCCTCGAAATTCAAGCTAGTACAACAAGTTATCTATTTTATGGTGCCGTAACGTATTTTGCAGAATAGCGCTGCCATTTCAGTGTAGCGAGGTACAAATGCAGTACACAATTGCCAAGTAATTTATATGTGCCTCGGCAGGAATTTCTTCAATTAAAGAAACTATTGAGCTTCTCTCGATCCTGTCTTTGGTGATTAAGGCGGAAGGTAAGTTAGTGGAGAACTTTTAGCTGAGTTCGGTTTATTTTTTCAGATAGTTCCTTGTGGAACACATTAGTTTTGTTGTGTCGTAATGTAATTAGAGATTGTCTTACAGGAAGTCAAGGAATTACGTGATTTACCACAAAAATAGAAATAAGATATTTGATAATAAAGTTTAATGAGTTTCTTGACAATTTATGTCAAAAAAAGCTTTTTATCTGGTTCTTATCCCAGTTTTAATTCAAACAAACCATTCATTGGAGTTTAAAGCGTGTTTGCACAACGAACTTCCAACAGTCCGGGGCAGCTTTAAATAAATTCTGGTCCATATTAATATTCATTGATTGCGATCTTAAATTTCAAACAGTGTACCTATAGTAGCTTTCGTTTATTATTTTACCGGCGATCCCGTTTTGATGAGCACACAGTAAACTACGTAGAAACTCAGTGTTGTTTTGCATAATTAGATGAACTGACGGTTACCAACAATGAATTGGTTCCATTGATGTATACGAAAATGTCAGGGTAAGAGAGTCTGATTAACTATTGCTTTGAACTGGCTAATTTTCAACGCCTTTCTTATGGTCGATTTATAAAGGCTTTTGGCAGTTTGTTATCGAATTGTTTTGATAGAAGTAATTTATATTTTATTTGTATGAAGGTTAGTACTAAAAATCCATACTTAAACTAAAAATCATGTCACCTTTCACTCTATGTTAGTACATAAAGTATATTTATTGTGGAGTGAATATGGCAAGTATTTGCCAATGCATTTGCTACCGGATTAAAAATACCAGTGCGAACTGGTATTTTTACAACGTTGGGCAGTTTAGGTACTTTAAATTTCTCAGTAGGTATATCTTAGCAGGAAGAAGAAAAGCTACGCAGTATTAATGCACTGTGCTGCATAGTTGATAACCTACAACCTGGTTTCTTTACCAACGAAATAGAAACAAAGTTTTCTCTTCGTGGTATTAACACCAGTGTTTTCTTCACTAAACAGAAAAGATTCGCAGATTACAACTGCGAGCGCAAGTTTTTACTCTAACAATTACCAACCTAAATGAAACATATAAACATAATGTAACCCAGGTGTGGACTGCCTGTGTGGCAGACTGTATAGCAAAGTTGGACGAGCGTTTGTTGAAATTCCGCCGTTGTTTGTATCTTGCGTTGAAAAATAAACAAGTGCTTTTGTTATTAGTCAGTTTTCGCATAGTATTCGAAATTTCAGTGCATACCAACTTAATTTATTTTACGTGAAAATAAAGTCCTCCTTAACTATTTTCAGTGAAATTTCGCAAAATGTGTATTTTACTCTTGTTATTTTCTAGGAAATGGAACGGTTACGTTATATTTGGTTCGCAATATAATTTATAAATGGTAATTTATAATGTATGGAGTTTCTTTGGTTATGCAGTAGTACTTTTAATGGAATAATTTAATCACTCTTACAACACAATACACAAGGAGGAGTTCAGTAACATACACACGCACACAAGAAATATAGTTATATATGAAGATAAAGATACCTTTTTGAAGCCACATCAAAGCCATTCCAAAATTATTGAGCATAAGGTACTTGAACTGATAATGATTAAATGGACCCCGGACTGGACCAGTTACCTCATTTCGGTGAAAACAACTGTAGACATCTATTAGACCCAAAAGTGACGTATAAGTATATTTCTTATAAGTCAATAATCTGAGACCAAGGAATGGACTCAATTGAAATCAAAGTTGGGTGCTTTCTTAATAGCTATTGAAAGATACACAAAATTTTCACGACATTGAATTTAATTATTATATTGTCTATTCACAAGTTACTTTTTAATTAGACCTACGTTAATTTTCAATATCGCAATTAAAACCTGGTCAGCTCTTAAGATGTATCATAAAGAAAAAAAATCACAAAAAGGAATAAAAACATTTAGAATACCTAAATTCAGATTTTAGAAATAAGATATTCCAACCCTAAAAGATTCTATACGATCAAAAATACTTAGCTGAGTAAAAATCCTTGACTTCCAACTTCTCAACGTTCAACGGGTTTGACTGATCTTAACACGCCTTCATTTGTCTCTGTCTTCTGCGCCTTTCCTATACTTTGTCATTCCATATATTAACACATACACACCAACTCATTTATTAACTTTCTGCGTACATATAAAAGCGTGAAATAAAAGGAGTAATAAAATATTTTGGTTTATTTTTTGTCAGTTTCCTAGGAAGGTCTTGATGGAGGATATATTTCGGGCTTGGATGGGTTCGATAATTTGTTATTTTGTATGTTAGGTCACAACCTTATCGTGTTTTTGTATGGGCGACATTTTTACCAACTTTTTACATCTCAACTTGCCGCCAGGCGTCGACTTGTGAAATGTTTTGTGGCTAACAATTTAAGGGATCACGACACGTTTTTTATGTAGGTATCTGTTGTTAAACGCCTATTATTTACTGATACAGAAATAGCTACAATTCCATGAAAATACGATGAATGCGTTTCAAAATGTCACAGATATAATTAGCGGTTTTTATTAAAATAACTGTACTCTAAAAGATACATAAAATATACCTCGATAGAGGTTAAAAGTGCTTCGTCACCGCTAGGTTTTTTTCTGCCAAAAAGATTTTATTCACGCTACTACTACTGGGTAGCAACGTTTTAGCTTACTAAAGGATACTTTTTAAGAGCCGAAAATAGTTCCAGAGATAAAATCTATAAGAACAAATAACTACCTGTTAATCAAATCTTCTCATAACACTTGCTTTACTATTGTAAATCAATAAGAATAACCAAAATCCATTTCAACATTCACCAATAACAATCAGCATGGAGCTTTCCCACAATATAACATGATATTACCCTAATCGGCACATTTGTACGTCGAATATATTAGCCGATATTACTTCTTCGGCAATAAAAGACGCAGATGTTAAATATTAACGACTTGGATTCTTGGTTGGTTTATTTTATCACGTAATAATACTCCATCAGTCATATCACTGACAGCGCTAATAAGACGAACAAGTTTATTATACGAGAATATGTTGTGTTGAGGGATCGTATCAAATTATTAAGATTTACAACATGATCTGCTTAAGATTTTGCTGTATACAATAATGGGATTATTTTAATTATTAAAGAGCTGTTTATTTGCTTTCAATGTTCGCGAAGCCCAGTATCTTGATCTTTGTAGATTATATTAAATATCCGGCTTATTTATGACTGTAATGTTTACTTTTATGTAGGAAAGGAAAATACATAAAATAAATAGGAAGAGAGGTTATAATTTATTTATAGATATTTCAAAGAAGGAAATATTGTTGCTAGTATATTCATTATTGGTATTTTATATCTATGTTACGAGTTTGCAAACTGTTCATTAGCCATCCCACTACTAGGCCCATTTGCTTATTAGAATCTTTATGTTCACAACTGTACACTCGCTAAGTGCTAGTTAGTAGACTCGATATGACCTCTGAGATTATTATAGGTACTTATGTATATATCTTATACAGTTAACTTTACTTCATTCTGTGACTACACCACTGTTTTTGTTTCTCTGATCTTTTCTAGTCAATCCCAAGGTTGCCTGGAAGAAATTGCTTTTAGCGATAAGGCCGCCTATTGTACAGTTGTAAAATTATTGTATCATGTAGCATTTGTATTGTATCTGGTGTACAATAAACAATTTTCTATTTATCTATAGGGAACTCTTAAACAAGCAGTTTACGTCACGACGTGTTTGTTACAATTTAGCAAGTCATAATTAACAACTTAATATGCGTGTAGTTTAGAAAAGTCATCAATACTAACCATGAGTTGAACTCGAGAAGGGTCTCGAGTTCAACTCACGGAGTACGCATAGAGATGCGTAGCAATTTGTTGGCAGATCAACTACGCTAATTCGGCTTCAAATTCACATGAAAAACAAGCAATTTGATATAATCGTATGAGAATCGACCGGGGAAGTACTACCCTCTCACAGAAAATCGACGTAAAGTAACAGTACCTAAACTGTTGCGTTTCGTTCGGTGAGTGAGAGTGCCGGAGGCCCTATCCCCTATTCCTTCTCCCAGATTCCACTCCTCATCATATCCCTTTTCCCAATCCTAAGAGGCGGCAACGCACTTGTGACGCCTGTGGTGGTGTGCTTGTGTCCATGGGCGGCGGTAATTGCTTACCATCAGGCAATCCGTCTGCTCGTTCTCCGCCTATTAACATAAAAAAAACAAAAGAAAAACAAACAGCCAAACCAATGACTATTCTACCAAGTTTACGTTAAATTACACAAAATTAATTAACAGTTGCCAGCCTGAAAATGCTTCTTACCGCACCTAATAACCCATTCGTTTAACTAGTTACGACACGAGAGGAAATAATTGGATAGGTTTTCTCGAAACTTCGCTATAATGAGATAATATTATTAGTCGAACGGTGTTTGTAGCGAAATATGGCAGAGAAAGCAAATATTGCGCAACCATTTCAAACTATTCTGAATTATCATTCTATATCTACTTTCATAATCACTCTGAGATATTTAATGTGATTTTGATTTTTCGGTATCTTCTTAAATCTTGTACCAATATGTGGATGTGACTACACTTTGGTTGATCAGGAAATTGTAATTTCGAATCTGGGCGTTCTTTTGTACCTAGTACCCAGTGACAAAGACATTTATTAGTATTCATTTTTTAGTAGAAGTGGTTAAAGGATTAAAAGTAAAGAAAATGTATTAATATATAATATATCGTTTACATTATTATTACTACGTATTGCACGCCTTGAGGCAGATAATGGAGAAATATTTTTATTTATATTGTATACCACAACTGCTGTACCTACCTATTATCGCAATAAATGATATTTGAAATTTAATTTAAAATTTGTAAATGCACTCCCTTTCACAAAGTATTACAAAGGTGAGCGATACTTATTATATTACGACGCAAGCGGTTTGTAAATTCTTAGTAGAGAAAGTCAGGTTTTTCTAAACCTATACCCTAAAATACCTTGTCTGTGTAAAGTCCACTCACGGGACTCCACAGACATGAATATTTGGCATTTTGACATGTCACAGTCGAGAGGTTATGATTTTCACAACTTTCATTTTAAAGGCAAGTGCATAAACGCTATAAGCATGTATTTACGTTGCTGTGTGAAAAAATCAGTAAGCTACGATTCGTTGAAGTAAGCATGGGAACAATTGGTTGTAAAAGAGTTCTAACAGTAAAGGGAGATCTCCTTCTCCCACGTAAGATGACGCATTTCACACTGTCACTGGAATTTTGGAGTTCCGTTAATATCCACTAGATGGCACGATTTGTATATAGACGTGCATACATAATGCTACTTAATATAAGACGCTCTAATTCCCACATAATGTATTGTTCAATCTCAACTAGCGCAGTTCATTAATGAACTTCTTAAGTGTATAGGAAAGTCAGCTTAGTGTCACTCAATTTCACTTCCCAACCGGTATCCTTATTGCCTATAGTAAAACATATCTATCCGTTTGTCATTGCGTGACACAACATTGGTTTGTATCAAACAATGTGATCTGTAGCCAGTGCCTAACTAAGCCAATGTCATTGTGTCCGCCTGTGTTCGCTGATATGTACGTCTGTCTGTCCGTATTTCGATGTATG
The DNA here is from genome assembly GCA_944739405.2 of Euclidia mi. Classification (NCBI taxonomy): domain Eukaryota; kingdom Metazoa; phylum Arthropoda; class Insecta; order Lepidoptera; family Erebidae; genus Euclidia; species Euclidia mi. Next base: position 46,709,908 of record OX123200.2, on the reverse strand, counting down.
GTGACGTGAAGCCTGTCCTCGATTTGATTTAATGCACTCAGTATCGCTAGATCATATCTGCTATGATGTATAAGTTGGGGTTATATTAGTGTAATTAATTTGAGTTGTAATTTTGTTGAGCTCAGTCAATTGCTGTAACACAGAGATTCGGTGTTTAATGGTTTTCCTAAAATTTTGATGTCAACCCTCTAAAATAATGTAAAAAACCTATTACTTCCTTTAATTTTGCTGTGAGATCATGTTTCTTATCAAATTATATGATATCAAGAAGTACCGTTTAGGATTTAGTTTAAATTAGACAATCATCATCCTCTTAGCGTTATCCCAGTTTCAATCTGGGGTCCGCTTACTAGTCTAACCGGATTTGGCTGAATATTAGCTTTTCCACAGAGCGACTGCCTGCCTGACCTCCGCGACCCGAAGGGATAGCGATATTCCATGGTTTAGACTAGTGTCAGTTTATTTTAGAAGGTACTGACACCCTGTCACAACTGTCAAAGATCTTCATGACAACCGGGACCGACGGCTTAACGTGCTCTCCGAGGCACGGGACAAGCGATAATTAACAATTCAATATGCACATAACTCCGAAAAGTCATTGGTGCACGCCGTGGATTCGAACCCGATATCCTCTGCATGGTAGTCTGTTGGTATCTCCACTAGGCTATCGCTGCCTTTTAGTTTAAAGCAGGGATCCCCAAACTATTTTGGATAAATGACCCCTTTTCCAAAATGAACTGTTACCTCAGACCCCCATGGCCAACCCCCTCATTCATAATGGTCCGCTAACATAAAACAGCTGCTACAGTGTGTTATTTTTCATTCTGACTTAGGTCAATAGAAGAAGACAAAGTGAGAATTAGCAATGCTTTAGGTTAGCAGACTATTATGAATAAGGGGGCCTATCTTTAGTTTTTTTCCTATTGATAAAAATACCTAGGTACTAAGGTACCAATTGGAAAACTTTTCACTTGGTTAAGGCGAGGTTGCAGTACTTTTTAAGATTTTTGAACGTCTGAAAGTCCCATGAACTATGATATTTTTAATGAATAAAAATTAAAGTATAAAAGTTGAACATATCTTCTAGTAAATTGTAAAGATAGAAACACGATTTGGAATGATTGGCTCGATAAAAAAAAATGTCAAACATGGCACTAAATCACAATTTTAAACGTGTTTTGCTTAGAGATTCCATAATGAATTTATATGAAAGTATTATCAATAGAAACAGCTCTTTATTTTAAAATAAATGGTAAAAACAGATTTCGTAATTTCGTTATCATTTTTCTTCAAGAAAAAAAATAGTCAAAATGTTGGCATTATATCGCTCGCCGGCCGTTCATCAGTGCCTGTCTAGGCGTGATTGAGGGCGGACGTACGTCGTTGCTCCGCAAAATCCCCCTCCATCCCCGCATGTACGTTTTCGCAAAAGTACATAGTAATTCGTATTCCAAACTCAATCGTTCAAACCATAGACATACTAGTAAGAAACCGTAGATAGGTTACTGACAAGTTAACATGACGGAGCTTACGAGTGCCACGCATCGCGAAAAGCGTACGCACAATAATATAAATATGTCAAAACGACACACTAAGAATTAGATAAGAAGTGTAAGTGAGATAGCACATCTAATCGCAAGCGCGAAATAGAGATAAACATATACTCTCTGGACCGACGCGCATTGTGACATCATGCTGACCGTTTCACAAACAATAATTTGACTCAGATGCGACATGATCACTTTGTCTGTCTTGAGTAAATTCAATTCGCCTCAAAGTAAATTTGATTAATTCATTTAAGGTAGGGAAATAAAAAGTCGATGTGATTTATTTATAACATTTAATAAAAAAGTACATTTTATTCATCTCATTTCATTCAATGGAAACCTAAAACAGTACGTTAATATAAAAACTGTGCGCTGCGGACCCACCGTAGCCCTGGCAATACCCCTGGGGGTATGGTGGGTATTTTAAAGCTTAACTGTACTCCTGGCTGAAATGCTCGTAGTGTTATACCAACGTGCTACGTGAACATTAAACTGAACAGTGTTATCTCTCGTATGATAATGACTTACTACTTACGTTTTTGTATTTTTAGACAAGCGAAGACAAGCGCTAGTACAATGATATAGTGCAACAAGGAGATAAATTAAAGAATAAAACGTTTAGGTATTACTGCTAATGGTTATAATGCTTTGTATATTATAGGTATAATCTGTGGTACTGTTGAAGACCCGTCATCATCATCATCCTTGCGCTGTGGGATCATTTCCACTAGTTCTATTGAACAGTTCTATGATAGAACTAGTGATACTTTTTTCCCACTAGTTCTATTAGCACAACTTGATGAGAAGAATAGAACTAATGGGAAACAGTTATAAGAAATTTACCACTAGTTCTATATATGTTTTACAAGGGTAGTGTCACAACATCGCGCTGTGAAAATATGTATGTATAAAAATGTGTTAAACGAATGAACGTCTACAAAACAATTGAACGTCTACAAAACAAATGAACAACTACAAAACAAATGAACGTCTACAAAACAAATGACTACCAGAAAGTGATCAGCTATCGATAGTGATTGCAAAAAACAGGTGCATGCTATTTTCGACCTTATTGACAATTCATGACAAACATTTTTTTTGTTTTTTCTCGCTTTCTAGCAATATCAGGGTAATAAAATTATAAATTCTGACTAATGTCAATTAGGTTGAAAATCGCATGCACCTGTTTTTTGCAAACACTATCGATAGCTGATCACTTTCTGTAAGTCATTTGTTTTGTAGACGTTCATTTGTTTTGTAGGCGTTCATTTGTTTTGTAGACGTTCATTTGTTTTACACATTAAACAAATGAACGTCTACAAAACATATTCATTCGGATATATGAGCGCGATGTCGTGACACTACGGATCATTCCCAGTAGTTCTATTGAATACCCTTGTAAAAACATACATAGAACTAGACTGGGACATTTCCTATTACTTATCCCATTAGTTCTGTTCTCCTCATCAAGTCGTGCTAATAGAATTAGGACAGTTCTATCATAGCATTGTTCAATACTACTACTATACTGGGAATGATCCCACAAAATAGTAGAACTTGAAATGAACGAACTGAAATTAATAAACAAATTACACAACAATATTATCTGGGAGTACTGTTAAGCTTTGAAAGACCCACCATACCCCCAGGGGTACTGCCAGGAGTACGGTGGGTCGGCAGCGAAACCTGTGCAGTACAATCTACTTAGTTGTTTAATACTAAAAGGAGAAAAATAAGAACAAGTGAATGGACTTTGATCATCCGTCAATGTTTGTAACTTACGTATGATTTTGCATTTCTTTAATAATAATATATTGTGTTGATTCAGCCTCAAATCACTTTTATTACTTGACAAAAACACACATCAGTATTTTATTATTACGAATGTCCCATCTGGATACTTTGTTTTTTAGTCTTTGAACACGCACAATACTGCTTCTCTTTTACACTCGCTAAATGCCGTTTTTTTTATTCACTATATTATTTGTGATACTGAATTTATTATGAATTGAAAATAAAACGTTGTAATATTGTAATACTCATGAATGAGAAGTGATTCCATAACTTTTAGTCATTTTCCTACTATAGTTTGTGCAACATCTCATTACACACGACGGCATTTTCAAATATAACGTACACACACGCGAGTAAAAGAACGAGCGCTTCCAACCGCAGCGCGTACGCGACTAAAGCCAAATGAGACATTTAGCCTGTTTTTAATGTGCCTCTTTTGAAGTTCGCATAACTCATCTACGGTTTTTTTACGCTGCGCTGTGGCACACGCACACACGAAACCCTCCCTCCCCTCCCCCCGCTCACTCGCTGACACCACCGCCGTGTTTTTGTTTTTGCGGGGGGTCAGGTCGAGCTACGCACTGTACTGCAACCTCGCCTTAAGTGAGTAAAGTTGACTTCATTTTCTCATCAAAATTTAACAAAATAAAAAAGACATACAATCCAGTTAATATCAAGTTTAATTTATAATGCTTATTACAAATTAGGTACTTAAAGAATCTTAAGTGGGTAGGAGATTATATTTAAAAAATTATTGATTCGCAAAGAGAAAATAAAACATTCAGTGTGATGGATGAACCTGGTGACTATCTACCAATCTAGCTACATCCGGTTCAATATTGGTGAGCTGCAGCCTTAAATCTCCACGTTCGTTGATTTTCAAACGGTTTCTTTGTTTCGTCAAAATATTTGTTACCACACAGAAGCTTGCAGCAATGTTCCTCAATGTAGGATACTTTGTTTCAATGTTGCGTTGCAACCAGAACTTCTGATAGCCTTGGCTGAACTTCTGCTTAAGCTCTTCGTCTGTGCTGATGGTAATCAACTCTTCTTGTATTATCAAATTGGCTTCTTCTATGGCTGTGGTATTGTACGGATTTATTATCCACTAGAGGACGCCAGCAGCTACGCCTGCTTTTTTTAAATTTTACCCGTTTTGGCCGATCCCGTGGGAATTTCGGGAAATCCCTTCTTAGTGCACCCTTACGGTCTCCGAGGAATATATACTCCAAATTTTAGCTTCCTGCGCCCAATAGTTTCGGCTGTAGCGTGTCTGTCAGTCAGTCAGTAACGCAAGGATTTTACATTATTAAGATTGAGGAATTTGTAAATATAAAAGATCCTCAAACCTCTCCGTAAAATCCTTGTGTAATGCGTCCAAGTGAGTGACATATAATAAAATGTCATCACCTTGAAGCATTTCTGGTAATTTTGACAAATGCAGAAACTGCGAATATTCTTTTCTGCCTAAATTTTGTTTATAAAGGATAAGTTTACCCACGAAGGCTGATATTATTGATTTTGTTTTAATCAAGTTAAGATTGTCACCCTGCAGCTGCAAATAAACTTTGTTGAACATTCCAAAGATATCAGTCAAGTAATAAATATCTGTTTTACAATTGTTCAGATTTTCTTTCGAATTCGGATCTTTTTCTTGTAAAAACTCCAACACAGATTCAAAAATGGCTGAAAATCTTTCTAAGCAAGAGCTTCTTGATAGCCAGCGAACTTCAGTGTGCAGAAGTAATCGAGTAAAGACTTCGTCGTTTTCCTCACATAGCTGAGCAAATAACCGAGAGTTCAAAGAATTGCTTCGAATCTTGTTGATAGCATTTATTACATATTGTAAAGACTTATGCAAACTAGGACTCAGCTTTTTTGCTACTAAATGCTGCCTGTGAATCACGCAGTGAATGATCAGTACATCAGGCAGTTGTCGCTTTAAGTGAGCTATAAAACCACGATGACGACCAACCATAGACGGTTCACCATCAGTCGCAACAGAAACAATGTTCTTCCATGGAATAGCTTTGTCAGTAAAAAAATGTTCCACGGCCTGAAAAATCGATTCTCCTCTGGTATCAGTCTTGTAGCAAAAAGCAGTTCTTGGCACATATTTTCATCTTTGATATCTCGAACATATCCTAACAACAGAGCTTCATTGCCGGCTAATGTAGACTCGTCAAACTGAAGAGAGAATCTGTTGGTCTGTAAGAACTTGCATAAAATGTTTTCCACATCGCGTCCCATCTCGTTTATGCGTCTCTGAACGGTGTAATTGCTCAAAGGTATTCTTTTTAAAATATCATGTGCGGGTTTGTGCAATACATTGTTAAGGACCTCCGCAATGGCTGGTAAGATGAGCTGCTCTCCAATTGTGTGAGGTTTCCCCGACTTCGCTATTAGTAAAGATATATTATAGGACGCTCGTAAACCATCATCGTCTTTAATAGATGATGACGCAAAAATCGATTTTATGGATGGCCTTTTGTCTAGTTTATCTTTAAGTGCTTGAAAAAATGACAAGGCCTTACTTTTTTCGCCAGCATGTACTCTTGATAAGTGGTCATCCATTTTTGAAGGCTTCATGGCATCGTTCCTGAATACTTTTTCACATATGAGACACATCGGCAAGTGGTGATTTGATGGAGATGCAATAAATCCGAACTTCAAGTAGTCCAAACTGTATTGTCTGCATTTTTTTTACATCATAAAACTCCCAGTAATCCTGCAAATAAAAAAATAAGAAACTACCAAAATAAAAAACAATAATAAACTGTTAAATTTACTGGTAATTTTTTACAATTTAAACAACTGAGGCATGGCTCAACTGATCACTATCACACAGTGGGGCAATGCAGACAGCGTCTTCTAGACGCTGGCTGCATTGCCAGTGGGTATGGCAATGCTGGGCCCCAAGTCTGCTATTTTAAACACATTCGTCATTCCAACACGATGCCTATGCTAAAAGCTCGTAATCTGCTAAATTTATAATGATCGTTCATTGATCGGTCAGTGGTCTCGTAATAGAGTTGTGGTAGAATGACATTGTTGTATTGCCATAATTATAGAACCTATTAGTAGAAATGATTTTCGCAAACCTACTACTAAATTTGAACATTAATTCATGCCGATTTTATTAATAAATAAATTCAAATATTATTTATTAGTGTTTTATGCAATCTGATGTTGTAAGAAGTTCGAAAATAGCAAAAAAAAACAATAAATTTAACTCAATAATATTTTTTTGTTTAGCTGTCAAAGTCAAATCAAATGTCACATTATAGCGTGCTACTACTTATTAATCTGTGCACATTACTGATTCTGTCTATCTATAACTACAATATTTTTATCGGCCGGTGTTTTGTTTATATTTTTGTTTAAACATGTTATTTTTAGACAAAATGGTGCTTATACAGCAAATTTCTGCCTTAATTGATTATTTGGAAAACCACCAAGACCTGGCGCTTGGCCACTGCAGCCGCACCAATGAAGTTTATCCAAAAGTTATTGGATGGAAATGCATGTAAATAAAGAAAGTTTGCAGCACATGTGTTCAGCCAGAGAGTATCTAGTCTAGTGCCTTGCGATTTCTGCCAAGTAAGTATTTACGCCTCCATTACATATAATTCGACGGGTGCAAAGTAAAAAGAGTCATCTACAAAACAGCTACTTTTCAGGAGAGCGCATAATAGGAAAAAATGCTCCCATTTTGTCAATTTTAAACCAAATTTATTGAAATTTTCGTCATTGCTTCATTATTTAATAATATATCTACATGTATATTTAATTTCCTCTAATTATGTTTAATTTACGAGATATTGTAGTTGTCTGCATCTACATTGCGCTTAAAAATATGACAACTGTGTTATCTACCACTTGGTCGTTTCTACGAGGGAATTAAAAAAAAATTGATTTAGTAAAGTATGATTAGTATATTTCGGTAAATACGTAAAGTGTAACACTTCCTTTTATTAAAATTAGTTAATGACCGTTTTACATCTTAAATATACCAAGTTCAGAACATAACTGCGCAGATATCTTTTTCTACGTCGTCGATTCGATACAAGGTACACGATTTAGAAGGAGGTTAAATGAAATATTTACTTAGGAATCATTCATTTACTAAAGTAAAAAACGTAATTTCTTATACATTTTAGGAAATAAAAATAAAATCAACAAAAATCTTAATGATGATTTATGAGGTAGGTAATTGCAGGAACTTTGGTTGACACTTTAACAGTAAAATTATATAAACTTCGTTTGACAAAAAAACAATTAAAGTTCTAAACTTTTTATACTTTATAAAAAAATAATCAAGTAAGTCGTTTGACCTATGTCGCACGGGTGATTGGTTTTTAGGTGGTGAGCCAGACTCAATCACTCGCCGATCAAAAAAAGGAAGAAAATCAGGTTTTACTTACAAATGAAAACACTTTTAGAATAGTACACTTCACGATATAATTGCCTATATAGGTAGATACAATGCAGCTACTTTAATACTAAGACTTTTACTAATTGAGAACATGAGTAAATTCAGGGCGTGGTCCGACAAGTAAAGTTGGTGTTCACTGGTGTTCCGAAGGCCAGGGTCTTGATAGGGGAGAAGACTTAACTGCTGGCCGTGAGCTGGAGCAAAGGGCAGACTGAACAGCGTCGCACGCTTATATATGGCGTGCGGGGCGCGCGGGCAGAGGCGCTCCCACCTTCGTTCGACGTCACAGTTCAGACGGAGGGGCACGACGTCACACCTAGTTAACACAAAAATAAAAATAAAAATTAATCCTTTAAAGTACGTTCTATTCGTATTTTGTTTTTTAATAAAAATAGGTAGGTATATTACTTATGATAAAAGTAAGTAGAAAATTAAATTTTAAATAATCAAAACTTAAAAAATTACCAAATAAAAATTGTTTTAATTATTGTAATTTGTAAACCAGTTTAAAATTATTTAGTCTCATTACCGTCAGTACAGGAACTATGTTTCAAATTTTTATAAAAGTTATGATATCTTGGGGGTATCAGATTTTGTTGGCAGAGGCTTATTAAGTCTTTGTACTTGGCACTTGTAATCATGATGGGTTCATTATAACATTTTTTGGGATCATTAAAGCCACGGTGGGAACGAGTAGTTACTTTTCGCACCAAGTCAATTCGCTTCGGTTCTTCATTATTTAGATCATATTTATAAAATATTGTGTAAGGATTCTCTGCTTTAACGACTATTTCTCGAACTTGATTCCACTTAACATTCTCATTGTCTGTATTTTTTGTCAATTTAAAATCATTTATACACATTTTGAAATCCAAAATTAGATCTTGTGTTATTTCTATAACCTCATAAGCATCGCCGGACGTTTTACACCAACGAACGAGTGAATACCATTCTTGTAGACAATAAATGAACTTTCGCTTCGACGATTTCTCAATTAATGCATGGACACTATCGCCTTCCTGTTGGGTATGACCCTTCTCCAAAAATCTGTGATAAATATCAATGCTATACTTTTGAGAGCAATATGCACACATCAGAAATACAATACGGTTCCTGTTCTGACCGCCACAGTTATCGGACCACAGGCGGATATCTTTGATGCCTCTATCAGTTGACTGTTGTATAAAATTATAAAGGCAACTAGCCACCTCATTCGAACCCCGCTTAGCTGTAGTTTCAGGCCACATATAACATATTCTTTTTTAAGTCCCATATCAAAAACAGTAAAATTATAGACAGAAAGTTTACGCTTATAATAAAATGAACTGGTTTCTCCGTGTGGTGTAGACAACATTTTTTGAAAATCAAAGGTAGCCGAAGTTACAGTTTCAGGATTAGAAGTAGCTTCATTTTTGTCTTTTTTCTTCAAAGATCTCGCAATATTTTTATCTTGTATATGTTTATTTTACTGATCTTGTGTTCTGGTTTGTGAAGGAAGGCAATTTTTAAATGCTATACAGACGTCGCACTGATCTTTTTTCGGAATATAAAAGGCTATGTTCATTTCCTTGTTAACTATGTCTCGGTACTGGCGCGCTGTCTGTACTCTCTCCACAATATTATTTTCATCTGCCCAAGTCTGGTACAACTTAAACATCGTGGCGAAATTTAAATCAGCCAAGTAAACTTTGTTTGTGTCTTTTCTTGTGTAATGTGACTCCACTGGTTGAAACGAGTTTACATGATCACACACACCTTTTATTATAGCGGCTGTACAAACCTTGTTTTTATTGTTATGACGACCTCTGAAGTCTTTTTCACAGTAACCAGTAGATTTGTCGTATTTATCAGGAGCACTCTGTATAAACTGATTACTCACCGACAACGTATTCTTAAACATTGTTTTGCATACTTTTACAGTACTAGGGCTGGTTCCTTTTAAATTTATTGGAAGTGTATAGTTTACACTGTGTTGGCGTTTAGAATTATTCTCTGTAGTGGTTCTTCGTTTCATATAACGTTTTGTATATTTACCTATAAAAACCCATTGCTTTTCGTGATCACAGAGGTTCTAAAAACGATCAAAGATAAGTTTTCTATCTTCGTGAGATATTTTTGCGCTATAGTTAAACTTGCAAATACCACATGCCTAAGATGTTTGGCAGGTTGCAATTTCCCATTTCTGGACTGATGTTCTTTACCTGAATTTAAAAGTAATTTACGTCTCGTATCAATCCACTTGGCTTTATTTCTCAATCGCCTTTTCTTTGATCTATCAATACTGAACTGACGTCTTTTTCTACCCTTTAACGAGGAAGGCGTAGAATATTCACTTGATGCCTCCACTGCCGAAGATGCTTCTTCGGCACTGGTGTTGTTTATATAAGATTGACAGTATAAAGTGATATACTCGACGGCCTGTCTGAGTTTATTAAACAGATATTTTGATCTAATTATGATAATGGACGCGGCGGACTTGAAGTAAATGAATTGTATTCTGAGGGCGTTGGTGTATCCGATTATTCGCCTGAATAATCTCTAATATCAATATCAACATTTTCAGAATTAATTTGTCGTTTAGATTGAGAGTGAACTGGTGTGACCGACCTAGAGTACACAGAACATGATGAACATGGGGACTTATCTTGCGAAGTTAACTGATACTCATTTGTCTTCATCGCTGACACATCAAGGTCTTCTATAAGATGTTCAATAACTTCATCGGCTAGCACAGCATTTTGCTCGAAAAATCCATCGCTTATGTTCTGTAAGCTTTCATCTTATTTAAAAAGTCGTTTCGGAGTTTCTGAACATGAAACAATAGTAAAAAATAACATTCAGAAAATATAATTTATATATAAGTCAATTAATATAGCTAACAATAAGAATTAACATATATAGGTACTCGTAAACATAACAAACAATACTAATTTACAAAAGGAAATTGAGACATCTACATCACAATCGCAACGTAGAAAAAGCCATATGTCAGATAGCCGTTTATGCGTCGTTTCGTATCAAAAAATATCATGAATAACCGATTTTCATAATTACAACTACTAAATATGATTTAACTTCAAAATAACAATAACATTAAACTTGTATTATAAAAAATACGTACCAGAACTAGTTTCACGGTTGCTATCGATAAGTTGCAATAGATCTTCTCGGTTCATAATAGCGCATTGTCGTCTCGTTTTGCCCAAATTCACCAACAATTTACGTCTTTCCATGTCTATTGTGTTGAATTCAAAATGTTTATTAATATAATAACACTTTTACACACACTTTATCACTTGACAAACCAAAACAAACAAATATTCGTGCCGGCCGGCGAAGCACATGTCATCTGACTGATGACGAAATATGACTGTCCGATGGCTCCCCGCGCGTCCCGCGCATAGACGGCCAGCAGTAGGTATCCGCATCTACATCGAGCGATTTCACAAAACAGGCGTAGATGTCTTTTATTACGTGACAAAAGTACCAAAAATAAGGTGATATTTGAATTTTGTTTTTGCTATGTTGTAGAACATGATATTTTAAGTAAGTTTTTACAAAAAAACAAAAATCTCAAAATTTCAGGTGACTTTTTTTACTTTGCACCCGTCGAATTTACCTATGCATAATTGATATTTTCAGTACTGTACCACAGATACTGCTGAACTAATGTCAGTAAAACCCAGCTAAGAGATGGTGTTATTAATTATGCTAGACATATAAAAATATTACTTCAATAACTGACTGAAATACATTAATATATAACTAGATGGTTTAATATTTTATACATTTTTTGATTTATCAAACATGTAACATACATACAATGTACAATATGTACTACTCTTATTTTGGAACTAGCTTTTACCCGCGGCTCCGCCCGCGGCCATATGTTACAGTTGTTACACATATAAACCTTCCACTTGAAACACTCTATCCTTTGGTGTCCTTCTATCGCATTAAAATCCATTGCGTAGTTTTACAGATATAAGCATACATAGGGACAGACAGACGGTCAACAATTAAGAGACCAGTGACAGACCATTATGGCACTATTGTAATAGCAGACTTGAGGCCCTGATGCGCTGTGGCGGATAAAAACTGTTTGGTACTTACCCTGTTAAATTTTCATAAACTGCAGATATTGTATGGTTACGCTATTAACTCGCGTAGGGAGCTCAGCATTTTGTAAATTCTTTTTCAGTCACTTTACTTCACTTAATTTAGCTATGTAATAACTTTGTAATCTTTCGAAATAAATGAGTACTTATATGAGTTATTATCGTTCAAACTCCAACGAATTTCAAAACGCAAATGAACTTTCAACCTAAGTGCAAGCTCGTTAAATAGTAAAATATCAGGAACATGCTTGGACTTGCAAATTGATCATGAATTATGAAAATAGCTATTTCTGTCAAATCGGTTTTAACCTCAATTAAAAAATATGTAATATGGAGCGTGTCCTGATTGACATATCATCAGTACCGATACAAATAATTTTTGTACGATGTTCACTATCAAACCTAGAAATCTGATATTCGGACAATGGTTTTATTTCATGACGCAAAACCCACGAAACCCTACGAAGATAGACTTTCTGAAAATCTACTCTAGAGACTCTACTCTTCTTAAGAGATTTGCTGAGAACATTTTCATTTTAAAGCTAAGTCTATGAACATGCAGCCAGCAGCAAATTTTGTATATAAATAACACCTACCTAAGTTAAAACATCCGTTCAACCTTAAATAAATTCATCGTAATATACGCCAGTAGTGACATCTGTCATAGCGGTGTAAACATTGTCTGTATAATTTAAAATTAAAATATATTATAAAGTATTAGATAGACACCAACACTTTGTCAATATATTACTATTGTGCCATAACTACTGCCAATAAATGTTTTGAACAGTCTACTGTAAACCTAACTAATGAAAGACTTTGGCAAAATTGTTTACGACTAAACCTTAAAGAAGTGGATTTGTGACACTTGTGAGTGATTACTGGCCTGAACCGTGAGTACATACCACAACTATTCAGTAACAACAATCACAACTCGAAACAACAATCTTTACCAAATTCATCAACAATATCATTTTGAAAACCGTTAGTTAAAAATCTTGTTTTGAAACTTGATGACTAACACACATTTACTTTGACATTTATTAACTAATGATGTGGCTAATGAACAAATGATGAACAAAAGGCAAAGAAAATAAAGCTGCCCATTCACGTTAGTATTTAAAGACAGTGTTGCCAGAAATAAATATAACTATACTGTACCGTACTTAACGATGTCAAACAACTCGGACTTACAATCGCCTTCACTTGGAAATGATAAAGTAACCATTAGAAAACAGAAAAAGAATATAAACTTAAGTCCAGAAAATTCTTTTGCATCCCTGTCAGTGGACGATGACAACGAATGTTCATCTATTACGTCTTATGACAATCATAATATAAGTTGCCCGCAGTTATAAGGAACTGAAAATGACACAATAACCGAATTAGAGGCATAAGTCCACAACTTGCGAGAGAAATTGGCTTCTGCGGACTACGAAATCGAAAACTTAATAACCGAGAATTCCTCACTAAAAATATTATAACTAACCATGAGAAGCATATAAACAACCTGAAAAAAAATTTAATAATACACCCGAAAGAGTTTCAAGCGGAACTAAAAGGAAAAGTATAAAAAAGGCAAACTAAATATTTCCCATGAAGAAGATCATTTGATTCAGAAACGAAATAAACCCGAGAAGCAAAGCAAACATACAACTCCCAAATCCGTGATAAAAACACAGAAGCTAAGCAGTAAACGAACCTCAGTAGAAAAACAACGAACAAACACTTTATGCTCCACAAACACAAAACAAAGTATAATAACTCAAAGAACAGAAATAGAGGATAATTATTGTGTGAAATCATGCAGGAATAAGTTATGCATTGTTAGTGCTAACAAAACAAATGACATTCTGTCAATCGCGGAACAGACATTCCAAAACTTACAGATCTGCCACTATCTGTCACCGAAACGTGGATTATTATAACTTATCAGCAAGCTACACGAATAAATTAATAGTTTATAAAACACTAGAAAACACGCTTTTATAAATGCACGTAAAAACAAAAAAAAAATGTTATGGATCGTTCAAGTTGTCTCTATTTCTAAGCTGAAGTGTAAACTATGTGCTTTTAATTATAATATTTGATTGAAAAAGCGTGGGGCGCTGGAAAGACGTTCTTGTTTAACTTGTTCAAAAAAACAGATGTAACGAAAGCAGGTTACACAGATTGACGCTCTAACTGGAGTTGCAGCACGACAGTAGGTGGCTCAACATTAAACAGTCTGTTCTGATATTATTTTATGTTTACCTACATTTAAACTAAGCGATTATTCAATGATATTCAACTGGGAATCCTGCCTTTTCGCCGAATATTGTTTGGCAGTAGAAGAGACGTGGAACATCGACTTTCACCGATCTGATACCCAGATGAGACGTATTTTTTATGTAATATAATTTATAGACAAATATGCCCATAATAACTTGCCTATCAAAAAAGTGCTTAAAGCTATTTTAAATTTAAGTTATCTTAATCAACCGCAAATATAACTTTGTCGTTTATACAAACACTATGGAAAACAAATTTATTTTTGGTGATGAAAAAGTGATCGTGATATTTGGTTAAGTGAAGATAAAGGGTACCTATGTTAAGTGGATACCTGAACTACGGGACCCTTCCAGGACTCGCACTTAATCTAATTATTTGATCTTTATTGCTATATTGCTTCCACTCCAAGATTGTTTGTTTATTAATTACTAGCATCAAATCCAAATATCACTTTTTCATCACCAAAAATATCTTTGTTTTCCATAGTTTTTGTATAAACGACAAAGTTATATTTGCGTTTGATTAAAATTACTTAAATTTAAAATAGCTATGAGCACTTTTTTTAAAGGCAAGTTATTATAGGCATATTTGTTTATAAATTTTAATTATATTACATAAAAAACACGTCTCATCTGGTTATCAGATCGGTGAAGGTCGATGTTCCACGTCTCCTCTACTATGGCCGATTATCACTTGCCAACCAACGTTTCGCCTATTTTTCACTTTGACGACTAACGATTGTCAAATTTTTGTATGAAAACGTTACATTTGGTAGAATTATTGTTAAGCTGATTATTGTAATGACAAAAACGTTTGGGGCATTTATCTTTTGTCAAATTATTAGGCCAGACAACTTTTAGACGAATAACGTTTCGTCTGTTCAGGTGATGTTTCGGGACGGTCAGGTGAAAGCGAAAGGAATCGGTTAGGTTAGGTTAGTATGCTGATAAACAATGCTCGTCAACTGAAAAAATGGCTGGTTAGGTTAGGTTAGAACTGCGACCACAACGCACGAGCCGAGCGAGCGAAGCGAGCGTGCCGTGGCAGCGGCCAGCGAAGTGCCAGAACCAAATCGCTTTTATCTCACTACACGGGCATTTAAATATGCTACATCGGTTAGATTAGAACTGCGACAATAAAAGGAAGACCAAACGTAAAGTTGGCAACTGTGAGGTTGGGAAATAAAAACAAAATTATATCACAAGTTAGCAAATGATTATTCTGCGAAATAAAATTCTGTGAAACGTTAGTTGGCAAGTGATAATCGGCTGAACAATTTTCATCGAAAAGGCAGAGATCCGTTCAACTGGCGTATCGAAATGTTTAACAACTTGCTTCACTTAGATTTATTGACACATAATTATGTAACAGTACTAGACTCTAATTTAGACTTATCCTACGATTTTACTATGTTTTCAAAATATAATAGAAAATTAAATAACCGGGGCATGAGAAATATTTTTTTAAATTTGCTGTCACATATAAATGATTACCAAATGTCAGCATCGGAACTAGAGCCTGATCTGGAAAATTATGTTAATGCGAAAGCGAATATCGAGTATAGAGAAACACACATATCGAGTTTTTTCTTTGATGACATGTATGTTATGCATCAGAATATAGCCGGACTTATAAATAAATCCTTATCGTTCCTTATCAAGGCTTTATTGGGGATAACTTCATCTTGATGCATGACAATGCCCGATGTCACACTGCTCGGGCCACACGTGAGTTCCTGAGTGAAGTTGGCATTCACACTATGGATTGGCCAGCGCTCAGCCCCGATTTAAATCCCATTGAGCACATATGGGACGAGCTCAAAAGTAAAGTTAGGGCGAGGAATCCAGCTCCGACAAACATCAATGAGCTCAAGACTGCGTTGGTAGAAGAGTGGGGCCGAATACCACAATCATCAATTAAAAAGTTGATAAGGTCGATGAAGAATCGCTTGAGAGCAGTGATCAGGGCTAGAGGAGGGAACACCAAATATTGACACGAATAAATTTTTTATCTTATGCACATTTTGTTTCATTTATACCCAATAACCCCATACTGTGAAATTGTATGAATTTTCAAATTTTCTTACAATATCTTTGACATTCATCTTTTTTACTAACCTACTGAATCGATTTTCATGCAACTTACATCATTTTAAAGGCTCAATTACTAGGCTTTAATTATGTAAAACATTATATAGAGATAAAATAAGGCATTTTTAAGTTATATCACTTTTTATGCGCACTTGAGCCTTGAGTCGATTTACTTGCACGCGAGTGTACTTCAAAACCTAAACGCCTATGGCATACGAGGTAATATCCTAAGCCTAATAAAAACATATTTATCCGGTCGCAAACAAATAACAGAAATATACAAAATATGTGCCAAGTCGAAATTAAAAAAAAGATACGTGTCTCCCAGTAGAGAAATTAAATTTGGTGTACCACAGGGAACCGTCCTTGGATCTTTGTTATTTATAATTTGCATTAAAGATCTCCCACGCCAAATCCATCCCATGATACTTTTTGCTGACGACAGTACAGCACTCTTAATGTGTCAGTAATGAAAATTATGAAAACGATATAAACGACACCATTTAAGTTATAATAAATTGGCTAAATAGTAACAACTTACAAATTAACATACTTAAAACAAAAATAATGCATTTTTATCAAAGACTACGTATTAATGACTTGAACATCAACTATAATAGCCAAGATGTAGCCAGAGTAGAGGTTACAAAAATTTTAGGAATCTTAATTGACAGTCAGCTGACATGGAAGTCACAGGCTGCAGCAATCTATAAAAAACTCTGTGGATCTGCATATGCACTTAAATTATAACCTTAGGAAAAAAGTTAATATCAAAACAGTATTACTAGCATATCATGGTCTTGTTGTTTCCATTTTAAGGTTTGGATTTATTTTCTGGGGAAATTGTACCGCAAGGGAGAGTATTTTAAAGCCCAAAATCTGTTTGCAAGCAATATTTGGTTTGAAAGTTACTGACAGCTGTGTTCCAATATTTTGAAACTATAATTTATTGTGACATTGGCTAGCGGCGATAGCCTAGTGGAAAGACCGACAGACTGTTACGCAGAGGGTCCGGGTTCGAATCCACGGCGCGCACCGATGACTTTTCGGATTTAAGTGCGTATTAAATTGTTAATTATTGCTTGCTAAACGGTGAAGGAAAACATCGTGAGGAAACCTGCATGTCTGAGAGTTCTCCATAATGTTCTCGAAAGACATGTGAAGTCTGCCAACCCGCACTTGGCCAGCGTGGTGGACTATGGCCTTACCCTTCTCATTGTGAGAAGAGGCCCGTGCCCAGCAGTGGGACAGTATATATATAGGGCTGATGATAATAATAATAATAAAATAATTTATTGACTTTTCCTTGCCTTTATATTTTAGAAATTGCTCTCTTTGTTAAATGTTATAGAAATCTATTTTTATCTATATCGGAATACAGACATCGAGATGTAACTTTACGATCTCAATACCGAAACTTGATACGCCCTGGGAGATATAGAACTGCTTTATTGAAGAAAAGTGTTTTTGGTATGGCAACTGCTATTTTTAATCACATTCCTTATTCTATAAAAGAGGAACCAGTAACAAGTTTCAAAAATAAACTTACTTTACTTTTACTGAATAAGTGTTACTACTCCGTATCGGACTTTCTAGCTGATACATTTTAGTTGAGCTTTTATGTATACCTAATGATGAGCTGCATCAATCTTTGCGTGCCAAAATGGTAGAATGTACAACATTTCTGTAACTACCTTATTGTAAATACCAACATTCTGAGCAAATAAATATTATTACTATGCCGTTTATTAAATATTGTTCTCATGATTACATTTTACGTATTTAAATATTACAAAAAGAAATAAATTAAATATATAAAATGGGATCATGGAGACCCACCGGCATCGGGCACAGGGACCAAACTACCGGTGGTAGGGCCTCCAAAGAAAGGAACCTCCGTACGATGCGTGTCGTGTCCAGCAATACTGCCTTCTGCATAGAGGACTTGATCCAGCCGTCTAACGAGAGCCTCTTGTGGTGGTGGTCGAGGCTCTTGGCAATAAGCCAAGCCTTACGCGGAATGTACAATCTCATCACCGACGAACGCGGGTGAAGCATCCGGTATGTCGTGAGCAGACAGCGAACTTTCCGATCCAAGGCGTCCAATTCTGTTTGAGTCCATCTGAGTATGCCGAAGGAGTACATTAAGACCGGCATGGCCCAGAAAAAGATACTGCAATCCTTTGCATAACTGATTTCTATTTGTATGTTTTTTGTTTTGTTTAAATTTTTTTGTTCTATTTTTGATTTTATAAGATGTCTACAACTTCAGATACTTACCTAAATGTATGGTCAACATCTCGGTGCATAATGTACATGCTTATTTTAGTGTATGTATAAGAACTAGTTTTTTAAGGTACTCTGTTGTGTGTAATGCTGTATATGTATACTGTTGGCGTGTCTAAAATAAAATAAATAAATAAGACCATTTACGGTCATGACTATCGGTACAATGATCGCCGAGTCAACATCCCACATGTCGACAATGTCGTGAGCCAGGTCCAAATATTTAATTTGTTTATCTTTTTCGGCTTTCACGAAATTCTCGTCATGGGGTATGGTAACGTCGATGATCATTGCAAGGCGCTCTAATCGGTCTATCACCACTATGTCCGGCTTGCTAGCCACAATAGTTCTGTCAGTAATGATAGACCGATCCCAATACAGAGTAGCACGACCATTTTCAAGAACTGGGTCGGCCACATACCTGTAGTATGGAATTTCAGAATCGACAAGTTGGTAATTTAAAGCAAGTTGCTGGTGGACAATCCTGGCTACTTGGTTGTGTCTATAAAAATATTCGCCGTTGGCAAGACGAGAACAACCGGGCACTATATGTCTGAGCGACTCACCAGGCTGGTGATATGCCCGACATATGTCGACCGTCCCATCCCTCAGAATATACTGCCGGTAGTTGTTCGTCATGATAACTTCGTCCATAATTACAACCACAAAATCTTCTGTTTCGGCGAAAAGATCGCCAAAATGCAGCCAGGACACCGATGCTGAAAAATCTACGTCGGGCCCATGCAAGGCCCAGTAAAATCGTCCATGCAGCTCTTTACCTTTCCATACCTCCCTGCGCTCTTCTGCACCAACTACGACAGGTTTCTCTTTGGCCAGACCCAGCGGGGTAAGCCTGCTGTTTACACCGACCACATCTCGTTGCACACCCGCGTCAGTGTGGAGAAAGTATTCTCTGAGATTGCACACCTCGCGATTGTGGAGGGTCATGGCACTTAGGAAGCAATGACCCCACACTTACGCGGAATATACAATCTCATCACCGACGAACGCGGGTGATGCATCCGGTATGTCGTGAGCAGATAGCGAACTCTCCGATCCAAGGCGTCCAATTCTGTTTGAGTCCATCTGAGTATGCCGAAGGAGTACATTAAGACTGGCATGGCCTAACCGTTACAGGCACGCACCATATTTCCGCTTGATAAAAAGCTTTTTAAGATTTTCTTCAGGCGGCCAAAGAAACGTACCTGCAACGCCTGTTTCATGCCCGCGTCATCAATGCCTAATGCATGCGATATACCCAGATATTTGTAGGTTTCGGTTGCAGAGAGAAAACTAAGTTGTGTGAAATCTGAAAGCTCACACTCCTGCATCGCTTTACATGCATGACCGCACATTTATCCACACCGAACTCCATCCTAATTGAATTACTAAAGTTTCAGTTATCTTTAGGAACTCAGTTAATTGGAGGTAAGTGGAGGCAAATAGTTTTAGGTGATCCATGAAAAGGAGGTGAGAAATAACCTGACCTCTACTCTGCAATCGATAGCCTAGCCCTGAACTTTCGAGCAAAGTGCTCAGCGGGTTCAGTGCTTGGCAAAACCATAGTGGACTCAAACTGTTGCCTTGGAAAATACCTCGCTTGATCTTTATAGGTACGCCATACCCGCAAGGCTGTCGGCATCCTGGATAGCGTAGCACCGTACTCCATTGCCCCATATATCAAGAGAGCGCATAGAATTGCATCTACTTTGTACAACTCCAGCACCCTCAAGAGCCAGAGTACAGAGTCGTAGGCCTTCTTATAGTCTATCCAGCATGTCGCCAGATTCTTTCGACTACTTCGAACCTGTTGGCTAATGGCCATGTCGATAAGGAGTAGCTTCTTAGTACCACGTGCCAGGTTTATTATTATTATTATTACGCCTTTCAAAGCCTTGATCTTCGTGTAGGTAATAAAATTTCACTCTGTAATATACGCTCGCAGGGTGAATGACAGGTTTAGAGGAGAGTACAATTTAATCGCACTTTAACGCTTATGAATCTAAACTTCACTTTTATGTGATTTCAATATTATTTGATACGCCCATAGAATTTAAAGGTCATATACATTTAGACTGGGTGAATATAATTTATAATATGTCTGACGTACTTAGAGAAAGATTAGAAAATATACCATAATCCAAAATAATGCCGTGGATCGTGTGTATCGTGAATGAGCAGGTTACAAGGGTATTTATAAGTTATACTATGTATACTATACTTGTTATAAACTCAACTAATTGTAGAATTAGAATATAATTTAGTCCTTGTTTTGTAGTAACGTCGAACGTGTTAACACCAATATTCAACAACAATTTGCTAACAAGCGGCCTACGGAAAGCAGGTTTGCAACATTGCATGTTGGTGGAGGAATGAACGGCAAATTGGATGAGGTATGTCAGATGATGGATGATAGAAACAAAAAGAAAAGGATGTGACACCACCAAGCATGGTGCATATACGGCGTATTGGTCTGGGGTAGATAGTACCACCAGAACCTGTAAGGGAGTTGGTGTAGTACTGTCAGCGCGAATGAATGAGTGCGTAAAAGAGTTTGAATGTGTAAATGCTAGGCTACTGTGGATGAGAATGAAAGTAGGACTTACTCGTCTCTTTATTGTGGGGGTGTACGCCCCGGTCAATATAGTTACGGGTATGTCACAACATGAGCAAGACGAAAGGCAGGAGTTTTGGGAGAGTTTAAGAGAGATTTTGAGGAACTGTAAGGATAATGAAAGATTGATCTTGTTAGGGGATTTTAATGGATGGGTGGGAGAAAAGCGAGATGGATTTGAAAGGGTGTTAGGTGCATTTGGTGATGAGAGTGTGAACGAAAATGGAAAAGCACTGCTTGAGATTTGTTTGGAGTGGACCCTTTGTGTGACAAACACCATGTTTGATCATAAAAGGATACATATGTATACGCGAGAGGCGAAAAATGTTAGAAGAAGTATGATTGATTTTGTGATAGTAGATGAACGATTGAGAAAGAATGTGTTGGATACAAGAGTATATCGAGGGATCGGGATCCACACAGACCACTTCTTGGTGTTGAGCCGGATAAGTGGGCTCTTTAAAGGATGGCGACACCGAGAGCGTAATGAAAATAGGGTCTTGGAAAGAATAAAAGTAGAAAATCTACAAGAGAAAGATGTGAAAGATGAGTATAAACGAAGATTGATATCAAGATTTGAGAAGTTCGATGGCATAAATGATATGGAAGAATTATGGCAGGCCTTTAAAGAAGAGGTAGTATGTGTAGCATCTGAAGTATGTGGTATGATCAAGAGAAGGAAAATACGAAAGGTTAAAAATACATGGTGGGACAAGGATGTACAATCAGCAGTGTCAGAGAAGAAGAAAGCTTGGTCAGATTGGTTGGCTGCCAGAGCAAATGAAAGAATGGGAAAAGCAACGAGTGTAGACATAGGTGGAGCAAAAAAGGACTTTGTTAGGTCAAAAAGAATAGTGAAAGAAATGGTTAAAAGGAAAAAAGAGAAAAAGAAAGATGAGTTTGATAGCAGATTATCTGACGATTTCCAGAGAAACATTAAGTTTTTCTGGAAATCCGTTCGTGCAGTTCGAGGAAGAAATCAATCCTCAAAACACACATCCACAGAGACGAGAATGGAAGTATAGTAAATGGTGAATTGTGCGTGCTGAAGAGATGGAAAGAGTATTTTGAAAGTTTATTTGAAAGAACGGCGATAGAGACACCGATAGCTGAAGTGAATTGTAATAATAGCAATGATGAAAGCGTTATTGGCGTGGATGAGATCGTGAAGGCACTGGGAAGTATGAGAGTAGGTAAGGCTGCAGGATATGATAGGATTACAGTCTAAATGCTGAAGGCTGGACAGGGCATCATAGTTGGTCAGTTGCAGCGGTTATATAACTTGTGTTGGAACACCGGTCGAGTACCTAATGACTGGACCACAGCTGTAGTTGTGCCTCTTTATAAAGGAAAAGGCTCGCAACAAGACTGCAAAAACTATAGAGGCATTAGCCTTCTCAGCATTGTTGGCAAATTGTATGCAAAGGTACTTATTGAAAGAGTTATGGAAGTAACCGACAAGAAAATATGGGATGTACAAGCGGGATTCCGAAAGGGTATGGGATGCACGGATCAGGTTTTTTCCTTGCGAAACATAGCCGGAAAATTTTTGGCGAAAGGTCAAAAGGTCTATTGCGCATTCGTGGATTTGGAAAAGGCTTACGATAAAGTGGTGAGGAATTAAATATGGTCGGTGCTGTCAATGAATGGGGTGAACAGTAGCCTCATTTGAGCTCTGAAATCCCTTTATGAGGATTTAAGAGCTTGTGTGAGGATAAACGGGGCATACACTGACTGGTTTACCATCGAGAAAGGTGTTAGACAGGGATGTGTTGCGTCGCCGTGGCTGTTTAACCTCTTCATGGACAGTTGCTTGCAAGATTTAAAACATAGTGACTGCGGATTAAGGATGAATTGGTTACTCGTCAAATGCCTCCTTTATGCTGATGATCAGGTTATACTTGCATCTTCAACGGAGGAGTTGCAGGAGATGGTAACAATCATGCATGGTGCGTTAGAAAGGAAAGGAATGAAATTGAATGTAAGTAAAACGAAAGTTATGGTTTTTGAAAAGGAGGAATGCGTTACGGCTTGTAATGTTTTGATCGATGGACAGCGAGTGGAACAAGTGAATGAGTTTGTTTACTTAGGTACCTACGTTGTTTACAAGAGATGGTAAGAATGAAGCAGATATTGAAAGGAGAGTTAATGCAGGTAATAGTGTTAATGGAGCTCTGAAGGCGTTTATGAACAGTCAAAACGTGTCCAAAAAGGCACGTTTGGCTGTACATAGAGGTGTGTTAGTGCCTACCCTTATGTATGGTAGTGAAAGTTGGGTATGGCGGAAGAGATTTGAAAGTAGAATAAATGCTGTAGAAATGAGAGCACTGAGAAGTATGTGTGATGTGTCTTTGACCAACAGAGTAAAGAATTGTGTAATACGAGAGCTGTGTGGGGTAAAAGAAGATGTAGTGACAAGCATTGAGAAAGGCATGTTAAGATGGTTTGGGCACATGGAGAGGATGGATGACGATAGACTGACAAAGAAGATATATCAGGCTAGTGTGAATGGGACAGGACAAAGGGGAAGACCTAGGAGAACGTTCTCTGACCAGATTGGAGACATCATGAAAAAAGGACAAGTCAGAAGTACCCTTAACAGAAGAGCATGCATGAGAAACTTGATGGGAGTGAGTGAAGCAAGTGAGGTATGTCAGGATCGTTGCAAATGGCGTTCCGTAGTCTCTGCCTACCCCTCCGGGAAACAGGCGTGAGTCTATGTATGTATGTATGTAATTTGTTAACAATAATATAAATTTGATTGAAATTAAAAAGTACTCCCCTACTTTTTAATTTCAATCAAATTTATATACTTAAATTGGCTTTAAACAAATAAAATTAAGACGTTTAGTTTCTATTTTGACATACATATCAACGATGTACTGATGATATAGTTTACCACATCTCAAGATATAATTTTGTTCTTGTGGACGAACCATCAATCGATACGAATAAAAATTCATGGCACTAACTTTTTTTTGTACATGTAGACCTGTAAATAAGTACAAAATGTGACTTTAGAAAATTATTATTATACAAATGAAATTTCAACACACTGAAAATAGGTAAATTATTTACCTGTTCGTGGATCAGTCATTGGAATATTAGCATGGTAGCCATCGTCACCTTTCCAATGCAATATTGGGTATTGTAATGCATCATAACTACGATGAAGTTCCAAAACCCGTTGCAATTGCTCATTTCTGCGATGAAGTACAATATCACGGGATTGAAACTGATCACCAAGAATTACAATTGCAACCTCATCAATCGTCGGTACATTGAATCGCCTTGCATGCTCTCCAAAAATTTTGAACAATTGAACTAATGCGTTATGCTGATGGAAAAACCTATGTAGCTCACGAATAATTTCTCGTCTTGTATTCGAAACAATTGCACAACGTTGATCCAATTCACGATTTTCATCACCAATAAAATAAATTTGCAAATATTTATTTTCGGGGCATGGCAATAGCGATCCAGCTTGATGATAAATCTGGCCCTGAATCTATAACATGTATGCAATTTTAGTTAGATCAGAATTTTTACAACTATCGAATACTTTATGACTCAGATTGATATAGACATTATAATTACCTTAAACGTCGGCATAAAACTATCTCTAATAATTTTAGTAGCACCAAAAGAAGTCATTTATTTTTTTATATATATTAGTATTAATTTATTTACTCGGCCTGCGAGAATACCAGCGTTGTAGTTTATACTGCAACAATAGCTGACGCAGCGCCTTATTTGTCCTCCACGTAACGCCACCATTAATAATGTACCTACTAATATCTTTAGTGTATAGGTCGGTTTATGAAAGATGACCACTGCGCAGAAATCATTTTTTAGGTCCCCGTGGAGGTGCGGGGTGAGGCGCGGGTGGAATGCCAATGGCGTGGCTCCGTTCTTGACGCATTCCCTAAATGCGTCAAAAATTGAGCCACGCCATTGGTGCAAAATGGTACATATGCGCGACGGCCGCCATTTGTGGTCAACTTTCGTGAACCGATCTATACCTGTAGTTTAAGTTTATTTGTTTGTTAAGTTTATTTTTAAGTGTTTCTTATGTTTGTGTGGAGGTGCAAATAAAACATTTTCATTTTCATTTGAAATGCCGAATTGTATTGTTGAATATGACTCAAAAAGAGCTTCGACGTTTGACATGTCTCAAAAATCAATAAATACAAAGGTTCGGGTGGCGTTTCTAATGCTGGCAATCTCACTTTGCCATTAGGACAACACATGCCAGGCGTTTCACCTGGAAATTTAGCTGCATCACAATGTGGACATATTGCGTCCATCATTCCAATGTATCCGTACATACTATAATCAATCTGACTCTTGTAATTAAAAGCAGCACGCATAATTTCAGCCAAAACAGCACGACGTATTCGTGATCGCCGTGCAAGGTTCTGTACAGGTACAGGGTCAACAGATCTATTTTGTGCATTACGTTCACGCTGTGATGCATTAGCTTGTGCACGTTCATCTACAGTTTGTGATCGTCTTATGCCCGGTTTCTGGGGTACTTTTATCGGTGGTTTATCTATCCGTTAGCGTTATTGGTTCGATAACTCAAGAAAGTGCGTTTCTGAACAACGCGTCACAACATAAACTCCAGTTAACCTTAGTTAAACTTAACCGACCAATGTTCGGCGTATATCGGTTCCATAACTTTATTTGAAGTTTGACTTTTGTCAAACGTTTTGACGCATTATGATATTATTATAGTAAAATAACGAGCAACTAGTTGTTTACTCCTGAAAAAAACATATAAGATTTGAAAATCTAGTTTAAAAATCTAGTTTAATGAACAAATTAACATAGTTAAATAAATTTTCAACACGTTTTTTATAACAGATCCATCTAGTGGCGGAAAAAGAACTACGTATTGGTTCAATAGTTATGGAACGCTCCAATGGGCATTCAGAAACGCAGTGTCAGTTAACCAACGTTTATCCTTTCCATAACTTTAATGAATCAATAACTGTTGAGAGTATATTATAAATATAGAAGTAACTTATAAATTCAAGACAAAGACAAATATCACCTCAGTCTGCCGTGAACACGAATCCTGTAAAGAATTCGAAACGTCGGCTAGTAATAAAAATGTAGTTTCTAGATCTTTCGGTTTAAATGTAATAACAAATAACCAGTGAAACCAATATAACGCAATAAAATCCGTAAACTGTAAATTAATTTCAATGTGTAACATTCGCGTAAACCCAAGAAAATATTATGTTGAGAGTATATCTGGGAACTTCAGAAACTGGGCATTAGTAATGCCATATCATTCGCAATACGCGTTCGCTGACCTATATTTGCTCGTCTGGCTCGTGGCATTTTTCCTTTATATAAAAAAAAACCGTTAGTATGAATGCACTCAACAATTATGTTTCAATATAAACACAAAGCAACAATAATTATTATCGCTGAAAATTTGCTTTATCTTTTTTTTTCTTTATCGAAGCACGTCCAAAATGAAATGTCCGCATGAATGACATAACAACATGAAAAAAAATTAGTTTTAATGTGACAGCAAATTCCCTATCTCAAAAAAGTTTTAATACAAAATGATCCGCCATTTATTGAATTCATTTATTACAAAAAATGTGATAAATGAAGAACCACTCGACAGATTTTAAGCAAACTTCACATAAACCATCTATTAAATATGCATACATACATTTAAACCGAATGATCTAGAACTACGGTCTGTTTGAGCAGTGGCTGGAATTCAGACCATTTCGCCTTCTTGGTGTTGTAAACGCGCGTTGTTTGGGGCCTTAGTGGTTTTAGGGTCCCATTCAGTCGCAGCGTGAAGGTTATTGCGTTGTGGTCCGATGTTGTTAAATTCATGTTCACTCTCCACTCCTCAATTTTACCCAGCAGGTTCTGGCTGCATGCTGTAACATAAACGATGCTGGTGTATAGCCTGCCTCTTCTGTCTGTTTCGAAAGTTGGTGTGTCGCCGATGTTTAGAATGTGCAAGTCCATCAAGAAACGCGCTCTATGCGGCTCCTCTCGCGTCTTCGGTTCGTGACCACGGTTTCTGTAAAGAAACTGAAACTTCGCCTAATTAACGTCGCCTAAATATATAATTAATCGGTAGATATGTGAAAAACTTTGGTTTCTGACTGTCTGACAGACAGGTAATGCACAGCCGAAACTAAAATTTGGCATTTGGGGTGTACTAAGAAGGGATTTCAGAAATTCCCAAGCGATCAGAAAGAAACGGTTAAAGTAAAAAAAATATATGGTGCGAGCGTAGCTGTGGGCATAGTCTAGTTTGTAATCATCATCATATCAGCCAAACGACGTCCACTGCTGGACATAGGCCTCCCCCAAGGTTCTCCACACAGACCGGTCTTGAGCCGCCCGCATCCAACCGCCTGCCGCGATCTTGACGAGGTCGTCGGTCCACCTTGCGGGGGCCTACCTCTGCTGCATCGTCCGGTACGTGGCCGCCACTCCAGAACCTTTCTGCCCCAACGGCCATCGGTTTTTCGAGCTATGTGCCCTGCCCACTGCCACTTCAGCTTGGCTATCCGGAGAGCTATGTCGGCGACTTTGGTTCTACTGCGGATCTCCTCATTTCTGATTCGATCTCGCAGGGAAACTCCAAGCATAGCTCTCTCCATCGCCCTCTGAGTGACCTTGAGCCTTCTGATAAGGCCCATAGTGAGCGACCACGTCTCTGATCCGTAAGTCATCACTGGCAACACACACTGGTCAAAGACTTTCGTCTTGAGACACAGCGGGATATCGGACGAGAAGATATGTTGTAGCTTACCGAACGCTGCCCAACCGAGTTGGATTCGACGATTGACCTCCTTCTCGAAGTTGGACCTACCTAATTGGACTACTTGTCCCAGGTAGGTATACTTGACGACAACTTTGAGCGTAGAGTTCCCAACCTGAATAGGAGCAGGTACAACATGTACGTTCGACATGATTTTCTTCTTGTCCATGTTCATCTTAAGACCTACTTGTTGGGAGACTCTACAAAGGCCATCGAGCATTGTGCCTAGGTCTTCCATGGTCTCAGCCATGACTACGATATCGTCTGCGAATCGAAGGTGAGTGATGTACTCGCCGTTGATGTTGCTGCCGAGTCCATTCCAGTCCAGAAGCTTGAAAATATCATCCAGCGCAGTGGTAAACAGTTTCGGGGATATGACATCCCCCTGTCTCACCCCTCGCTGGAGTTGAATAGGTTTCGAACTCTGGTCCTGGAGGCGGACTGACATAGTGGCGTTTTCATACAAACACTTCAGCACTTCGATATATCGGTAGTCAATCCGGCACCGTTGGAGAGACTGTAGCACCGTCCAGGTTTCGATCGAATCGAAGGCTTTCTCATAGTCCACAAACGCCAAGCATAGGGACTGGTTATACTCCTCGGACTTCTGTATAACCTGTCGCAGCGTATGTATGTGGTCTATGGTACTATAGCCTTTACGGAAACCGGCTTGTTTGGGAGGCTAGAAGTCGTCTAGCTTGCTCTCGAGACGATTCGTGGGTCATCAGGAATCGTCTCGAAAACAGCTTGTAGACGTGGCTCAGAAGTGTGATGGGTCTGTAGTTCTTTAAGAGGGTTTTATCCCCATTCTTAAAGAAAAGCACCACCACACCTCTTTGCCACGCCTGTGGCGTTTTACCCTCGAGAATGACGGAATTAAATAGCTTCCGGAGGGCTTCTCTAGCGGGTGCACCGCCGGCCTTCAGAAGCTTGCTTGTAATTCCGTCATCACCCGGCGCCTTGTTGTTTTTGAGCTGTTTAAGAGCCACACTAATCTCGTGCATGCTGACGTCCGGGATATCTTCGGTATAGTGTCGGGTCAATCCAGCTCTAGGGTCTGACGCTGGAGTGCTTGCGGGTTGTTGCGTTGTCGTGTATAGCTGTCCATAGAACCTTTCGATCTCCTCCAAGAGCTCAGGCTTGGACGATACGATTCTGCCATCTTCCGTCTTCAGCTTTGTCAGCTGACTCTGCCCAACAGACAGATCCCTCTGGAACACTTTGGAACCCTTATTCTGCTCGATCGCCTCACGAACACATTTTGTGTTGTATTGGCGGAGATCGCGAGTCAGAGACTTAGAGATCTGTCTGTTGAGGTGCCGATATTTCGGCATGTCGTCGGAGGATAGCAGAACCATCTTGCGCCTTTCCTCTAACAGCTCGAGGGTCGGATCCGAGATCTTGCTGATTCTCTTGCTTTTCTGGGTCTTAAAGAATTTAGCCCCTGTTGTATGGACAGCATCCACGAACCCGTTACTGTACACGTCCACATCTACGCATTCCCAGCCCAGGCATTCGAAACGGTTCTTGAGTTCGAGCTGAAAGCTCTCGGGGTTTTGGATATGAACCGGTGCCGGTAGTTTGTAATAATACTGGTGAAATTTCGTTCTTGTATTGTTGGATTCAAAGTATTAAAATAGACATAGATGGCAATGCTCAGTGCCCGATCATGTTTTTTTGAAGATTTAATGCTTAATTACAATGATATAGGGTAGCATGTTTACAGGAGATGGAAGATGTGACGGAGATATTGAAAGGAGGGTGACTGCGGGAAACTGTGTGAATGAACGGTCAGACTGTGCCACAAGGGGCGCGACTGGCGGCTCATAATGGTGTACTCGTATGGCAGAAAAAGCATGAAAGCAGAATTAACGGAGTTGAGATGCGATCACTGCGTAGTATGTGAGGGGTGAGACTGAGATACGAGAGCGATGTGGTCTGAAAAAAGATGTTGTGACGAGAATTGAGAAAGGAATGCTGAGATGGTTTGGGCATGTGGAGCGAATGAGCGAAGAAAGAATGACGCAGTAAATATATGAGGCAAACGTCTATGGGCAAGTCGCGGTCGACCTCGTAGGACATTCGTCGACCAAATTGGTGACGTTCTGGAAAACGGAAAGGTCCGAAGTTCCAAGAACCGCCGAGCATGTATGAAACAATGAAGCGCGTGAGGTTTATAATTATAGAAGCAAGTGGCGTTACGTTGTGTCTGCCTACCGCGACGGGAAAAAGGCGTGAGTATATGTATATTATATATGTATGGGTACTTAATTTTTTATTTATTTATTGTATTTATAGACTCACGCCTGTATCCCCGAAGGGGTAGGCAGAGGTGTAATATTACACCCACATTTCGCCATGAATTTTTAGGTCCCACGTAATAGGGGGCGAGCCTATTGCCGTACCGGGCACATTACCAGACTCCGTGCTGCTACTGAGGATTTCCTAATGGAAAAACCCAATAACACTTTGCCTGACCCGGGAATCGAACCCGAGACCTCCCAATCCCACGCACACATTTATGCCGCGAGGCCAACGAGGCAGTCTTAATTTTATTATTAAAAAAATATTATGTATTCAACAATAATGTAATAAAAAAATAATAAATCGAATAAAAATGTTGCATTCAAAGACAGATTTCAGATTTCCGTGGGATCTCCACCTTGTCGTGGTGGGGGGGCTCAGTAGCCGTGGGTTTCAGGTACACCCACGGTGAATCTAAGCGGGATCCCGGGAGGGGACGCTCCACGTGGGCTTGGGTGAGGCCTGCGTAGGATGCGTCCCAAGGTGCGGGTGCGGGGGACAGTTCTGTCTGTCCCTCGCAGTCGGGTGCGGTCGCGGGAAGAGAGGCGTGTCGGTGTTGCGTTGCCGTGCGCCCCATCTCCCGCGACCAAATGGGGGCGCACCATTGGTTGCGTCGCGGTGGGGCCACAAAGGAAGAGGAGATGCGGTGTTGCGTTGCCGTCCTCCCTATCCTCTGTGGCCGGTAGGTGTTTTGGCGGCGGAGCCCAACACTTTCATCCGCCGCCAAGGGGGTTTTATTCGGGGCCCGCCTGACCATCTGGCGGGCCAATACCCGTCGGTGGGTAGCGACGAATGTTTCGGCGATACCCTCCCCTCCGACACTCCTGGACATGAGGAACACGGGTTGGTTTTTAGTCAGTAAGAGTCTGACAGTCCCCTTCGCCCTTCCCCCAGGGCGGAGGGACTCCATGAGGATTGGCCAACGCGACACCAAAAAAAAAATAAAGCCTTTCGTATATATGTATCTAATGTATAGTATCGTGTTGGGTTTACGCGAATGTTACACATTGAAATCAAATTACGGTTTATGAATTCTATCGCGATAGCTAATAAGACCCACCTTCTACAAGTCGAGCGGGCACAAAGAGCTGTCTTGAAGGTAATGTCATTCAGGCCATTTAGATATCCCACTGCAGCACTCTACTCGGAGAGTAAAGTTCTCACGGTAAGACAGCTCTTTGTGCTCCACGCTGTACTTCGGAAACATTCCACACTGAAGTATGACGCTAATATCCCAACTCAACGACAGCATTACCAGGTGTGTCCAACATGGAAAGCCCGGTACCACAGCACAATTAACACGTAACACTCAGTGACACACATAACATAGGTAATTTATTTTGTATAATTGATAGCTAAAGTCAATTGGATCAAAGTAATATGAGAGAGCCCTGATATCCACAACACAAGTTTATTCTTATCGTGGATATCGGAGTTCAACTTAACACTATTGTTGTTATGTTATCAATTGTTGTTATTGTTATGTTAGTGTAAGTGTTATTGTACAAACTTTTGTCTCAATAAGTTACTTATTTTATTTTTTCTATTATATTGGATTTAGTTAAGTTACATTAAAAACGAATGACCTAGAACTACATTTTTGAATTAGTTTTTAATTAGGCGACTAAATATATTATGTTTATTGTAGAATACATAAGGTAACAGTCTATGAACAGTAGTGTTCTGGAGCTATAAGGCATAACCAAGACAATTTATACGCTCAGTTGAATTGGCTGCAAGGTCTTGAATCAAATAACGATACGGCCACAAAGCGAAGCAAGTTATGGGATTGTGTGCTCTCTGATCAATGCATTGATGCTGCATATAAATTTGCTTTGTATCTACAAAGCTGTTAAGATGTTCCACTTTGTTGGTAGCTGTCAGTTGATAAGTCTATTCTATTACCTAGATATGACGATAGACCTAGGTACCTACTTGTACCTTATTAGTACCCTTATCAGCAGGTTATGGTATCTTTTCATAGTTATCGATGTGAGAATTTACCTACGTTTTGTTATGATAGAAGTAATGCGAACTTATTTATTTATTTAAACTTTATTGTATACCAGTATCAACATAATAGAAAACTTATATATTAGGTAAAGTACAAAGGGCGGCCTTATCGTTTAAAGCGATATCTACCAGGCAACCTTTGGATGGAGATATTGGTTAATATATTAAAACACGGTACAGGGCTTATGTTTTGCAACTACGCTCAAACAAATGCTTTTTAAGATGTTTTTTTCTACAAAATACTTACCTGAATACCAAAACAGAACGTATCTAGCTGGTACAACCACATTTATATGGGAGGTAATGGTTTTGTTTTCCATTCCAGATAAAGAACGAAAACCGTGACCAGAAAACGTTTGCTTCAGTCATTTAATTAATTTTACCAAGGTTTCCAATTTTAAGAGCCATCTTTACTTGTTTTCCACCAGTAAATTACAACCAATGGGAAAACAATCCCCCGTATCGTCTTACAATTTGTTTCGAGAACATTCTGTTTGCAAAAGGAATGGAGTCCAGCTAAACGTTGGAGGTAGTTTATTGAACAACGTGATAGGAATTCAATTGGTGGGAAATTCAATTGGCCTTTAACAAACCCTGTTTGCTTGTGAAGTCAAATGTTAATGTAATTAAAGTAGTTTAGGAGTTATGATGGCGACGGTGTTGTTCTTCGTATTTTTGTTCGACGGCCAATGCACCTAGTTGCTTGATTACAAGATGCCACGGAAATTAGTTGATGGCTTGTCTTTCGATCTTTGGAGAAGTCTTGGATTTCTGTAATTGTTTTAGCTGGTTGGCTAGAGTACAAATAAGAACAAATTCTTTGATTGAAAATATACTAATACATGAATTAACACGTTCCCGGACAAGAATGCTATAGCATTCGTATTGGACGATTTAATTGTGTCGCGGATGCTATAGCATTCCAAGTTTATTGAGTTTTTTTGGCAGTTATGCTTAGGCAGTTGCTTTTTCCCTCTAAAATATAGGTAGTTTATTTCTTAATGTCACTGCTGACGAAACCACAGATCGGTTACTGCCACATGAGACCTTTTCTGCACACAAAGAAAAAACAATGGTTACTCCTCCCCCTACACCTCGCCGGGCGAACCCCGCGTGGTAGCGTATGCTATAGCAGGCGTCAAATGTATTGAGATCCATTCAGTGTAGCGGCCACTGCCGCACGTAGTGGTCATCAGTGCGTTGTGCATTTTCGTTTCGCGCCAATATATTTTAAACATCGTAAGTTCAATTATTTCTATGTTTTCTTTTGTTTTTTGTTATTATGATGCTATTTACAAGGTATTTCAGAAGTAAGATGTTAAACTAACCAGGTAATAACGCTAGATAAGTCGAAAAATAAACCTAATTCGCATTATTTACATTCACAAATGCCGCCCAAAAAACGTCCTCAACATTTCAAAATAACAGACACAGAGCAAATTCAGAGGTTATTTGAAGGAGTTTCAGATGATTCTTCGGCTCCTTATCTAGAAAATCCTATGATGAACGAGAGGAAAGCCAAAGAAGATCTCAAAGTAGTCGTCTGCTATAGCATACGTGTCACACGTGATGGTGCAGGTTGTTACGCATCGTGACGGAAATGCTAGAGCAATCGCAAAAATCCCATACAAAAAAATAGTGCTAAAGTAGGGTAACTCACTGCCCGGGCACGTGTTAAGAAGTAATTTTGTTACTTGTCCGTCTACTTATCTATCCGATACGACTTACAACTCTTGCTAATACTCTAGGTATTTCAAACTAGAAATACTAAAAGGTCCATGTTTTCTTGGGTAACGCTGATATTTATCGTTTACCTTTACTCCAACCAAGACGCCAACTTAATATAACTATGTGACAAATGAATTTCAATGTAGGTATATTGTCAAATAAAAATTAAATTTTTTAATATATTTGGCAAGCAGCACGGAATCACAGCGAAAATAAAGGAAATGATCGACGAAAATTATTATAGGAAGTAGCATTTATTTTATATTTTTAATTCTCACTCATTGGAAATTTATACATATCTGTATATTTGAAATTTTGCGTTCCTGGCTGACTGACAAACATAACACAGCCAAAACTTTTGGGCATCAGATGCTGAATGTTAGCATATATTTGCCTTGGGGACCGTAGTGGTGTACCCATTACGAAAGGTTTACCCAAAACTCCCATGGGATCGAGAAGAACCGCTTATTTTTTAAATACAATGTGCGGGCATCGCTGCGGCACCCTCTAGTAATACATAAAGCAACATACAATATCGTCTATTGCTAGATATTTTCATCAGTTTTTATTTATTTTATCGGATTGATATCAACAATTTGGTAAGACCATTAAATACCGAATGTGTGACAGCAATTGACTGAGCTCAACAAAATTACAACTCAAATTCATCATCATCAACGTCATCAACAGCCCTATGTACTGTCCCACTGCTGAGCACGGGCCTCTTCTCACTATGAGAAGGGTAAGGCCATAGTCCACCACGCTGGCCAAGTGCGGGTTGGCAGACTTCACATGTTTTTCGAGAACATTATGGAGAACTCTCAGACATGCAGGTTTCCTCACGATGTTTTCCTTCACCGAAAGCAAGCGATAATTAACAATTTAATACGCACTTAACTCCGAAAAGTCATTGCTGCGTGCCGTGGATTCGAACCCGAGACCCGCTGCGTAGCAGTCTGTCGGTCTCTCCACGTGGCTATCGCTGCTTTTTACATTAATTTAACTCAAATTAATTACATTAATTTAACAGCAACTATACATCATAAGAGATATGATCTAGCGATACAGGGTGCATTAAATCAAATCGGGGACAGCCTTCACGTCACTATACATCAAAATACGGACAGACGGACATATCAGCGAACGCAGCCGGACACAATGACATCAGCTTAGTTAGACTTTGGCTACAGATCACATTCTTTGATACGAACCAATGTTGTATCACGTAATGACAAACAGATAGATATGTTTTACTATAGGCTATAAGGATACCGGTTGGGAAGTGAAATTAAGTGACACTAAGCTGACTTCCTGTCTTTCCTATTTGCAGTTCATTAATTGAACTGTACTAGTTAATATTGAATGATTTATTATGTGTGGGTTAGAGCGTCTTATATTAAGTAGTACATGTTTGCATGATGCTACTATCCGCTAGATGTATTCTGTTGTATATAGATACAAGAGAAGACATCTAGCGGATAATAAAGGAACTCCAAAGTTCAAATCACAGATTGTGAAATGCGCTATCCATGTTTGCACGAGACGTGCTACAAGTCATTGTCAATCACATTCACCTTACATGGAAGAAAGGAGGTCTCGTTTAAAAAATTGTTCCCATTCTTTCATACCGTTCTTTTGTACACAACAGCGTAAATACATGCTTATGCAGTTGCCTTTAAACTGAAAGTTCTGAAAATCGTCAAGTCTCACTAAAATTTGCAACCGCATACCTACTCGTCGTAATATAATAAGTATAGTACACCTTTGTAATACGTTGTGAAATATATAAAACATTTTTCATTACTTTTAATTCTTTAACCACTCTTACCAAAAAATTTATACGAATACATGACTATACCACTGATTCAAAATTACTATTTGCTGTTCATCCAAAGTCAACATCCACATATTATTACGGGATTTGAAAGTTTGCCGAAAAACCAGAATCACATTTAATATCTCAGAGTGATTATGAAAGTAGAGGCAGCGATAGCTAGATAGATAGATAGATATTTCCACTAGGAAATACCAACAGACTGCCATGCAGAGGGTATCAGGTTCGAATCCACGGCGCGCACTAATTACTTTTCGGAGTTATGTGCGTATTGAATTGTTAATTATCGCTTTTCCCGTGGCTCGGAGAGCACGTTAAGCCGTCGGTCCCGGTTGACATGAAGATCTTTGACAGTCGTTACAGGGCATCAGTACCTTTTACATAAACTGACACTAGTCCAAACCATGGAATATCGCTATTCCTTCGGGTTGCAGTGGTCAGACAGGCAGTCGCTCTGTGGAAAAGCTAATATTAAGCCAAATCCGGTTAGACTGGCAAGCGGACCTCAGATTGAAACTGGGATAACGCTAAGAGGATGAGTGATTATGAAAGTAGATGTAGAGCGATAATTCGGCATAATTTGAAATGGTTGCGCAATATTTGCTTTCTCTGCCATATTTCATTACAAACACCGCTCTACTAATAATATTATCTCATTATAGCAAAGTTTCGAGAAAACCTATCCAATTATTTCCTCTCGCTTTGCAACTAGTTAAACGAATGGGTTATTAGGTACGGTAAGAAGCATATGGCAACTGTTAATTAATTTTGTGTAATTAACTTGGTAGAATAGTCATTAGTTTGGCTGTGTTTGTTTTCTCATACGATTATATTAAATTGCTTGTTTCTTCATGTGATTTGAGGCAGTATTAGCATAGTTGAGCTGCCAACAAATTGCTACGTAGAGGGTCTTGAGTTCACTGTTTGTATCGATGACTTTTCTAAAGTATACGCATATTAAGTTATTGATTATGACTTGCTAAATTGTAATAAAAACATCGTGAGTTAACCTGCTTGTTGAGAGTTCCCTATAATGATCTCAGAGGCCATGTGAACTCTACCAACTAGCATTTAGCGAATGTTCAGTAGTGTACTTAAAAAAATCTGAGCAGTTAAGTGCCTAGCATTGGGAGAGCTTATGAACATTTTACAACCGCACCATAAAAATATGAAATACCTTTATTCAATATACTAACAACAACATTTCCCTCTTTGAAATATCTTTAAATAAATAATAACCTCTCTTCCTATTTATTTTATGTACACTTTATTATTACAAACACCGCTCTACTAATAATATTATCTCATTATAGCAAAGTTTCGAGAAAACCTATCCAATTATTTCCTCTCGCTTTGCAACTAGTTAAACGAATGGGTTATTAGGTACGGTAAGAAGCATATGGCAACTGTTAATTAATTTTGTGTAATTAACTTGGTAGAATAGTCATTAGTTTGGCTGTGTTTGTTTTCTCATACGATTATATTAAATTGCTTGTTTCTTCATGTGATTTGAGGCAGTATTAGCATAGTTGAGCTGCCAACAAATTGCTACGTAGAGGGTCTTGAGTTCACTGTTTGTATCGATGACTTTTCTAAAGTATACGCATATTAAGTTATTGATTATGACTTGCTAAATTGTAATAAAAACATCGTGAGTTAACCTGCTTGTTGAGAGTTCCCTATAATGATCTCAGAGGCCATGTGAACTCTACCAACTAGCATTTAGCGAATGTTCAGTAGTGTACTTAAAAAAATCTGAGCAGTTAAGTGCCTAGCATTGGGAGAGCTTATGAACATTTTACAACCGCACCATAAAAATATGAAATACCTTTATTCAATATACTAACAACAACATTTCCCTCTTTGAAATATCTTTAAATAAATAATAACCTCTCTTCCTATTTATTTTATGTATTTTCCTTTCCTACACAAAAGTAAACATTACATAAGTAAGGCGGATATTTGATATAATATACAAAGATCAAGATACAGTGATTCGCGAACATTGAAAGCAGATACACAGCTCATTAATTAAAATAATCCCATTGTTGTTTACAACAAAATCTTAAGCAGATCATGTTGTAAATCTTAATAATTTGATACGATCCCTCAACACAACGTATTCTCGTATAATAAACTTCTTCGTCTTATTTGCGTTGTCGGTGATATGACTGATGGAGTATTACTACGTGATAAAATAAACCAACCAAGAATCCAAGTCGTTAATACTTAACATCTGCGTCTTTTATTGCCGAAGAAATAATATCAGCTAATATATTCGACGTACAAATGAGCCGATTAGGGTAATATCATGGCACATTGTGGGAGAACGCCATGCTGGGATTATTGAAAAGGATTTCGGTTATTCTTATTGATTTAAGCAAGTGTTATGAGAAGATTTGATTAAGAGGTAGTTATTTGTTATTATATATTATCTCTACAACTATTTCTTTTCGACTGTTAGAACGTATCCGTCAGTTATTAAATGATATCCAGTACTTAAAGAGCGTGAAGATAATCAGTTCAACAGAAAAAAAACTAGCTGTGAAAAATCTGTTTCAATCTCTACTGATCGATATTTTATACATACTACAGAAAACAATAAATTTTATAAAAACGCAAATTGTGACTGTGAAGTTTTGTAACACATTCATCGAATTTACACAAGTCTATTTATATATCTTTATATTACCTACAGGCGTTTAAAAACAGATACCTACATCAAAACTTGATCACATTAATTGTTAGCCACAAAACATTTCAACATGCACAAGTCGGCGGCGAGTTGGGATGTAAAAAGTTGGTAAAAATGTCGCCCATACAAAGTCATAATACGGCTTTAAGGTGATTAACTTTACTTTCATAAAACAATTAACAATTGGGGATATAGTTTAAGATATTTATAAGACTTAAAATAATTTAATAAAACTAATTAATATATACAAGAAGTGAAAAAGCTTAAAAATTATAGAAAGCGTCATGAAACTCATCCGCATCGCAGTCAATTGGAAGCGTGCCCAGAAGACTGGCAGCATTACCTCGTTGAATGGCTATGCTTATCTTTTGAGCCAAATATGTGCCAGCCCTCTGGTCACGAGAGGCGTCTATGAGTCTCTTTGCGAGATCTCTAAAAAGTGACCTCGCACTTGGACCCCATGGCCCCAATGTTTCGACCCCAAACGGCTCAAATACATAATCTCCTATTAGATTTACATATTTGCGCCGTTTGAGGGTCTCCGCTGTAGCAGCAGCAGCACCCGCACAACCTGCTGTGCTGGGAAGATGAGATGGCGCAAGGGTATCGACACATGTTGCGTCCCATACCAAAGGCCTACCCAGCTTCCACGGCAGTAACGACATCCCGTCTGGTCTTTTGCCATCGTCGCGTGCCAAGCCTTGAGGTTCAATAAATAAAGGTTTGGGCTAAAAAAGGCCTAAAGGTTTGGGCTGGAACGCCAGCGGTGGCAAGTACACGGCGCAGTATGTCATTGAGGTTGGCGTGTCGTGAAATACGACCCGCGCTCCTGCTGCATGTCAGCCCATGGTGACCAAGGCTATCGACAGCCTAGATAATAGATATTGGGAGCCAAATATTGAAATTTTGAAAGAATAAAGGATTTATCTAATTGTCATTAATAAAAATTTCGCATTTGATTGTAGTCAGTTCTAAGCCTATGGATAAAAATTTGGATTTCAGGAGTGTCAGATCTTGATACACAGTCTCTACGTCACCTCCCAGGGTTCCATCAAATATTTTTGTCAAATATTTTTCTTTCGAAAATAATGCACCTAATAAATTTTTACTTGAACTAGTACCTAAATATACACAAAACATACAAATATACCTATAGAAAAATAAGTTTAATTCATTTAAAACCAATATTCGTCCACCCGAAGATTGTTTCGTAAGCTATAAGTACTACATACATACATAAACTCACGCCTTTTTCCCGTCGGGGTAGGCAGAGACAACGGAACGCCACTTGCATCTATCCTTACAAACCTCACGCGCTTCCTCTACATTCATTACTCTGTTCATACATGCTCGCCGGTTCCGGGTGCTTAGGACCTTCCCGTTTCTCAGCACGTCACCAATTTGGTCGACGAATGTCCTACGAGGTCGGCCGCGACCGGCTTGCCCATACACGTTAGCCTCATATATTTGGTGCGTCATTCTTTCTTCACTCATAAGTACTAAAAAGCTAAAATACCTCTCCTCTCCATATTTAAGCTTAGGTTCTGAATGAAAAGCACAACTCATGTTAGAAACCAGAAAGCAACTGAAAGGATCATGGGCAAAAATGTGTGAAGCCTGGGCTCACCCTCCAATAGAGATGAGACCACTTTGAATATACTTGTAAAGCACTAAATATAAAGATATTAACTCATTTTTGCGGAGAATTCATGAGGTTATTTTGCTATAAATATTTTTCTCCTACCATAAATAAACTATAATCCTGCAAAATATGCTGTTATGGCATTGTAGGTTTTGTTGTTTCACGTCTTTAACTAGTTTTAATTCCGTGTGCAAAGAATACATAAAAAATAAAACAGCTGCTAACAGTTAAAAATATTTTATTGACATTTCAATTAATATCAATAATAATATCGTTTAGGTGACCTGCCGGTGGATTAAATTGTAGGTGCCGAGAGGATACACGAAAACACACAGATAACATACATACACACATAGACTCACGCCTATTTCCCGGAGGGGTAGGCAGAGACTACAAAACGCCATTTGCAACGATCCTGCAGAAATGTTTGATCAAATATTGGTTGCAGCTATGGCCAATAACTTCTCTATAGAGATTTAATTTAATACAGATAACAGTCAAGACTGAAATGGCTAAAGGTTATTGTTGTGTTTATGTATAGTCACGTGCAAAAATAAAATTAGTATTTAATTTGCTTCCTACGTAATCTTTATATAGTCATTTGCACTCCAGTCAGAACCCAATAAATATTAAAACAGACAGCAGGCTCCACTTCAGGCACCCGAAATCACTACACACTCATTGAGAGAATACAATTACCTACAAAGAGGTTTCGGATGTAATCCTTGGTAGAGCGGAGTTATTTAGCCAACTGCCTTCTACAGGTTCAGCTAATCTCAGGAAAGTTGGTACTCATTTCTTACTTTTAGCTGACAAAAAAGCCATACTATACACTATCGTATATTTTAACAAGAAAAGCTGGAATAATTCAGCGAATCAATATATACCAGACACAATGTTTTAGATTGAATGTTTATTAAATTCCTCGCGAGGCAGGAATTATTTCTAGTGCCGACTAGGTTTAAAAATATTTATAATTATTCAAAACTAGTGACCTACCCCGGCTTTGCACGGGTGCAATAGGTTCATATAAACCGTCTTCTTGAATCACTTTATCTATTAAATAAAAATTATTTTTAAATAAAAAAATAACCGACTTCAAAAATCACTAAGGAACTAAAAAGCAAAAAATAATTGGTTTTGGAGCAAAACTTTTTGGAATCGGTGCCAAGCCAAGTATTTCTGATCTGACTATAAAAACTCTAAAATTTTTTATATAATTTTCGTTGTTGATAGAATAGGTAGTTTGTAATAATTTAGTAACTTTTTGCGTAAGGTAATTATTTTTTGCTTTTTAGTTCCTTAGTGATTTTTGAAGTCGGTTATTTTTTTATTTAAAAATAATTTTTATTTTTTGCTTTTTAGTGGTATACTAATAAAAAAATAGTAATAGGTGGTGAGTAGCTACATAGGATAGTGTAGGTGGTACATGACGGGGAGGCCTTCCTTTCGTGCCTCAATTCTGAAATGTAGCATCAAACCTGTACCTTTTTGGCAATTTAAAGTGTCTTTGTTGTTTGCAACTAACTAGCCTAAACACGTTCGTTTCAGTTCCATCATCAGGTCACGGAAATCATCCAGTACCAAAGTGTTTGCCAAGACAAAACAAACGAGCCTAAACTCGATGAGATTGCGTTATTGTATTACAAAGATCGCATGGCAACCTTCCTGCTCTATCATCAGACTTTGGAAAACATTCAGCACTAAAGTCCATGTAAAGACAAATCAAACGAGACCAAACTCAATGGGATTGCGTAACTGTATTACAAATATCCCATGGCTACCTTCCTGCTCCATCATCAGAGTTTGGTAAATAATCAGCACTAAAGTCCATGTAGAGACGAATCAAACGAGCCCAAACTCAATGGGATTGCGTTTTTGTATTACAAAGATCCCATGGCCACCTTCCTGCTCCATCATCAGAGTTTGGTGGACATTCAGCACTAAAGTCCATATAAAGACGAATCAAACGAGCCCAAGCTCAATGGGATTGCGTCTTTGTATTACAAAGATCCCATGGCCACCTTCCTGCTCCATCATCAGACTCTGAAAAACATCCAGTACCAAAGTCCATGTAAAAACGAATCAAACGACCCTAAACTCGATAAGATTGGGTTGTTGTATCACAAAGATCTCATGGTTACCTTCCAGGTCTATCATCAGACCGTGGAAATCATCCACCATCAAAGTCTATGTAAAGACGACTAAAAAGAGCCCAAACTCGACGGCATTGGGTTATTATCGTCAAATCGCTTCAAGTGTGCTTAAAAAATTTGAAGAGTTCCTCCGATTTTTCAGGATTCCATGATCAGATCCTGACCTGATGATCATGGGACCAACTGGGAGGTATACTCTTTCCTTCAAAACAAGAATTTTTAAAATCGGTCCAGGCGTCTTAGAGAAATCGGGGAACATACATAAAAAAAGAAGATTCCGACGAATTGAGAACCTCCTCCTTTTTTTGAAGTCGGTTAAAAACCGCTTCAAAATCCGTTGCGTAGTTTTAGAGATTTAAGCATACATAGGGACAGACAGACATAAGACAGAGTTTGTTTTATACTATGTAGTGATGTATGTAACATATAAAGTGAGAGAAGGCGTATTTACAATCAACTTTATATATGACTGTTCCAGAGAGAAAAGCGCACAAATTAATGACATAATTAAAATATTCACAAGTCTGAATTAAACAACAGTTTCACGAAAATTGTGAGGTAATAAGCAATTTGAAGTGGAGAAGGGTACTTAAAATATATTAAAGTTGTTTATAGTTTAAAATTAACAATATAAAATAAAAATATCAATACCAATAAAAAGATTATACCAATTACCCAATTATTTCGTTTTACGTCAACGTGCTAACGTCATTCTGGATGGTATGGTGGGCTACTAGGCTCAGTGTCCAACAGAGTTATGGCATATGCCATTGGAAAGTATTTTGTTCGTACTAAAATTGTTACTACCAGCATCACCTTCAATTCCATTGCAGAAAAAAGATATGCACTTAAATAGATTTTGTAGAAAAATACAATTGTTAGTCATAAAACTGTTATAGTAACAATATATTCATACTTTAAAATCATTGGCGTAGCTAGCTTTGGTGGCACCCGGGGCGGAAGTTGGCGGTCGACCGTTTTCTTTTTTTTTTGTATCGTCGATACCTAACAATTACGGGCTAACTGCTCCCGAATCGTAGTGCTGAGCTAGTGGCTATGTGTTTTATATGTTTATACATTGTTCTTAAAGTCGAGTTCGGGGTGGCACCCCAAAAAGGGTGACATCCGGGGCGAACCGCCTCCGCCGCCCCCTCTCCCTTCCTACGCCACTGTTTAAAATTATGGTAAACAATAGATGCGCTTGCGGCCGTGTGATGTACAACACTCTCCTTGCCTCTCATGCCTCTCGGACGCCTACCCCGCGCCCGTCTGCTCTCAGTCAGTCCACTCGTGATTCTTTCGGTGTTATCTGAGTGTCCTTAAAACAGGACGGGTTAGAAGTAACCTGAACCGAATCTGAATCTGATGGGAGTGAATGAAGCAAGAGAGATATATCAGGATTGTTGCAAATGGCGTTCCGTAGTCTCTGCCTACCCCTCCGGGAAATAGGCGTGAGTCTATGTATGTATGTTATCTGTGTGTTTTCGTGTATCCTCTCGGTATATACAATTTAATCCACCGGCAGGTCACCTAAACGATATTATTATTGATATTGATTGAAATGTTAATAAAAATATTTTTAACTGTTAGCAGCTGTTTTATTTTTTATGTATTCTTTGAACATGGCATTAAAATAGTTAAAGACGTGAAACAACAAAAACTACAATGCCATAACAGCATTACTTTGCAGGATTATAGTTTATTTATGGTAGGAGAAAAATATTTATAGCAAAATAACCCCATGGATTCTTCGCAAAAATGAGTTAATATCTTTATATTTAGTGCTTTACAAGTATATTCAAAGTCATACATAGTTCATACATTTTTGCCCATGGTCCTTTCAGTTGCTTTCTGGTTTCTAACATAAGTTGTGCTTTTCATTCAGAACCTAAGCTTAAATATGTAGAGGAGAGGTATTTTAGCTTTTTAGTACTTATAGCTTACAAAACAATCTTCGGGTGGACGAATATTTGTTTTAATTAATTAAGCTTATTTTTCTATAGGTATATTTGTATGTTTTGTGTATATTGAAAAAAACGATTAGGTACTAGTTCAAGTAATAAATTATTGGGTGCATTATTTTCGAAAGAAAAATATTTGACACATTTTTCCTCAGGCAGTGGACTTGTTCTATAACAATAGGACTTGAAATTAACCGCAAGATTTCTGACTTATACGCCTTCGTGTATTACTTCGCGTTAGTTCAGGCGATAGTCTATGCTTGTAATTAAAGCTCAAAGTTCCACACCACCAGCATCGACAGTGGGGTCCTGGATTCTAATCCTCATAAACTGAGCTAGCCTAAGTTTTATCTTGCCTTTGTTCGGTAAACATGGTGTGAGTTTCCTAAAGGACTTTGTGGATGCACGTGTATGCGGTCAGTTTCTTCGAGTTTAGAACTTAAGGGACAAACGGACGGGCAATTATCTCTACTTTTTGTTAAAGATTGTTTAGTTAAAGCTTTGTTTGGTATTCGGGTTTGTTGTGCTTTGTAATTGTACATGTCTTTTAAGACTTGTGAACTCTCTGAACGTTTCAAATCCTGCAATAGAGCTCTTGTGAAAAGTTGTCAAATTCCGGCTAAATACTAATCAGATGATTTAAAACCTAAA
Organism: Euclidia mi; assembly: GCA_944739405.2. NCBI lineage: Eukaryota > Metazoa > Arthropoda > Insecta > Lepidoptera > Erebidae > Euclidia > Euclidia mi. Next base: position 46,664,961 of record OX123200.2, on the reverse strand, counting down.
AAATTTGGATATTATGCGCTATATGTAGTATATATAGTCTATTTTGCTTAAACTACAGAAGTCCAGTGTACATGGACGAGGCAGTGGTAAATGAATGTTGATTAAAATTGAATTAGCTGTCTAGGTTAGTAAACAGTAGATCCAACTATATTTAACATTTCGATAACCATTTATGATCATTCTTAATATTCTATCTATCGATGGATTTGACAGCTAGAGATATATATTTTACATATTTTGTATTATGTCACATATATATCTCTAGCAGGCAAATCTATTAATAGTTAATGTTATGTGCATGGTACTACCGACGTTTACAAAGCTACAATTCTAAGCAGTAACACAAAGCTGGCGTTACAAATTCAAAGCTTGATATTGCAGTGTCTGGAGTTCCTAAAACACTCTGACGATCCATCAGATCTTTGCTAATAATATTGTTATTTATGATATTGATGGTTTCTGTGTCATGTTACTAGCCAGTACAATATTGTAGTGTAGAGATTATGTACTGTACAGCTACTGCTGAGTGCTGCCTGCACTCACGCCAAGCTTTAAGTTTGATGCAATTGACAATTAAATAATGTAACCAACAAAGTCTTAATAGTACTCAGGTGATATAAGTTTGAATCTGTACATGAGCAATAGTGCATAAGTAAAAATTAATACTCTTCAATATAACTAGTAGTTATGGTTTGGTACCTGCGCGAGACGGCTATGAAAAAATGGTTAGACAATAGTCTAACCAGTTTTTTCATAGCCGTCTTGTCTCCTGTCCTGTGTTTGTGTGAACGACTCGACCAGGGAAGTACTACCCTTTCACAGAAAATCAACGTAAGGTAACAGTACCTAAATTGTTGCATTTCGTTCGGTGAGTGAGAGTACCGGAGGCCCCATCCCCTATTCCTTCTCCCTCATCCCTCTCCTCCTCCTATCCCTTCCATGCCCAACCCAAAGAGCGGCAACGCACTCGTGACTCCTCTGGTGTTGCTTGTATCCATGGGCGGCCGTAATCGCTTACCTTCAGGCGATCCAACTGCTCGATTGCCTCCTATTACATAAAAAATGTGCGTGAGGCTCTCCTCTGATGATGTTCTGGGTCTACTCTATAAATTCACTACTGTGTCCTCTTCGTCTCTTGGCGGCAGGGTTTACGTGAACAGCCAGCATATTCCGCTTTGACGCCGGTATATATTGAGCCAGTAATTTATGTGAAGGCGAGTGATAAACAAATGCATAAAAGTTATTTAGGAAAGCCACTGATTTAAAGAGGCAGTTTTGGTAAGTAAAAAATTATAAATGGCACGTTTAATAACTAGTACAGCAGTTAAAACTAAGCAGTAAAGTAAACAAAAATGAGTAATAAGAAATAATAAAATGGATCAGTGAATATATAATTGAGCAGAAAAATTATTAAATGGGCGGTAAAAATTATTGAACGAGCAGTTACATGTGGGCTGTAATATATCGGAATTTGTCGGTAAGAAATCGCATTCTAAGCAATTCTATAGACAATGAGATGGTTTAATAAACTGAAGTTGACGGAGCCTTGCTTCTCAGGGCTCCTATTTTCGGATTAAGGGTCTAAAGGGAACCTAACATAATCTATTTAGTTACTTGAATTACAGTCGCACCTAACCCTAGGCACTCGAAAGCATAGGAATGACGCACAAAGGAGAATGACCAAAACTGGGCTATTTTGTGGCACGTTCGCTTCTAAACCATTCATACGTGGAAAATCTTCTTTTATTTTATAATTTTATAAATATTAATTTTGTAAGAGCAAAATGGGGATTTTTAGTTCTAAAATATAAGTATTTGCATTATTCGGAAATAAGAAACATCGCCATTTGCCATTTCGTATTTAAAACTTATTTTGCATATTTCGGCAAATGTTTACAGTTTCTTGCAAACTTCTTAAAATAGGAAAAAATGACAGGTATAGTGCGAATAGTGTAGCTGAATGACAGTTCTAATAACCAAAATAATACCAAAACCTTTTGATATTTTGAAACAGGTGGTGACATATTTTCCATAAATAATATTTATATCCTTTATGCAACATATTACCTACGAAGTAAATTTTGTATTTATCTAAAATATGAGAACATATTTTTATGACACTGGCATCCATAATGACATGAAAACAGTCAATTTGCATAGACTAATATCATACTAATAGTGGTATATTATAACTGGAAAGTCAATTTGCTTTTTCTCGTATGAACGTTGCGTTTGTGTTGCGATGATATTGTGGAAAATAAGTAATTTACCTACTGTGATTTACATTGAGTTGAGCATCCTTTGTAGGCTAAACACGTTTACTGCGTGACTAGTGTGGTTACTGGATTTTGACACAGAACTCTATTGGTAACATAATTACCTATGTCGTCTAGAAGTAAAACAACTAACCGTGGTGAGGATCGCGGTCTTATTAACTGTTCCTTTGCGGTACCTCGGCAGCACGGCACGTCCATTCTTTGGACGAGCTGTCTCATTCGGCGCTCAATATTTTGTCATCATGGATAGTGGCAGTCTATGTTAGTGTTATTTACTTCTCTTCATAAATCTTACAATTATCTCTCCTAACCGAATACTCAGATGGACTTAAACTTCTTTGTTTCAAGAATTGAATGGAGTCTTACGTTTAGAATGCTATACATTAATTGAAGCTGTTGCAACTTCTGAGGTCAAACTTGCACCACATTATGGTATACGATATACAAGCTCCTGCTTCATTGGTATATGATTCATTTGAAGAAGATTTATAATAACAAATAAAATAAAAAATAACATAATAACTGTGTTTCATTTGCCTATATTAAGCATTAGTTTAGTTTTAATGCCAACTTTATAATATAAAGCCCGAAGGAATGAGATTATCTTTTTCCAACTAGCGTCATTGAATTCTCATTAATTGTACCACATGGTATTGAAAATTTTCAGTAAGAAATGTAATATATCAGACTGGAAATACCCCAAACTTATATTACGTACAGGCGTTCAAATATATGTAGCTTTGCTTCGCAGCTCCACTTCTTGTTACAACTATATTCTATACTTCTTATTAGTCTCAAGTATCAAATATATATTAGAGACTTAAAATAGCATACATACATACATATACTCACGCCTTTTTTTCGTTGGGGTAAACTTAAAATAAATGCCGATAATATGATTTAATCATATCGTTATAGTCCTAGCATTATCAAATATATAGAAAAGGTCCTAAATCACTTGCCTGACTAACACCTGATTGCGTAAAGTACGGTTCAGAAAATTTTCCGCTGGAGTCAACGTATTGTCGCCGGTCTTTCAAGTAGGAAGCAAAAAATGACAATGTCTGCGGTGTGCAGCCTACACTAGCCAACTTACTGAGAAGGACGTCATTATCTACGGTGTCAAACGCCTTCTTAAAATCAAAGTAAGTGACGTCGACTTGTTGACCAGCGTCCACTACTGGCATCTAGTGTGTCATCATATCTAACAAGTTGCCCGTAGTGCCCCGCCCTGGACGGAAACCATGCTGTGTGTCGGATAACAGTGCGCATATTTGTGGGTACAGGCTACCGTGAATTGATGACTCGAAGACTTTTGCAGGACAGGACAATACTGCCACAGGTCTATAATCACTGGCAGCTGAACCACCGCTACCCTTCGGCACGGGTACAACCCGGGTGAACTTCCAAAAGTCAGGAAACCTAGCATTCCTTATACAAACGTTGAATAAATGTAGTAACGGTTCCACTAATACCTCTCGACTGTCTTTAAAAATAAACGCTGGAATGCCATCGGGCCCGGCGGAAGACTTGGGCGGCAAGCGTGCAAGGGCACGGCGTACATCGGCGTCGCGCAAAAACGACAAGTGCACCCACGCACCCGGCGCCTCCGCACCACCTGCGATCGCTGCCGCCACGTTCAACTTAGGTGGCTCCGGATTGTAAACCGATTGAAAAAATCGGTCAAACTCGTTGGCACATTCCAGCTCAGATAATGACCGCCCGTCTTTAATTAATTGCCGATTATCCGAGTTACCTCTTCTCGTTCGAATGTACCCCTAAAAAGCTCGGGGGTCCCGTGCCGTGGCATGTAAGTATGTTCCTTGAAGAGTGTAGGGGAGTTCGTAATAAACATTTTATATCGGCTAAATTTACGCGTGCGAAGCAGCGGGCAAAAGCTAGTAAATGTATAAAGTTGGACTTAGTGCCTCAGGTATTTTCTCCCGATCTACCTTATAGTGGTGAAAAGATTTATTTATATATATGTATAGACAAACCTCTTTTAGTACAAATCTTAAAGCATGCAATACCTCATCATTTCATAATAAGTTTGAGAAATAGATCTAACGGATAATTACTTTTCTTGAAACGTTTTATTGCAAGAGATTTAAAGTAATTGCACTGCCAAATGAAAGCGCATAAGACGTCCTCACGCCTTTAATTAGCTCAACTCCGTCAGACTGTGCTGAGTAGGTGACAGCTTTGATTGCTTTTAATTTCTAAATTCTACATATCAAGAGTCATGTTTCACATTTATCTTGAATGTACATTCAAAATAAATAAATCAATGAACATAATGGCATAAACATCCTTTTAAATATATCGACTATCGATGTCGACAATGCAACATATGTCCACAGCACTAAATGCTAATAGTTGACATGAAAGCACGGGGTCTACACGTGAGTGCCTGAGCTATTAATGGCTCAATAAAACTGTATTAGCCGAGTAACGAGCTTTATTTCTTTAATTACTTACTTTGTGACCAGCGTGGACGTGTGAGGAAAGTGAAGTGGCCTCACTTCTATTAGTGTTGCGTATTTTTGAGTTTGGATTAAAAGAGTCCTCCAATGTTTTCGCGAGTCATTGAGCAGAGTCACCTTCGTTAGAGATTTAATTGTTGACAAGCGCCTTGGCAAGTTTTTATGCAATTGACTCCCTTATCCCCTAGGGATATAAAACTATAGCGAACGATCTACTCTCAGCACTACCTAATACACACAAAGAATATTGGCAGTAATTAACCGGTGGTTAGAAGATTCAACAAAGTTCAATAAAACTAAGAAGGAGCTGCACTGGTCTGGCTTAGTAATTCTACTATGTTAAGTAGAATTACTAAGCCAGACCAGTTAGGGTATTTCTCCTCACGGCTTGCCATACCAAATGTCAACTGCCATAATATAGAACCAACCATCAACTATCTAACCAATGTTAAAAATTAAGTGATTAAAAAACATGCAAAGTTGTAGAAAAGGTTTATGTAATGAATACAATTTACACAAGTTACGATTGCGGCCCATAAGGGGCTTTTGATTATGAAAAGTAACTAAAAACCGCTCCTATTTAACTTTAAAACTCCCTCTTTAGAATAATTATTCGTAATATTTTTTTTACAAAATAGTGTACTGTTCATACGTAGGAATTGTGTTTTGTTATAATCAGATGCTACCTTTCCAGAATTCTCATAAGATAGATAGAATAAAAGAAGATAAAATGCGATTTGAGTTTGAATTTATTCACAATTGGTATTCTGCTACAGTTAATTTCATTATATGTAGCTCATTTCAAACATATATTAAATGTTGATAGTTAGATAGTAGACGTCTCGGTGTAATAAGTATGACACCGAGACTAAATTGAAACGGCATTTTGAATAAATATAATGAATAGTGAATGGTTTCAAAATCAAATCGCATTTCTTTTAAATTACACTGTCGATGTCTGTCATACTACTAGAATTGGCCTTTAGAAGCTCACGATTAGTTCTCAATTAATTAAAGCAACATACCAACCATCTCAAGGATTTGTCTGATTGAACATTCGTTGAACAACAAATAATAGGCAATTAGCAAATTTTTGGTACTGGTATTGGATGTTCAATGTTTAACTACTTTCAATAGATTTTATATTACTTCCAATAATAGCAATGGATTCTAACAAGTCTAGGTAGGCCTTGTTGGAGTAATTTCTACAACTAGAGACAATCGCTGTAATAAACGTATTTGGAAATTATGACAATTATAATGGTTGTGGGTGATGTACTGAAAAGTGAGTCACTGGTAAGTAAAATAGGAGACAAGTTAAAAAACTACTCCATTTCGACCGTATTTACACCAGGGGCCAAAGTATACAACATGGTGGGCACACCAAAGGATGTTCTACCGCTACAAACCCCAGGTGTCTATAAAATCAACTGCAGCTGCGGAACCTCTTACATAGGGCAAACGAAGCGGACTATCGCTGAACGTATAAAGGAGCACATCGCAGCTGTAAAGAACCGTCAAACGAACAAATCGGCGATTGCGGCACATTTACTTCAATCGGGCACCAATCACTGGATTGAATTTCATCGTCCCCAAGTCCTCTCCACGGAACGCCACTTCTACCCAAGAGTTGTGCGTGAAGCGATCGAAATCAGAAAACATAAAAATTTAAATCGGGAAGAGGGCTTCAAATTGTCATCGGCCTGGAATCCTGTGATTCGGCTAACAACACCCCACTTTAATGCGCAGTCGGCGAATGTTCAATATACATATACGATTAGTGTGTTTTGTGCCGGTACTTCGAAAATAAACGACCCGGGGGTAGAAATAGAAGCTTCTACCTCGCACTCGGAGATGTGACATCGCTACACCAGTCAGCTTGCGACCACGGGACGTGCAACCGTCTCGAAACGTCAAGCAAATTAAGGTATGTAAATACTAATGCATGTTCGCGTTAATTCCCGTCTATATATTCTAAACATGCAACGCGAGTCTTTAAAAGTTTCTGAGTCACTGGTATCAAAATTAATAGAGATATAACTTAATGTAGAGGTCTTTAAAAGCTGTGACAAATTAGTGTGACAGTTAGTAATTCCTAGCCATTAGTTAGACTTTAGTCAAAGATTTTCGGAAACTTCTGCTTTATAAGTCGTACTTTTTGTGCCTTATTTGTTTTGATCGAAAAGTCAGACATATGTCGACAACCTACGTTTACTGTGACCCAAAAATTTTACTTTAACTTTTGGTTAATGTACGAGGAATTTAATTCACAGTTAAATATAAAGTTTCTTTTTTATAATTCTTATAATTTATCAAATCTTTTTAAACTACCTTTAAATGCTTTTAAATAAATCAGTAAAACCAAGAGTAACCTAGAGTTTATACTATACATATTAAAAACTATAATCTCTTACATGTAACATACATGTATTCTGACACGTTACATTTTGATCAGATTTTTGGTAACGATGGGATAAATTCAACAACTTGAATCGATATCGTTATGTTTCTTCCACCGTTTACTCACATACAAAATATTGTGTAAAATAATATTGAAATGTCACGCGATGCCACATGCCTATCGTCCCAATAAACGGGACAGGCCCAAAAGATTTTATCTTAACGTTGTAGTAGATGATAAGCGTGCTAATGGACTAATGGGAATGCTTCAGATTGTGTGAAGTGAACTACATTATGGAATTAGGGGAGGACTCATATAAATATTGTATCAGAATCTTTGTCTACAGAAAAATTGGCTTATGATATGATACTGCTTGTCTTTGCTGTATTAGATTCTTAAATTTAATATAAGATCTATGTAGCTATGTTCTATATAGATGATGATGCTGACAAACTTAGGTAAAAGTGACTTAGTAAAATAGAATAATAATAAACATCAAGACCAAAACTGGCTCAAGATTGGTCTCTGTGGAGAGCTTTAGGGGAGGCCTAAGTCCAGTAGACGTATATATACTAGGTTATAATGATGATGACGATGGGTAGCAAAGCAAAAAGTTTTTGGATCGTAAACACAACAGATCTAATTCGATTCGATCTAAATCTAATTTTATATATTACTAATTTTGTATAAAGTTCATCAGGAAACCGAATTCTATGTAAAAATATCAGAATATAATTTCGCACTACGAGAACTGTCGCAGTTTAATCAAACAGAGCTTGGTCTCTTCTCGTAACATTGCCGCGACGGTACCTATTTCATTAATCCGTCCGTGGTCACTACTAACTAACTGAAGGTAGAACTGAGGATAAACTTGGAAGAACTTTGTTTTTTGTTACTTAATTAGTGTTAAAGACAACCAGTGGCGTTAGTTAGCGAGTTGCGAGAGTTTTTCGACGTACGACGAATGTTGATGCTAACCGGAAAGTACCGGTGTACTTTAAAGGCTTCGGACCATTTTCGTAGTGGTTTCGCAGCCTGAAAAGTATAAGTGTTGAGCGAACTATTAAGGTAGCCTGTGTGGAACTGAGGAGATTTATTGTAATAAGTGTATACAGGCCTCCTTCAGCATTGTATGATAGCTTCGAGCGTATTATGGATGAGATATTAAACAAAGTTGCAAAAATAAATAAAAATGTTGTTGTATGCGGTGACTTTAATGTAAATTTATTGGAGGATAGTAGTCTTAGTACAAAATTGAAAGCGCTGTTTCTATCATATAATCTAAAGAACTTATTCTTAGAGCCAACAAGAGTTACTTCCTCTACATCTACTTGCCTAGATAGAATATTTACAGATATCATAGTAAGAGACAAGTAAATTATTAGACAGTTAGACTCTTGAAATCAATGACTTGCCACACCTCGTTAATGACAAGTACGGGATCGTACTGTTTGCTGATGATACCTCACTTTTATTTAAATTAAAACGACAGCAAATTGATATGGACGATGTAAACATTGCTATCTCAAAGGTGGTTCGCTGGTTTGAGGTTAACAACCTCCTTTTAAATAGACTTAAAACTAAATGTATTCGATTTTTGATGCCTAACGTCAAACAAGTGAACACCTCAGTAAAGGTTAAAGATGATGTGTTGGATCTTGTGGATAACACCAAATTTTAGGCATTACACTAGATTCTAAGCTGCAATGGGGACCACTTATTAGTAAAATGTCGAATAGACTCAGCTCTGCAGCATACGCAGTCAGGAAAATTCGCCAGTTAACTGACATTGACACTGCCAGGCTTGTATATCATAGCTATTTTCATAGTATAATGTCATACGGTATTCTTCTGTGGGGAAATGCTGCCGAGATTCAGACCATCTTTGTTCTGCAGAAAAGAGCTATTCGAGCAATTTATAATTTGGATTATGGGGCTTCGTTAAGGAATAAATTCAAGGAAATAAACATTTTAACAGTTGCAAGCCAGTACATTTATTCCAACCTAATATATTGATTCCAAAACAAGGCCTCATACTCAAAGAAAAGTGATATCCACAATTTGAATACTAGAAATAAGAGTAAGCTAGTAGTGCCGGCTACCCGGCTAGAGAAAATAAAAAAATCTTTTCAAGGCCAATGTGTGCGCTTTTACAATAAAGTGACAAGCAATATTCAAAATTTAAGCTATAATAAATTCAAAAAGATTATAAGACGTACATTTTGTCAAAAAGGGTACTATTCAGGGCTAGATTATATTGAAGATAAAAATGCTAGGTATTAATTTGCTCGGTCCCACAGGCTACTTATGTTTGATTAGTGTTAAGTTTCATGTGAGTGTGAGTTATTGTGTCTATATTATGCTAGTTAGTACTTTTATATTATTATTAAAAAAGTCTTATTAATTGACAACAACATTATAGATTTACCAGCTCATATACCTATGAAAAATTCAATGTAGTTACTAAGTTTTTAAATTGTATAGAATCAAGACGTAGAAAAGAGTAGCCCGGAGTTTCTTGCCTGATTCTTCTCACGAGGCTCAACTTTCTGAACAGGCATTTTTTTCAATGCTCAACTATGTTAATATGCTATAATATATAATAATATTTTTTATATTGCTATAATTTATAATATTTTACGTCTACTGGACATAGGCCTCCCCTAAAGCTCTCCACAGAGACCGATCTTGAGCCAGTTTTGGTCTTGATGTTTATTATTATTCTATTTTACTAAGCCACTTTTACCTTAGTTTGTCAGCCTCATCATCTTAGCTACATAGATCTTATTTTAAATTTAAGAATCTAATACAGCAAAGACAAGCAGTATCATATCATAAACCAATTTTGCTGTAGACAAAGATTCTGATAAAATATTTATATGAGTCCTCCCCTAATTCCATAATGTAGTTCACTTCACACAATCTGGAGCATTCCCATTAGTCCATTGGCACGCTTATCATCTACTACAACGTTAAGGTAAAATCTCTTGGGCCTGCCCGGTTTATTGGGACGATAGGCATGTGGCATCGCGTGACATTTCAATATTGTTTTACACAATATTTGGTATGTGAGTAAACGATGGAAGAAACATAACGATATCGATTCAAGTTGTTGAATTTACCCCATCGTTACCAAAAATGTGATAATTTTTTTTTATATAGACTCACGCCTATATCCCCGAAGATGTAGGCAGAGGTGTATTACACCCACATTTTGCCATGAATTTTTAGGTCCCACGTAATAGGGGGCGAGCCTATTGCCGTACCGGGTACATTACCAGACTACCGTGCTGATACTGAGAATTTCCTAACGGAAAAACCCAATAACACTTTGCCCGGCCCGGGAATCGAACCCGAGACCTCCCCATCCCACGCGCACATTTATGCCGCGAGACCAACGTGATCAAAATCTAACGTGTCAGAATACATGTATGTTACCAAAAGAAGAGATTATATTGCTAAATATACACACACTGGCACAATTAGGGGAACACAAAAGAAAGGTCGATTTTTCAATTAATATAGTTTCTATAATTTTTTGCAGTTATAAAATAAATACATAGTCTTAAAATATCTAAAATTAAAGCAAAAGAAGCTACGTATTATAGCACGTTTTTAGAAAATACACTTGAATTGCGAAAATTTGTAAAATAAAACATTTTACGGTGAGATTTTATATTTACTTTTTTCTTTTAGTTACACAAAATTATTGAAATTAATATCGAGTATATATAGCTCCGCGGGCTCTTAGCAGAGGTTGTATACGATTTCCCGTGCTCTGAATAAGGCTGTCGATCATTTTTTGGGGTAAATTGTCCCACTCTTCCACCAAAGCCAGTTTCAGCTCTTCAACATTCCTGGGAGCTGGATTTCGCTGTCGAACTCTTCTTCCCAGAATGTCCCAAGCGCGTTCTATTGGGTTCATGTCCGGTGATCGCGCTGGCCAGTCCATTTGATTGATACCAACCTCACGGAGGTAGATATAGAGTGAGGGCGTGCATTATCATGCATAAAAATAAAATGTTGGCCTATAAATGGGGCAAAAGGCATGACATGTGTGTGTGAAAATTGACACAAAAGCGGCTCTCATCGGTGAATAAAACACGACCTCACTTGTCCAACCTCGGTGTTCACGGGCGAAGGCTAATCTTGCTACACGATGAGCTACCTCGAGTTTCGGTGCTTTTGCTGGAACGTAAGACCTTAATCCAACTTCATTAAGACGCCTTCTAACTGTCCGTTCACTAACATTTACGTTACGGACCTCAGTTGATTTCGGGTCTGAACAGCGGTTTGTCGACGATTTCTCAAAGTTTGCATGGTGATAAATCGGTCGTCAACGGCACTTGTAGCCCGATTTCTGCCCTGTCCTCGACGGCGCACATAAGATCCCGTCTCCCTATAGCGGCGAACAATGCGGTGAATCACTGAAGTCGATACACCTAAGGCTCGACTTAACGAGCGGTAAGTATGCCCTTCTTCGATCATGGTAACAGCCCTAGCCACTGAAGTTGCTGGCAAATCACTCATTTTGTATCAGGAATGTGTACACAGAAATAAATAAGAAGAATTATAAAAAAAAGAAACATAATATTTAACTGTGAATTAAATTCCTCATACATTAACAAGGATTTTGGGTCACAGTAAAATAGGTGGTCGATATATTATGTCTGACTTTTCGATCAAAACGAATAAGGCACAAAAAAGTACGACTTATAAAGCAGAAGCTGCCGAGAATCTTCGACTAAAGTTAAACTGATGGCTAGGAATTACTAACCGTCACAATAATTTGTCACAGCTTTTAAAGACCTATACATTAATTTATATCTCTATTAATTTTGATACCAGTGACTCACTTTTCAGTACATCACTCACAACCATTATAATTGTCATAATTTCCAAATACGTTTATTACACCATTGTCTCTAGTTGTACAAATGACTTCAACAAGGCCTATCTAGACTTGTTAGAATCCATTGATATTATTGGAAGTAATATCTGGGGGCACGGCAGTGCCCCCACCAAGTCGAGCAAAAAAGCGGCACGGCCGTACCATCCTTTTCTCGAAGCAATTCAGGCCATTTTCGACCCCCTATAACTTCGTTGTGGATAAAACTAGAAGCCTGTTTTTTTTGTAACCATGCAAATATAGTATAAACATGGTGTATTTTAAAATTCATTCAATTTGAACCAGTAGTTTAAGAATTAAAACGAGTCAAAATTCTTAATTTTGTCACTCACTGACCGATCATCAAAAGTCTTAGGCACTTCTAGCAGACATAGAAGCTTCAAATTTAGAATACAATTATTTAGTATATGAATCAAGGAAAAATTTAAATATTAATCAATTTCTGTCCAGAACTGCGTAAATAACTTTGTAATCATCTACAAAATATCCCGATGAGCGGCAATAGGCTCGCCACCTATTACGTGGGATCAAAACACTGGCGAAACGTGGGCGTTTAATATGCCTCTGCCTACCCCTTCGGGGAAACAGGCGTGAGTCTATGTATGTATGTACAAATATATAGGATTACAAAATTACATTTGCAGTTAGAGCATTAATTAAGAAAATTCGTTGTTGGTGTACAAGAAGTACAAGGTACCGGAAAAGACAAAAGTAAGACAATCTACAAAAAGAAATGAGATCCCATAAAAACAATACTTGTCAAAAATACCAAGTCTCGCGACCGTAAAAAGTTGTGAGATCCATGTAATTCCAAGTCGGTTAATTAAAAATCTTGAATGTTTTAAATATTATATTGACTTGGCAATCGCATAAAACAATTTATTTGATCAATTTTTTATTTATATATAAGTATAAGTATAAATACAGACTCAATATAATACAAGCAACACCATCTAGTCCCAAACTAAGCAGAGCTTGTACTATGGGTACTAGACAATGGATTGACATACATATTTTTAATTATGATATATATCTTACAGAATAAACGTACATACAATATACAATTTTTGTTAGTAAGTATACTTATGAACTATGTTAAAAAAACTTGCACGATGATGCTGTGCGTTCGTGTGGCACTTGTCCGCGGAAGCGACGGAACACCACACCGTTCGGCCAAAAGTCCTCCTTCATGACGACATGTAGATAGCAGGTCGGGATCCGCACCACAAACGCCTTGAAGTTGACATTACGGCGCGACTCCAGCAACTGCACTCTCGGCATGTACTTGGCCTTTTGACGTACGTACTCCGCGATGTCCCCCGCCGTCGTGGTGTAGTGCAGGCGAGAGATGTACACGGGTGTGTTCGGTGCGGCGGCGCGCAGGTTCGCACCAGGCTCCACAGGAGCCGTGCCGCAGCAGTTCTTAACGGTTTTCTGACGACGCTTCTTTTTCTGCACCGTCACAAAACCATCATCAGCTACCTCGTTCCTCGATGCCTTTTCCGGCATAAACTTCTTAGTAGCAGCAGGGGTGCTAGCAATCACTCGCTGCGCCTCTACTTTTTTAGGTCGCGCGGCGATAGTGGGAGCCGCGGGGACGGGGGCAGGGCTGCGCGGCGCTCGGGTAGCGCACTCAGCAGTCACAACATTCCGCGGCGACAAAACTGCTGACGCGAAACTTTGGACTGACGTCTCAACGCACGCCCCTCGGCGAGTGTTGATGTTACTACGCGCCGGTGACCCAGTTACTGCAACTGCATTACGTAGGTCGTCCACCTCCGTGCGCAAGTGTGCGACGGTTTCCTGGGATGCTTCCAATTTTTTGTTCACATCCGCTAGACTTGCCTTAAGAAAGACGATGTCTCTCAAGAGGCTTGTGACATCGACGTGGTCGAAGGTGACGGGAGGCAACTTGTTCAAGTCCCTAGCCACAAACGTCGGCACGTCATCAGGATCGGTCTCCTTCAGCAGCGTGATAATATCCTGCAGAATTTTCTTCGTCCCGTCACGTCTGCGGGACACCATCTGATCGCATTTGTTTATCGACCTGTACGCAAGCAGCTTGGCAGCTGCTATTTCCTCCGCGCTGAAGTTTGAAGCACAGATCTGAATAGCCGAGACTTCGTCCATGACATCCAGCTTCTGTTGCAGGAACGCCAGCAGCTCGTTCGCCACAAGTTTGTCACTCATGGTGATAAAAATTTGCGAGCGTCGGCTTGCGCCGCGCTAAACAATAAAAATGAATTATTTCTACGCGTTACACGTCCGCCTCAGAGCGCTGTACAAAGAGGTTTATATAATATATGTATTACTTGTGAGATAATGCCGTGTGGTTGACGGCGTAGAATACAAGTGTCACCACCCCCTATCTTCCTGTGGGTGTCGTAAGAGGCGACTAAGGGATAACACGATGCAAATACCATCTTTGCGTAGAGACGGAAAACTCGACATCAAACCCTATACGACTGCCTCGTTGGTCTCGCGGCATAAATGTGCGCGTGGGATCGGGAGGTCCCAGGTTCGATTCCTGGGTCGGGCAGTGTTATTGGGTTTTTCTGTCACGAAATTCTCAGTAGCAGCACGGAGTCTGGAAATGTGCCCGGTACGGCAATAGGCTCGCCCCTTATTACGTGGGACTAAAGTATATCTGGCGAAAAGTGGGTGTAGAAATACACCTCTGCCTACCCCTTCGGGGATAAAAGGCGTGACGATATGTATGTATGTATGTATGTACTTGTGAGATAAATTGTGTTTTCATGCGATGGCCGAGTCAATCTAATTATTTAAAACATTCAAGATTTTTAATTAACCGACTTCGTATTACATTGATCTCACAACTTTTTACGGTCGCGAGACTTGGTATTTTTGACAAGTATTGTTTTTATGGGATAAAATATATTGAAAGTAGTTAAACATTGAACATCCAATACCAGTACCAACAATTTGCTAATTGTCTATTATTTGTTGTTCAACAAATGTTCAATCAGACAAATGCTTGCTTGATTGTTGTTATGTTTTTTTAATTAATTGAGAACTAATCATGAGCTTCAAAATGCCAATTCTAGTAGTTTGACAGACACCGACAGTGTATATTAAAAGATGTGCGATTTGATTTTGAAACCATTCACAATTCATTATATTTATTCAAAATGCAGTTTCAATTTAGTCTCGATGTCATACTTATTACACCGAGACGTCGACTATCTAACTATCGACATTTTAATATATGTTTCAAATTAACTATAATGACATTAACTGAAGCAGAATACCAATGGTGAATAAATTGAAACTCAAATCGCATTTTATCTACTTTTATTATATCTTACGAGAATCGGCCTTCTGAAAAGGTAGCATACGATTATAATAAAACACAATTCCTTCGTATAACAGTAAACTATTTTGTAAAAAGTGTATTACGAATAATTATTCTAAAGAGGGAGTTTTAAAGCAAGATAGGAGCGGTTTTTAATTTCTTTTCATAATCAAAAGGCCCTTATGGATCGTAATCGTATATAAAAACTTGTGTAAGTTGTATTAATTATATATACCTTTTCTACAACTTTGCATGTTTTTTTAATCACTTACTTTCTAACATTGGTTAGATAGTTGATGATTGGTTCTAAATTATAGAAGTTGACATTCTGTATGGAAAGTCGTGCGGAATAAATACCCTATAATCTTAAGTAGATTTACTAACCCAGACCAGTGCAACTCCTTCTTTGTTTTATTGAAGTTTGTAGGGTCTTCTAACTACCGGTTATTAATTACTGCCAATATCTTGGCTGCACCTCGTCTGGTATATTTTTCTATGTGGCTGACACCCGTTAAAACATTTCTTTGTGTGTATTAGGTAGTGCTGAGAATAGATCGTTCTGTTACAAACGCCTCTTAAACCCTAAAATGCTAACATAGTTGCTTTACTGCCATACTACTCATCACAAATCCCTACCAATGCCTAAATGTCTGTGTCAGCACTTTTGCCTTCCTTATTCATTCAGTCCCTTTCAACCTCAGTCTGCATCCATCATCTAGCGTGAACAGTTCTACCATATCCTTAGTGTGCCAGTCTCAAGTCCTAAATCTTTGTACCAGTTCTATTTCTAAATCCAGTTTATACAAGTTCTAATATTACGTGTGTATCGTGTTCCAATAAATAATTTCAGCTAGTTCAAATATCTTTTTTTAAAAAGACACTTTTCCGGTCCCGCGTAACATTTGGTGGCAGCGTAAAGGGATTCCTCAGAAATCCCCGGTCCGTCTCCGTATCTCGCTCCGGTAATACTCCGCCGTCTCGCATTCGTCTCTGCATCGCATTCGCCGTAGTTCGAGAATCGCGCTATCTCTCAAACTGTCCATCAGCCGCATACTGCGCGGTGAACAACACCCGAGTTCCCGAGTTCCAGTCCCCAAGTGGCCCGCAGACAGGCCGCTGAGCTCCAGGTTCCTAAGAAGGGACATACCAGAGCTAGAGTTCTACACGAGGTGACCATGTTCACTCGCCTCATCATCGTCGCCAGCGTCCTGTAAGTGCAAACATTTTTATCCAGTGCAGTGCTATATTATTCCATTTCAAATTCAAAGTGCCCAAATTCATAAAGTGCACAAAGTCCACACAGCTCGTTACAATCCCATATTCTCAGTACTACATCGTTATCAGTTCCGGCCGCCCGACCGTTGCCGCATCGAGCTACAACAAACTCCATTGTTACTTACATTGTAACACTATACCAAATCTTAGTCAAGCTTTGTACTATCTAAGTAACCCTTTGTTCTAATTCTTACTATAAGTTCTATATCTTTTCATTGCCTTTGTGTATTTCTGTGTTTCTTTGTACTATTTTTAGCTGTGAACAATGACGACAAAGAAGGAAGAAACCGTTCTCCTTGACCGTTTCGATATTAATACACTATTCAAATTCATTAAACCCTACGATGGGTCTCGCGATAAACTAATTCTTTTATAAATAACTGCGAAAACGCATATCGATTAGCTTCAACAACTCAAAAACCAATCCTTTTAAATTTCATTTTTTGCCGGCTTGAAGGCAAGGCTGAATCCGCTGCGTAAACATTACGCTCACTTACTCAGTGAATTACAAGAAACTCACCAATCGCCGGGTTAGTCAGTCAGCCAATACTCAATCAAAATTGAAACGTGTCTCGCTCAAATTCTTACAGAAATCACTCTTTCAAATAAGAAAAAAGCAGAGCTGTCAGGAAAGACTTCCGCTATGGAAGATCTAGCCTTACACTCTTTCCTAATGAGTCTTATACCCAAAATCGGCAATCTAGTTCGCATGAAAAGTCCTTCTACGCTCAACGAAGCTATTAACTATGCTATATCCGAGGAAAAAATACAAATGCTACTATCAAAACGTAACCCTTATCAAAATCGATATTCACAAAAACCTTCTAAGTCCCAAGATCGTTTTAAACCAATGGTCCACAACGTTGGTCAGTCGTCCAACTCTACGCCACCTACGTGTCGATATTGTAAGAACGTAGGGCATAGACGTCTGTCGGAAGCACGAATACAACAACAATAGGGCTAGGAACAACAACACCTACCCCCAACGCTCTAACCCGAACATGACTCGTCCTCTCCAACGTCCAAACGTCCAAAATTAGGTCCACTACACCCAAGACGACTCTACCTACGGGGAAGACCTTCCTTTAAACGAATAGAGGGCTCACGGTGTCTCGTGAGACTCCAAAACCATTCAAAATCGTCTCAATCCTTTCATAATGACACCCTTTCTAAGTCCACTGTGTCTAGAGCTACACTACAGGGTAACCAGCCCCAAAAGGGAAGCTCAATCATTCCTAAATCCACTCTATCAAGAGCTACACCACAGGGTAACCAGCCCCAAAAGGGAAGCTCAGTCCTTTCTTAATCCACTGTATCCAGAGCTACACCGCAGGGTAACCAGCCCCAAAAGGAAATCTCAATCTCTGTATCCTCTGTATCCGCTGTTCCTACTAAATCCTACGCTTCCGCCGTATCAGGAGTTCGACCGCGAAACTCTACCACTGCATCCTCTGTATCCACTGCATCCCGAGATAGTCTTACTAGATCCTCTAAACCTTCTAAATCCTCTGCATCTCTTAAAATACTTACCAAATCCTCTGCATCCGCTGTGCCCCGTACATCCACTGCAGCCTTTGTATCCTATAAAATACCTACCAGATCCTCTACATCCACTGTGCCTCGTACATCCGCTGCATCCTCTACGTCTCGCTATATACATACCAGATCTAATGTTCCCACTGCATCCGCTCTATCCGCTCCAATTACGATGGCATTATCGGCACCGATCTTCTCAATGACTTAGATGGCATTATTGATTACAATTCCGGTACATTACAAATTAGACACTTCGTGGTTAGATTAAAATATTACGGTTCGGACTTAAAAATGATCCCGCAACTTTCCAACGTCTCATGAACACAGCTAGGGCAGCTGGCCTTCAAGGCATTCACTGCTACATTTACCTCGACGATATTGTTATCTATTCACACGACCTCCCTAATCACTGCGAAAAGCTCTCTAAAATCTTCGAAAGATTACGTAAACATAACCTCAAACTCCAGCCCGACAAATGCGAATTTCTACGCAAAGAAGTCGGCTATCTTGGTCACATTGTTAGTGACAAAGGCATAAGCCCAAATCCAGACAAAATCAAGGCTGTAACACAGTTTCCTATACCTAAATGTCCAAAAGATACCAAATCCTTCCTAGGTCTAGTCTCTTACTATCGTCGTTTTATCCCTGAATTCTCCAAAATCGCCAAACCCTTAAATGCTTTACTAAAAAAGGACATCACTTTCTCCTGGTCAAACGAGCAACAACAAGCGTTTGACGAATTAAGAGAAAACTCGTTTCTGCTCCTATCCTTATTTACCCTGATTTCACTGAACCTTTTGTCCTAACCTGCGACGCGTCTAACTATGCTATCTCCGCTATCCTATCTCAAGGGGATATAGGTAAAGAGCGCCCTATAGTTTATGCTTCGAGAACACTAAATGAAGCCGAAACTAATTATTCCACAACCGAAAAAGAATGCTTAGCCATCGTATTCGGAACAAAAACCTTCCGTCCCTATCTATATGGTCATAAATTCACTATTTTCACTGATCATAGGCCATTAAAATGGCTTTTCAATTGTAAAGACCCAGGTTCCCGTTTAGTCAGATGGCGTCTAAAACTAGAAGAGTTTGATTACAAAATCGAATACAAGAAAGGCGTAATCAACAGCAATGCTGATGCTCTATCCAGATTCCCAGTGAATCCTGTACAACCAACTCAAGACTCAATAGAAAATCTATACGATAATCCTATTCCTTCTACCTCCCGTCAAGATATTCAATATCCATCACCTGCGTTTAGCCCTATAACTCTTGACGACCTCGATGTCCAGATACCCTCTGTTCCTCTAGGCTCTAACGAAGTCCCTTCAATAGACCTGTTAGAAAACGACGATGCTTTATCAGATATCCTAAATCCTGAAAGCAATAATCACTCACCTGATAATTCCAATCCTCTGCTTCCTCCCGCCGAATCCGCTGATCCCGCTGAATCCACTGAAACCGTTCTAAATCCTCACTCACCTTCTGGTTCCACTACTTCTCCTGCTAATCCCGTTCCTCCTTCTGATGAAAACTACAGCAAATTCCTGAAAATCATGTCAGAAAATCAATTTAATAGTAATACTAAAATCCTCGAATTTAACGAAAGTATTCTTAAAACTCCTAGCAAACACATCGTTATTCCTACCTCAATTGACCTTGATACTTCTAACCCGTATATCGAAGAAATCCTAGGTAACGTCCCAGATCCTAGCGAATTCCTAAATAGGGAAAGAACCCTATATACGTTTATATCCTTTGAGCACAAAGGATCCACTATATACTTTCTATTTACCAAAGTATACCATTTCGACAACAGTTCCTATGAACCTATTTATAAAAGCCTAATCTATCTTAAATATCAATTCCTTGCTATATCCTTATCGAAAGCTTAGAAATAGCTATCACTGATTTCCGCGACCCTTTCAATAAACATATTTGGTCAAGAATATACAATATGTTCTGCTATATCTTTAATAACACTAACATAAGCATCAACGTCTATCACAATACTCTCATATTTCCAACCCTCTCAGAAATACCTAAAATCCTTCGTGAAAACCACGATATCCCTATTGCAGGTCATCTTGGCACAGCCCGAATGCTAAATCGAATTAAGGAAAAATACTACTGGAAAAACATGCGTTCAGATATCGAGACCTATATAAAAAACTGCACACTGTGTCAAAGCAATAAAGCCCTCGGACAAACTAATAGAGCTCCTATGCAAATAACTACCACTTCTATCAAACCCTTTGAACGCCTTAGCATAGATCTCGTAGGCCCTCTGCCAGAAGCGGGGTTAAAACAATTAAAATTCATGCTCACTAAGCAAGATGACCTTACTAAATTCTCATTTGCCTATCCTATCGCTAATGCTACCTCAGAAGACACATGCGAGTGCCTAGTACACTTTATTTCTCTATTCGGCATCCCTAAAACTATCCTAACCGATCAAGGTACCAACTTTACCGCAGAGATGTTCAAGAGAACCTGCGAATTTCTCAAAATCAAACAAATATGGTCATCCCCGTATTATCCTCAAACTCAAGGCGCCTTAGAGCGTAGTCATACTACCCTTAAGGAGTACCTTAAATCCTACGTCAATGAGAACCATACAGATTGGCACAAATTCGTCTTCACGGCAATGTTAGCCTATAATACCTCTGTCCATGCGTCAACCAATTTCACCCCTTACGAACACCTATTCGGCCACAAAGCCTTCATCCCTGACTCTATCTACGAACTACGTCCAGAACTAACATACCCCGAATATGTAAAATTCCTACATCATAGACTCAAACTCTCAAGAGACAAAGCTCTCGAAAATATTCAAAGGTCGAAAGAAAGATCCAAGGAATATTATGACAATCACTCATGTCCCATTCAATATAAAGTAGGCGATTACGTTTACCTGAAAAATCATGTAAGACTGCGCAAAGCCCTATCGCCAGTGTGGAAAGACCCTTACAAAGTCGTGAAGATAAACGGCAGAAATACACTAACCCTTCTAATAAACCGTAGGCACGTCACCCATCACTATGATGAGGTGAAACTCGCTTCTAGATCTAGTACTGAAGATTAGTGCACTATATCATTATTCTATTCTCTTACAGCAACCCTTCAACGGGTCAAGAATTCGTCGAACCCCTGTCAAACAGTTCAGGAATATATTTCGACCCCTTAGGATCGTTAAATTTAGTTGATAGTTACCTTAGCGTAGTTATACCAGTAGATATATCTTACCTGTTCCCACATAATTATAGATAATTTATACTATATTCTCAACATTTCTAAATCACTTTGTGAAAATGATAATGCATTAGATAACGTAGAATGTTTCAATCTCTTTCAACCCCTAATTACTCGCTTTGAAGACCTATATCGTAACACTGAATCTATCCTTTACCATGTCCCTCACCAATCTCGGAGAGGCGCACCCCTATCTATCATAGGATCTATTTCGAAAAAGTTATTCGGAACCATGGATGAAGATGACGCTATCCGGTATAATAATGCCATCCAAGAAGTTGATTCCGATCAAAAGAAACTAGCGTCATTAGTAGAACAGAATATCCTCACTACCTCAACCCTCAAAGCTTTTAACGAAACCATTTATACTATAAATCATAACGAGCATGAATTAAATATCGCCATCGACGATCTTAACCAAGACATTAAAAATCTAACTTTATCGCCAGAGAATTAGGAATAAGATCACGTATACTAGAATTAATTTCCATGATAGAGAATAGTCTCTTAACACTATCCTTCGAAGTTGAAGATATTATAAGCTCAATAATGTTTAGTCAATCAAAGATACTTTACCCTTCTATTCTAACGCCTAACGCCTACCCTTCTATTCGAACTCTATACTGTGTTAATTAATAATTATAGATTCATACCAAATTCTAAACGCCTTCCAGTTCTTTTAAGCCTAAATAATATACAAATCATTATAAATATGTCTTCTATATCTTGTTATGAAAACGAAAACAAAATAGTTTTCGTCCTAGACATTCCATTAGTCAATCCCACTAATTTCCATTTGTACCATAATTTACCCTGTCCAGTACCCTATGAACCTCGTAACCCTGTATCTTATACTACTATTGTTCCTTCTACTAAGTATATAGGTATAAGTAAACATAAGTCCACTTATTGTAAGCTTAATAATCTAAATGATTGTAAAATGATAAACCATGAACATTACCTGTGTAACTCTCCGATATCCTATTCTACTGTCGCAACTCCATCCTGTGAAACAGAGATTATTACTAAAGTACTTACCGAAATTCCCGAATTATGTAACACTAAGTTTTTCACTGGAAATGTAAACATTTGGCAACATTTACAAAACAACAAGTGGTCAAAACAACAACAACAAGTTTGTCATGTCCAATAGAAGTAAGCTAAGTATAGAATGTAATACCTCTATTGTAGACCTAGATATAAGCGGTAGCGGATTATTGTACTTACCCCAAGTGTGTGTCGCCTATTGTAAAGACACACGGCTAGTCTCTAAGAATAATATTAATATTATATTAAAACCTATAATCGCTTAATTAAATATCCTTAACGACTCCTGCTGTAATTTCAATAAATATACTAGTATTGTACCCAACTTACCTCCTGTTAACTTGAAAAATGTAAATCTAGACTCCATTGCTTTTGAAAATCCTAAACTACTTAAAGAATTAAACGAATTTATTGAAAACCGCATATTGTACTCTATGAGAAGTACTATACTTCCACAATCTATGTAATCCTAATTCTAGTCTTAATTTGTACTATTTTCCTAATTTGTAAAACTGGCATACTCAGGAAAATTTTAAAATCTCGCGCAACTCCTATCCCTGAACCTGAAAATGATGAAGTTGAACTTCCCACTATAACATCACCTACTCTTCGTATTCGCAACTCGTAATCCTTGCTATTTCTTTCCTTTCCCGTAAACTTCATTTTTACCGTGAAGTTTACTCTAAATCGGGGGGCTGTTACAAACGCCTCTTGAACCCTAAAATGCTAACATAGTTGCTTATCCATAATAATCATCACAAATGCCTACCAATGCCTAAATGTCTGTGTCAGCACTTTTGCCTTCCTTATTCATTCAGTCCCTTTCAACCTCAGTCTGCATCCACCATCTAACGCGAACAGTTCTACCATATCCTTAGTGTGCCAGTCTCAAGTCCTAAATCTTTGTACCAGTTTTATTTCTAAATCCAGTTTATACAAGTTCTAATATTACGTGTGTACCGTGTTCCAATAAATAATTTCAGCTAGTTCAAATATCTTTTTTTAAAAAGACAATTTTCCGGTCCCGCGTAAGAGTTGGCTATAGTTTTATGTATATCCCTAGGTGATAAGTGAGTCTATTGTAGAAAAACTTTTGCCAAGACGCCTGTCATCAATTGAAGCTCTAACGAAGGTGACACTGCTAAATGACTCGCGTAAACATTGGAGGACTCATTTAATCCAAGCTCAAAAATACGCAAAACAAACAGAAATGAGTCCACTTCACTTTCCTTACACGTCCAAACTGGTCACAAAGTAAGCAATTAAAGAAATAAAGCTCGTTACTCGGCTAATACAGTTTTATTGAGCCATTAATAGCTTGGCACTTACGAGTAGACCCCTGCTTTCATGTCAACTATTAGCATTTAGTGCTGTGGACATTTGTTGCATTGTCGACATCGATAGTCGATAAATTTAAATGAATGTCTATGACATTATGTTCATTGATTTATTTATTTTAAATGTGCATTCAAGATAAATGTGAAACATGACTTTTGATAGCAAAATATAATATTTATCTTCCATATCCCACGCACGTGAAATCCGAAACTCACGCAAGTGGAACCGGACCGCCCACCTGCGTGAGTTGCGGATTTCACGTCAAGAAGTAGGTTATCTGTTATTCTGATGCATAAGCTATGTTACTGTAGGGTTTCACAAAATTTTGTTTAGTAGTTCGTAGTAGTAGTTTCGTTTATTGAAAGATGGACAAATGAACTAACTTCCGCATTCATATTAGTTTGGATAGTAGTATTTAAAATATATAAGTGTGTTTATCAAATACCTGTTGGGTATAATGTGACGTAAATTAGGAGAGTTCTGTGTCGGGCAGTGAACAGCGACATCCTGTATAATGAAACATAATATTGTAATTTTTGGATAAACCACACGTTTACATTTTCCAAACATCTATTGAACTACCTTTTTTTTAGGTAGCGATAGCCTAGTGAAGATACCAATGGACTGCCATGAATGACTTTTTGGAGTTATGTGCGTATTGAATTGTTAATTATCGCTTGTCCCGTGCCTCGGAGAGCACGTTAAGCCGTCGGTTCCGGCTGTCATGAAGATCTTTGACAGTCGTTATAGGGCGTCAGTACTCCTAAAATAAAAACTGGCACTAGTCTATACCATGGAATATCGCTATCCCAATATTCAGCCAAATCCGGATAAACTAGAAAGCGGACCCTGGGTTAAAACCGGGGTAACGCTAGGAGGATGGATATTGTATTAAACTTTATGATAAATGTTTTAATTAATTATTAATATTACCGTCTTATTATAGATATGTCACGTACCATTACCGTATATATGTACGAAACAAAAAATATTAAAATTAAAAATAGTCCCAGCGTGAGATAACACGAAACATTACAATAAAATAATATATCTATTTGCTAGAGAAATTTACGTTAGTCAACACTTCGAAAGAGAACGGAATATAAACTTTTTAGCAAGTTTTATGTTTACGTTTTTTTATAAACGATGGCATTTATCGACATCACCACTTCACAACCGCATGTGTTCTGAGCCCATATTGCGTCAGGGTTGCCACGTAGGAAAATGCACCGGTGACACCGAAATTGCAATATGGCTCGCACGGTAAGCATGTGATTTTGTACAGCTTGTAACACAGAGGTAATGGTTCTGGATATGGTACATATTTGTGTCGATTATACAACCCTAGCGACATAAAAAATAAATGTATATCGGTAATAAATGTTATGTCTGAACATTTTCACCGAATTGAGGTGGCCCAGTACTTCGTTGTATTTTATAGTCTCTTTTTATGAATTCTTTAAAGTTGGCCTGATACTTAGAAGGTATTCGTGGAACAAGCCTGAGCTCTTAGAAAAAAAACTTCTGTTCAGTTTGAGGCAATACTTAACATTTGCCTTCAGGAGGTTTGTGAGATAAATGTAATTATTATTTAAAGATTATTTATTCTATGAATGCTGAGAGATGTATTAACGAAGAAGTGCTTTATTATTTCGTAGAAAAATACTTTGCTTGGCCGAAAGCAAATTTCGCCGACATTGTCATAATTATTATTCTGTAGGTAATAAGACAGTGGCTAATCGCATCCTTTATTGATACCGCTCTTTACATGAGTGAATTTATCAGCGATATTCAGGTAAATACAATGGCTGAGAAGGTCACTGGAGTAGAAACTTGTAAAACTTTTGCGCCTACCTCGTAGATAATCACAAGTTTGTATCTAGAGCTGCCTAGCCCAGAATTCTATTAGCAAAGGATCATCAATCTTAAGGATCATTATTAATACCCAAAACTTTGGTATTACTTGGGCTTGCTCTGTACTTGAATTATGTCCAGGAGTGTTGGTGAATGTGATTACAATACATGTATAATCTACTTATAATGCCTGCCTGTATTAAGTTATAAGACAGAAGATTTTCACGACCAATTTAAGACTTTGCTTCGTATTAGAACAATTGTATAAATATTTATTTAATGAAGGTTAATATAGAAAATTCCATATTTGCCCACAAGAATATTATAGGAAAGGCTCTTATATGAAAGGCTCTAAATAGCGATCCTAAAGTTCGCTTACTACCTACTCACTTATAAGTTTACCCCCTAAGTACTACATAGTGAAAAGAATAGAGAATAGTAGAATCACAATTGGTCTTTATTAAAAGGTTGCTCATGAATAGGTACTCATCATTCTACACATTTCTGCTGCGAACAATAATACTTCACCAAATACAACAATCCAACTCAAGATCGTTCATAAAGTTAAAAGCAGATTTTGGCAACAGACCCAATGAGGCCCTTTTGAAATCAACAAAAACACAATAACGCCGCAATATTAGATCCAGCTGTACCATAAAATACACTTCCAAGATATTTTCCATATTTCGTCTAAAGAGCGTTCACTAAAACAAAAAAAGATAAGGAAGGGGAAGCTCTTGGCCCTGATTGGCCTGAAGAAATATTATGTCAGTCGACTAAATAAACTGAAGCAGTATATTGTAGGGGCGACGCAGAATGAGATATAAAGCCCGTAATCTTGAAGCAGGCTCCCTAAATATTTATGATTTTTTTAAGGGTACGGCAAAGGCTTAAGCGAAGTTTGAAGTGACGATTTTGAATAATAAAGTGGAAAATAACTTATCTATCTTGTCTTCGATGTAAGTTTTGATAATCTTATTTTGGCGTATGTAAAGGTTGAGCAAAAAATTTAAACGGTTTGTTTTTACAACTATCATAGAAATCCTTAATTTGCTATTTCCGAAAACCCAGTTTCCGAACGATATACCAAAAAGTAGTAGAATACAAATGATACGTCTGAGATAAGAAAAACTGAATATTGTATAAATTTAGCAAAAGATATAGTAATAAATACACACTAGTTAACAAATACCAATAAGAGCTAAAAATTTATCTATCTTTGGCTCTTACGTACTATGTTGTCAAATAAGGATATTTATTTTTGTATAAAAAAGTGAACATTTTAAAATCAGTAAGTAAATTAACTAAATATAAATAATATATCGACTCAACAGTAAATACAGTCTGAGTTGGATCATATAATTTTTACTTCATTTCGTCTGACTCCGAACGTAAGCCGTAAACACATGCTTTTGTGGAACATATGTGCCATTTTGAATTGCCAATTAGATGCATTTTAAACCAAATCGACTCATATATGTAAGCTTTTAAATTTAAAAAAGTAAACTAAAATAACAAAGAATAAAAATGTGTATTGTAACTTCATTGTAGCATCAGAGAATTTTTCCTCTAAACATTTTTCTCATATAAATGTAAAATTTAATGAAACAGTTGGCTCAGGTATCCGTTTTATAGCACATGGTTACCGTTTCTAGTAATAAACACACAAGCCAAGGGTTTTAACTTATGAGTTTCATATGTAAATTTATTGCAGTCGACGTTAGGCTAATTTGTGCCATAAATTTTGCTAAACTTGTCTCTATAGTTATTTAAGGCTATGTGTAAACAAGAAATATGGTGACTTGTGAGATAAATTGAATTATTTTCACCGTAGCTTCTTTGAAATTGCTGTCCAGTAAATCGCGGTCTAAAGAATGTTATATTGAATCACATAACAACCTCCACTGTAAACTATTTCATAAAGTGACGTTATTCTACGAAATATGTAGATCATGCGTAAGCCGAGGGCAATCTCTTCTAGACAAGCCTGGGACGGGCATGATTGATATGAAATACCTAAATAAGGTATTGATAAGTTTCGGTGGAATAAATCTTTACCTACCCTCGTAGTTTCAGTTTCTTGCTGTAAGGGGAGTAGAAGATACCCTTATCCTACTTTATAATCTGGTTTATTTACAGTGATACTTATTGGCGATTGAAAAGAATGGCCATAAGTTATATTTCCCGTTCTTTCTCGTGGTTCTACCTATTGCATTGCAAACGTCGCAGTAAATGAAAATATATTTTCATAATATTAGATAATTAATATTTTCAGATTGTTAGTAGGTAACTTAAATGAAAAGTAGTGCAAGGAGAGGGTGCTCCAGTAATCCATTGGGAGGTAGAACTAAACGCATTAGTAGGATTACAACTAATACCATTAAAAGCCCATCTATCCGTAAAATTTTTGCCTCGAAGTATCACCGTAGATTTGCGTATTGTTGAATGCTTTTCGTAGTAGGTATCGATGCCCTGGGGTGGTACAGATAATACAGGTATCGAAAGTAGCCGCTACTGAGAAATAATTTTATTTATTTATTAAGCTTTCAGTACCTATTAACAGGTATGTGATCATGATAGTTGATTTGTTCTGCTTTGAAATCAATTCTATTATAACAGATGTCGATCTTATTATAAAACAAATACGTACGTTTTTATGTATGTATAACATCTTATCTCGTTTCTTTATGTAACAAGCTTCATCATCATCATCATCAGCCTGCCATTATCCATTGGTGGATATAGGCTGAGCCTGATTTTTGGCTTTTCATGTCCAGTAATAGCAAGGTTATTTATAAGTTATACTAAGGTTATTTATATGTTATTAATTCAACAAATAGTAGTATTATAGTTTATTTAGTCCTTGTTTTGTAGTAACGTCGAACATGTTAACACCAATATTTGTTTATCAGTTTCAGCAATTTTATTTCATAACTGTTCACGCGCGCCTGACAACATTATCACAGCAGCATTACGCTCAAATCAATAATTGTTAATTTTAATAAATTTTGTATCGTGTATGTGCAAGTTCACTTGCTGTACGGCTCTCGTGGAGTTAACACGGATTAATGATCGTCTTTTGTACAGAGCATTCCAGTTTCTCATTTCAGCCTCCCAATAGACCACACATATGGTCTTTTAGCGAACCGGATGGATTTATCATAATTATATATTTTGAAGATAATCAGCGAATTATGGATTTGGATTATTGAAGGTGACTTGTAGGTTGATTGAGGATTGGATTAAGCTCAAGCAAGTCATTTTAGCGGTGTATTGCATATATTTAATAATTAATATCGTCACCCAACACTCGGGTAATATAATTAAATTTACCAATGTAAAAGGTCAGTAGGTATTATACCTTTTTATAGTATTGTGTTAGATTTATTATATCATTAGGTACTTATTGCTGTGTGATTAGTATTATTCGACAGTTCAGATTAAGTTTAAATCGTACTTATTATAGTATAGTTAGCTTAGATATTTGCTACATTATTTAAACTTAATTTTATATAAACCTCTAACTAATCCATAAGCTGACAATAGTTTATTGTTCGCAAGTACCTCGACCTAATACATTTATAGTTTATTTAGAGTGTTTGATATTAATGCAAGTTATTGTTAGTGCCTATTTAGAATCTTTATGTACTTTTATTAGTGTTATTTGTTAAAACTAAGTAAAAAATAGTTAATTAGCAGTAAAACTTACAACATTTATATTGTAGGTAGTTGAAAAGTTGTTTGTAATTAGTTCTTCTATTTACTTAATTACTAAAATTCTGCGTTGCAAATTGTTTTAAATTAGTGGTTATACTGGTAGGCATGTATAACAATTATATTGTTCTTATTTTAATTGTATTCCTGTATCAATTTCAGGTGGACTCGTATCCCAGAATGCCTGAGGAAAGGGATTTAGTTTAAAAACGAGGCAGCTTTAAAGGCCGTCCAACTTCTTTCGTCACCTTCCTGGACTCGCTTAAGGACAAACAATTAACTAATTGTGATGTTTCTGAATTGCAGTTGCGCATGGGTAAAATGGAGTCGTTGTACGAACGGTATGATGAGGTACAGTTACGTCTAGAATGCATTGTGGACGATCTAAAATTACAATACAGTGAGCGTTCTGATATTGAGTCTCTTTATTATAAAACCTTGTCTAGAGCCCAGAATATTATGTGTGACTTTAATAGTGATAATAAATCGATAGAAAGCTCTAAAAGTACTGTTGCTAGTATGCATAGGCCAGTCAACTTGCCTACGATTCAGTTACCAAAGTTAAGCTGTTCATATTGTAATTGGCTAGAGTTTCGCGACACTTTTGCCAGCCTAATTCATGCTAATAATACAATTGACAAAATAAATAAGTTTCATTACTTAAGAGCATCACTGGAGGGAACAGCAGCCCTTGTAATTAAAGCTGTTAAGTTTTCGTCAAGTTATTATTCTGTGGCATGGAATTTATTACTCGATCGCTTTGATAACAAAAGATTGTTATTCAATAATCATATATCGTCGTTATTTAATATTGAGTCTATGTCAAAGGAATCTTCTGGTGCTATAAAAGGCTTGATCGATCGATTAAATAAAGATTTAAAATCATTAGAATCGTTAGGGGAACCTGTCAAGCACTGGGACACACTTTTGATTTACATTGTTACACGTAGGCTTGATCAAAATGACTAAAATAACTAAAATTAATTTGTGTTCTGGTTATTTTATTCCTCATCACGGAATACTACGTGAGTCGAGTAGCACGACCAAACTGCGCGTTGTATTTGATGCTAGTTGTCCTACGTCGACGGGAGTACCTTCTAATGACTTACAGATGGTCGAGCCAATTGTACAGGACGATCTGCTGTCTATACTTCTTCGGTTCAGACTTCACAAGTATGTTTTATCTGCTGACGTGCAGAAGATGTATAGATGCATTGCAGTACACCCGTCCGATAGGCATTTGCAACAGATTGTTTGGCGTGATAATATTAGTGAGCCTATTACATACATACATACATACATATACTCACGCCTTTTTCCCGACGGGGTAGACAGAGACAACGGAACGCCACTTGCTTCTATCCTTACAAACCTCACGCGGTTCCTCTACATTCATTACTCTTTTCATACATGCTCGCCGGTTCCGCGTGCTTCGGACCTTACCGTTTTTCAGAACGTCACCAATTTGGTTGACGAATGTCCTACGAGGTCGGCCGCGACCGGCTTGCCCATACACGTTTGCCTTATATATTTGGTGAGTTATTCTGTTATACAAGGTTATATAGCGGGTCTTACTCGCGATAAATCTTATATTTAAGGCATAAATACCTCGGTTTTTTGCCAACGTTTCGGCTGACTTGCTTCAGCCGTGGTCGCGGCGGGACTGGTGATCTCAGCGCCGTCCTTGTGTTGTGCGGGTTTTGGCACCTACCCTCACTGGATTTTTATTTTTGTTTTTAACCGAACTGTCGGTACCTCGACACACTACACTAATGACGTCTACACACTGTTGAGCTGTATCATTGCGACGGTGTTAACACTTATTGATGACTGGATTCCAAGTTGTTGATAATCTAAATCCATCCTCCCGGTTGAAATTCTTGTGTTTTTTTATTTCAACCGCTTCACGCACTTTCCTGGAGTAATAGTGACGTTCGGTGGACAAGACCTGTGGTTGATGTAGTTCTATCCAGTGGTTTGGTCCAGACTCCAACAAATGTTCAGCTATAGCGGACTTATTTACTTGTCGATTTTTCACAGCTGCGATATGTTCCTTGACCCTTTCCGCATTGTTTGCTTGGTCTGTCCGATATAGGAGCTACCACAACTGCAATCGACCTTGTAGACCCGCTATATAACCTTGTATAAATTATAATGTATACTAATCGCGAAAGTTTAACAGTCATTCTGTCTTCAATCATTCGCTCCACGTGTCCAAACCATCTCAGCATTCCTTTTTCAATTCTCGTCACAACATCTTCTTTCAGGCCACATCGCTCTCGTATTACTGCATTCGGAATTCTATCAATCAGTCTCACACATACTACGCAGTGTTCGCATCTCCACTGCATTAATTCTGCTTTCATGTTTTATTCTGCCATACCCAACACTCACTACCATACATCAGCGTCGGCACAAGTACACCATTATGAACCGCTAGTCGCGCCTCTTTTGGCACAGTCTGGCCGTTCATAAAGGCGTGCAGCGCTCCATTCACACAGTTTCCCGCATTCACTCTCCTTTGAATATCTCCTTCACATCTTCCATCTCTTGTAAACATGCTACCCAAATATACAAATTCTTCAACTTGTTCAACATGTTCATGTTCAATCGCAATACTACACTCAGTCACACTTTCCTCCTTTTCAGACACCATCACTTTCGTCTTTCTTACATTCAATTTCATACCCTTCGCTTTAAAGCTCTCGTTCATTCCGTCCATCATTTGTTGCAACTCATTCGCCGATGACGCAAGAATGACTTGATCATCGGCGTACAAGAGGCACTTAGCACGCAATCCTACCATATCGATCCCGCATTCAATTTCTCTCATATCATTCATGCAGCTATCCATGAATAGATTGAATAACCAGGGCGAAGCTGCACATCCCTGTCTGACACCTTTGGAGATATCAAACCATTCTGTATAGGCACCGTTAATCCTTACACAGGCTCTAAACCCCTATACTTAGATTTCAGAGCTCTTATTATAAAATTGTTCACCCCATACATAGATAGCACCTTCCATAATTCCTTTCTATCCAGTCTATCATAGGCCTTTTCCAAGTCTATGAACGCGCAATATACCTATTAGTGTTTACGAATTAAACACCGTCACATACGGCACGGCTAGCGCGCCATACCTTGCAACACGGTGTCTTAAACAGATAGGAGACAACTGCGAGAACCATAAAATAGCTGATATCATCAGACATGATTTTTACGTGGATGACCTGCTTACTGGGGAAGTGACTTTCATTCGTAATGAAGTCACCAAGGAGCTTGCGTCAGCATGTATGCCATTGTATAAATGGAAGTCAAATGTTCCTCAGCTGGTGTCTGACGCTGTTCTTTCTTCAGACAACTTGCCAGCCTCACTTGACTTAAATAAGACATCAAGTGGGCCTGACAAGTTGCTTGGTCTAGACTGGTATGTCACCACTGACGAGCTGGGGTTTTCTATAGATCTGTCTAACTCAGCAACTACTCACACTAAACGTGATTTCCTATCCGTGATTGCTCGAATATTCGATCCCTTTGGTCTCTTGGGTCCCATCGTTATCACCATGAAAATAATGACGCAAAAAATGTGGTTAGATAAGCTGGGGTGGAATCAAACGCTACCTTGTGAGATCCAAAGACATTGGGACGTTATAATTAAATCATTACCTCTTTTAAATAATTTACGTATTCCGCGAATTGTAGTCTGTAATTCATATAGGGAATTATAACTCCACATTTTTACAGATGCATCTGAGTCTGCATACGGTGCTTGCGTCTACGTTCGCAGTATTAATGACATAGGCGATTGTTAGGTTTGTTTATAAATGGCTAAAAGTAGAGTGGCTCCCATTAAGCCCACAACAATTCCGAGGCTGTAATTATGTGGTGCCTTGGTTGGTTCTCGTCTTTATGAGAAGGTGAGGAGTTCACTTCGAGTGGCGATCAGCTGGGTTTACTGCTGGACTGATTCAACCATAGTGTTGGGATGGTTACAAATGACGCCTAACAAACTTCAGCCGTTTGTGCGTAACCGCGTTGCTGAAGTTTTGGACAAGGCGGGCAATTGTACCTGGAGACACGTCCCAACAGATAAAAATCCAGCAGACCTAATATCTCGTGGCGTGGATATTAGTGTTCTGCAGGCTTCCGATCTGTGGTGGTCAGGGCCAGATTTTTTGAGGCTAAACCTGTCTGAATGGCCATCTCAAATTAAGTGTTTAGGAGATGAGCCATTACCGGAAATCCGACCTGATGTAGTGCTAAGTGCTGTTTTTATAAATTCTAAAGTTATACCTTTGATTCATTTTAGTCGTTTTTCTAATTATTCACGACTTGTACGTTCTGTAGCTTATATGTCCAGGTTTATTAAGTCATGTAGGAAACGTTACCCTGAAACTAATTATTTGTCACAAGATGAATTACAAAATGCACTAAATGTTGTTATAATTCAAAGTCAGTCTGAATCTTTTACTGAGTATGAATTACTTTTGCATAAAAAGAGTTTACCTAAGAAGAATGCTCTTCTTAAGTTTAATGTTTATTTAGACAACAAAAAATTTATGCGTGTAGGCGAACACCTCGATAATTCTAATTTTTCTAAAAAGCACCCGATTATATTACAGTCCACTCACTATTTTACCAAGTTGTTATTTGATTTTGAGCATAAAAGGCTGATGCATGCTGGCCCTCAGTTATTATTAGCCTCAATTAGGGAATCTTACTGGCCAATAGGAGGTCGTAACTTGGCGAAGGCCTGTTATCATAAATGTGTTCTTTGCCATCGCATGAAAGGTGAGGTTGTAACGCCTATAATGGGTAATTTACCAAATGAACGTGTGAGTCCAGGCTATCCCTTTGAGAGTACGGGCGTTGATTATGCCGGTCCTATTATGTGCGCTAGTCGTCAAGGTCGTGGATGCAGGCTGGTAAAGGTGTACATCGCAATT
Organism: Euclidia mi; assembly: GCA_944739405.2. Taxonomy (NCBI): domain Eukaryota; kingdom Metazoa; phylum Arthropoda; class Insecta; order Lepidoptera; family Erebidae; genus Euclidia; species Euclidia mi. The sequence continues at coordinate 46,630,612 of OX123200.2, read as the reverse complement.
TTTATTTGTTTCACCACCAAGGCCATCCATTTGGAGACCGTAGGTGATTTAACTAGCAATAGTTACTTACTAGCTTTGTATCGATTTATTTCTCGTCGAGGTAAACCCGCTGATATATTTTCTGATAACGGTACCTCATTTGTCGGTGCGTACAACGACCTTTCTAAATGTTTAAAGTTAAATAGTTCGTCCTTGGGTGACAGTGCAGCTAATGACGGAATAAGATTTCATTTCATCCCAGCGTATACGCCTCATTTTGGTGGCCTCTGGGAGGTGGGTGTAAAGTCCACAAAGTTTCACCTTCAAAGAGTGTTGGGCAATTGTAATTTGACATTTGAGGAGCTTTACACCGCTTTGACTAAAATTGAAGCCATACTGAACTCTCGTCCCCTGACGCCGATGTCTTCAGATCCTGCCGACTACACACCGCTGACGCCAGGTCATTTCCTGATTGGACGACCCCTTGTTTCGTTGCCGCAACCAAATTACACGGACCACTCTGCTAGCCCTCTTTCTCGTTTTCAACGAATCGAGCAATTACGTCAGCACTTTTGGAGTAGATGGAGCAAGGAGTATGTTTCAGAATTACAGCTGCGGTCAAAATGGCGTTCTTGTAAGGATGGACTAAAGCTGAACACCCTTATTGTCATCAAAGAGGACAATATTCCTCTGAAGTGGAGTCTTGGACGCATTGTGGCTGTACACTCCGGAACAGATGGCATAGCTCGTGTAGCGGATATTCAGACATCGACTGGAGTCATTCGCAGAGCGTTCAACAGGATCTGTCCATTGACTGCGTCTACGGAGTCTGGTTGAAACCGTTGCTTTCAACGCCCGGGGGCATGTTCACGCGCGCCTGACAAAATAATCACAGCAGCATTACGCTCAAATCAATAATTGTTAATTTTAATAAATTTTGTATCGTGTATGTGCAAGTTCACTTGCTGTACGGATCTCGTGGAGTTAACACGAATTAAAGATCATCTTTTGTACAAAGCATTCCAGTTTCTCATTTCAGCCACCCCTTAGACCATACAATAACAATAATATACATTTGATTGGAATTAAAAAGTATGGGAATAAGTACTTAAATTGGCTTTGTCAAGTTTTCGTTCCGCAACACTTAATAAAAGTTGGATAACAGATTGACTCGTTTCATAAATTAGAGACATCTGCCACCAAACTGTGAAAACTACCGTGAGGATGGCACGTGCAAAGGAGACACGTGTCGAAATAATATATTTATTTGTTTTGAAGTGAAATTCGAAGAAGTCCTCTATACGGGAAAATCCGTATTACGGATGAACCTATACGATGGTTGTGGATAATTGTTTCAAGCGCAAATGATTCCTACCTTCAAAATCTTTATTTTTCCATAAACATTATGGTGTAGGTGTATAAGGCAGAGATGTATTAGGTACATACTTTGCCAGTTATGTTTCGGTCCCAATGTAATTAAGGGGACGAGCAAATTACCATCTACCGGGCACATTACTTGATACTTGATACTTGATGGCACGGGCTGTTTCCGCAACTCCACGTCTTGGCGTGTATTTTGCGTGCGGGTGGGAATGGTGTCTTCATTCGAGCCACCCCAGCTCTTCGAGGAAGGCCAGCAGACTCTTGATGTGGCCCACGGCCTCCCTCAGGGTGCTGTATCTGGTCAGGTACTGCTGCCTGTACTGTGCGACCACAGGGCAGTCGAGGAGCAGGTGGGCTGCCGTCTCGTCTGCTGCCATACAGGCCCTGCACAGCGGGCTGTCGGTGATACCTATAGTAAATAGGTGTTTATTAAAGAATCCGTGTCCTGTGTAGGCGGCCGTGACTGTCCGTAGTTGTTGTTTGGACAGCCGGAGGATTTGTTTGGCTATCTTACCGTCTACTGCGGGAAGAGCCTCCTTGGCCTGCCTACATGTTTCAATACCAATCCAGGACTGGTTGTGTTTGGTCCTGGTCCTATTTCTTACCAGGTTGCGATAAAAACCAGAAGGAAGGGGAATTATGGGCTCGGGTCCCACCACCTCTAAAGTGGCCCCTCTTCTGGCGAGTACGTCGGCTGCGTCATTCCCTCTTGAGCCACTGTGGCCCTTGATCCATTGCAGTGTTAATTTGTTTAGTTTACCTACCTCTGTTAGTTTCTGGTGGCATTCAAGCGTGAGTGCCGAGGTGATAGTATGGCTTTTGAGGGCTGAGAGGACAGCCTTACTATCTGAGAGGATCCTAATGGATCGTTCCCTTACCTCACGTGCCATGATTGCTGTGGCAGCTAGGATTATGCCAAAACATTCGGCCTGGTAGACCGTGTTGTAGGCTCCCAGCGGTGCTGCGATGTTGATGTTTAGGTCCTCGGAGAATACTCCTGAACCCGTACCTGTATCCGTTTTGGACCCATCTGTGAAGATCGTGAGCTCGTTGTGATTAACTGCTCCTCCGTGTAGATCCTCGTACAGTTGGATTTTGTATTTCTTGTCGAAAACAAATTGTTTCGGTATGCGGTCGCTTATTGCTTGTGTGATAGGAACTTCTTTAAAGAGTGTATTTAAGTTGTTAGTGTGCGGTATATTCGTGTCTTTCCAGAGCTTCAGGGCTCTCAGCCGGACTGCCGACATCGTTGCTTCCTGTTGTATGAACAGGTGCAATGGAGGCAGATCCAGCAACACTTCAAGTGCCGCTGTTGGCGTTGTTTTCATACAGCCCGTGGCCGCTAGGCATGCAAGTCTTTGAAGCTTCTGAAGCTTGTTGGCGGCCGTTATTAGGTTGGTCCTAGGCCACCACACTACTGCGCCGTAGCTTACCATCGGACGTATTATTGTCTTATAGAGCCATAAGACAATTTTGGGGGATAGGCCCCAGCGTTTTCCTATCATCTTCTTGCACTGCCAGAAAATGATGCTGGCTTTATTGAGCTTATTTTCCATGTGGCTGTTCCATGTCAATTTGCTGTCGAGAGTGACACCTAGGTACTTGACCTCGGTAGACAGCTTAAGCTCTGTATCGAATAACCTGAGCAATCGGTAAGTACCCAGCGCGCGTTTGTGTGTGAACATAACTAGTTCGGTCTTGGTCGGGTTTACAGATAATTCGTACTCATTACACCACCACTCTACTATGCGTAGGGCTTGTTGGGTTAGGTCGTACACTGTACTGGTTACCTTACCTGATGTGAGTATGGTTAGATCATCTGCATAACCTATTGTATAGAAGTATCTCGCGTTGAGTTTGTCTATGAGTTCATTGATGACTAAGTTCCACAATAGCGGGGAGAGTAAACCTCCCTGCGGGCACCCTTTAGTTATCAAGGCTGTCTGATTGTCGCCTTGCAGGCGCACTACCCTTTTGCTGAGCATGTTTTGGATCCACTGTATGAGCATCTGATCCACACCATGCCTGGCTAGGGCGTTGCTTATGCTGGAAAAGTTTGTCTTGTCGAAGGCTCCTTCTATGTCGATGAAGGTGCCCAAGCAAATGCTTTTTTGTTGTATAGCAGCTTCTATCTGGGCCACGACCTGATGTAAGGCCGATTCCGTCGATTTCCCTGAGCTGTATGCATGTTGGTTGGCATGTAAGGGTAGGTGCTTAAGAGCCCCACTTCTTAGTTCCCTCTCGCAAAGCCTTTCCAAGGCTTTAAGCATGAAGGAGGTAAGGCTTATTGGTCTAAAGGACTTTGCATGGGTATAGTCTGTTTTGCCTGGTTTTGGTATGAAGATCAGTTTGACTTCCCTCCACCTCTTCGGTACATATCTGAGGGCCAGGCTAGACCTCATGATTGCCAGGAGTCTTTTAAGGACAGGTTCCCCTCCCCATTGTAGTAACCCTGGGAAGATGCCATCCAGTCCGGCTGCTTTGAAGGGGTGGAAGCTATCGATGGCCCATCGGAGTTTTTCTTCTGTGACCACGTTGTTTGCTTGTCTCCATTCGTGTTCGGTCGCCACTGTTGGTGTATCGTGCCACGTTACTACCGGGGTGAGGACGCAGCCTGGGAAGTGTGTTTCGAGTAGGACGCGTCTTGTCTCCTCCTCCGATGTGGTGTATGTGTTATCCGGTTTACGGAGAGTACCTGGTGCAACCGTCGGTTGCTGGGCCAGTAGTTTCCTTACCCGGTTTGCTTGTTGGCAGGATTCAATGCTCCCACAGAATTTTCTCCATCCCATGGTGCGTCTGAATCTGAGGCATTTTCTGTAGTCTGATTTGGCCGCTTTATAAGCGTCCCAATCTGTGTCCGCGCTTGTGTTCATTGCCCTATTTAGAGACTTTCTTACCTTCTTGCGCTTACGTTCAAGTTCAGCGCCCCACCAGGGTTGTTTCCCCGGGGTTGAAGGTGGAGTGGTTTCTGGGCAAGCTGCATAATAGCTGTCTAGCATCGACTGCGTCAGTATACATACCTGATCGTCGATCTGTTCAGTGTCACCCAGTACCGGCGGCGTGGCCGTAAGGGTAAGTTTCTCATTAAGTAGTAAGACATACTTTGCTTTGTCAGTGTTGTGTGGTTTCCTGCGGGGCTGTGTGGGCTGTATATCGACTTTCATGGAGAAGCTGATCCATCTGTGGTCTGAGCATGATGCCTCTTTCGAGACGTGCCATCCCTTGATGCGTTCAGCCGCTCCTTCTGTTGCGAGAGTTAAGTCGATAATTGTCTGACTACGTTTAGTGACGAAGGTGGGCTCCGTACCTGTGTTTAATAGGGTAAGATTAGTGGTGAATAAGTATTCAACCAATGACGTACCTCTGTTATTGTTGCAGTCCATGCCCCACATTTGGTGGTGGGCATTGGAGTCCGTTCCTATTACGACCTCCGTATTGGTTCTCTCGCACTGGTTAACCAGACGCGTGAGGTCGAACGGAGGCGGGTCTTCGGCCTCGGGCATGTAGACCGATGCGAAAACGACCGCTATACTCCTTGGCTGCTGTATTATTTCAATTTGTATTGCTGTGATGTCTCTGGAACAGAACTCCGTTAAAGCTTGGGCTCTGATGTTTTTAGTTGTAAGTATGCAGGTTCTTGGATGTGTGTGGTCAGTAGAATAGTAAATCTTACCTCCCAGGCTGGAGAGGCCTCTAATGAGGCCACCCCTTATCCAAGGTTCCTGGATGAGCACGATGGCTGAATGTTGGACCTCCATCCATTTGCGCAGTTGCGCAGTGGCCGTTTGGCTATGATGGAGGTTGATTTGTAGGCAGCTGACGTCACTAGGCAGAGGGTTCATCTGTGGGTGATGTCCCCTCCTCCCCGACCTTCAGCTGCGTTAGGCCGGCCAGGATGTCGCCAGCCTCCACCCCGTCGTCCCGCCGCACCGGACTCAGGAGCAAGCTCTCATCTTCCGAGTTACCCTCGGCTGACGGGCCAGCCCCCGAGCCAGACGCGGCCGGCTCTGACAGGCCGGATTTCGCGGAGCACCCTGACTGGGTGTTTGAGGCTTGTGTTGTGGAGTTGTCGCATCCCGGAGGATGGTCGACATACTTTCCTGTAGAGTCCCGGAACCGGACGTAGACTGCACCCAGCCCCAACGCGAGGCGGCGCTCGTTCTGCACCAGGACCGGGACTTGTTCCTCCGGGACGCCCACGACCAGGAACCACCCACCTGACTGTTTCTCCGAGTGCAGCAGAGACCATTTGTCGACCGCCAACCAGGGGTTCTGGAACTCCAGAGCCCGACCCACGTCGCGCACGTCGTCCCAGACCCCCTGTTCGTTGGGAACGACAACGCCGCACCGCACTCTCTTCGGGGCCTCTTCCTGGCCCCTGACCTCCAGTTCGAAGCCCGGTGGTGGGACCAGGAGAGAGACCGCCTCCGTCAGCCAGGTACGCGTTGCCTCGTCGGCGCACCAGAGTTTGAGGACCCCGTCCGCGTACATGGGTTTCCCGGTGAACGCAGGGGCGGGGCGTTTTGGAGTTTTAGTCGACCAGGCGTCACTCAGGATCTTCCTTTGAATCTCCGTGAGTATCCGGTCCACGAACTCCTTCGGCAAGTTCCCTGTGCGCTTGCATGTTACTGCAACGCCCAGAGATGCCTTGGAGACCTGTGCATAGGACTTACCCTGTTTAGTGGAGGAGTCGAGGCGGGGCTTCTTGTGCTCCCCTCGAGGCGAGCTGGTCTCGTTGAGAGCGCGTTTGGCCTCACCTCTTTCCTTGTTTTCGGCAGTTTTACCTGCCGTGTTTCCTGGTGGTGCTGGGGCTAGATGCCGTCCAGGGTGACCAGCCCGCCGCTTGGCGGCAGGCGGCTTCCCCGTACTGCCTCCGGCCTTTGTGCACCCCCTACTGCTGAGCGCAGGCTGCGCGCTGGTCACATTACTGGGACCTGCGACAGCGACCTGCACCGCTGTTTTTGTAGAGGCAGCACCGGCTGCGGCAGCGGTTTGTGCCGCCTTCCGCCTTATTGCCAGGCGCTGTCTCTTGTTTTTGTTTGCCCTCTTCTTCTTCGCAGAGCTGGTAGCAGCGGGGCCACTCGGTTGTGTGGTGGGCGGGTGTTGGGCAGGATTGGTGGTCTTGCCCTTACCCTTGCCCTTGTGGTGACTTACCACTTGCCAGCCTGCGAAGGAGGAGTCGTCTACCCGCTTGATTTCAAACGGGCTGACGATTGTAAGGACGGGACCAGTACTAGCGTTAGCCAGCGCTGAAGTCTCGTCCTTGGGGGATGGTTTAACACCTGCAGCCGAGGCCACGGCGTCAACCATCTGTTTAGTTGATGCGGCGGGAACAGCTTTCGCTGCCACCGTCGCAGTTGGGTAATTAAAGGGATTTCGGTATCCATACAAGTTTTTCAAGACTTCATCCCTCTGGCTTCCCACCCTCCATGGAGCCCGCAACTGGGAACGTCATCCGGACGTTAGGATTACCAGAGGGATATAGGAACGCGGGGCTGGTTTACAGCACGACTTCGGGCGCCCGCTTGGGTCAACGGCCTGAGCCGAGTTACCAACTCTAGCCGTCATCCCTCGCTTGCGCCCTCCGTATAGCCTTCACCAACCACATCAACAGCCGAAATAAATTCCAACTGCTGATGTGGACCCTACGTCCCTAGCCTGTGGCCCTCTGACGGGACACGATGGCCATTTCCCCCGCTGCGGCTCACAGCGGGGGCTACCGTTTAGCGTGAAATCAGGACCAAAGAGGGCGTGTTGCCTCACGGTCACATTACCGCCAGCGCCGCTCGGCTCAACCCCCCAGGACTCCGTCATCCCCGCGTACGGCGCTCGACTGCGCAGGTCCTAGCGCAGGTGGTCAGCTTCTCTTACCCGTGACTTTTTACTACGAGCCCACACCCACCCGACCACGAAGGGGCGTGGTGAAGAGATGTGTTCCTGTATGTGGATGTGTGCGCGCATGTGTGTACGTGTGTGTATGTGTTTGTGTAATGTGCCTGTTGTTTGTGTTTCGGCTGGAGGTTTTGGTTGCGTCCATTTCTGAAGGAACTGGACCAAGAACGGGCGGCAACCTCGAGAAGGATAGTCCACCAGCCTTGCCTAAGGGATCATCGCGACCTGCGCTACCCCTGAGACCATTCGCCACTCCCTACACCGGACTCAGGTGAAGGGAGTAGAAGTCAGTGCAGATCAGTGGTGTTAAATATGAGTTGACCTGCACGGGCTTCCGCCCACCCACCGGGCACATTATTAAGCGAGCGATAATTACCATTTTTAATACACACATAACTATTTGATTGACCAATCATATAGATTTTGTAGATCATATAAGTACTAGGGTTAAGTCTGGCTGTCAAATAGATGCTGTATATTTTGATTTTAAAAAAGCCTTCGATCTTGTAGACAATGATGTGCTACTGAACTAATTTTCTGTACTGGGATTCTCATCATGTCTTTTAAAATTTATGGCACATTACTTTAAATACCGAAAACAATTTGTTAAGGCAGAAGGATATAAGTCAGAAGAGTACAATACCAGATCAGGTGTTAGTCAAGGTCCTTAGGTCCCTTGCAATTTTTAGTAATTATCAATGATTTACCAAGTGTTATTTCTAAAGCTAAATGCCTAATATTTGCCAACGACTTAAAACTGTACCTTTCTGTAAGAGAGGCTAATGATCGTTTAGACCTACAAAATGTTATAGATGCTGTAATTGAATGGGCTATTAGAAATAAACTACCTTTGAATCACTCTAAAAGCAAAACTATCACCTTTACTCGATCCCGTAATCCGATAATCAATATTATTATTGATGACGCACCAATAGAACGTGTGTTTTCAATTAAGGACCTGGGAGTTATAATGGACAGCAAATGAAATTTTCATGATCAAATTCTTGAAACTTGCAAAGATGCTAATAAATGTCTTGGTTTCATAATTAGAATATTGACACAATTTAAGAACACACAAATTATTAAACAATTATACAATGCTTATGCTCGTAGTAAATTAGAATATAATGCAATAGTTTGGAGTCCTAAAGAGTCAATGTACAATGTTATGTAAGAAAAAAATCAACGTAAATTCTGTCAAAAATCATAAGTCAAAAGTCATAATCTTTTATTCAAAATTGGCTGGTAAACAGCTCTTTCTGAACGTTAAATTTTACAATTGACAGTTCCCCAAAAAGCCTAACCCTACACCGCTTCCTATGTGTTTTCGCTAGGAAGAAGAAGCAGCGCAACACTGTAGATATCTATACAAAAGGCAATATGGTTAGTACCCTTTTCTCTATCCATTTTTGTTTGTGTCAGAAATGGTAGGTTTTGATACACTCCTACTCAGGCGGGATTCCATACATATAACAACGTATTGACTTATACTGACAAATAAAATAGATAGCCCTGTTGTACGGGCATCAATACATTTTTATATTCCCGATCAGTATATAATAATAATAATAGTAACAAGTCAACATAGCAACATACAGTTTTCCTTGAATTTTTATATTTGCAAGTTATAGCATATTTTTGTGTTTATATTGATATTTTCGACTACATGCTGACTTTTTATTGGATAAATATATAATTAGTACAAGCAACTTTATAAATGGTTCCATTAAATAAATTAAGAAAAGAAATCACAAAAATATTATTGAAGATGACATTAAATGTCAAAGACAAATCAAATAAACATAAACTGAACGTAGACAAATACATAAATACGAGGAAATGATATCATGTTGACGAGAGCTAAGGCAGCTGCTGCACGCCTGAGACCCCGGACTCGTCGTTCAGCTCCGCCTCACAGCCGCCGGCACCAGCACCAGCATCGCTGACGAGTGTTGAGGCGTCGATCTCATCGAGCGACCAGTATTTCTCTCCGCCGACGTCGCCACCACCTGTCTGCCGGCGAGGGAGAGGCCGGCCACCGACACGCTTGGGTCCCCGAGACCCACTGGTCTCGAACAGGGCCACTGCTACCGGTGGTAATGTGCACCGCATGCGATGGACGACTTCTATGAATGAGAACGTCAAAGTATTTTGTGGCCACAGAGGGTGGAACCAATCTCAGTGCGTACCGTAATCGATCGCGCGCGAATCAGGCGCTTGAACCAGCTATCAACGTGTCAACGCAACGGCTATCGGATCAAGTGCGGGCCATCCAGCGGTGTCGCCTGTTGGATGATACCGTGCTTGAAAGGCTACGCTCTGACGTACAGGGAAGTCTCCCCATCACTTCTTCATCGCAAACTGGCACGGTAGATACACAATATCAACAGTTGAATCTCCCTGATGAAGAGGTAGATGATGAGACTTTTCACGTAAGTACCCAGTGCAATGATCAGTTAAGGAGTACTTTGGAATGTGCTATTGGGGAATACCGATCCATGGACCCAAATGTTCGGCCTCGTTTGCCTCGTTTGCCCATGCATAAGAGAAACATAGCGCTAATGAGTGCCCTGGATTCGTTATTATCAAACTATTTTGATAAAAGCGAAAATCTTGGTGATACACATTCAATCCTGTATTGTGCGGCTGACTGAAAATAATACCGCTCCGCGACGAACCGCTACTGTGCCAGCTTGGCAGTGCAGGATTGAGCGTCGTATCGCTGAGACTAGGGCACTCATTGGAAAGCTATCCTGTTTCAGGAGGGGCAATACGCGACCAAGAGTGATGCGCTTTGTGACTCGAGCCTTCGCGGGAACTGGTATCAGTTCCCAGGATTATCAGGTACGAGTTACAGAGCGCATCGACTCTCTGAAGCAAAAAGTTTATGCATGGGCAAACCGTATCAGGCGATATAAGAAAAGAGTGGGTCGATATTGCCTGAATCGCACATTACAAAGAGACGAGAGGTGGGTGTGCAGAGGATGGGAGCAACCTGATTCCATGGCCGGTGAAGGTGATGGGTGTCGACCGGATGATGATGCCACTAATTCATTTTGGCGCAGCATTTGGTCGACGCCTGTCAGCCATGCGGAGGGTGATTGGATCCGGGATGTTGAGCGAGTATGTGAACGAATCCCAACTATGGAACCAATATTTATAACACAAGACGATATAGCCAGTGCAGTCCGTCCGTTACAAAACTGGAAAGCAGCAAGACCGTAGTTCACATGCTTGCTTAGCGTCTCAGTTCCAATCATCATTGGAATCAGGTTTGCTACCAGACTTTTTAACATCCGGCCACATTCACCTGCTCTATAAATCTGGTGGTACCACGGACCCGAAGAATTATAGGCCGATTACTTGTCTGCCAACAGTTCATAAACTTCTTACATCCATTTTGAGAATAAAATTATCAAAACATATATTTGGTAATTCAATTTTATCAGTTTCACAAAGTGGATGTGGAGGAGGAGTGGGGCGCGTGGTACTAAAGAACTCCTTCTGATTGACATGCCCATTAGCCAACAGGTACGCCATAATCGCAAAAATCTATCGACATGCTGGATAGATTACAAAAGGCTTACGACTCCGTGCCACATACCTGGCTTTTGAGGGTGCTGGAGTTGTATAAAGTAGATACAACTCTATGCACCTTCTTAAGGTCATGTATGGGGCAATGGAGGACCGTATTGCACTATCCAGGATGTCGATCGAGTTTGGATTGCGGTGTTCCAATAAAGATCGAGTGAGGTATATTCCAGGGCGACAGTCTGAGCCCTTTGTGGTTTTGCCTAGCACTGAACCCTCTAAGTACTTTATTGGAGGGTTCAGGTCTAGGCTATCGGTTAAGGAGAGGTGGTCATGTTATATCTCACCTCCTTTTCATGGATGACCTGAAATTGTTTGCCCTCAACAATCTCCAACTGACTGCATTACTTATGGTAACTGAAACCTTTAGTAATTCTATCAGGATGGAACTTGGTGTGGACAAATGTGCGGTCATGCATGTGAAGAAAGGTGAGATTATGGAATCTGCAGGGATACAACTCTCAGATTCCATACAACTTCGGTCCCTCTCTCTAACGGAAACTTACAAATACCTGGGTATGTCGCAGTCTTTGAATATCTCTGAGGCTGACATGAAGCAGTCGCTGCAAGCTCGTTTCTTTGGCCGCTTGAAAAAAGTACTGAATAGTCTTTTATCAGGTGGTAACAAGGTGCGAGCCTGCAACGGATGGGCCATGCCAGTCCTTATGTATTCCTTCGGCATACTCAGGTCGACTCAGACTGAACTTGACGCCCTGGACAGAAAAGTCCGTTCAATGCTAACTGCATCTCGGATGCATCATCCACGCTCGTCGGTAATGAGGCTATACATCCCGCGGAAATGTGGTGGTCGAGGATTTTTATGTCTTAAGACCCTTCATAACCGCGAGTTGTATAACCACAGAGAATATTTTCTGCAAATGAGTGTGGATATGCATCGAGATGTGGTTGCAGTGGATACTGGACTTACCCCGCTCGCTCTGGCTAAAGAGAACTGGCACAAACCTGCAGTACTTAGCATTGAGGACCGGAGAGAAGTATGGAAGGGCAAGGAGCTACATGGACGCTTCTATAAGGCCTTACACGGGTCTGATATAGATTTTAAGGCATCCGTTTCCTGGCTGCGCTTCGGTGATATTTTCGGAGAAACCGAAGGTTTTGTCTGTGCAATTATGGATGAAGTTGTCATGACAAATAACTACCGCAAGTATATCCTGAGGGACGGTACTGTTGACATATGTCGGGCGTGTCACCGGCCCGGGGAATCTCTCAGGCATATTGTGTCTGGTTGTTCGAGTCTTGCCAATGGTCAGTATTTGCACAGACATAACCAAGTGGCTAGGATTGTCCAACAGCAACTAGCCCTTAAATATAAACTCATTGGTTCTGAGGTACCGTACTACAGATATGTGCCCGACCCAGTTCTCGAAAATGGTCGTGTACTGTTGTACTGGGATCGGTCTATCATTACAGACAGGACTATTGTAGCCAATAAGCCTGATTTTGTAGTGATAGACCGATCAGAGCGTCTCGCAATGATTGTTGATATCACCATACCACATGACACTAATCTCGTGAAGGCGGAAAATGATAAAAAGATTAAATATTTAGATCTAGCTGACGAGATTGTCGACATGTGGGATGTAGATTCAGCAATCATTGTTCCGACTGTCGTTTCAGTGAATGGATTGATTGCTAAGAGCCTCGACCAACATCTTAAGAGGCTCGCACTGGGCAGCTGGATCAAGGCCTTGATTCAGAAGGCGGTTCTTCTCGATACGGCACGCATTGTGAGGAAGTTCCTTTCTCTGAGGCCCTAACCACCGGTGGCTTGGTCCCTGTACCCGACACCGGTGGGTTTCCGTGGTCCCATTTTATATAGTTAAATTTATTGATATATTTAAGGTTTAATTATGTAAAATTCGATTATGTGAATACTGAATAATAAGGAGATAATAATAATAATATTTTTATTGGCAAGTAAATCATTTTAGTACATTACATGTTAAGTAGTTACAGTATCTAGTAGTTTACTACACAAAATAGCGGATGGCTTACTGTTTTCCTAGCTAAGCTATGAAATTTAATACAAAATACATAATATTTAACGACACTAGTTGCAATATAAAAGAAGGTATGTAAACTACAGATTTAACACTTTTTGTATGAAATAACATGCATTATTAAGATATAAGATAGGTGGAGATATTATCCAAAAAATTATAAGTTGTTGTGTGTGTGTGTGTGTGTGTATATGCGTAGTGTAGGCAGAGGACAGCATAAACTTCTTTGGTATCCGCCTATGTGGCGCTCTCCACAAGCTGAAAACAGTCCTACGGCTACAGCAATTAAGTTTATAAATGAGCTTGTTATATATAGTCTAAATGCAGGCATAGTTTTTAGCGCACAGAGTGCAATATTAAAACATATTTATAGATCAATAATATATATAAGTACCTACATTTAAGAAAATAAATTGTAGTTCCTATTTCTAGTTGTTAACTGTTGTTTTTGTTTACAAATTTTATATTGTTATTTTTAGTTTGTAATTTTTTTGTTTGGTATAGATATAAGTGATTTGGTGTATATGCTGTAGGCTTATATTCTTATAAATAAATGAATATGAATAACTTCCAAAAGTTTGAGGTGTGTACCCGGGGTACCTGGGGACCGAACCTGAGACCATCGTCTCAGCAGTACGCGTAAGGCGACAGCCCACTGGCGTAACACCACTGGGCTGTCGCCTTTATCTTTTCGATCACCATATTTTTTATATTGCTACTTACCTAAGTCACCTAGACACAGTAATTTTTAGATCAGTTATTTCACCTAGTGATTAGACCCAGTGTGCTATTCGTGCAGTCAAGCTATAGTATTTTACGCATGGGTGGCCAAAAATGGTGTCGGAGTTTGCAGTCCCCACAAAGGTTCTAACATTTTTCTTTTCTGAGACATGGACCGAAGTTCGGTAGAATTCTGATGTAATTGTCAATAAACAATCCTAGGTGTGAACTCTGTACTTTGTTTATTTACTACGAACGGCACGCTACAGTAATTGAAATACCTCTTTTTTTCTTTTTTTTAGGAGTTGGTAAATCCCTTCGGATCACCGGCTCATAAGGAAATGAGAGCCGGAGTATGTGGTGTTTCCACTAAAAACCATCTCGACTGTCGACCATAGGCACCCTACCGGAAGAAGACAGGGTACAGGAGCTGCCCAGTCTTCCTCCCATGGCGCCAAGTCTAACCAAACCCAAATCTAGTGAAACCTGCAATTTGAACCAAACCTTCACCTGCTTTACTGGCAGCTTTCCAGAGCAACCTATTACTAATCGGTCACCAGAGCTCCCCATGCTCTGGCGGCCCGCGGCCCCGTTGGCGGCTCTCTGCGATGCCCTTGACTTCGGGCAGAATCGGCCCTCTCCCGATCCCGCTCAGCAGCCTCCTTTTGGGGCATAACAGCTTCACAAAAGGAGGTCACTGAGTGCCAGCCCTCCTCGCTCGCCAGCATGGCAGCAACAACTGCTGGCGGGGTCAGGTCACGTCCGATCTGATCAAAAAGGACTTCACGCTTGAACACCCATGCCGGCAATCCTCCAGCGTATGCTGGGCGGAGTCCAGGTTGCCTGCACAGTGGTGACATTGTGCCGTCCGTTCGCGTCCGATTCGATTCACATACTCACCGAAGCACAGAAATTGGAATACTTAATATTTCGGATACGCTTCTTGATTTAAATGAAGACATACACGGGACTGTGAGTGAATATCTGTGGAAAATTCTAGCGTTGTCATATTTGTTATCCGATGCATTCAAGTTGGAGCCCAAACACTAGTTTTTGGTCAACTAGTAGCTTTTTCATCCAGCAACTGTCGTCTGACAGCCATTACTCACAATAATAATTAAGAATAATTTCAAGGTTCAGACCAATATTATGGTATAGTCGGGTACTGACGCTTTGTGACTAAAAATATATTTCATCTTCGAAGCACGGGAGCACGGAGCAAACAAACAAGACGATGGAAGTTACTCAGACAAAGGATCGATAGCTTGAGAGCTTTGAGAAAGGAAGACGACACTAATGTCGTCTTCCTTTCTCAAAGCTCTCAAGCCCTATTCATAGATTCTAGTACGCAATGAGTGCAAGGTGTAATACCCAGATGATAGGTAGTCGTGAGATTGTGTACGTACACTATACAGACAAACGCATACGTAGAAGTGCTTTCTATTGAAAGCACTTCTACGTATGCGTAGAATTGTATATTTACAATGAATAGTAAAACTAATAGAATTGAATGCTCTATCGAGCTTTCCATTACCCTGATGTTTGAACTTTGAAAGTAATTTTATGTTCCTGTACTTTTTATTATACAGGACTAAGAGCTTTTTAATGCCATGAGTGTAGGAAAATATCTATATTGCTAGTTATTTTTAGAACCTAACGTGATATTGATAAAGTCTTTTGTTGCCTTGTAAGAGGTATCTCATAAAAGTAGTTGTAGCAAAGATGATTTAAACGTGAGTGCATTTAATTTTATCACAATCTTTAGTAGCTATAGAAAGCATGGTTACTATATTTGCCGCACCTTCGTTAAATATTGCGATTTTTACTTTTTCATCCTCTACTTAAACCCCCATAAAAAATAGAGGTCGGAGGATTTCAACTCAAACCTTTAATGTGGATTTCAACTTTCCCTCCAAAGATGCGCCAGTTGCAAATAAAGTCTTACTTAGGCTGTCATATCAATGTTTATATTTACGCAACTTTGAACAAGCTTATTTTTTGACTCACGATGGAAGCCAAACAATTTATGGGCTTAGCCCCTCCGCGCCGGGACTACCCACTAAAACCACCATGGTGTTCCTCTATCCGATCCCATGGAATGGCGGGGTCACGGGAACTATGTTATCATTACTACCGTGAAACTTTGAACACGCTGACAGAATAGATATCTAAATAGCTTCTCACTAAGTGAGTGCACAAATATCCCCGACAAAGCCTAAACCCTAGTCTATTTTCTTTATATCTTAGTCTTAGAACTATGATAAATGCGAGAGTTTGTGAGTGTGGATAGATGGATACATGTAGTTTATTTTCACGCCAAAACTACTGGACTGGTTTGGCAGTTTTGTAGCTTCTACATCAGAACAATATATTAGGCTACCTCTTGTAGCGATACCAGACACCCAGGCGGGTGAAGCAGGAGACGTCTAGTGTCCATAAAATACCTGACCTTTGTTTTCATAACAATACTTTTACAAAAATACTAAACAATCCCACTAGAAACGTGCATACGAACCCTGGGATTTTGATAGTGTCTATAGGTTGTAGTAAAATCATAAAATTATTTTACAGCTCAACTATCTATTTAGGATTTTGTTTTATCAAAGACACTAAAAGCTTTTGTACCGTGAATACCGATGTAAAGTGAGATTGGATGGCATCAAACTCTTTGATGTCAAATGATTTACGATACTGGAAAGTCGATGTAAAATTAGTTGAAGTTTTCTTGCTCAATATAAACAGACTACTTATTTACAGTTTGATATAGGTCCAATATTACTTTTGTATTGAATTCATACTCTGGGTTAGTATTTATAATAGAAAGCAAAGCGGGAAGCCTTTGTAGTAAGGAAGTAAAATCTATAAATATCTGACATCCGTTTTATTAAATCGTTTTTTTTTATTTAAAGTTATGCGCAGACTCAATAAACAAAAAATCATCACATTGATGTTGACGTTATAAAATTTGTTTTTGTAGAAATGGTTGAGCACTCGTAAAATTAAACATTTCATTTTTTATAATTCTGTCAGTGTCATATTTCTGCGACCTGTTACTAGTTGGTCAACAAGTAGCAAGTGACTCCATGGGCTCGCCGTTTGCAGACACTCATCGGTGACTTGAGAACGTCACCGTCGTAATCATCAGTTGTACCGACTTCTGCAGCGAGAACACATCCGAACCGACTGCTGACGTGTCGTGGCGGTGCTGCCCCCAGGCAAGGCACGGCGTGTGTTGAGGCTAAGGCGTGCTGAGGCCAAGGTATGCTGCGTGGTCTTTTTGCCCAAATCGCTGCACCTATCGCAGTGATCGATTTTAAACTTTCACGATTTTTCTATAGATTCGCCGCAGTGATGGCTCCCGGCTATTTCTGTGCTAGGTCCGGCCAAATCAAACTTATCTGGTTAATACTGGATCAGATGGAAGAGGAGAACATCATGACGCCCTTCAAGTTCATCATCCTCTTAGCGTTATCCCAGTTTCAATCTAGAGTCCGCTTACTAGTCTAATCGGAATTTTCTGAATATTAGCTTTTCCACGGAGCGACTGCCTGTCTGAGCTCCACAACCCGAAGGGATAGCGATATTCCATGGTTTAGACTAGTGTCAGTTTATTATAGAAGGTACTCACGCCTTGTAACGATTGTCAAATATCTTCATGACAACCGGGACCGACCGTATAACGCCCTTTAAGTTATTCTTTTTATATGGGTCCTACTGACACTATTGTGAACTGCCCAAATATTAATCTACCTAGTTATTTCTCCGTTTCCGTGTTAAAATATGAATACACTTTCTTAACAACCTACGGTAAAAATATCTGATAATTTAATTTTTTTCACAAAAATACAACATTATTCACTGCTCCAGTGCAAATTAATAAGATCGAAAGCTATCCAGAGAGTTTATATCCAATATACAGATTAATGATCTAGTCAGAGGGCAGAAACGTTAAGGGCTCGAAACAAAATTTTATATGTCATAAAAATTAAGACTTGGGCATAAAAAGGAGGAACTATTTTTGCTAATATAGTTATTTATTTGGACGTTATTAAAGTAGGCTATTAATGTTCTGAACTTTGAAATGGGGATTAAGTTGAAACGTTCAAAATTATGATTAGACAAAAGTTTGATATTAGGCGATTAAATACACAAACGAATATTGATGATACAATATTATCAGTTGATCCTGATCATAAAACATAATAAGCCCGTTGCTCTGCCCGTTTGTGAATTAATTTTTTCGTTGCTTTGCCATTGACTTATTTTAGACATTACAAATAAGTTGTATTATCTAGGGTCTTGAACTTATTCAGCGGAAACTTCATGATTTTTTTCAGTGGTTCAGAGAAGATATTACAGTCAGCTGAACACATTAATTTGCCTAATTAAAATAGTTTTATAATAACGTGCACCTATATTGAGCACAGTTATCAGCTGTTTCTTTGTTTAAACGTCTTGCCTTAACTCTGCATGGGAAAAGAGACCAAAATCGCAAAAAAAAAACTTTTAAAATTGTATGTACTTATTTGCAACTGTGTTACATGTTCTAAAGGAAAGCTTTTATAAAAGACTAGAAGATACTTGCAGTGATCTCGCCTACTCCATTTTATTAAACCGTTTCTGCCCAATCTCGTGAGAATTTTGGGAAACCCCTTCTTAGTACACCTTAACGGTCCCCTAGAAACAGTCACGCGAAATTTAAGCTTCTTGCGCTCAATAGTTTTGGCTGTGCGTTGTCTGCCAGTCAGTCAGTAATAGTATGGAAGCCCATGAAGGGATTTCGGGATTTACTCGAGTGCGTCAGATATTGATAGCATCCATGTCCTACGTATTTTTAATTAAGTAGAAATGTTAATCTGATCGTTTGCATAGTGGAAGTAGTCGTACAAAAGAAAAAAAGAAAATTAATCGAGCGTGTCAGATTTTCTAATTTTCTAAACCTAAAAAAGGCTCTCATTGAATAATCTGACGATTTGGGTGTGACGCAAACTCATGGTTACTATTAGAACCTGCAAAAGGAATTCTCCGTTTTGAGATACTCAAGCGCGTCAGATTAGGATGTATATGCTTCATCCTAACGTCCAAGACTTGCTTTCTCTTAATCTGACGATTACCTGGAGGGATTAGCGCAACAGCTGTTTTTTTAAGTTTTGATATTCAAAAGCCGCTCACCCCACCGATGAGAAGGTATACATTATTTACATTTTTATCATTTTATCATCTTTGCTTTGCAATCCAACAGGTCTCAATGACGCTCGAGTAATTCCCAATTTAGCATCCCCTACTATAATGTAAAAGTGATATACATACAGATGTATTATATGTATAGTTTTGATGCCAAATTTTGGCTATATAGCATGTAATAGCTGCTTTATAAAAATTCTGTGAAAGCGACGTAACTGTCAGACAATTTACTCGTTGTATACATAATTGGTAGTTAAAATGTCAAAGAGATTCATTTCCAGCAGTCCGTTAAAATATTTTGAGTTCTTATCAATTAAAATTACATATTTACGCAAGTACATATATTTTTTAAACTCAGCTTTATGTCTCATGGATACTCGAGATCGCTATAGTGTAAAGAGTAAATTATTTGGCGAGACGAGGCGAGGCGAGGAGAGAATTGAAATTTGTATGGCAAATTTTCAATTCTCTCCCAGCGCATCTTTGGTGGAAACAGTGTGGATTGGCGAGAATATGCGAGGCGTGAATTGAAATATTTGTTTGTGTAAAAATGAACTTTATTGCTTCCGACATAGAGTATAAATTAATTTTGCAACAAAAACACGCTTCTCGCGATAGAAATTGCATGTGTATTGCAAGACGAACTCAAACAGCACTGTACCTATATCTTTATCTAATGAAGCCTACGGGCGGCGCGGCGGTCACGCGCGAGCTCGCGATGGCAATTTTTAGTGGAAAAGGGTCAGTGCGATTTCAATTCTCTTCTCGCCTAGTCTCGTCTAGCCACTCTGGTGGAAAATCACCTTAAATCACATACTTATTTAAAATAAGAGAGGTGATATGTATTTTGTTTGTTATGTGTTCTCATTTCGAGGCCATAAATGGTGAATTCATTCTAAAAAATTGTGGCAAATATACCGAACCTGGTGCTTACCTTTCTTTTATAGAAATAATTACAGGATATATAGGTAGGTAATTTTCAAAAATATATTAATACCTATGTAAAAATTTGATAACAAATAGAGTACACGAACGTAAAGTCGACATTACTTATTACAAACATTTTTCAACTAGTAGATTATTCCTTACTAGTTTAAAAGAAGCTGGGGGCAAAATGCAAGCAAATTTACCGACGTTGTAGAAATTCAGCCGGTAGCTGAGCCACGTTTTTCCCATGTGTATTGCAATCTTTACTACCGTTGTTCCAGTTTATACACTGCCAATAGGCAGGGAATTATTCTAGAATTAAGTAGAAACATTGTATGTGACTGGGATCGTTAATCAAGGAACGTTAAGGCAAGTTGTGTACAAGACGTATTACAAATGAAAATGGGTAATTTAAGACAAGATAAGAAGTTTAAAGAAGAGTTCGTAGAGAGTGCTTTGTAGAGATTGACATACTTCTATACATAGTAAGGTACATTTTATAATGAGAATAGTTCAGCACTCAGAATAATTGTTGGATCGAGGCACCTTACAATGGTTCCGACTTTGAATACCAATAACACCTAGACTCGGTAGAACCCTTTGTGAAGCGCACTAAGTTTAATGTCATTTTGGCCTACTGTGCTGAGTGCTGAGCCCACAATACTCAGTGCAGTAGCAAACGGTGAGGCTATTGCTTTAGCCTTGCATCATCCGTGCCATAAATTCAATATAGTCTTCAAATATACATAAACCTACACTGCATACAGGTCGCAAATCTGCTTCGCCCATGACTTTGTTTCCGCCTCGAAATTCAAGCTAGTACTAAAACAAGCTAGCTATTTTTTGGTGCCGTAACATATTTTGAAGAATAGCGCTGCCATTTCAGTGAAACGTGGTACAAATGCAGTACACAATTGGCAAGTAATTTATATGTGCTTCGGCGGGAATTCCTTCAATTAAAGAAACTATTGATGCTTCTCTCGATCCTGTCTTTGGTGATTAAGGCGAAAGGTAAGTTAGTGAAGTACTTTCAGCTGAATTCGGTTTATTTTTTCAGATGGTTCCTTGTGGAACTCATTAGTTTTGTCGTGTCGTAATGTAATTAGAGATTGACTTACAGGAAGTCAAGGAATTACGAGATTTACCACAATAATAAAAAAAATTGTTAACTAACTTTAATGTATGAAAAATAACGTCACATCTGGTTTTTACATACATAATAAACATAACATAACTTCACGCCTTTTGTACCCGAACGGGTAGGCAGAGGTGTGTTAAACAACCTCTTAAAAACGTTACTTATCGCTTGCTTAATAATGTGCCCGGTGGATGACAATAGGCTCGCCCTCTATTACATTGGGACCGAAACATAGCTGGCGAAAAGAGGGTGTGTAATACATAATAACCAACATTAAATATGCAAATCTGAAGCTGATATTCGGTCATATCTAGTGAGAGTAGTAAACAGACCCCAGGCTCCAAGGCGTGTACATCTTGAATCCAGGATAACTGTAGGACGCTGATGATTAAAATGGGATAGACGAGAAGATGCATGCAGTGCGAACCGAAGTACCCTAAGGAATTACACTACGCTCATCTCTCTCAGTTTAACACTCAAAACAAGACCGATACTCACTTAAAGCTAAACACATTTTTTAATTGAATACAATTTCATTCGGTTTTACATAGTCTAGTAAACCCCTAACAGGTTATATCTCAAACAGCAACATCCCGTTTTAATTCAAACAAACTATTAATTAGCGTTTAAAGCGTAATCATTGATTGCGATCTTAAATTTCAAACGGTGTACCTAGAGTAGCTTTCGTTTATTATTTTACCGGCGCTCCCGTTTTGGTGGGCACACAGCAAACTACGTAGCAACTCAGTGTTGTTTTGCATAATTAGATAAACTGACGGTTACAAACAATGAATTGACTCCATTGATGTATACGAAAATTTCAGGGTAAGAGACTGATTAACTATTGCTTTGAGCTGGCCAATTTGCAGGGCTTGCCATCTTATGGTCAAGTTATAAACGCTTTTGGCAGTTTTTGTTCGAGTTGATTTGATAGAAGTAAGTAATATTTTTATCTTTATAACAGATTAATGTTTTTTTAGTAACTAGGTAGAATACAGTATAAAGTTTTCAAAGACATGTCAGCTGCTTACATAGCGTATATCTATTATGAAATGAATATGGCAAGTAATTTTCAATGTTCTGCTACCGGTAGCATTGTTATTTGCAAGACGTTGGACAGCTTAGGTACTTTTAATTTCACAGTGTATTGTTTTCTTAACAGGAAGAAGAAAGACTATGCAGTATTAATGCATTGTGCTGCATAGTTAATAACAAACAACCAGGTTTCTTAACCAACGAAATAGAAACAAAGATTTCTCCTCGCGGTATTAAAACCAGTGTTTTCCTCACTAAACAGAGAAATTTCACAGATTACAAAAGCGAGCGCAAGTTTTTACTCAAAGAATTACCAACCTGAATGAAACATATAAACATAATGTAACTTGCGTTGAAAAGTAACCACGTGCTTTTGATATCAGTCTGTTTTTGCATAGTATTCGGAATCTCGGTGCATACCAAGTTAATTTATTTTACGTGAAAATAAAGTCCTCCGAAACTATTTATACTAAAATTTCGTAAAATATGTATTTTACTCTGTTATATTCTAGGAAATGGAACGGTTACATTAAATTTGGTTCAGAGTATATTACAATGTTATTTATAAAATATGGAGTTTCTTTGGTTATGCAGTATGACTTTTAATGAAATCACTTAATCACTTTTATGACACAATATGTATGTATTCGTCTACTATGAAAATCAGGACTTTTATTTATTACGAAATCTAGTGTATATTCGTGAATAATGCTTGCAATTTAAAAACACTAAGTGATTATTTTGTAAAAGCATCGAGAAGTTGATTGTTGATTTATAACAAATTGCTAAGTACTTTAGAACAAATCTTTGTGTACGCTAATACTAATTTGTAGGCCCTAAATAACTCGATATTAAGATTGATGAAATTTGTTTAGACACGAACTGTGTCAGTATTGTTAGTCAGAAGGTACTTAAAATGTCCTGACATCTTGTCTAAGCCAGTTGCTAAGCCGTATCAAGACGCTTTCAACAACTTGCGATTTCTGACACTATCGATCACAAGAAATTGAAGGCCGACTAGGCATAGTCAACGTTGCTTTTATTTCAAATATATGATTCAGTAGATACCAAAAATAAGCTACTTAAACAAATAATAATTAATTAAAACACAGAATACTTCCAGTTTTCACATGTCGTAAACATCAATCAGATAAAGTGATATATAAATATAGAATATCAATGATCCGGGCTCAAGGAATGAACTCTATTGAATCCAAAGTATTGGGCTTTCCTATTAGCTATAGAAAAATACTGAAAATCTTTGTGACATTGATTGGCACTAAATTATTAAATTGTCTATTAAGCCAAGCTACTTTTAATAAGACTTACGTTAATTTCCAATATCGCAATTAAAAGCTGGTCTACTTTTAAGACATATAAAGCTTACTTATTTAAAATTTATCACAAAAATGGATAAATGCATTTAGAATACCTGAATCCAGTTCTAAAATAAGACATTCCAACCCTAAAAGACTCTTTTCGATCAAAAATATTAAGCTGAGTAAAAATCTTTAACTTCTAACTTCTCAGCGTTCAACGGGTTTGACTTCTCTCAACGCGCCTTCATTTGTCTCTGTCTTCGCCGCCTTTCCTACACTTTGTCATTCCATATATTAACACGTACACACCAACTCATTTATTAACTTCCTACGTACATATCAAACCGTGAAATAAAAGGAGTAATAAAATATTTTGGTTTATTTTTTGTCAGTTTCCTAGGAAGATCTTGATGGAGGACTGTATTTCGGGCTTGGATGGGTTCAATAATTTGTTATTTTGTATGTTAGGTAATAACCTTATCGGGTTTTTTATGGGCGATATTTTTACCAACTTTTTACATCCCAACTTGCCGCTAGGCGTCGACTTGTGAAATGTTTTGTGGCTAACAATTTTAGTGATCACGTTTTTGACGTAGGTATCTGTCAAAAAGATTTTCTTCCTGCTACTACTACTGGGTAGCAACGTTTTAGCTCACTAAAGTATACATTTTAAGAGCCGAAAATAGTTCTAGAGAAAATCTATAAAACAAATAGGAACTACCTGTTGATTAAAACGTCTTATACCACTTGCTTTAATATTGTAAATCAATAAGAATAAAAGAAATCCTTTCCAACAATCGCAGCATGGAGTTTTCCCACAATATATCATGATATTACCCTAATCGGCACATTTGTACGTCGAATATATTAGCCGATATTATTTCATCGGCAATAAAAGACGCAAATGTTAAATATTAACGACTTGGATTCTTGGTTGGTTTATTTAATCTCGTAGTAATACTCCATCAGTCATATCACTGACAGCGTTAATAAGACGAACAAGTTTAGTTTAAGAGAATATGTTGTGTTGAGGGATCGTATCAAATTATTAAGATTTACAACATGATCTGCTTAGGGTTTTGTTGTATACTACAATGGGATTATTTTAATTAATGAGCTGTGTATCTGCTTTCAATGTTAGCGAAGCCCTGTATCTTGATCTTTGTAGATTATATTAAATATCCGGCTAACTTATGTAATATTTACTTTTATGTAGGAAAACAAAATACATAAAATAAATAGGCAGAGAGGTTATTATTTATTTATAGATATTTCAAAGAGGGAAATATTGTTGCTAGTATATTCAATAAAGGTATTTTATATCCATGTTACGAGTTTGCAAATTGTTCATTAACCACCCCATTGCTAGGCCCATTTGCTTATTAGAATCTTTAAGTCCACAACTGTACATTCGCTAAGTGCTAGTTAGTAGACTTGATTTATATTATGTCCTCTGAGATCATTATAGGTACTTATGTATATATCTAATGCAGTTAACCTTACTTCATTCTATGACTACACCACTGTTTTTGTTTCTCTGAGGTTTTCTAGTCCATCCTAAGGTAGCCTGGAAGAATTTGCTTTTAGCGATAAGGCCGCCTATTGTACATGTAGCATGTTTAATGTACCTGGTGTACAATAAATAATAATAATATTCTACCACATTCACACAACACCATCTAGACCCAAACTAAGCAGAGCTTGTACTATGGGTAATAGATAATGGATAAACATACATATAAATATACTTTTTTTTGTAAATACATACATATTATACATAGAAACACCAAGACCAAGACAACTATCCATGTTCATGCACACAAATGTTTGACTTGAGCGCGAATCCAACCCGCGACCTTCAGCATAGCATCCTCTTACACTCCCGCTGCGCCAACCGGTCTTCAAAATAAAGCATTTTCAATCTATATATAGGGAACTCTCAAACAAGCAGGTTACCTCACGATGTTTTTGTTACAATTTAGCAAGTCATAACAAACAAATTAATATGCGTATAATTTAGAAAAGTCATCGATACAAACCGTGACTTGAACTCGAGACCCTCTGCGTAGCAATTTGTTGGCAGCTCAACTATACTAATACTGCCTCAAATTCACATGAAGAAACAAGCAATTTAATATAATCGTATGAGAAAACACACACAGCCAAACCAATGACTATTCTACCAAGTTAATTACACAAAATTAATTAACAGTTGCCAGGCTGAATATGCTTCTTACCGCACCTAATAACCCACAAACCAAGTCTCGCTACCGTAAAAAGTTGTGAGATCCATGTAATACCACGTCAGTTCATTAAAATCTTTAATGTTTTAAATTAATAGATTGACTCGGCCATCGCATGAAAACACAATATATCTCATAAGTAATACATAGGTACATATATAAATTAGTTTGTTTAGTGCGATTGCCAAGTCAATCTATTTATTTAAAACATTAAAGGTTTTAATGAACCGACTTTTATAATTCGTAAATGCACTCACTTTCACAAAGTATATTACGACGCAAGCGGGTTGTAAATTTTTAGTATGCGGTTGCAAATTTAATGAGACTTTATGATTTTCAGAACTTTCATTTTAAAGGCAACTGCATAAACGCTATAAGCATGTCGACGCCTCCAAGCAATAAACCGGTAATCGAAAAATCTAAATTTTACAGGAGAAAAGAGTTACTGATTTTATCAAATATCTTTTTAACGAGTTGGACTATTGAAGTCATTGATGTATTAAATGAAAGCTAATTATTTGCGAAATATAATTGTGTCATTATTAGCAAAATCCTTTTATTGAAAACCTAGTAATTTACGAAAATAAATAATACCAAAAATTTTATACCTACAATTTTACAGTAATAGTACTTGCGGGATTATTGCAGTAAATTTATCAAATAAAATATTTTATAACCGCTTGATCGCTCACGTTTTTAAGTGCTGACTTAGCATCGAAAAATTTCAAGTGCGCGCCGCCACTTGAAGTCAGGCGCGCTCAATTAATTAGTTTTTGTTCGATTGTTAATAACCCACTCCTCATGAGTGGTGTTTATTTTTCTGCAACCTAATGAGTAACTCATTCTAATGGTACGAAACAAATTACGATTGAATGAAATGTTTACTTAAGGTGAGCGGCCGTAACGTGAACAATGTCGTCTGTACCGACTTACTCAACACTTTTATTTATCATATTAAAAGTATTCGCTGATAATTTTTTGCTGTTGTTTTTTCATATACCTGGTGATATTATCTATGTAACAAATAAAAGTATAGCAATACTTGCAGAAAATTATTTAGATGTAAGCATTTGAAACAAAAAAATATTTCGCTGACTTTGCATTCCGCGCGCGGTCCGTAATTATGGATTAAAAACATCATTGTAAACAAATTATGTAATTATATATCATACTTTTATGTTTTATTGTAAATTATCTTGTTAATTATGAAGTTACAGCAAAAAATAAATAAATAATGTGTATTACTTTAATGATAGACAAAAATTTTTCGTAAAAACGGCATTCTTTTTATATTATTTAAAAAAGGTTTCAATACATATGTATGTATATAAGGTTACATTTATGCGTTGTATTATTTTTTTATTATGAGAATATAAATAAACCTTTCATAAAATATATAATACTCATATTATTTAAGAAAAAAGTAAACTACTGTGCAGATTTCAATAAAAATAATTCTTATCAGAATTGGTTTTTATACTTGAAAATCTAGTTGGAAAGAAAGTTATCAAGGTTTGAATCTGATATATAAAATAAAACGGTATTTTAAAAAATAAAATATGAAAATTGGCACCAATTAAAAAAATATATTTTGTTTTATTTTTTATGTTTAATATTAAAATGTTTCTTTTCATTATATTGATTTCCTCTAAAAGTAAATTAAATAACCTTTCTAACTGTGTATATTACTTATGTACCTCTCATAATAAAAAAACGACAAGAAAAAGGAATATGTCAGAAATATAAAATCGCGCTCAAAAATGGCGGGAAAAAAATTCTAGCTGCCCTTGCGTGAGTTTCAACCATATTATATGGTTTAAATTTATATCATTGGAAAGATCATTTAATTACGCGTCTATTGATATGCAACATACCGCAATCGGTTAAGTTATCCGAGTTCCACAAACCGATTAGTGCGCAGCGGAAAAGCGTGAGAAAAATGACAGTTTACGCGCTCATCTGTTTTTGCAAAAAGGGAAAATAGTCACTTTTGCGCGGTCAAGTGGATATCGTTATATTACGGACTTCTACGGCGTTATTTTATATTGAAGGGCTGATACGTAACGTGTTTTTGTGGAGTTATTGTGGTGATATCAAATAATTTAAAAAACGGTATTAATAAATAGCGTCTTTATTTCGAGGAAATTATAAACCTTTCTTAAAATAAGAACAATTGTGTTATTGTAACCACTCCATACCGACTTAAAAAATATTTGTATGTAATACATATTAGAAGGTAATTAACGAAAAATATATCGACTATAAGTAATAATATTCAGAATGAAATTTGGCACTTTAATTTGACGCGAACATCTTAATATATAAAATCCTTGCGTTACTGACTGACTGACAGACACGCTACAGCCGAAACTATTAGGCGCAGGAAGCTGAAATTTGGCATGTATATTCCTTGGAGACTGTAGGGGTGCACTAAGAAGGGATTTCCCGAAATTCTCACGGGATCGGCCAAAACGGGTAAATTAAAAAAAAATTGGTTGCCTGTAAAGTCGGTATACGGGCGAAAGTTTTACGTGACAACGACTTTGAGTGGTAAAATAATTTTAATGTGAATATTCATTCGTATAGTAGGAAGAAGGATGAAAGACGCGTGCCTTTCACTTTTTATGTCTGTCTCTCTCGCTCTTAGGCGGGACGCGTGCCTCTCACTCGCTCTCATTGTGAGCGCATAACGTGAGCGGAGCGTAACGCAGTTTCTTGAAGTGTCACCCGGCAAACCAATTTATAAGACGTTGTCACGTCAAAATGCAGGCGTAGCTGCTGGCGTCCTCTAGTTTATTAATAAAAACAGTCCAATAAATCCAATCATGGAATTAACTTTGAGCTACACAATCTCTTCAGTTTAGTTCCGTCTTCTAAAATATTTTTGATTCCCACTTCAGAAAATAACTAAACTTAATACATCATTTTACTTACAGAACTAACTAGCAAAACGTTGCAAATACTGCCTCGGTGGAAGTTTTGAACGTATGTTTTGTTAGCATTCCAAGGTTAATACGTCATACAAAACCTTGAATCTATTTGATTCTAAGAAAAAATGTTTTCATATTAATTAATTATTTCATTCAGTGCTTAATTAAGTTTAAACACAAGATTAAACCTTTCTTAAAATAGGATAGGTAAATTAGAGAACTTTATTGTGATCAGGATAAATTTTATAGATTCACTCATACAAAGATATCGCAGCTAAACGAAATTGGCAGTGGTATTTTAAGTGATTTCTTTGTGTGTATACAGTCAACCATTGGGTTGAAGAGTCACTGCTACCCAACTTAATCACTTGTGGGAGTTTTTAGATAAGCGTTGGGCTATAGCCCATGATTCAATAAATTGTCGCAAGCTAGGAAATTTTCTGACAAGATGTGGAATGAAATAATACGCAGTAAAATAATAAAAAGGTTGGTGCAAAGTTGAAAGAATGTTCAGTAAATTTCATGTTTTAAGAAAAATAACTTTACAAAAAGTTGATATTATCAAAACCATATTGTATGGTTTTGATAATATCAACTTTTAAAAAGTAAAAAATAAAACCAAATTTAATTGATAGTAAATTCTACAATTTCATATTTAATTAATCTATTTTCGCAGGCATCTCTGCTATAAAATCGGACACTGTCTGTTGAGCCATATTCTAATGAGTTGTATGTCGCCAGTGGGTCTTTGGTCTCCTTTGTCTTAACCCAGGCGTATATAATGAATATGCAGTCACTATCTAAAACAAATAAAACAACAATTAATGATAATGATGCTATTTTCTTGGGGTTACGTGAATGTTATACATTGAAATAAAACTATAGTTTACGGATTTTATCGCGTTATATTGGTTTCTGGCGGTAATAACTACTGAAATCACTATAACGCGATAAAATCCGTAAACTGTAGTTTAATTTGAATGATAATTATGTTATTATTACTGCAAGTTCTTTTATTTAACAATTTACTTATAAGGTTTCTATGTACTTAAAAAGGGTATATTCTGTCTATAATGGACCCACAATAAAGTAATTGCCGCTTTCATCAATTTATTAGCATGTTTGGTATAAAATACTTCTTACCTTAAGCTTAATATTCAAAGTGGTAGACGTCACAAGCTGGGTAAACAATGGTCTCAATACCTCATAAGACATAAGACCATTATATACTTTAGAGAGGCGAAATCTTTTGATGAATTCTGCTTTGTCCAATGTAATGTAAGGATCCAACTGATTTCTAGCTTGGCGCCTTTGTTTACGACTTGTAGTGCTAGTTTTATAATCATATTACTATTACACAAACCGAATAAAACTACACAGAGTCCTTGGCTTTTCTGTTAACAAGTTTCACAATAGGAGTATTAGAAATATGTTAGAGTTAGTACACTATTATAAAAGGTTTGACCCTAAAACCCAAAGAATCGACCTATAATTAACTCAACATGTTTAAAATGCACATACAACATCTAAAAAGCCAATTATAATTCTAACTATACAGTTTATACATTACAAATTGTAATTTATATTGAATCGCTAAATTTGACAGTCAAGCGGTTCAGTTTAAGCTAACAAAGTACGTCATGGTACGGTCTATTATGACAAATTAATAAATGGTTTAAGGTTTCGATTCAAATGCTATTCAACTCAGAGCTGCGTCACATTGAAATGTAAACACCATAACTGAGTCGTTATATCATTAGAACCGCAATTTCGTACTATGACCTCATGGTCATAGTACAAAATTGCAGTTCTATTCAATTAAGGTCGTAAACTGAATCGCTATAAGAGCTCATGGTAAGCCTCCTAGACAAGGATTGATAAAAAGAATAGTAACTCTGAGGAAAAGCTCCACTTCTCCATAAACTCAAAGGGGCTGCATGCAAAACTTTGCTTATTGGTATACGTTGGTGGTAGGCGCGTTGCAACTGCACATTATCCACATATATAGCTGCATCTTGAGTACTCGTACGCTTTCATCTTCTTTGTCTAGCTGAGGTATAATCATATATGAGGAGCTAATATCGAGCGTGGCGCAAATATCTGCGTGCAAGTCCAGCGCTCTGAATTCAACTTTATGCACCGGGCCGATGGCCAAGGACACTTGTTGGGGGCGTGGCATATATCTATTATTGTCTATCAGCTACAAAAGGAAATAGACAACTACACTTTGCAACCTATTGCGTTGCTAGACAAAAACAATAATATCTAGAACAAAGCTAGGTGTATTGTAATTTGGAATAAATTCACCGTATTGAAATATTACGTACATTAATGAGCCAATACGTATACCAATCTTAAATAACATTGTTTGTGCATATTACGGAATAGGTATTTTAAAATTATTTATCTTAAATAACATTGTTTGTGCATATTACGGAATAGGTATTTTAAAATTATTTCAACACTAAATCCCTTAAACCCGTTTACCAAACACTTCATGAAAATTATTTACGCCAATAACCCGGTAATCGCAATTTACCAAAATAAAATATAAATTGATTTTTCGTAAAGATCTATAATAGGTTTCTTGCTGAAATATTATTGTGTTTAAATTCCCAACAATAAACATGTTTGTCTTGATTTCTTTGTAAATATCATTAGAAAAATCTGAAAAAATTGCTGAGGTGTATTATAGTCCATAAATGTCGAATTTGACATAACAGCATTAAACCCATAATAGCACATTACCGAGTTATTGGTTGGGGGCATCGATGTATTAACTATGCTGTATGCAGTTAGCTATGATTAGTTGAAGTAAGAATGGCAACTAGGTGCATAGTGTTCCCACCAAGAACTTAGGGTCCCAAGCCAACATTACCTGCAAGTGGTGCACCTGCCGATTAACGGACGAGGCTCTGGCAAACAAAATATCCCGATAAGCGGCAATAGGCTCGCCACCTATTACGTGGGATCAAAACACTGACGAAAAGTGGGCGATTAACATGCCTCTGTCTACCCCTTCTGGGAAACAGGCGTGAGTCTATGTAGGTATGTATGTATGTATGTGTAAGAATGGGAACTACTTTTGGTAAAATAGTTCTGCCAATAAATCGAGACTTCCTTCCCGCACGTAAGGTGAATGTGATTGAAGATTATATTATTGACTTGTAGCAAGTCCGAAAACTTGGTTAGCGCATTTCACAATCTGTGATTTGAACTTTGGAGTTCCTTTACTATCCACTAAGGCCTACGCCACACTTGACGGAAATTCCGTCGCGGATCTTCCACGGCGGAACGCTTATACAAGTTATTGTATATAAATAACCAATACCATGTACACTATGCGGATGATCCGTCGCTCCGATTGCTCTCAGCGTTTACCGTAACGGAAGATCCCGACGGAATTTCCGTCAAGTGTGGCGTAGGCTTCAATGTCGCCTCTTGTAAATAGACGACATGCATACTACTTAATATAAGACGCTCTAATTCTCACATAATTTATTGTTCAAACTCAACTAGTACAGTTCATTAATGAACCCCTATAGTTTCCTAGTAAAAGGAAAGGCAGGAAGTCAGCTTAGTGTCACTCAATTTCCCTTCCCAACCGGTATCCTTATTTGCCTATAGTAAAACATATCTATCCCTTTGTAATCACGTGGTACATAATTGGTTTGTATCAAACAATGTGATCTGTAGCCAGTGTCTAACTAAGCCGATGTCATTGTGTCCGCCTGTGTTCGCTGATATGTCCGTCTGTCCGTATTTCGATGTATGGTGACGTGTAGCCTGTCCCCGATTTGATTTAATGCACTCTGTATCGCTAGATCATATCTACTATGATGTATAGTTGGTGTTATATTAGTGTAATTAATTTGAGTTGTAATTTTGTTGAGCTCGGTAAATTGTTGTCAAAGAGGCATTTGGTTTTTCTAATGGCTATTTTAAAATGTTGATTTCGTACATACATACATAGACTCACGCCTATTTCCCGGAGGGGTAGGCAGAGACTACGGAACGCCATTTGCAACAATCCTGACATATCTCTCTTGCTTCATTCACTCCCATCAGATTCCTCATGCATGCTCTTCTGTTCAGGGTACTTCTCACCTGTCCTGTTTTTAGGATGTCTCCAATCTGGTCAGAGAACGTCCGCCTAGGTCTTCCCCTTCGTCCTGTTCATTCCGCACTTGCCTTATATATCTGCTTGGTCAGTCTTTCGTCATCCATCCTCTCCACGTGCCCAAACCATCTTAGCATACCTTTCTCGATGCTTGTCACTACATCTTCTTTTACCCCACAACACTCTCTTATCACACATTTTTTTACTCTGTCAGTCAGAGAAACACCATACATACTTCTCAGTGCTCTCATTTCTACAGCATTTATTCTACTTTCATGTCTATTCTGCCATACCCAATTATCACTACCATACATAAGAGTAGGTACTAACACACCTCTATGCACAGCCAAACGTGCCTTTTTGGACACGTTTTGGCTATTCATAAACGCCTTTAGAGCTCCATTCACTCTATTACCTGCATTTACTCTTCTTTCAATATCTTTTACATTCTTACCATCTCTTGTAAACAGCGTACCTAAATATAAAAACTCATTCACTTGCTCCACTCGCTGTACATCGATCATAACATTACAAGCCGTAACGCATTCCTCCTTTTCAAAAACCATAACTATCGTTTTACTTACATTCACTTTCATTCCTTTCCTCTCTTACGCACCATGCATGAGTGTTACCATCTCCTGCAACTCCTCCGCTGAAGACGCAAGTATAACCTGATCATCAGCATAAAGGAGGCATTTGACAAGTAACTCATTCATCCTTAATCCACAATCACTATGTTTCAAATCTTGCAAACAACTGTCCATGAAGAGGTTGAACAGACACGGCGACGCTACACATCCTAGTCTTACACCCTGTGTTGATGGTAAACCAGTCAGTGTATACCCCGTTTATCCTCACACAAGCTCTAGAATCCTCATAAAGGGATTTCAGAGCTCGAATTAGGCTGCTGTTCACCCCATACATCGACAGTACCGACCACATTTCATTCCTCACCACTTTATCGTAAGCCTTTTCCAAATCCATTCTTTCGACCTTTGGCCAAAAATTTGTCGGCTATGCATTGCAAGGAAAAGACTTGATCCGTACACCCCATACTCTTTCGGAATCCCGCCTGTACAACCCATGTTTTCTTATCGGTTACTTTCATAAATCTTTCAATCAGTACCTTCGCATATAATTTGCCAACAATGCTGAGAAGGCTAATGCCTCTATAGTTTTTACAGTCTTGTTGCGAGCCTTTTCCTTTATAAAGAGGCAGGACAAGTATTGCTGTGGCCCAGTCATCAAGTACTCGGCTGGTGCTCAGGCACAAGTTAAATAAACGCTGCAGCTCACTAATTTTGATGCCTGTCCAGCCTTCAGCATTTCAACTGTAATCCTATCATACCCTGCAGCCTTACCTAATTTCATACTGGCCATTGCCTTCAAAATCTCATCCACGCCAATATCGCTTTCATTATTGCTATCAATACCATTCATTTCACCAGTTGATGTCTCTGTCGTCGTTCTTTCAAATAATCCTTCAAAATACTCTTTCCATGTCTTCAGCACACACGATTCACCATTCAGTATCTTTCCATTCTTGTCTCTGATTGCTGTGTATTCTGAAGATTGAGTTTTTTCTCGAACTGCAAGAACGGATTTCCAGAAAAACTTAATGGTGCTCCGAAAGTCGTCAGATAATCTACTATCAAACTCATCTTTCTTTTCCTCTTTTTTCCTTTTAACCATTTCTTTCACTATTCTTTTAGACCTAAAAAACTCCTTTCTTGCTACATGTATGTCATCACTCGTTGCCTTTCCCATTCTTTCATTTGCTCTGGCAGCCAAACAATCTAACCACGCTTTTTTTTTCTCTGATACTGCTGATTGTACCTCCTTGTCCCACCATGTATTTTTAACCTTTCGTAGTTTCCTTCTCTTGATCAAACCACATATTTCAGACGCTACACATACTGCCTCTTCTTTAAAAGAATGCCATAATTCTTCCATATCATTTATGCCATGGAACCCCTCACATCTTGCTATCAATCTTCGTTTATGCTCATCTTTCACATCTTTCTCTTGCAGATTTTCTACTTTTATTCTTTCCAAGACCCTCTCTTGATTATTTTCTCGGTGTCGCCATCCTCTAAAGAGCCGACTTATCCGGCTTAACACCAAAAAATGGTCTGTATGGATGCCGATCCCTCGAAACACTCTCGTATCCAACACATTCTTTCTCAGTCGTTCATCTACTATTACAAAATCAATCATACTTCTTCTAACATTTTTCGCTTCACGTGTATACAAATGTATCCTTTTGTGATTAAACATGGTGTTTGTCACACAAAGGCTCCACTCCAAACAAACCTCAAGCATTTTTTTTCCATTTTCGTTCACACTCTTATCACCAAATCCACCTAATACCCTTTCAAATCCATCTCGCTTTACTGCCACCCACCCATTGAAATCACCCAACAAAATCAATCTTTCGTTATCCTTCAGGTCCTCAGAATCTCTCTTAAACTCTCC
Organism: Euclidia mi; assembly: GCA_944739405.2. NCBI lineage: Eukaryota > Metazoa > Arthropoda > Insecta > Lepidoptera > Erebidae > Euclidia > Euclidia mi. The sequence continues at coordinate 46,595,655 of OX123200.2, read as the reverse complement.
CAAAACTCCTGCCTTTCGTCTTTTTCTTGTTGTGACATACCCGTTACAATATTGACCGGGGCGTAAACCCTTACAATAAGAAGACGAGTAAGTCTTACTTTCATTCTCATCCATAGCAGCCTTGCATGTACACATTCAAACTCTTTTACGCACTCATTCAGTCGCGCAGACAGTTTACGAACTCCCTTGCAGGCTCTGGTGGTACTCTCTACTCCGGTCCAATACGCCGTGTAGCTGCTATGCTTGGTAGTGTCACATCCTTTCTTTTTCGCTTCATTCACACACAGAACATTTATCTTTTTATCATCCATCATCTGGCAATCTTCATCCAATTTTCCGTCCATTCCACCGCCAACATTCAATGTTGCAAGTCGGCTCTCCGTAGGCTACTTTTCGCCCTCGCGGGAAACGAGACGTGACGGGTTTTATTTTATTTTATTTATTATGGGATAAAAAACAGCTACAAAATACAATTTTACATTAAAAATACAGAAATAGGATAAACAATATTGCAGCCCACAACCTTATCCACGAATTACAATAACAGAATAATACAAATAGGGACACTAAACAGCATTAAATTAATGGTAAATTTAAATACAATAATTGCAAATAGAATTAGATTAGGAATTTACAAAATATAGAAAAAAAGGAATAGTAAAGAATAAAATAACAATAATGGGATCATGCCTACTAATGGAGCTGTAACATTCTAGAATATTAATATATGATGTATTAAATAACATTAGAGTTTGCAATTACATATTGAATATATTAATTAATCTTCTGAGTGTTTAATAACATTTTACTTGAATTTATACTTAGAAAATATAAAAATGTCAATGTCAATACAATTGCGATTATAAGAATCTACCATTCGTCGAATAGGGCAGCGCAATCCAGAGTTGGTTTGACAAGAATTGACAGCAAACAGTGTACCTGCACGGACACTTCGCTTACTTACAGTTCGCGGGACAGTGTAACATAAAGTATAAGTAAGATCTGTGGAATCGAATTTATTATGCACAATGTTGTGTAACACATTAGCTTCCAATAATTTGCGCCTAGACTCTAGTGTCAGCAGATTGTACTTATGGAGTAATTGAGCATATGTAAGATACGTTCTGTAACACCTGTAGTGCATGGCACGAAGGAATTTATACTGCACCCTCTCAATTGCATCTATGTACTTCCGATAAAATGGGTTCCATATTGGCACGGCATATTCCAACTGCGATCTAACAAGTGTCTTGAATAAGTAAAGATAAGTGGATGGCCGCTTGAATTCAGTAGACGACCTCGTGACAAAACCGTACATTTTAAAAGAGTTACTTACAATTTTGTCTACATGATCATTCAAGAATAACTGGTCATCAATTAGTACGCTTAGATCTTTGATCAATGAAAAATTATTCAGCACGGTATTATTCAAATTGTAGTTGACTCTGACAATGTTCTTATTTTTGGTTAAATGAACATTGTGACATATCGGGATGCTAAGATACAGTTTGTTAGTATTGCAATATGCCGTGAGCCTATCTAGGTCTTCTTGGAACAATCGGCAGTCGTCAACATTGCGAATAGTTTTGAAGACTTTCAAATAGTCGGCATATAAGAGGAATGTTGAGTACTTGAAACAGCTGTTGATATCGTTTATGTACAAGTTAAATAAGAGGGGGCCCAGAATAGAGCCTTGTGGGACCCAGGAAGTTATAAGTACCGATTTAGACTAAAAGCCATTCACAATAACCTTTTGTGTTCGGTTTTTTATATATGATGAGAACCAGCGAAGCAGGTTTCCCCGTATGCCATTGAATGCGATTTTACTCATAAGAATTTCATGATCGACCTTGCCAAAAGCCTTCTTGAAGTCTGTATATACGGTGTCCACCTGTAGTCGTCTGTTAATATTTTCAAAGAGAAAGTTTGTAAAGACCAGAAGGTTTGACGTTGTGGAGCGCGGTTGAACGAATCCATGTTGTTCAGGAATTATTACGTTATGTAAGATCGGATATATTGCATAATGAACAAACCGTTCGAAAAGTTTTGACAAGGTCGACAGAATAGAGATGGGCCGATACTGCTCAATATTATGTTTAGACCCGGTTTTATAAACGGGCGTGATATTAGCCCGCTTCCATATTTCAGGGAAGACGCCCTCACTTAAACATTTATTATAAATAATGTAGAGTAGTTTACAAATAGTATCGGCAGTGGTCTTAAAGAATATGGCCGAGTAACCATCGGAGCCGGCCCCTTTGCATGAGTCGAGCAGTTTCAGCTCTTGAAGTATTTTATCTTCCTCAGTATGTGAGTTATCAATTAAGTTGATGTTGGCGGAACTTTCCGATGGTGGGGTCCATGCTGAGAGTGTTGTGGTTATCGGCTCAAATACGGACAAGAAGAAGTCAGAAAACATATTGCAGATAACTTCAGGAGCACTTGACTTTACATTTTGATACTGCGTCATGGATGGGATACTAGATTTGTCTTTCCGATTTGAGATGTATCGCCAAAAATGCTTAATATTAGTAGTCATATTGTCTTCTACGGATTTGATGTATGACGAATAGCAAGAATTACACGTCTCTTTAAATACCTTGCGGCAGTCGGCAAATTCATTGTAATCTTTAATGTTGTTGATTTTTTTCCACTTAACCCAAAACCGCTGTTTCTTTTGATAATTGTAATGTACGGGGGTAAGATGGAATCCTAGCTGTGCCCTGTGACCACCAACACAGGCACCCTTCGTTTGAGACCAGCTTGCCCTCTGGCCACAAATCCCTCGGCACGGGTCGGTTTACACCTTAGATCGGGGTTTTGTGTCGGGTATGCTCCCTGAAAGTTGGTTTAATTTCGGCCAAGGCTAACGAGACCCATCTCCCCGAACGTTTGGTTTAATTTCTGTGTTTTCCTTCTCCTAGACAGGTTGCCAACCAAGGCTAACGAGGCCCATCTCCCCGAAAATTGTTGATTTCAACCCTAAATAATAATGTAGAAAGCACAAAACTAAAAAAAATATCTAGCAAAACATACTTTGAAATCAAACTACGGCTTACAGGTTTAATCGCGATATATTGGTTTCAAGATAATCATCATCTAAACCGAACGATCTAGAAACTACCTTATTTATTACTATCCAACTTTTCGATTTCTTTACAGCCAAAGAAGACAGTGAGACAATCTTAGTTACTACTTTGATTTCAACGTAAACCTAATAGAAATACTATAATATGTTGTTTTATTAATAATATGTATATGTTTCTTATGAGCGAGAGTTGAAAATATGAAAGAAATGCTACTTCTCATAATAATTGTCATTCAATAATTTCCTTAACCATCTGTAAGTACAAGCTTCTTACTAAATACTTATTATGACGCTAGGTATCTTAAAATATTCTATAAGGTATTATTATAATTTAACACTATTCATTAAAAGTCGTTTGTAACATACTTTTATTTAGTTGACGTAAAATATGAATATTTCAGCGATACCCAAATAAACATGATATTTCTAGTTTTAACTACTTGAGAAAAAAAATTGTAACAGATAGATTGTAACGGACAAGCAGCAAAACAATCCTTTAAAAGATACGATTTTCCTTTTGAGGTACGTTATACTAAAAACTATCTTTTTAATACATGTATTAGTATATTTACAATCAAAGCATTGGTTCTTATTTGTACTCTAGCCAACCAGCCAAAACAACTTCAGAAACTCAAGAGTTCTCCAAAGATCGAAAGACAAACCATCAACTAATTGCCGTGGCATCTTGTAATCAAGCAACTAGGTGCATTGGTCGAATAAAAAGACGAAGAACAACACCGTCGCCAACATAACTCCTAAACTCCTTTAATTACATTAACATTCGACTTTACAAGCAAGCAGGGCTCGTTAATTGCCAAGCGAATTTCCCACGACTTGAATTCCTATCACGTTGTACAATAAACTACCTCCAACGTTTAGCTGGACTCGATTCCTTTTGCAAACAGAATGTTCTCGAAACAAATTGTAAGACGATACGGAGGATTGTTTTCCCATTGGTTATAATTTGCTGGTGGAAAAACAAGTAAAGATGGCTCTTGAAATTGGACACCTTGGTAAAATTAATTAAATAACTGAAGGAAACGTTTTCTGATCACGGTTTTCGTTCTTTTTCTGGAATGGAAAACAAAACCATTACTTCCCATATAAATGTGGTTGTACCAGATAGATACCTTTTGATTTTTTGTATTCAGTTAAGATTTTTGTGGAAAAGCGTTCTTAAAAACGCATTTGATTGAGCGAAGTTGTATACCATAAGCCTGTACCGTGCTTGAATGTACTCGTATTTAGTTCGCATTACTTCTATCACCACAAAACGCAGGTGGGCTCTCACATCGATAATTGTAAAAATACAGATCAATCTGCTGATAAAGGTACTAATAATGTACAAGTTAGTATCTAGGTCTATAGTAATACCTAAGGATTATAATCAACTGACAGATACCTACAAAGTGGGACATCTTAACAGCTCTGTAGAAACAAAGCAAATATATATGCAGAATCAATGCATTGATCAGAGTGCCCACCATCCCATAACTTGCCTCGATTTGTGGCCGTATTGGTATTTGATTCAAGTCCTTGCAGCCGATTCAATTGTCATTGAGAATATTTTATGCTTTATAGCTCCACAATGCTACTGTTTATAGGCTGTTACTATATTTTACAATAAACATCATAATTAATCAGTATGTTTAAAATACTTCCATTTCTGACAGACTGACAGATAATGCACAGCCCAAATTACTGGGTGTAACAAGCTGAAATTTGGTATTTATATCACTCGGGGTGAAATAAAGAAGGGATTTTAGGAAATTCGCAAGCGATCGGACAGAAAAGGTTAGCTGCGAGCGTAGACTGGTGTCTATTACTTGTGAAATTTTGTTCTTGTATTGTTGGATTCAAAATTATTATCCGCATAGGTGGCAATGCTGAGTGCCCGATGATGCATTTTTTTTTAGATATAGGTGTATGGTTGACGGCATAGAATACAAGTGTCACCACCCCCTATCTTCCCGTGGGTGTCGTAAGAGGCGACTAAGGGATAACACGATGCAAATACCATCTTTGCGTAGAGACGGAAAACTCGACATCAAACCCTATACAACTGCATCGTTGGTCTCGCAGCATAAATGTGCGCGTGGGATCGGAATGTTTCGGGTTCGATTCCTGGGTCGGGCAGTGTTATTGGTTTTTTCTGTCACGAAATTCTCAGTAGCAGCACGGAGTCTGGAAATGTGCCCGGTACGGCAATAGGCTCGCCCCTTATTACGTGGGACTAAAGTATATCTGGCGAAAAGTGGGTGTAGAAATACACCTCTGCCTACCTCTTCGGGGTTGTAGGCGTGAGACTATGTATGTATGTATGTAGGTGTATGGGATAAATTATGAGAAGTAGGGGATTTAATTTAATTACAAAACAATTATGTATTCAATAATAATGCTGCAAAAAATATCAAACGTTTCAAAATATGAAATTCAAACAGATTACAGGCTTTCGTATGTGTATCCAACGTACTTCTTTAATTGCTTAACCACTTTAAAAATTTGTCCAACTATACGTGTTTGCAGACTTATTTTCTCCAAAATAAAACAAAAAGCAAAGGTATTTAATTACGTACATTCACAAATAATTTTAAAATACATTTTATTTCATTGTACTGCTGCTCTTCTTGGCCCTGTGTTACGCAGATAGAAAATAAGACTTTTAGCGGTGCAACACCGCTGCTGTACATTTTAATTCATTTTCACGCGAATTGGATAGAAAAATAATGTTGTTTCGTGTATTTTGGAATCACATACAGAAACATTTTTGTTGTATTTGTTATGAATACTATTTTGGTAAATTTTACTAAAATCATGAAACTCGAAATTGTCAACAAGTACGTTTACCTGGGACAAATGATCCAATTGGGTAGGTCCAACTTCGATAAAGAGGACAGTCGTCGAATCCAACCCGGTTAGGTTAGTTAGAGCTATGCTGGGAGTTTCCCTGCGAGATCGATCAGAGTCACCTACATGTCTCTCCGAATAGTCAGGCAGTGGCAGTGGGCAGGGCACATAGCCAGAAGAACCAATGGCCGTTGGAGCAGAAAGGTTCTGGAGTGGTGGCCATACACAGGCCGTCGCCGTCGTAGCAGAGGTAGGCCTCCCGCATGGTGGACTGACGATCTTGTTGGGATTGCGAGCAGCGGATGGATGCAGGCTCAGGATCGGTCTATGTGGAGAGCCTTGGGAGAGGCCTATGTCCAGCAGTGGACGTCTTCGACGACTAAAATCGTAAAATATTTTTTTATAATTTTCACACCTTTTATTAAATTTTTCTTATTAAAATTATACACAAGATAGGGGCAGTATTCGCTTACTTACTCGTAAGGGCAACCAGAGACGAGGTTATACTATGCTCATCTATGTATGTATAAAAGTACTCTGTGATATTATATTTGTTCTTCCTAGTATACACTTTCAATTAACTCAAAGATCTGAGAAACTGACGTCATAATTTCTAACAGCTTATATTATTTTCCCGGAAAGACATAAATAACTTCATACAAAATAAATTTGCGGGTCTTAATCGCGTAAAATTAACTTATTTAAGGTGTAAATACCTATTTGTTTCCGACGCTTCGATTATCTTGCACCGATCGCGGTCGCAGAGAGACTAGTGAGAGCTCAGGCGCCGTATGTTAGTACAATGTAGTCAGTGGGCGCCGCGCCGTCTTGTAGAAGTGCGGGTTTCGGCACCTACCCTCACTTGGTTTTTATTTATGTTCACAATGTCGGTACTTCGACACATAAGGCCGCGCGCACTTTCTACACGAATTGGTATCGTACGATCGTGGTCGTAAGAATTGAGTGCGCACACTGTATACGTTATTATTAGTCAAATGAGCAGTGTTCTACGTACAACGTACCAATGTGTTTTAAAATCCCAACAAGTTTGGATTTTTTCGGACGTCTGAACTATACGTTCGTATACGCACGACTAACTAGCACCCAGTCTGCGCCCTACCATACATACATACATACATACATAGACTCACGCCTGTTTCCCCGAAGGGGTAGGCAGAGGCATATTAAACGCCCACTTTTCGCCAGTGTTTTGATCCCACGTAATAGGTGGCGAGCTTATCGGGATATTTTGTTCGCCAGAGCCTCGTCCGTTGATTAGACCCTACGATAGTACTAGGAATATCGGCATCGTTCGTCCACACGAGTAAAATTCGTACGAAAACGTGTCCAAAATGCGCGCGGCCTAACACTAATGACGTCTACACGGTGTTGAGCTATGTCACTGCGGCGGTTAAGTGGATTCCAAGTAATCGATAATATATATCCATCCTACCAGTTAAAATTGTCATATTTCTTGATTTCTACCGCTCAAGTCAAAGTCAAATTATTTATTTGTGAACATAGGTAATACAAGTTGTTATAACATAATAATAAGATGGTTCTTCTATATTTTGCTTTAGAAAGCATACGAATATTAACATCTTAAATATATTGAAAATCATAATTAAAATAAAGATTTTCAAAATATATGAATAAGTTATTAAAATGGGAATGAATCGGAGATAATAATAAATCTAGAATTGTTATATTGTAATACATTTGTCATTAAAAAATTCTGTGACTGCATAATAAGCTTTTTTAATTAAAATATTATATAATGTCTTTTTAAACATCTCAAATTTGCTAATTTTTAGTAGAAGAGTTGGCAAATGATTATAAATTTTTGGGGCTAAAACGTTGGCATTATTATTGTGTTCTTTCATACGTATTTTATTTTGATGACGAGTTAAAGTCAGTGTGTCAAACAATTGGAGGTACTTTTTGATAAAAATTAAGACTATTTAAGACGTCATAAATATAGAGAGATGGCAGGGTCATTAATTTTAGTGTAATAAAATGCGGTTTACAAGAATCCGTGATTTTATACCGCATATAGCCTTTACACATTTCTTTTGAGCTTTGAACGCAAATTCCCTATCTGGATAGTTGCCCCAGTATATAACACCATATCTCAATGTTGATGACACATAGCCATGATACGCCGTTAATAGTGCTGGCTTATCTACTACTTTATCTACCGCTTTGCGTACTATCCTGACGTAATAGTGACGACCGGTGGATAAGACTCGTGGTTGATTCAATTCTATCCAGTTGTTTGGTCCAAACTCCAACAAATGCTCAGCTTTAGCCGACTTATTTATTTGTCGTTTTTTTACAGCTGCGATATGTTCCTTTACTCTTTCAGCGATTGTACGCTTGGTCTGTCCGATATATGAACTACCTCAGCTGCAATAGACTTGGAGAGGAATGACATCCTTTGGGATACGCAGGCCGTGTGCTATCTTAGCAAGTGGACTGTATACAGTCTTGATATAGTCTTTCTTGAGTACTATTCCAACCTTGTCCGTCACTCCCCTTAGGTACGGCATGTAAGCCGGCACTCTATCCTAAATAGGTATTTATACCTTAAATAAGTTAATTGTATGCGATTAAGACCCGCTAATTTATTTTGTATGATGTATAACTTGTATTTCATATTTTTAGGTGTTTCATTGAACATATTTTATTTATTCATCCATTTATTTCATTACAGAGATGAGACGGATATTATCTCGTTTCTTTTCAAAGCAAAGGCCGGAACTATTTTCATGAAGACGGACAGCTAAGACCACAAACGCACCATTTCAAACTATTTACCAACATGACAACCTTAGTTCAAAACTTTGTCCTAACTGCATACGTAATAAACCGTCCTGCCAAACACAGTTACCCTATAACCGACAACAAACAGCAAAGAGCTGGCAATTCCGCCAGTCAGCCGGACAAATGCTTCGCAAGAATGGTCCACAAATTTATGACCACTATTCGTCGCGACTACAAGGGGACGTGAAGAATGTGTATTTATGCGTCTTCCAACTCAAAACCATTAGGACCGCATTTCAACGTCAGTTTTGTAAGGAAATTAAAAGTAGGAAGCGTCATTTGGAGTTTTATCTACAATTGTGAGCATTAATTACAATGTTTTGTAGGTTGTTCGTTAAATTTTGTTTGTTTAGGGACGTCATTAAGTCAACAACTTTACTTTTAGTATTTTTTTATAGAACTGGAATTGAATCGTAAAAAAAAAACTTACAATTCAAAACCAACTAGTAACTTCGTTCGGTTAAGATCATGGGAAGCGTTGAATGCCTTGAGTGAGGCCTATGTTCAGCAGTGGATGTTTGTAGGCTGAAATGATGATAATGAAACCATTCTTAGTTATAATTATATACAATTTAACCAATAGGTATCAGCTGCCAAACATACCGAAAAAGAAACTTCATAAGAAGTTTAAATACCTGAGCGTTGACATGTAATCTCGCTTTTCCATACCGGCCGCGAGATGGAAACTTCTTGTTAACATAGAATAATCACGTAGTAAGTAATGTAAAATCGTCAGCGCTATTGACATTATGAAATACATTATACAAAATACTCTTAAATTGAATGTTTATTACTGGGAACTTTACCGTAACAGTACTTTACTGTAGTAAAAAATCACCTAAAACGGTTCATATAAACATAAACAGAGAGCCAATATCCGTAATAAATAAACATTTGAATTGAAACAGATTTTTCAATAAACGGGCGCCTATCCTACTGCTTTTCAATGTCAGGAGTTTTTACTGGGCTTTTAAGTTAGTCTTCTGCAAGAGAATTCTGGAACTCTATGGTTCAGGCAAGTTTTAGCTAGCGTGGCACCAATAATATAAAAAATAATATCCTTCATTCCTGAAAGCCGTATAACTAACTTAGTATACTTAGTTATACGGCTTTTAGCAGATAAAGATAATTTTACCATAAAGTCGTGTTATTTAATGTTTGGTTTTCTAAAAGAACGAAGGTTGATTAAATATAGCAATCAAAGCCTCCTAATTTAGACTTCCTTCCATAAACCGCAAAGTAAAGAAACCCCTTAAAGAAAACAATTATTTTTAGCTGTGTACTAACTAAATACGTTTCAAAAGTAACTTCAATAAAACAATAATGGAGTATTACAAAATGAAACAAAATTATTTTATCCTCACCCACGCATGTTTTGAATATCCGTTAAAAGGGCACAGGGTTATTGCTATAAGCAAATAGATATAGGTAAATAGTGAAAAATTGCCCTCTTAAATATATCCCATTTGCTTGGATTACTGTGGCAAATGCCAAAAGCAATATCCCGTGTGATTTTGGAAAGGAATAGATCACTACACTATTTCATGTGGGTGTTCCACGAGGGACTGAATTGTAGGTTGACAAGGCTATGTTTACTATGTGAAAACCAAATATAAAAAAGTGTAAGTGTCGTAAGGATTAAATTGGAATGTGTCGGCGTCATGGTATCTGTTTCTTTCATTCATCTGAAATATGATTTTGGCACGTTAGATTCTACTGTATCGGACTAGTATGGTACTACAGTATATTTATACAATGCGGTAGACATATATTTTGTTTATTAGTCTTCAGTGAGGTTTAGTTTGGTTTCGTGATTTCTTAAATGATTTTAACATTGGTGTCTCAACTTTACTCTGTTGGTAACTATTCGTGACTATCAGTGTTTATGTCTTGTGTTAGAAATTGTTATACTAACGTCGATATTACCTGTAAATTAAGACATTTTCATGGTTCCTGGCCTTAATTATATATATACATCACAAAAATCTAGCAAATAAAGATGATTATTATTATTATTAGTATTAAAACATAACTTCACGCGTTTTTCCGGAAGGGGTAGGCAGAGGTGTATAAGACACCCACCTATAATAATAGTAATTAAAAATTAAATCAAATGAGGTTATCTTGTACCATTCGCCGTTATTTGATAATTAGATCAATGTGTAGTACCTACTAACTTTTCATAGCGAAACCATCGTTGCATCTAACGATTTATTAGTACATACGTACGTAGATCATTTATTGTAAACTTTATTCGAATAGACTGATGACTTAAAAATTATGCGAGGAATTCAATTTGCTATTAAGCCATTAAATCAGTCATATTTTTGTTCCTTGTTTTATTTTAATTTTCAGGGGGTTTGTTTCTATAGAAAAGCTATATAATTTCAGCTCTTTGAAATAAATACTCTAGAGTTAATGAAACTTGAAACCTTAGCTAAATCTTTATTGAAACTTTGCGTTAGATACGGTCCTAATTAATTCTCAGAATAGGCCACATAAACATCGAAGAAAAAAAATTTCAAGGGAATCTTATAAAGTTCAGCAGTAAAATCTCCGTACAAAGCAAGGAGCGTTCGGAATTCCAAAGTATTAAAGCATGAAGGGAAACTGTCCGGAACTTATTGAAGCAATCAGATTGTGCAGATTCCGTTTAACATTAGCGGAATTCTTGCCGGAACCCAATCGCATTAAGAGCCCATTTAAACTTTTTGCCACGAAAGGATTCTGTAATTCCTCCATTCCTGAAAAATAAATAGGCTTAGCAATTTAGAATTCGAATCTACTTGGATTGTATTCTTTTTATATACCATTTTGGAAGACGTAAGTATAATGAAAAAAGATTTTCCTTTGGCCTGATGTTAATAGTGTAGTATCTGGCAAGATTCAGGGATGAACTCTACTGATTTTCTAATACAAGTTGTATGACTACGTGTAAGCGTAAATTGTGTAGGCGTCTTCATCGCTGTATGTGGTGTCGGTTAACTCCTTTTGTTTTCGTAACGTTCGTACTTCGGTGACATGTCAGATTAACATTTTCTTCATACAATTTTATTGAAACGGGTCTTATTCGCGATATTTAATTAATTTAAGGTATAAATACCTATGTTTTACCGACGTTTCGGCCGTCTTACAACAGCCTTGGTCGCGGCAGGACTGATGTCATGTCATATCAATAAAATTGTATGATGTATACAAATCGCGAAAGGAACATTTTCTTGTATTCAATGTTCGCCTGAACTGAAGTTGTTCTTTTTCCCTACTTCACTATGTTAAAAGAAAATAACAAAAGTTAAAATGGGAATATAACAAGGACATCTATGTATTGTTGACCTAAATATCTTTATATTCAGCGTGACACAGTGGGTCGAAAATTTTACAAAATGGGAAGCGATTTCATTTTAATGACACCCACTAATAAAATAAAAAAATATTATAAACGTCTTAAAATATTACCAAACGTCCCTTTTTATAAAAAAACACCTAGCTATATAAATCTTGACAAATCTCGACCTTAAGTGACGAGTACAAAACGTGTTTTCCTTTTAAGTAAATTGTCGCCATATCAGTCATGTCCGCTCATACAAACGCTGTACGCTATTTATTTCCGTCATTTCAAAAAATATTCTTTTTAATTTTTCTAGAGCGATAGGTGGCTGGCTTCATAACACATTCGCATCACGCCGACCCTTTTCATAAATTCCTTTCTTAAAACATTGTGGTGCGTCAACACGAGAGAATTAGTAAAAACGAGTGACACCGCTTGCGATTTCCTAATGAATTGTATAATTTTGTTATTCTAGAATATTCCCGGTTCTGGATCTGACCGGGTTGTTACAACTAGAATGTTTTTATAACCTCATTTAAGATGTTAACTGGCGTTTTATGTTTGAAAAGATTCTTTGCTGCAGGTTTACAAGAGAATAGTTGTAAAAAGGCAATATTCCATACATCATAAAAATACTTCGCTTTGAAACCAACCGATATAGATCAGAGTTGTGTTAATAAATATTATGCACCTTCAAAAGCAGCATCCTCATACAAATATTTTACTTGTACTTACGTAATATTACTTCTGACTTGTACTTAAACTTACGGATCAAATAAAGTAAAATAACTGTAGAAAAACGGCGCCTACAAGCTTAAGTGGAACTTGCTACTCGGTTTTATGTACCTTTTAGAATTCTTTAATGGTATTAGTCGATGAACAATATATTATTCATGATAGTGATGGGACGGTCCATGACAATAGTTGTTTAAAACGCCAAAGAAAATTATTTCAAATAGGTACACAACTCAATTTGAAACTACTGTACAACAATATATTATGGTCTATAATACAAAGTGTCACAATCCTATTTATTTGCGTGGGTGTAGTGAGATGCGACTGAAGCAAATACACGAAGCAAATAAGTGTCTTTGGGAGTTTCAAAAAACTCAATATCAAATCCTATACCAACTGCTCTGACCAGAATGCTGTATTAAGTCAAATCCTCCTGCTGCCTCACAATGAAATTGTGATGCAAATTTGGAGAGGCTTAGGCCCAACAGTGGACTGCGGAAATGCTGTATTATAATGTACAACATCATACAATGTGTGTAGTTCATCATCTTTAGCCTCCAGTAGTTCACTGTTGGATATAGACCTTTTCAATGGCACGCCACTTAGCTCGATTTTTGGCTCATCGTGTCCAGTCATTGCCCGTGTGGTTCACTTAATATATATTTTATTTGTTCCACGTCACCCACTGTTACAGTGAGAAACAGTAAATCTTGACGTCCAATAGGGTTGTTTCCAACCAGTCAAATCAAGCACTTTTAATGAAATATCAAAAACGGCATTTGCTACGGCGTTTGTATGAAATAAGACCAAGTGACATCATAGTTTTTTGCTGTGAAATAGAATACTTATTATCAATAAATTGTTGATAAAAATGTTAAATAAAGTTTTAACATTAATTGATGAATGAAATTACCATTATTTTGACACATTTCACTAGATAAAAAGACTTGTATAATTTATTTCACTTGCAGGAAACTTCCCTATTCAACAATCTATGCCATATGGAACAAAATTTAGAATAAATATTTTTAGGACAAAATTTATACTCATTTCTAGCACGGCTCTTAGACAACACCCTGAATAAAATATTAGTCATTCGTAAGCTTAATAACAATGAAATTAAAAAGCCACTAATTTCATAGCTGAACGCATTAGATTAAGAAAACACGCTTTGAATATTTTCACGACACACATACGAAGTGCTTAAGATCATCGGATAACCTTAGATTGTTCCTGCTCACTCTACGGTTTTGTACGGCAAATCTTTTACTGTACAGGCTGTATGATTGTGGAATTCGTTGCCAGAGACAAGCAGACAGGCTCAATCCTTGACAGTATTTAAAAAAACTTGTCACCCAACTACTGGGCAAATATTCCATGACTACTCTTTTTAACTTGCACTGATATTGTATATATTTATGGTATCTATTTATATGTATATTTTATAATATTTATACCTATGTATGTAGTAATATTGGTATGTAAGTATATGAGTATTAAATATATATATTATTAGTTCTGTTGAGCTTATAATAATTCACTTTTCCTTGAAGTACACCATAACCTACCCATTCTCTCTGTAACTTAAGCATTTATTCCATTCTAGGTTGTCTGGAAGAAATCGCATTTTGCGATAAGACCGTCCTTGTACCACTAGTTTTAAGTTCTTTACTTGATCATTGTATTTGTATTTCTGTTTTTCTGGTGTACAATAAATAACTTTTATATTATCTTATTATGAGTCAACAGAAAATCTGCTGAAAATACCACAATAAAAATCACTCAATACTCCCACTAGCTCACGCACACACACACACACAAACACACACACACACAGACACTCACGCGTACACACACACACACACACACAATGCATGTCTTTCATTTTCATTTTTTGTTTGCATAATTTAGTTTCTTATATGTTGGCATTATTGTAAATAACTAATTGCGGGACACTGACTCCTGTAATACAGTACTTAACTAGCTCAGGAGTCAGGGATACAAATTTATTGTAAAAGTAATGAATGTCAATAACGTTTTTATTATTATTATTATTTGTTTCTCTTTCACGCGTACTTTTCTAACATATGGTGTTAAAAAAGTACACGGGCCTTTGGCAGGCGTACACGGAGACAGAGGTACAACGCGCAGAGGCCCATTGAGAGTTTTAATCTAGGATGTGATGGGACACCTACTGAGGAGCCTCCATAACTGCACTATGTAGTACAGCCACGAATTAGCCGCAGCAGGTGTAGGACTATTGCTACTTGTATGGAAACTAATTTCTCTGGGCTATTGTGATGGGTGTTCAATGGA
Source organism: Euclidia mi (assembly GCA_944739405.2). NCBI lineage: Eukaryota > Metazoa > Arthropoda > Insecta > Lepidoptera > Erebidae > Euclidia > Euclidia mi. The sequence continues at coordinate 46,580,518 of OX123200.2, read as the reverse complement.
TAAGTAAAAATGGAAACTATGGATGAAAACCGGCGTCTGCCCTAGGTATTCTTATGGTACGTCGAAAAGGGGCAGACGGTGACTCGCCAACTCATTAGATGGGCCCTCTCTAAATAGCCACCATGGTAAACGAAGTCTGCCATAAAGGCAGCCAGAGGGCAACACCGGTGCGAATAGCTAGGGGTGTAGAGCGGTGCGGCACCGGTTTCGCCATCGCAGGCCTCGTGACAACGGAGGCCTGGAGCGGGTTTCCCCGTAGTTACGCCCTTGAGAATGACACTTCCACCCCCGAGCTAATAGCTCTTGCGGCTACCCTCTGGCCGGCCGACCAAGGCAAGCCAGAGTTGATAGTCTTGCGGGCACTCTTGGAAATCCACTCCGGCCAGCCAATAAAGGCAAGCCGGAGACGAGGCCCTCATCGACTCTCTGAAGCATTCGGGACTGGAGTGTCGCCACACATATTTATCTCGCCACAAAGCTACCCTGCGGTTGTAAGCTTTCTTTTCATCTTGTAATAAATTTTTTGTTTATATTACACGATGAAGGTGATGTTTGAAAGCTGTTACTCTGCCCTTTGTGATTGCGTTAGTCTCATGATGAGATAACGGCTGCCCCAGAATCATTATTATTATTATACATCGAGACTACCAAAACCAATAAAACTGAAAATCGAAGTATTATTCTAAACTAGACGTCGCCAGCAGCTTCGCCCACGTCAATTATACATATAAACCTCCTCTCGAATCACTTTATCTATTAAAAAAACGGCATCAATATCCGTTGCGTAGTTTTTAAGATTTAAGCATACATAGGGACACACAGACAGAAGACATACTTTGTTTTATCCTATGTAGTCATGAGAATCGAACCCGCTGACAGTAAGTTGCCAAGCGACCACTTTTGGTAACGCTATGCATGCTGCCTCAATTAAACAAAGTATATATATATGTACATTTTAAATAAGCGAAGTTATAAAACATCATACAGGCAAATAATAATTATTTTGTTCTACACAAAATATTTTCGAAATCTATAACACTCACCCAAGTTGTCTTCGCGAAAATCGACATAGCTAGTCAATAACGCCTACACAATTTTGTTGAACGCGAGACTCAAAACACTTGCTTACTCCACGGGACCAACGGGACAGATATACTTTTATTGCAAACATGCAAGCGTGTTGTGTATGCAAAAGCTTAAAAATATTTACTCACTACAAGGTTTACAAAAGCAAACGCTAACAATTCATGACAAACAAAATTCAGCAAGCAAACAAAAAAGTTAGCAAAGATCAACGTTATCAAATCAAAAACATTCCATTACGGGTTGTGTACATAGTAAGTTTACATTGAAATCGCCACGTGCACAATTCACAACCAAGCACTAACCGTGAATAAATGTGAAACAGTTGTAACGCGCAACTGAATTAATTGAATACAGATCGTAACTCGAAGAATTTTAATGGAAATAAACGAAAAACTGCAAAGCTAATTCGAATTCCTAACGGTATTGGAGTAGAGCAATATTTCCTGAGCCCCATCGGCTCCCAGTCTTAGATTAATAAAGTAGGTAAAGATGTGGGGATTCCGAAGACATAACTTAGCTTCGGTGATAAAAGTTTTGTCAAATTCTTTTAGAGAATAAAATTCCAGATCTTAGTTTTGTTCATAGTTCGTGAACATTTCGTGATAACATTTTTTAAAGTAGTCGTCTGTTGTTGATATTGTTTTTTTTAACTTGATGTTCATAATATATTCTTTAATAGTGATTGCAAGATCAAGAGTTTGTAAACATAAGTCAACATTTTGTGAGTATCAATTAAATATCTGTTAATTGGCATGCAATCATAATACGTGAGTGATTCACTATTTGGATATCAATCGAAAACGTTGCGTGTGATGTTGAATTGTTTTTATAGAGAAAAGAGGTAAAACTTGAAGTAATTTATCCGTCTCGTAAGTACGCTCCAATATTATAAAACGAATTATTGGGTAATTAAATATTACATAATTACGGTCCCCGCTCTATCGAAAACACGTGAATTTTAAAATAAACCTTTAGGTAATGTAAAGAGCAAGCAAATTAACACAGTTGCAATGCAGCCAAATAACCAAAAATTTTAAATGATCAGAACAAAAACCTCCCCCCCATGGGATATCTACTTTGTCGTGGTGGGGGGGCTCAATAGCCGTGGTTGGGTCACCCACGGTGAAGCTAAGCGAGATCCCGGGAATGGACGCTCCGCGTGGGCTTGACGGAGGCCTGCGCAGGATGCGTCCAAAGGTGCGGGTGCGAGGGACAGTTCTTCTGTCCCTTGCAGTCGGGCGCGGTCGCGGGAGGAGAGGCGTGTCGGTGTTGCGTTGCGGTGGCGCCGCAGAGGAAGAGGAGATGCGGTGTTGTTAGGTTGCCGTCCTCCCTATCCTCTGCGGTCGCTGGGTGTTTTGGCGGCAGACCCCAACATCCGCCGCCAAGGGGGTTTTGTTCGGGGCCCGCCTGACCATCTGGCGGGCCAATACCCGTCAGAGGGTAGTGAGGAATACTTCAGTGATACCCAAACCTCCGACACACGGGTACATGAGGAACACGGGTTGGTTTTTGGTCAGTAAGAGTCTGACAGTCCCCTTTGCCCTTCCCCCAGGGCGGAGGGACTCCAGGAGGATTTTGCAATGAAAAAAAAAAAGAACCAAAACCTGACGTATGACACAATGTGGGTAAGATAATTTTTCGTCACCCAACAAGACCCCTGATTATTTTATCTCATATTTTCATACAGTGATAAAACTAATTGTCAAGTGTGTTATTTGTCGGTGGGTTTTCTCTAAGGGATGGCAGAGGTACATTAGTTTTACGGTTCACATATTGTTATAACTCTTTCCGAGGTTCACCCATATTCCCATTAATCAGTTTGCTGTATGCAGTATTAACAAATTAGGTTATTCTATTATTCCATATTTTCTACAAAACGGTTATTTTGTTATTGATAACTGCATAAATAAATGTCAAGATATTCTGTTTTTGTTTTTCGTGTGAGTTTGTGGCCAACTTTAATGTCAGAGTTTTCAGACCGCCGGAAGGCCTCCGACATAGCCTAATGATTCTTATCCGAAGCCCGTGCCCTCTGAAGCACGGTAGTGCTCAAAAGTAAATGCTACATTTGGAAACCCATCCAAGTGCCGACCTGTGCAAGCGTTGCTTAACTTTGCATGTCTGTTACGAACGGCAAGCCAAGTCTCGCTATGAGCGCTCAAGATACTGATTTTCATAAGATCATTATGGTGCTTTACTTATTTCTAACGATCGATTTAAAACGTTCCTAAATTGCAAAGTATAAATTGAACCATTAAATTTTAAATTTTCGAACCCTCAAATGGCGTTTGTAAACTTTTATCTATATTTTAGTAAACAGAAAATGCCATTTAGGAGTTGAAAGCTTTTAACATTTATTCGAAAGTATTTTCAAATAAAAAATCTATAAATAATCCCAAACCTCTATTGAGTATTCCGAGTTCGTTTAGTTGTTCTTTCTACTATTCATGGCATTACGATTCTGAACGCAGCGAGTACTTTGTGGAATAATAGAAGCATGAATGTCTTATTGCATCACAAACTTGACCTTTGCGTGGTGATTTTTATACAATATTTATACACATTTCTGAAAACATTTCTTTATCGCTGAGAGAACAACTTGACGGCGTCTCAGTGGCCATTACACGTAATCCATACAGGTTTTTCTCCTCAACAACCCGAAGCTTGCTTCAAACGTTCCTCAAGTACCACGGCAACACTTAAAAAGGTCGACCGTAGGTCACTGACGCGTCATTTTCTTTATTTCTTTTTCTTTGCACCTTTTGTTTGAAGTTAACGTCTGACTCCATTTTTCTATGCATATACAATAGCTTATGTGAATGAATAGTGACTTTATTTTCAATGTATTTAAATAATTTTGTTTGACCTTGAATTTACTTTAGAGATTTAGTTCAAGAACTAATATTGTATATATTTGGCCTCACTATTTTCTTTGCGTTTCAACATTGTTTGATTTATTTTAAAGTTCTGAATAAATTATCAATTTAGTGATAATATATTCACAATTTCTTGAGAACTAAAAACTGCTTACATTTCTGCTTACGTTTGATTTGAAAAAGTAACATCTGCTTACTGCACAGATAGCGCAGTGGCTCAAGTGGCCAGTTCACTGCTTAGCTGACTGTTACTGATTCGTTTTCCACAATGACTCGCCTTCTTTTTAGTTCGTTGATTTATTTAATGTAAAATTACCTACAACTAAGGGTTTATTCCTTGTGCCAATTTTTTTTAATATGTGAAGTGAAAGGTTAAAGTGTTGGTGTGTAGGTTGAATAAGTACATGTCTTATTTGCTGTTTTCTTTAAGATATTTTTAATTATGCTAGGTATATTTACAAGAAACATTAAGATTAAGGAATTTTGTTGCAACTAGATGCAAATTAAATTTAATTGTTATTACAAAAGAAGTGATGAACTTTTCATGTGTAAATATTTGAAAATGTAGATATTCGTGTACATTTCGCTCAGTGCTACCGTTAAAGAAAATCGGTTAGGATTAAATCAGCTGAGGGCTGTAAAAGTCTGTAGATGATTATTTCTTAAAAGTGAGTTTAACTACCCGAATTAATAAATTAAACAAATATAACACATAATTCTCATTAGCAGATCAACAAACATACCACGTAAACGTAAATGGTAAACACCATTAAACAGCCTCGTAAAGTCATTAAATGAACTCATAAAATCATTAAAGCTACGTGTAATAAACACAATTACAAGACATAACAGCCAATCACCCCATAAAATACACTTAATAAAGAAACTCCCCTTAACTAAACATACTAAATTTACTCCCATTTTTACGCCAAGAAACGTTAATGACGTACAGTGTTTTAACGGCAAAATAACTAAAAAAACATCCACTTTTAAACAAGTTTACGATTTTCATGTCAGGTCGAATAAAAAAGGAATTAGGTATGCTAAACCCTGATTTACTACGTTTCCCTAAAAGGGATCAGTTGACACAGTTGCGTAATAAAGTACAGTGAAGGGAAAATTGTTCATAAAAATAATTTTAATAAAGTCGGCTATGGACTTTACTCTGTTCAATATTGTGCGTTTTTTTTTAATGTTTACGTTTGTCATTTGCCTATGTGTAAACTTGTCTTTGCATTCTAATTCACTGTACCGCTATATTCAAAAGGCTATTAAGGCCCGACTGGAGAAGTTTTATGCTCTTTCAGAATATCGACGTAAAGTAATCTTAATATATAAAATCCTTGCGTTACTTACTGACTGACAGACACGCTACAGCCAAAATTATTGGGCGCAGGAAGCTGAAATTTGGTATGTATATTCCTTGGGGACAGTAGGAGTGCACTAAGAAGGGATTTCCCGAAATTCCTACGGGATCGGCCAAAACGGGTAAATTTAAAAAGATTGCAGGCGTAGCTGCTGGCGTCCTCTAGTATGAAAAACTTTTGTAATGGAAAAGTAGCTCTCTAATTAACCGAGTTATGATGTTCTCCCAGTCAAAGAGAGAATGCTCTGAAGGCACCGTGCCTTATGAGCGGGCCATATGGGCCACGTCCATTAGGTAGAACATGAAAACGAAAAAATATATATTAACAAACTTCTCCTATTGTCTTCGTAGTTCCTCCGTGCCCCGGTAGATGTCACTAATACTTGTCTCTTCTCCGTTAGACATTTTAGTTGTTTGTAATTTAACGCTATAGTTCCATACATGTTATAGAAGTTCAAATTTAAATTGTAGATCAGCTTTTATTTTTATTTTTTTTAAAGACAACTAGACTAGGAATAAATCCTGTGTCGCGGGGGACTTAATAAGCATACAACCACAGAACAATTAAAGGAGGTTAGAACGGAAATAGTTACTGATTTGTATTAGAACGCGTGTCGCCGATTGTCTCCCACTCTCTATCTCCACTACAAGCAATACACTAATACGAACGCGCATTACGCACACAAATCAACTGCACTTACTTAGATCGCGAGTTTGCCATTGGTTGTCACACTAGCGCAAACACTTCGCTTGACATGGAACTATCGCGCTTGACGATCACTCACACACTCATTAATGTTACGGTGTCCAAAAGGTAGATTATTTATATCGATAAAATACTGTTGTTTTGTTACTTTAAGTTTTGCAATTGTTTGTTTTTATTTCGGGATGGTGGGATAGGGTACAAATAGTGTGGCCTTTCTTAATATATATAAATAATAAAATAAAATTAAAGGGGAAGATACAATATGGCCTTTATCATATCCGAATACCAAGAGTCCGTGATAAACTATTCATGTGTACAACCACATAAGCTAAAGTTTGTAAAGAAATAAATGACACAAGTATATAATACAATAATATTTTAATGTTAAACAATAATTTAAATTAAATTTCAACCCAGATTCTATTATTGTCCCTGAAATAAGACGTATTTATTAAGAAGCATACGCTTGCTATCTTTTAAATTCGAATTTTTCAAAATAAAATGCAATCTTACATTGATATATTTTTCTATGATGGCTTTAGATAGGTCTGTAACATGGCTCGCACTGGGATAAAATCCAACCTGGTGATAACTAATCAATCAATCAGCCTATCGCAGTCCACTGCTGGACATAGGCCTCTCCCAACACGCGCCACAGTACACGGTCCTCAGCCTTCCGCATCCAGTCTGTCCCAGCCACCTTTTTCAGGTCGTCGGTCCACCTAGCCGGGGGCCGCCCTACCTTACGCTTGCCGAGACGTGGTCTCCACTCTAGGATACGCTGGCTCCATCGGCCATCAGTCCTTCTACAGATATGGCCAGCTCACTGCCACTTGAGCCTACTGATTCTGTGAGCATTGTCGGTAACTTTAGTTCTTTGTCGGATAGCTTCGTTTCGGATTTTATCCTTCAAAGAGACGCCAAGCATAGCCCGTTCCATAGCTCGCTGGGTGACTTTTAGTTTGTGGACTAGTCCCACTGTGAGTGTCCACGTCTCGGCACCGTACGTCATAACAGGTAGGACGCATTGGTTGAAGACTTTGGTCTTCAGGCATTGCGGTAGGTAATAATTCAGTTCCGACAAAGGTGCGCAAGATCTTTGTTGTCAACATATATTCTGTTCATTAATTTGCCGAAGATTGTCGGTGTAAATCTTTATATAATGATAGAGGAGACCACCTTTATCTTTTGTTACGGTAAATTTATGGTCCGAATTTATTTAATTTGACAGCAGTGCTCCAACGCATATGTCACAATAAATTTTCTTAATTAAAATATGTGATATGTAACCCGCGATACTAAGTTAATAACCCACAATAAACATTAATCGGTAGTAATAAACAAAGTTATGTTAATCTTAATATTACTGATAACAATCATTTGAATACATTCACACGAAGGAACTCACAATCGACATTGTTCACAACTTGGTCGGTACAACACTATCGGACCCACCACCATAGATTTAGCAGAATTCAAGCTTTGACGTTCGCAGTGAACGAAATACATTGCGCAATCGCCTACGTAGTACTAGATGGTATCCACGTATTGCCAGCAATGTATATTTTTTTATTGGCTTGCGATAGTGTCGTGTTTGTCTATAAATTACATAATACTATTGTAATAATTACAAATATCATTTTTATTTTAAGGTTTTCGGACTTACCGGTGAAAAGAAATCCCTTCTCGAGCCACAGTTCATAACTGGCTTCTTTTTCGACACGTTATTATAGCGCAAGACGGCATAATTCTTTTATTTTCGCGGACCTTCGTACGCTGTCGCAATATGAGCACGATTGTTGACAGCGTCAATCAAATTTTTCGGCATATGAGCGTTTGCTCACATGGACAGCGACGCTGCCACGCCCACAAGGCCGTTCTAACCTCTCTTAACTGTTCTGTGCATACAACCACCAGACACAATTAACACATCTTTTACTCGAGTATTGTATTGTGAATCATCAACATTTATTATATCAAACCGAAACACTCTATAATTTAAACGTGAGGCAAACATTCACTAACTATAATTGTTACGTGTCGGTGTAATAGGTTGCCACTAACACCTCCCTCGGCCAGGCTTCACAGCGTTTCATCATCATGTTAATGGCAAAAGAAGACCAATTTGCGTCGAGCTCAATCTCATTGTTTTTGATTAAAATTATTATTGTTCTCTTTTATTCGCCGTCCTTGTATACAGATCCCGAGACATAATTCTAGAACGCTTCCAGCCAACTGATATACATAAATTTTATTAAATGGTGCGCACCCGGTAATGAAATGAAAATGAAATTAATTTTATTGTTTGGAAACTGATGAAAATTTTGTATTAACATTTTTTATACGACTTCATTTGTCTCGAGTTTGTTAATCTCGGTTAATAATTAAGAGAGATGTTTAAGTGAATTTGGTATTCAGAAACAGATATGAATTTAATGCCACAATTAAGCTTATCTTTTTTTTATTATACATGCACTGTACTAGTTATTGAACATATAAAAGTTGTAGATAAACAAATAAGTGGCGATTTATTGCAAAATAACTTTTATAAAAATTTGATATTCCATTACATTTGTCTTTATTGCCATGTAAACAACAATAACATTCTTGCGCACAATGTGTTATCATTTGAAATCACATAAAAACAGCACAATTTCGCTCATGACTATCAAACAATCCAATTACGAACCAGTTAAATATTACACAAACAGATTCCTATTACTAGCTCATACATATACATAGATATTAGAATCTCTGAAGTAATGCAGTCCAATATTTGTGGAAATGGACTCCCCGGAGCGTTCTGTTTGTACGTGGTTGAAATTCTGAACGCAAACGCATCTTGCCTTTTGTAGGCGGCTCTTGAATATCAACTACTTGGTCACGTACCGATTCTAATTTCTTCATAAATCTATGTGCGACCAGTGAGGGAAATCCGATAGTATTGAGATTCACGGCATTCAATGATCAGGGTTTTTATTTGAAATTATTTTATTCCTTTTCTCTTCGGAAATGCTCGGTTGGATCTGATTTATATTTTCTTTTCGATGTTTTGAGTGAAATATGTGTGGTTTGATCTTGTAATACATAAGATATTAAGATAAGGATACTAGGGCATTTAGGCACTGTTTTTTTGTTATCATCTGCAAATTCAGCAAATCAGTCACTACATTTTTACTGCATTTATTTATTCAGTACCTCTTATCGTTCATATTCACATGTCTTAGTACACCGACAACACAAAAGCAATATAAAAAAAATGTAAATACAAAGACAATAAAAATTTAGAGGCAAATCAAATAACTTTGTACAGTCCGTTCATAGATCCAAAACTAACTTTGCTATTATGGACAAATGTAAATTTTGAAACTCCACTTAGTTATGTTGACTTATGCGTCTGTACCTGTCTGTGCACCACTATGCTGCCTTACATCGGGTTCATACCCGATGTTAGGTAGAACAGCGGACTTTAAATGAACTAGGGCCTAGGCGATAGTGTTAGCGTTACCTCTTTCAGTTTCAACAAAATCGATTAGTAGGTGGATCAAAGTCAAATCATTTATTTGTTCATAAGTTCATTACAATTTAAACATTAAACTAGATGAGTCCGGTGTTTCCTAACTGGCTGCCCTGAGAAGAAACATCTGAAACAAACTCAGAGGTCATCTCTTTTAAAGTCCAGACAATATAATCAAAATTAATAATATATAAAATAAAGTATAAATAACTACTTGTACTCACACAATGTGAGATGACTATAAACTACAATATAGTTATCCTTTGATAGAATTTCGGCAATAGTTCAGAGCCGATCAGTCCCGGCAGACGGCACCCGTTCACGAGTATGACGTGTGACTCAGTCACAGCTTACCTCAACCATTTTTTAGGGAACCAAACTACCCGACCCACAAAGCCACCATAAGCAAGACTTTTAAGTGAGAATGACGACCCAGAACTGCTGGCAATGATCAAAAAAAATTGAAAAAAAAAAGGAAAGCGTCTACATGGTGCTCGCATATTGACAATCTTAACTTACCTTTAGGAACATTAACATGAACTAATAATATTACATACAATAATAATAATAATTTTACTCTCTATACCATAATTTGAACGAAATTAATAATATTCAGTTATAACATAATAAAATAAAATATCCATAATAATGGCATTATGAAGCAAAAGCATAAATACAGCAAGGTAAAAAGCAAAATACATACAATTGTCATTAAAATCGACCGACCGTTCGGCCGTTCTTTCGACCGTTTTAAATCGACACAGAAAATAATTTTTATGAGACAGACAAATTGAATATGAACTTACACGATGGAGAAAAACGTGTTTCGTAGCGTAGTGTAGTGTTTGAAAGGCTATTACTCGAAGTGACATAACCAATGTCACCTTAATAAATAAAATCATCATATTATAATAGCAAAACCTAACCCACATGTTTATTCTGCAATTGTGAAGTCATACATAAGAACGGACATTGTTCTATACTTTCGACTGCACGGTTGGCTTAGGGCCTCCGCAGACTAGCTTATTTTAGCATCGGCGACCGGCGATTTTGCAACTGTATCGATGCTGCATCGCGTTTTAGCGACTCTCTGCGTTCGGACGCGGCGACCGTAGTGTTGTAGTGTGTTGTTGGTGATCGGCCGAGTCGACTGTCGATAAATTGATTTATTTTTTCATTGTTGTAATACAATAATTGTACAATATCAGTAATATAGGTTTCTATCAGAAAAACATAAATATACCAGTATAATAAAGTGATGTTCGTTACAATGATGTTAAATTATGTTCTATTATTAATAGACTAACACTCAGTTGCAGAAAGCTTCAAATTAACTCTTTATTACTTAAAAGGAGATTATCGCTAATGTGCGTCATAATTTAATGACGTTGCACAAACACATTTTACGCTTGGTTAAACATCATTTAACTAATGCCTACAAATGAACGAAAAGAGTGAACATTTCCGTTTAGTTATATGCACAATAATCTATGAAATGTACTATGAGTAAAAATTTCAATAAACAAAACCTAATGATTACATATATCAAGGAGGTATAATTCTAAATATACATATTTAGTAAATCTGTGGTCAAGACTATCAAAACGTTTGTCAAAAATTGACATGTTTATGTTTTTGTTGTATTGAATCATTATTACAATTTTAATTAAAATTGTTACGTTTTGAGCTGAAATGTCGAGACAATTCAAACAACGAGGGAGCCTGGCGCTAATTATAATGATTGACCATATAATGCAGTTAATACCATTCATGAATGATGATTTTCTATAACTTGAGTACATACGCCATCGCTACTATTGTATTTGTATTAATTTAAAATCAAATATGAAAATGCCCTGTTATTTTATTTATGGGGAAGTCACAAAATGAGAGAAGAGAGAAGGAAATAAGCTGTTACACTATTCAAGACATATTGGTTAAATTGCATACGATAAAGAAATATTTTTATATCTTTTGTTCGTAATGTGTTTTTTGTCATAATTCAATTAGATACAATATAGATAATCATTTTTATACTTATGTAGAAGTATCTCTTCTTGCACTGGTATAGCTGGGATGATGACCTCCTCTGCTAATAATAATGTTAACATGAGTACAATCCAAAGCGCCTACGACACGTGGAAATCCATCAATTTCATAAAAGCTAGCTTCAACTCGACGTAGATCTTAAATGTAGACGTAGAACTTTCCTGTTTGGCAATTTAATACATTTTGAGCCTAATTTTGGAAGGGCTTGAGAACTCTTTGCACTAATCTACACACTGGATTTGTATTTATTTGATAATCACCCAAAACCTATTCAGTTGATAAGCTCCTGTGATAAAAACCCTCAAACAAATTGAAAACTGTGTCAGACCATCAACATAATTATTTATTTCTTTGAGACATGGGTTCCTTATATACAATGTTTCATATTTGGTCATCTGCTTCTATGGATACTCTGTATGCAATACGTAATTCTCGTGCCTTGAAAATGAATTCGCTTTGCGCTTTGGAATTTGACCGCGAGAAAAATCTTCTTCGGGATCAGACAAAGATGAAAGACTAGTTAAGCCATAACTTAGGTATTCATTGTAAACCACTTCAATACCGTAAAAGACTAGGTACAATGCATTGAAATATATTATTTAATAGAGCTATATTTGGCAACAAACACTTCAATGTACAATAAGTTTTTTTCTATGGTAATAGGCGGCAAACGAGCAGACGGATCGCCTGATGGTAAGCAATTACCACCGCCCATAGACACAAGCAACACCACAGGAGTCACAAGTGCGTTGCCGCCCCTTGGAGTTGGGAAAAGGGATAGGATGAGGAGTGGGATGAGGGAGAAGGACTAGGGGATAGGGCCTCCGGTACTCTCACTCACCGAACGAAACGCAATAGTTTAGGTACTGTTACTTTACGTCGATTTTCTGTGAGAGGGTAGTACTTCCCCGGTCGAGCCATCCCATTCATGCTGAAATCAGCAAGGCTCTACTACCTTGAAAGATATTATGGAACAGAGATAATTTCAACAACAATAGAGCTTTAATAACTCACTAAGCTCAAATTAGATTTTAAAATTCACATCTGTCATATTTAAAATTCTCAGGTGTCAATTAACGCTAATGGCTGTTTGTGCAACGTAAAACGCGCTTTTATGTAGGCTTTGACTCTTCTTAAATTAAATTTAATAATTTAATTTAATTTAATTTTACAAGAATTTGGCTTTGTACAAAAACCACTTAATAATAATAGATTAGGGTTTAATCTCGTTGTAAAATTTTAAATATCGTTTCTGCAACCGGCTGTTATACTATCGAAAACTGGCAAGTTATACTCTACATTTTATGCACTAAACAATAGATGGTATGGTCAGTACTGCACTCATTACTTCTTATTAATATTAACGTATGAACTGATAGATGGTGCTCTCTGAAAGTAATACGCGAACTGGTTTTTGGATGCAGGTAAAAAATACTGACTATAGCTTGCTTAAAATATTTTCATCGGTATAAAGAAGGCAGTAGGTAGTGTAGCTTTATTATAACCTATGATAAGGGTCGCCTCGTCAAAATCTAGTACATAATCCTAGGTCGTGTACTGCCTTAATAAAACTTACATATTTACTATAAGCGCTGTCATAATTTTATCGACATTTATTCTGTTTAAGCCAGTCACTAGTCAAACCCTATAATAACATCCTTATTTTCGGTTACAGAATAATAAATAAAACTTTGGGGTAAAATTACCCCAAACGGCTATAAAAAGTTGTAGTGTACAAAATAAATTATTTTTGTTTATATGGGGACATTTTTAACAAAGCATCAAAAAATTTAAATAACACTCAAATGCGTTACGTTAAAAAACTTAATTCTTTCATTAAATTACTAATTGTACACCAAATTAACGATCGTTCTACAAAATATCATTTAATATGAAAACTCTCGTCCGCTCCGGAAACTTATCCACTCAGAAAATTTAATAGGTTATCTTAGGTTTTCTTGTGACGCTGCATCCAAAAAAGGAGCTTCGCAGGGCTCTGTAAACTTAGTTTATCAAACATTTCACTCAATTGTTGAGATATTAATGCATGCGTAACTGACACCCTGAGGTAATTTTCTCACATAGCTAAGCAGACTAGATGGAAGTTTTTTTAACGCCACGTGACTGATTTTAGGAGATGACACTACCATCGCAAAAAAAAATACAAGTTGTGCCCCTGGGGTGAAGAATTTTACTATCCCACGGTGTTATTTAAGGGTTAACAAAGTGACAACCTATGGTAAGGAGTCGTCCTTTAATCACGTGAGTCTTGATAGGAGGAAGAGACAAATAAGTGTAGACAGATATCAAGTGTCCTTGTTTTTCTTGAGCCAGAGATTTTCATCCTATACGCATCATAAAACAACAATCGTTCGTTCGATTGGCAGGGATTCAGAAAAGTCCTGTATTAAGATCTTTCGTTGCTTTTGGATGCTCTAGGATGCTTTAACCAATCCACTTCAAAAAGGAGGATGTCCTCAGTTTGGTCTGGATATTTTCTTTTTATGTAGGTGCACCGGTCTCTGAATATTCTGATTCATTTCTGGAATTCTTTATGTGTGATATGCTTTTATATTTTGCAAGATTATTTTATTTTGCAAGATCGAATTGCAATTATTGCGAGTTAAGACTTAAATGAGCCAGTATACTTTTAAAATAGCGTTCTTGAAGTTAATGATACATGATATATTAATATTTTTTTTACCATGCCAAAATAGAGAAAATATCAAAGTAGTCTGCAAGTAGCGTCCATGGATGAAAAGATTTGCATTTTAGAAACATCTTATGAGAAGAGTGGATAATTATGTATTTAGGTAAACTAGTGATAAATAGGAGGGTAGAGAGGAAAAGGGAGGGGGCGACCAAATAAAATATGGAATAACTATGTGAGAATAGATAGGTAACAAAAGGGGGAAGTGATCGGATGACTGGTGACAGAGAGGTATGGAAGAGAATGTATGTCTATACAGCGCCGACCCAAACAAATTGAAGTCAGGTAAGAGATGAAAAGAATAATAAGTGTTTTTTTTTATTTTAGCTTCAAATTTGACACCAGTAGCTCGCAATATATTTTTTGGATAAAATATTTTTCTATTTACTTAGTATAAAAAAATCTTTTGGTAAAGAATGAGGAGATGTGGTAAAGCCTTAAACCTACCCAGGTATCATCATCACAGAGTAAGTTGAAAATTGGAAAGATATAAAATCACGTTAATAATGGACGACCCCTTCGTTATTATTTTAAGTGACAAGTCGCCGCGATCAGCATCTTCCAGTGTGCGGTGTAAGAATTCGGACGCTGCATCTGGATGCTAAAAAGCGACTGAATCGCCGGTCGCCGATGCTAAAAGAAGCTAGTCTGCGGAGGCCCGTAGTGGTTTAAGCGGCCGCCTCGCCGCTTGACACTGCGCCGAGTGTTGTGGGTTCGATTCCCACACGAGACAACACGTTGTGTGATCCATAAATTATTGTTTCGAGTCTGGGTGTTTATTGTGCCCGTTGGTTGTATGTTTGTACAGTCCCCCGCGACACAGGATTTATTCCTAACGCGGGAGTTGTCTTTTTTAAACAACAACAATATATTGAGTCTATGAATGCATGAATAGTGCGGTAAGGTTCACGATTTATTAATCTTAAGCCTAACAGATTATATAAGTACAAATCATAAATACTGAAGTAGACGCGGGGGTCGTGACCTTGTCACTAAGAATGAAAGACGCGTCACTTGCGCGCACTGACAAAACGCCTCAAAAAACTTCGCTAAACCTTTCAGATTTATTTCACTTTCTTTAGGGTTTATACACAGTTGGCGGTTGAACTGCTTTTGTAAACTTTTTCTGGAAGCTTGGGATATACGGTGTAGCGTCTGTCTCTATGCAAGATGTATGGGGACTGTTGCCGATAATCTACATTATTATAAAAAGCTTTAGAGTTTGTTTGTTTGTTTTGTTGAACGCGCTAATCTGCAAAACTGGTTCGATTTGAATAATTACTTTTGTGTTAGATAGCCTTTTTATCGAAAGCTATAGGCTATATAACATCACGCTATAAGCGACGGGCGTGGAACAATATAGCCGAAAAAGCCGTAAAAGACGAAAATTATTCTTACTATCGCCAGTGAGTAGGTGATTTTATAAAAACCCATAGGATACGCATGATGAATTATTTAATATAATCATGTTATTTGTTAGGAGACAGGATTTCACAATATACACGTATAGGGAACCCTGAAAGCTATCAGAATATAACCGACATAAAATCGCCTGCAAATTTTATTTATATGAAGTTCGAAAAAAGTATGTCTGAGTGTGTATTTGACAGATGCTATTGTATAATATGATAAAAATAAATGCAAGCGCAATGAGTTCTACGCAAGATACTGATTAAAATAAATGATTAAAATCTCGCTGTGTTGCTAACAATACCGTACTACAAATATGAAACTATAGAACGAAAAGTTTGTCTTCAGCCTTACGAGCCTAGCCAGCCTTCTAACTTCCTAATGCAATATGGTGACATTTAAATGATAGGCTTGTGTCCACTAAGAATAAATCGGTTTGATTGTAGTATCTATAGATTCATTATGATTTTAAGATGTCAATAAAGTTTATTATTTATTATAAAAAGGTAAGATTAATGTTATTTTTAGGATTATAAAACTAAAAATAATGTATTTATTCTTGTGACAGTGAACACCAATCAGAGTGTATTAGGTCAAACAGTACGTCCGCCATTCATGTTGTTGACCTTTTAGTAGTAAATACAACTAAAACGTCAAACTTTTTACCTGTCAAATCGAATATAACAAAATAAAAGTGGGTACAATGGGTACATCAGACCAGACTTCATTCACGGTTTGTTTTGTTTTGGACTTTGCGATATCACTCAACCGCCATGATGGGTTACAGCGTTTTCGTGTCAAATTCAAAAAGCGTTATATTGGTTTCACTTGTTATTACATTTAAACCGAATTATCTAGAAACTACATTTTTATTACTAACCAACATTTCGAATTCTTTACAGGATTCATGTTCACGGCAGACTGAGGTGATATTTGTCTTTGTCTTGAATTTAAAAGTTATCTCAAATTACCCGAACATTTTTGAACTATTGGTGTTACTATCTACGCAGAATGTGCTCACTGTGTCTTGATGTCTTCTGGTGACTTTGTCCTTATTGGGTTTCATTAGCCTGATAACAGGGTCCCAAGCTGGAGGAACATTCCAACCATCTTCCGTATTGAAATTAGGATGATTTTTTATTTCAATAGCTTCACGTATCATTCTTGGAATAAAGCGGTGTTCTTTTGCGAGTATCTGTGGTTTATCAAATCGCAGGTAATGGTTGGTTTCTTGTTCTATATGTTCACACACAGCAGAATTCGTCGAGCGTTTGTGTTTAATGTCAGCTATATGTTCCTTTAGTCGAATGCCTATGCTTCTCTTGGTTTGTCCAATGTATGAGAGCCAACACTCACAGTCTATCTTGTAAACCCCGGCCTCTTGTAAGGGTAACTGACTCTTGACAGATGGTAATAATTGGCTTATCTTCGTTGGCGGCTTGTAGAAACTTTTGATTGAAGCTCGCTTCAAGATGTAGCCAATCTTGTCGGTCACGCCCTTGATGTATGAGAGGACAGCAGGTTGTCTCTCTACTGTGGCTGGTTTGTTCTTCGGGGATCTGTGACGTTGGCGCGGCGGTCGGAGCTTGTTGTCTTGCAGAACTTGCTTGACATGTTGAAGCTCGGCGTCCAGGTGTTTCTTGTCACAGATCCCCCCGGCTCTCTGAAACAAAGACATTCCTACGGTAGCTAACTGTTTAGGATGGTGGTGAGATTCACCGTTTAAGTACCTATTTGTATGTGTCTTTTTCCTTTACACAGTGTGGCTTAAAGAAAAAGACACATACAAATAGGTACTTAAACGGTGAATCTCGAAATAAAGGAACGAATCAATCACTAATTACATTTTAGGACACACGCTTATTCTCGTTGGGTAAATAAAACATTTGTTGTTTTGTTTGTTTGTTTTTCGTGTGAGTGTGTGGCCAACTCTGGTGTCGGAGTTTTCAGACCGCCCAAAGGCCTCCGACATGGCCTAACGACCCTTATCTTTAGACAAGAGCCGGGACCGACAGCTTTACGTGCTCTCCGAAGCACGGTAACGCTCAGATGAAAATGCCACACACGGTCACCCATCCAAGTGGCAACCTGTGCAAGCGTTGCTTAACTTTGCCGATCTGTTACGAACGGCAAGCCAAGTCTCGCTATGAGCGCTACAAATAAAACATAAATCTTGTTAACATCTTACCACTGTCGCATTGTGTACTTGTGACTATAATATAATATATATAATAATTTATTTATTTCGGAAAAATATATCCATATTGTTGTTAGTAATAACAATAAATTCAATTTAATTTAATGTTATTGGTAAGTTATATTTATTTATTTATTTTCTTATACATGTATCGGGGTCTTGAGCATCGAGTACTGATATGCGTGGCTACCCAATTTTTTAGAAAAGGATTGTCCATTTATACAATTAATGTCCTCAGGATACTGTTGGAATTTCCAGGCATTCTGTGCATGATGGAGGACGCTTTTTTTCTTAGGATGGCGTAAATGGACTATGCCTGTGGTAAATAATTGTAAAATTTCGATGCAAATCCCAGATGAAATTGAGGTATGTGGAATGTTACATAATGTGTTTTAAGTTTCGAAACACTAATTAAAATGATTACTGTTATTTAAATGAAAAAGGTTTCTCTTACTTGAGAACGGTTAGGTTATTGTGCGTGGTGGCCCGCGGCCCAACAGATGCTGCTAAAAACTTGCATATAAGTCTATAGTAATCGCCTGTGAAATTTTTTATATCGCTTTACAGATTTTTTAATCGTGTCGTCGTAGTTTGATCGATGCCCGCTAGATGACGCTAATGTTTATCTTCGCCATTGCGCGAAAGACGACACTGATTAAATGTAAGTCTCGAAACCAGGTATATGGATAAAATTGAGTAAGATCTTTGTTTGAGAATTTTCAGTGTTCTTTTTTAAAACGTCTATTATTGAGTGAGATTAAAAAAGACAGCGGTAAACTGTGGGTTTCAAGTGACAGCGTAGGGCTTCCTTTTATGCTAGAACTTAACTGTGGTGAAGATTACGTCTTATATTACAGGTTATGTGAGGAACACAATCACGTAGGTAGCATTACTATAGGTCTGTTAGGATTACAAAAAAATGCATTACAAATTGCTTAATCTTAGACTGAGCACGTGATGCAGGTATATAGATATGCATAAATTCTGTCAAGGACTTCGTGGTTCTGACTGGTTTACGCGAAGTTCTCGCGCGTCACTGACGAATATAGAAACGAACGGAAGGGCCGCCTACCTATAGTAAACGAAGATTAGACAGAGATCCCCTGAAGAGGCTAGGTAATCCTGATTGCTGGACCGCAGCCTAATGTTTATGAAAGTGAACTTATTTTGTATGTTACACACATACGCTAACGTGTCTCTTGTTTCTTATAGCACAATTCAGGACCTCCAATAATTGGTCTTCGTCTTGGTATGTCCATCAGCTCCATTTAAAGATAGATGGCACTATTATGACACTGTGATACTAGGTCCAAATTATTAAAAAGCTGTTGCTATAAGGATATAATCTCAAATAATAATAATTTAGGTCTTTCATGTTACTTAAATCAAAATTATATATGCAGTTAAAAAAACAACATCTGCCATACAACATAGATAGAAACAATTGGCTTGCTGGTCGCGAAGAAAAAGCAAAGAGAAAACAGGATACACTTATAATCGATTTCAATTTTCTCGATTCGTATACATCATACAAGTTAAGGAAACAGGTTGTGTTCTCCAACATTTCACCCGGCTTACAACGGCCGTGTTCACTTTTTTTTCTTTTTTTTTATGGAATAGGGGGCAAACGAGCAGGCGGATCGCCTGATGTTAAGCGATTACCGCCGCCCACGGACACCCGCAACACCAGAGGAGTCACAAGTGCGTTGCCGGCCTTTTAAAAAGGAATACGCTCTTTTCTTGAAGGTTTGAAGGTCGTATTGGTTCGGAAAAACCGCAGGCGACAGATCATTCCACAGTTTAAAGGTGCGAGGCAGAAAGTTTCTAGAGAAACGCACTGTTGTGGATTGCCAACCAACTTAATGATGGGGATGGAAATGCTGTCGCGTAGAACGATGGCAGAAAGAGGTGGCAGGGATTAATCTGAACAATTCCTCGGAGCACTCCCCACAGTAAAAGCGATAAAAGATGCATAGCGACATACATCTCTACGCAGCGCCAAGAGGTCTAACCGATTGCAAATATCTTGGCAGTCGACAATTCGAGCGGCTCTCCGTTGGATGCGGTCCAGAGGGAGAAACTGGTACTGGGGTGCCCGTGCCCAAAGATGAGAACAGTATTCCATATGCGGCCGGGCCTGCGCCTTATAAAGGAGCAAGCGGTAGGCCGGAGTGAAATACCGTCTCGATCTATTTAGCACGCCAATTTCTTTGAGGCTAAAAATGAATGCCGCTGTCTAGCAACATATCATTGATATGCAGGAGGAACAGAGTAGGTGATAGCACGCAGCCTTGAGGGACACCAGCATTTACAGACAAGGCGTCAGAGCATTCACCGTCAACTGCGACCTTTATGCTTCTGTCTGTAAGAAAGCTGGTGACCCATTCGCATAATTTCTCGGGCAGCCCATAGAAAGGAACCTTCGAAAGAAGCGCTTTGTGCCAGACCCGATGGAAGGCCTTCGCTATGTCCAAACTCACCGCCAAAGCGTCCCTCTTTGTCTCGATCGCCTGTGCCCAACGATGTGTCAGGTATAATAGAAGATCACCAGCCGACCGACCCTTACGAAAGCTGTATTGCTGGTCACTAAGCAGCTGATTATCCTCTAGAAACCGAAGGAGCTGGCAGTTAATAATGAACTCAATTATCTTCGAGAAGAGAGTATGATATGGCATAGAGGTTATGGCTATCGGTCTGTAGTTGGACGGGTTAGAGCGATCGCCTTTTTTAGATATCGGATGGACCAATGCTGTCCTCCAAGATGTTGGGACTACGCCAAAAGAGTATGAGAGACAAAAAAGGCGTGTCAAAACTGGTGGCAACTCTGGAGCGCAGATCTTCAACACAATAGGGGGGATTCCATCAAGCCCACTCGACTTATGGATATCGAGGGACAGAAGTGCCATACGGACTGCGCGTTGGTGGAACCGAATATCCGGCATTCACTAAATGTCGCGAGTAAAACTCGTTTACTAAAATTTTATGAACAGTATACTCAGACTGTCTCTAATATGACAAAAATCCTGCATGGGCAAGACTTAAGTCCAAGACATGACAAGAATACACCCAAAAAGTTACCTAGATATTTAATTAAGCAGATTCGTTCAGAAAATAAACTAATTCGAATCAAAACATTTAGGTAAGTTAACATTTTCTCTCATCCAACATAAACGAACCCTTTGCTAATTAAATGCTTAGGGGAAGGAGTAATTGAGGGTTATTTTGCAATAATCAATTTAAATGGAAATAATGTCGTAAAAATAAACAAGCGTCGTTTAAAGTCCTTTCGTCCACAGTATTTGAATATTTTTGTTGTTTTGTTTTATTTTTTGTAATAAGAAGAATGAGTACAGTAAATTTGACGCAGTCTTGAGTTACATATAAATTATAAACCACGAGGGACATCTCGTAGATGTATCTCGCGGTTTCATGATTTTTTTTTGTGTATATACATCAACAACGCGAATTCGAACTGTAAATTTTGATCGACTAAAGTCGAGTTAGAGGCAAAAAGACACCCTAGAAGATCGGTTTTGTCTTTTGCATCATAGGCCAATGATTTGTCTTCCCTGCGCAGAGGTGGAAAGGAAGGCTGACAAAAGTTACCTTCAGTAGCTTTGGCAAGAGACCAAAAGACTTTGACTTTGACTTTGATATTCGAGCTACTCTCTCATCAATTCTGCTAATATGTTCCGCTTTCACTTTGGCCACAGCTCTTTTGAAGGATCTGGATGCGTAGTTACACTCTTTCTTGTAGAGCTTCACTTTCAGGTCCTTGGCCGAAACAGCAGATCCTTGGCCCAGGCTTGGTACATTTCTTGCTTGATGTCAGAAGCCTCGTTGCAGACGGACACAAACCAAGGCTGGGACATACCACCAACGGGTACTACATAATTTGGGATGAAAAGTTCCATACCCCTCAGCACCATGTCAGTAACAGAGTTAGCGATAGCGGTAGGATCTTCAAGCGCAAAGCAAACTCGCCTCCATGGATAAGAAGAAAAGGTCCTCAACCCATCACGACTTAAAATGCCACACCCTGCGGAATCCCGCAGGGCGGAGGTTATTATGCCATATTAGGTGCACCTTGTACCGGATTAGACATTGATCTGACGAGCGCAGAGGGGCATCGACGGTTACCTGGTATCTGTCCGGATGGGAAGTCAGCAACAAATCCAACAGTGAAGACTTATGAACGTCAACATCAGAAATTTGCGTTGGCGATGGTTTCATCTGTGTGAGATCATAGGCCAAAGCGAAGGCGTGCACAGCTCTACCCGCGTGTTCAGTCCTTTGGGAACCAATCCATTCGACGTGGTGAGCATTAAAATCGCCCATTACGACAATTTCAGCGTATGGGAGCTGTTACATAACGCGGTCTGTCGACAATTCTAGATGCTCCATGAGTCGGTCAGTTTCGGCATCACCGTTGTGAGACCTGTAAAGGCAGGCGTAAACGCGAGGGTGGTCGTCGCAATCGATGCGCAGCCTGAGAGCGGAAAGGTCTCTTTCTTCAAGATTGGCGAGGTGGCGGACGCAGACATCATCCCTAATAAACACGCATACACAGGTGCGTGGCACAAGCTTATGCTCAAGTTTGTAGCTACGACGACGATATCTGGGTCTCTTTCAAAACGAGCAAAGCAGGCTTTTCGGCCTCAAGATGGTAGTGGACCGAGTTAAGGTTTGAATGTAATCCCCTCACATTACAGAAATGCACACGGTTTTTGCCCATCCCAGAATACGCAGGGTGGCCTGAGCGGCAGTGCTCAGAGAGAGATTTCCCAGCGTGCAAAGCGCTGGTACCCTCCTGGGGTACTGTGTTTTTAAAAGCCGCTGTCATATTGGGAAGGGGGAAGGGGTTGGACCTCCGGCTCTCTCACTCACCAAACGAAGAACAGCAGCCTAGGCTGCTGTTCAGACGTTGATCTTCTGTGAGAGTGTGGTACATCCCCGGACGAGCCGGTCCATTCATGCATCGACAGAAACTGCCGTAGTGTGGCCCTACCACAACAAGCATTTGCTTGAGCGTTGTTTCATGCCATAAACCCTTGAATGTATTTAGTTCGCATTACCTCTATCACTAAAAAATGCAGGTGAGTTCTCACATTGGTAACTATGAAAAATCGCCACAACCTGCTGATAAGGGAACTAAATAAGGTACTAGTACTTAGGTCTATAGTAATACCTAGATATGTTATTAGAACAAAGATATCAACTGACAGCTACCCACAAAGTGGGTCATCTTAACAGCTTTGTAGATACAAAGCAAATAGTAGTTTTTTATACCGAGATATATCTAAATAGTTAATCGATGTCTCACGTGACCAGAAGGCTAGTTTATTTTTTGCTCAAAGAATCAGCATTGCCATCCAGCGGGGCAATGCTGGCAGCCTTCTGGGCACGTTACCCGATGGTATTGATAATGAAGGTATTCTACGACGCCTAAACACACCTGTACATATATATTTTCACTTTTTATTTTTAGATTTATGTACATATATATTCCTAGAAATTATGATTATTTAAGATAGTAATGTATATAGTTATAATAAATAATCTATAATGTTATTATGAAAATTATTCAAAAATAAAAAGAACGAGACAAAAATGTAAATATATATGCAGAATCAATGCATTGATTTATTTTTTTTTTTTTTTTGACCGAGAGACCTGCCATCCCATAGCGTAAAGTTGAATTCGTGTGTCGCAATGAACGGACGTGTTTGTCGTAATTCGGATATTTTTCGAAAATGAGAAACAATTAGTTTGTGATTGGTGGACAGTTAAATTTTAGAATACTTGTCTTACTTACGGGATTTTAACCGCAGGACTCCGCCCAGTGGGTTCGAAAGAGATAAATATATTTGAAAATGTGTCGTACTTGGTCGACACTGAGATTTGAACTCGAACCACCGTAAGTGGGGATAGCGCGCTTAACCACCGCTCCACCGAAGCTTGTCAAGAGCGCGCAAAATTATCAGTTCCTAGCACCTTGTGACGTCGTTACGCCGTGAAAGGAGTAGCGGCACGCCATATTGTACGTTGTAGCGTGTACATTAAATGTAAATTACTCTGTGTATATATGTTAGTGATATTGCAATATGTCTGATCCGGACAACGTAACATAACGGGCGCGGCGGCAAGTTGCCGGTAAGAGTGGAGAAAAGGTTTGTTGGAATTTCGGAAAATAAAATTAGAGATATTATAAGACAAGAAGTTGCAGCGGCTGTTGAAAAGTCAATTCAGACTATGGTTATGGGAATGTTGAATAACATTGAACAAACGATAAATAGCTGGAAGGAAATGGTAATAGAGTGTTGCAAAGAACATAGAGAGACTTCAGCAAAAGTATCCCAAATTGAAAATAAGTTGGAGCCGACACAGGAAGGCAAAAATATTGTAGGCGAACGTCGAAAAATAAACCTGAATAGTAGTTCCCAACCAAAACCGGAAGTATTAAAAAAGGAATTACTCACCTATGCAAATGTTACTCAGGTTAAATCACGCTTACAGTCAGTACAACCATAGCCGAGGTAGAAAAGATATAGAAAGCATAATAACGGCGGGCTGCTGATTGGACAATCAGCAGCCCGCCAATACTGATGATATACAAATTGAAGGAAAACACGGATCGAAACAAAAAGAATGGCATACAGTAACATGTAAAAAAAATCATAGAAGAACAGTAGTATTAAAGAGAGAATATAGTACAATCGGCAGCCTTCAGGCGATTGAGCAGAAAAAATATTTGCACGTATGGTCTTTACATCTAGACACGTCTTATGAAGTCTCGTCACATCACGTCTTTTCGTCATTCAAAATTGGCGTTCCAGAGAGTCAATAGGAGAAGATCGCCAGGGCTGATGTGTGGCCACTGAATACGCGTTTTAGCGACTGGATTTGGTTTGGGAGCCCCCGCTCAACAGCCAAAGAAAAAGTGTAGTAACAATTCAGTTTAACATTTACTACCAGAATGTGAGAGGATTGCGTACAAAGTTAAAGACCTTCTATAAGAATGTACTATCATCCACAACGCATCTATTAGCTGTCACCGATAGCGGATTAAACAAATCTATACAGGGTGGTGAGCTTGTACCGAGTGGCTACACGGTGTTGCGATGTGATCGTGAAGACGGGCGCTAGCACGGCGGAGTGCTACTGATAGCAACACCACACAGTGGTCTCAAAATACGCCCCGTGGCTTTACCAGGCAACGTTAATCTCGACAATCGTATATTTGAAATGTGTGTGCGACTGTATTTCGTGATAGTAACTTTTTGTTTGTATGTTGTGTCGCTTACATACCACCGAGTGCTATTGAACGTGAATAAATGTATATTAGAACAATCGTGTGATTATTATACGGAAGTTATTCTACTTGGTGATTCATGTTCACATTTTTAATCAAGATACACGATGTTATTATGAATATTTTCTCACCTATTGCGGATTCCATGAATGTAATAAAATTCGTAACTGCAATAATCGAATGCTAGATGTAGAGTTAACAACTATGCAGGAGGGTGAGATCGCTGTTAGTGAGGAACGAGAGTGTGTATGTGCTATAGACATATACTATAGACACCCGCCGCTGTGTGTGAGCGTCACTCGCGCGCGCGCTGCGGGGAGCCTACTGCAGGGTCCATCAGCTCAGGGTCAATACTTCGCCAAAGCTAATTTTTCGTCATTGTATGCGTCAATAGCGAAAAAGGACTGGAGCCGTTTGTATGAAGCAAGCAGTCTGAATGAAGCGTATGTTTTTTTTTATAATATATTAAATATAAAAATAGATGATAGCACTCCAAGAAAAATGCCTAAGGCCAACCACTCCTGGTACCATTACTCGAAGTGGTATACGGCTGATTTAATCTGCATTGGATGTATTAGCTTTTTTGAGTGAGTTTTTAAGGCGAGTGTAACGCGTCATAATTTTGCCGATCCGCATATGAATGTAAGTTGTTATCCCCTGACATAATTTCTTCGGTCATGTTTTTTCCCACCCTACCAAAAAAATTACAATCCTCGTTTATAGAAGTTATGGGGTTGCCCTGTAATTGTAGAAGTTCTACTAGGCTATTGCAATTTCTTTGGGTGTTGGTTATTGTTTTAATAGTTTTCCATAATGCCTTAGGATTACTGCTAGCTATATCAAAATCATTCTTTCCTTAGCATGTTTTCAGTTTTCGATGAAGCGAATTGCAATAATTTCGATAACGGGTGTAGGTTACTTTTAATATTAGATTGTCTGGTGGTTTTTTTATTAGTGCGTGCAATTTATCCCGATGTCGAGTATATTTTAGTAATCCAGGTGTCACCCACGGTTTTAATGTTCTGTTTCGTCTTGAGAATTTGTATATATTGGAAGTAGCTTTGTTAGTTAAACACAATCCAGATTTACGTTGACTTCAGATCTATATAATAGACGACAACGAGACGTACATACATAGGCTTTGTGTACCTAAAACTAACACTGCATTAATACATAAAAACATTTTTCATATAGCATCTGTAATATATATTAATTTGACCAAAATAGTTAAAGAAGCACCACTTAATATTTTTAAGAAGAGACTCAATCAATTATTAATAAATAAATGTTATTACACTCTGGCATTACATGAATTATAAATTAGATAATTACGCAGTAGCCGTTTAATTAAATTTAATTTTATTTTGAAAATTTTTCTAGTTAAATTTTTGATGCCATTAATTTTATTTTAATATTTTATATTGATTGTGACTATTCTTAAAACTTTTATTATAATTTTCCCTTGACATCCAATCCAATTATTTCTTTTGATTTTGTATTGTTTAATTTACTTTGCCTTATTAATTATTAAATTTATGTAATAAAAATAATATTTGCACACCGCTATATTACTGGTCAAAATACTTGAATCTTGTATGCATTGCTTTGTAACACCATTTGTAACAGTATTTTTGCAAATAAATTCTCCAATTCTGATTCTGAGATTTAATAGGCGACATTAGACAAAAAGCATTTTGGCATAAAATATATAAATCCAGTGGTTCTAAAAGTGTCTATGATAAATTCTCACACTATCGTTCATTGGTGAAATGCGAAATCGACACTGCGTATGATAATTAATTATCATAAATGTATAGAGTCGCAATTTACCAAAGACCCTAAGTCCTTCTGGGGATATATCAGTCAGAAGGGTTCAAACCGATTAATGTTAATTTAGTTAAAAACGGTGTAATGGTGTTACTGACTACACCAAATTAAATAATAATATATAGTTCTTAGGTCGCATACTTGTTTCCACATGTGTTTGTCTTATCGCTACGCTGGTGCCAACGATATGCAATTAGTAAACTCATAAATTCCAACAGTTTGACAAATTTATAAGAATTATGTGACAGGCATATCATTACAAAGAAATAGCCATGAAATATGAGAAAACATTTGCACTGTAGTGTCCACATGTGGTATAGTTGAGGATCATAAAAAAGGGACCAACCATAAGAAACGGATCCTTTCAGGTAGTAAGTGGTCAAAGACGTTGGGTTAGTGGTGTTTGACGGGACAGTCGATCTTAGGACGCGGAGGTTGGCAGATCTCGGAAAAGCGTGGCGTGGTAGTTTAGGAAATATGGGTTTGTGGTGTTTGGAGATGATCGATGTCAGGACGCGAAGCTAGGCGGATCCCGGCTGTTGACGGGGAGACGCGGCGTGTTAGGTTAGGAAGTATGCGTAGGGGTGGAGGACAGTCGGTCTTATGGCGCGAAACGAATCGGACCTAGACCTAGCGCGGAAGGGGTGTCCGGTGTTGTTTGATAATTAGTGTTTAGTGATATCTAAGAACAAAGCGAGCGGCTTCAAGAGAAGGTGGCCAGCACAGGGCAAGGGGTAAGTTTGGCAGTGACGCAGCTGAAAGTCCGATGAGTGTCTGTTATTCACTTTACTATAATTTATTGCATGAACTGTATAACATTAATAACTCTGTTGTGTATCTATGTCTATATACCACCATATTTATCCCTGGCTGACTAAAATATAGTGTTCTCTATGAGATATTGTACATATCTGATGATGTATGATGGGAGTCTCCGTATTCGCGATCAGCTGGTAGAGCGCAGGACTCTCACAATCGCTGTCTAAACCTGCGTACAGGCCAGCACAGAGCAGTCGACAAGATTTTAAAGAGCGAAAGAAGAGCCACCTATCGATCACGCGGTGTCCCGTAAGTCCTGGCGGCTAACCAGGCGGCGATTGTAAAAAGAGCCTCCCTGCAATCTATGCGCGATGGCCTAATACGTTTTAATTGACTATGTTTGTGTGGGCTTCAATTTTGTGACTTGCGGCAAGGAGGCGTTTTGTAACATCAGTTCTGAGACTGTAACTGTATCTTCAATACTATACACTGGATATCGCTGGAATACTCGGTGCCGATAATACTATATGATTAATATACCTGGATCATGTTCTCCGTCTCCATGGAGCTGCCGTCTCTGAGATACGCTGCCTTGTACTTAAATATCAATATACGAAGCATGAATATGTGGAGAGTGACTTTGTGGTGACCAACCAATACTAATGTATCGTTGTCTTTGTTATTTTGATGCCTTCTTTTCACTCTTAGAAGTGTTTACACTTGGTAAATGCTGTCAACAGAGACATGCACGGTAACCTGGACGAGTGTCATGGACTATGCGTGGAGGTGGGGCGCTTAATCACTGCTACTGGGGGTAGCTGACCATTTAAACCCAGTTATTAAGAAAACTAAAATTTTAATCAGCCTGGGATCTATAGGATTCCGTTACAACGGTAAACCGTTACCAGAGAGTGAATGTGCATAAGAGTTTGCCGATTATTTCCATTCGGTCTACGGTAAGGAAACACCTTTTTTAAACGCGGAAGCCGCTGCACATATGGCATTTGAACGAGGGTTGCGCATTCACGTTGGCCAGTTATCACTGGCTGATGTGCGTGGGGCACTTGCGCGCCTTAAGCCTAAGCGGTCGGTAGGTCCTAACGGTATACCTCCTTCTCTAATAAAACACTGCTTAATATTTGCTTTAAGGGACGGTCATATCCCCGAGGGTGGTAATTAACCAGGGTAACGCCAGTACCCAAGGGTACTCCAAGCACAGATGTCAGTGGCTACAGCAGTGTCTGTAGCAATATTATCAGCGCTAGCTAAGGTTTTTGAGATGTCTCTTTATTCAATCATTGGTTCTCAAGTGAGCGTACAATTAAGTGATAGCCATCATGGCTTTCGGGCGGGTCGCAGCACTAACTCAAAGCTTATGAGTTTCATGACCATTGCAGCGCCGTTACTCGATTTTAAGGCGGGGGCTCAGTTGGATGTAGCATATTTCGACTTCCAGAAGGCCTTCGATAGCGTTGATAATGACGTGTTGCTGATGAAATTTTTTTCGGATTATTTAGGAAGTCGTCAGCAGTATGTGGAATATAGTGGATACATTTCGATCCCATTTCCTACCCTCACAGACGTTAGTAGGTAGTAATTTGGGACCTCTGGAATTTATCATCATGATCAATGACTTGCCGGAAGTGGTCAAGCATGCAAAGTGTTTATTGTTTGCTGATGATTTAAAATTATATCATCAAATTAACACTGAACAGGACTGCGAACGCCTCCAGTACAATATTAACCAAGTAGAAAAGTGGAGCCATAAAAACAAACTGTTTTTTTTAATGTGAGAAAATGCAATGTAATTTCTTTCACGCGTGCAGTAGCGCCACTTCACTTTAACTATCAAATGGAGGGTGAGGTTATTCCTCGTGTAACCCTCGTGCGTGATCTCGGAGTTCTGTTCACTGCTGAATTAACGTTCCAACAGCATATTATTAATATCTGCACAGCGGTTTTTAGGAATTTAGGATTTATTATACGTGAGACGAAGAATTTCCAGAACACCAATGCCGTAAAATCACTGTACAACGCTCTGGTAATGAGTAGATTGGAGACGAGTGCTATTATCTGGAACCCCCAGAAAACTAACTAAAATATAGTCTTATGGTGGAGAAGATGCAAAATAAATTTATTAGATACCTATATTTAAAGCAATATGGTGTATACTCCTTCTACCCGTTTATGTATCCAACACAATTTCTTATAGGGATGGTTGGGTACTATAAGCTGGAGGTAAGGCGCAATTTGGCTGTAGCAAAATATGTATTTTTAGTGTTTCGTGGAAAATTAAATAACCTCCAGATCCTGGAAGCGTTGAGACTGCTTGTTCCTAACAAGCAGTCTCAACGCTTCCAGCTTACGACAAGGGCCACGGGGTGGTTTATTCGAAGTCCCACTATCCCGTACCAACCTTTTGAAGTATGCTCCTCTTTTGCGAGCAATAAATACAATTAACAGCGTCTCACAGAAAATTGATATTTGTGCACATTGGCGTTTGTGATGGTGATACTTGCATATTTGTCAAATTAGTTTAAAGATTTATTAATGTAAGTACTATGTTGTTGCATTGGGTATTACCTGTAAAGACAATGTATGTTATTATAAATAAATAAATAAAAAATAACTTGCTTTGCTTTGTTGCCGTATCGGTGTTTGATTCAAGTCCTTGCAGCCGATTCAATTCAGCGTATAAATTGTCTTGGTTATGCCTTATAACTCCACGCTTCTGATTAAAGGCTTTTGCCTATTGTATTCTATAATTAACATAATTAATTTGTATAATATATATAAAAAAAATTAAATTTACCCGTTTTGGTCGATCCCGTGGGAATTTCGGGAAATCCTTTCTTAGTGCACCCCTACGGTCCCCAAGGAACGTACATGCCAAATTTCAGCTTCCTGCGCCCAATAGTTTCGGCTGTAGCGTGTCTGTCAGTCAGTCAGTAACGCAAGGATTTTATATATTAAGATTATTTCGTTACCGACAGACTGACAGACAACGCACAGTCGAAACTACTGTGTGGAAGAAGCTGAAATGTGGCATGTATATCGCGTGGATAGCATAGGGGTGCACAAAAAAAGGATCTCCCGAAATTCCCAAGGGATCACACTGAAACGCTTCAATTTGACAAAAGTAAGTTGCGGGCGTAGCTGTGGGCATAGTTTAGTATGTACTAATACTGGCAAAATTATGTTGTAGTATCGTTGGATTCAAAATATTAAAATTCGCATAGGTGGCAATGCTCAGTGTCCGATTTCATTTTGTTATAAAAAAATTATGTGTTCCACAATAATACAGCAAAAAAAATCAAACGCTTCAAAGTGTGGAATTCAAAGACAGATTTCAGCGTTTGGTATGTGTATCCAACGTTTTTATTTTAATTGCATGTCCCTTAAAGTTTGTCCAACTATACGTATTTGCAGACTTATTTCCTCCAAAATAAAACAAAAAGCAAAGGAATTTAGGTACGTCATTTACAAATAGTTTTAAGATACCAACATTTTATTTTATTGTAATTGTACTGTCGTTCTTCTTGGCCCTGTTTTACGCAGATGGAAC
This sequence comes from Euclidia mi, assembly GCA_944739405.2. Taxonomy (NCBI): domain Eukaryota; kingdom Metazoa; phylum Arthropoda; class Insecta; order Lepidoptera; family Erebidae; genus Euclidia; species Euclidia mi. The sequence continues at coordinate 46,549,138 of OX123200.2, read as the reverse complement.
ATAAGACCCGCAGTGGTGCAACACCGCTGCCGTACATTTTAATTAATTTCCACGTGAATTGGATAGAAAAATATTTTGTTTCGTGTACCTATTTTGGAAACACATTGTAGGTATTTCTTTTGTAGAATTTATTATAAATGTTATTTAGGTAAATATTAATAAGCTCGTATTATTTTTATTTTATTCAAACTTAATACAATTTCCTTATTAAAATAACACACAGGATAGACACGGTATTTGTTAATCAACTTTAGAGCAACCAGAGGCGAGGTTATACTATGCTCATCTATATAATATATAATTATGTATAAAGGTACTCTGTGATATTAAATTTGTTCTTCCTAGTAAACACTTTCAATTAACTCAAACGTCATAATTTCTAGTAGACTATATTATTTTCCTAGAAAGACATCAGTAACTAGTATTTCATATTATTAGTATTCATTATACATATTTTATTTATTCATACCATCCATTAATTTAATTACAGAGTTTCTTCGTAAAGCAAAGGCCGTAACTATTTTCTTGAAGACGGTCAACTAAGACCACAAACGCACCATTTCAAACTATTTACCAACATCTCAACCTTAGTTCAAAACTTTATCCTAACTGCATACGTATTAAACCGCCCTGCCAAACACAGTTACCGTATAACCAGCAACAAACAGCAAAGAGCAGGCAATTCCACTAGTCAGCCGGACAAATGCCTCGCAAGAATAGTCCACAAATTTATTACCACTATTCGTTAACACTACAAGGGGACGTGAAGAATGTGTCTTCCAACTCAAAACCATTACGACCGCATTTCAGTTTTGTAAGAAAATTAAAAGTGGGAAGCGTCATTTGTATACGACATTAGAAGTTTTATCTAGAATTATGAGCATTAATTACAATGTTATGTAGGTTGTTCGTTAGTTTTTGTTTGTTCTAGTGACATCATTACGTCAACAACTTCACTTTTAGTAATTGATGATAGAACAGAGATTGAATCTAAAAAAAACATATATTTACAGTAAGTGTTACAAGTGGATTCACGGCATGGAGCAAAACCAACGAGTAACTTCGTGTACGAAAATGTGTCTTATGTAATGAAGGTACGGATCTCGCGTAAGGTGGACCGATGATCTGGTTAAACTCGGGGGAAGAGTTTGGATGCCTTTGTTTAGCAATGGACGTCTCCAGACTGAAATGATGATGATGAAACCGTTCTTAGTAATAATATACAATTTAACCAATATGTATCAGCTGTCAAACATACCGAAAAAGGAACTTCATAGCAAGTTTAATTACCTGAGCGTTGACATGTAAACTAGCGGTTTCCGTGCCGGCCGCGAGATGGAAATTTCTTATTAAAATGAAATAATCACGTAGTAATATAAAATCATCAGCGCTATTGACATTATGAAATAAGAACATTACACAAAATACAATTTAATGGCTTTTAAATTGAAAGTTTATTACTGGGAGTTTTTCCGTTCAATACTTTATTGTAACAAAAATTCCAATATCCTTAATAAATAAAAAAAATGAATTGAACATATTTGATTTGATGTTTTGTTTACAGAGTTTTTAATAAACTGATGCCTATCCTACTACCTTCCAATGTCAGAAGTTCATACTGGGCTTTTACGTTGATCTTCTGCGAGAGAATTGCGCAATTTTACGGTTCAGCCAAGTTTTAGCTAGCGTGGCCCCAATACTAAGGAAAATATATGCCTTATTAATAAAATCATTATAACTAAGTATACTACACAGATAATAAAGATAATTTTACCTTTAAGTCGTGTCCATTTTACGTTTGGTTTTCTAAAAGAACGAAGGTTGATTAAATCTAACAATCAAAGCCTCCTTATTTAGACTTCCTTCAATAAACCGCAAAGTAAAGAAACCCCATAAAGCACCTCAAAGATCAGATTTTTAGCTGGGTACTAATTAAATACGTTTCAAAAGTAACTTCATAAAACAATATCTACTTAATTACAAAAGGAACTAAAATATTTATCGCCACCCACGTTTTGAATATCCGTTAAAAGGCACATAGATATATTGCTATAAGCAAATAAATATAGGTATATATTGAAAAATTGCCCTCTTAAATAGGTATATATATCCCATTTGCTTGAATTACTGTGGCAAATGCCAAAAGCGGCGGCCCGTGTGATTTTGGACAGGTATAGATCACTACACTATTTTATGTGGGTGTTCCACGAGGGACTGAATTGTAGGTGGACAAGGCTATGTTTACTACATGATAATAAAATATAAAAAAGTGTAAATGTCATAAGGATTCAATTTGAATGTGTCGGCGTCATGGAATCTGTTTCTGTCATTCATCTGAAATATGATTTTTGCAGGTGAGATTCTATTGTAGTAGTATGGTACTAGACTTTTCATAGCAAAACCATCAATGCATCTAGGGATTTATTTCGATCTTTAAGTGCCTAGTGTATAACTTACATTAGGTACATACATCACATATGATTCTGAGCAACATAAGACTCTTTTCTTGGAGACTTTTTGGGTGTTTCCGGAAAATGTGCCATGGGCCTCCGTATCAGCATGTACTGAATCACTGGTATCGGTTTTCGGTACGCCGTTCTTTACACCTAGTACACCACTCTTTCTATTCTGATATTTTTAATAAAGTTTGCTAAGGCTAGTTTCTACGCAAGTTATATTATTTATCATTTGGTTAGTCCACAATTAACAAATAATGATTGATATACCTAAATATTTCAAGCCCATATAAATATATAAATTCTGAACTTTATTTGAGTAGATTGATGACTTTAAAAATTATGCAAGGAATTCAATTTGCTACTAAGCCTAAATGGATTAATAGCAAATTAAATTCCTCATTCCTATTGATCAGTCATAATTTTGTTCCTTGTTTTATTTAAACTTTCAGGGGCTTTGTTTCTATGGAAGAGCTATATAATTTCAGCTCTTTCAAATAAATACTGGCTAATGAAACTTAATACCTTAGCTAACTATTTATTGAAACTTCGCGTTACATACGGTCCTAATTAATTCTCAGAAAGGGCTACATAAAAATCGAAGAAAAAACTTTTCAAGGGAATCTTATAAAGTTCTGCAGTAAAATCTCCGTACAAAGCAAGGAGCGTTCGGAATTCTAAAGTATTAAAGCATGAAAGGAAACTGTCCGGAACTTATTGAAGCAATCAGATTGTGCAGATTCCGTTTAACATTAGCAGAATTCTTGCCGGAACCCAATTGCATTAAGAGCCCATTGAAACTTTTTGCCACGAAAGGATTCTGTAATTCCTCCATTCCTGAAAAATAAATAGGCTTAGCAATTTAGAATTCGAATCTGCTTGGATTGTATTCTTTTTATATACCATTTTGGAAGACGTAAGTATAATGAAAAAAGATTTTCCTTTGGCCTGATGTTAATAGTGTAGTATCTGGCAAGATTCAGGGGTGAACTATACTGATTATCTAATACAAGTTGTATGACTACGTGTTAGCGTAAATTGCATAGGCGTGTTTATCGCTGTATGTGGTGTCGGCTAACTCCTTTTGTTTTCGTAACGGTCGTACTTCGGTGACATGTCAGATTAACATTTTCTTGTATTCATTAAACTGAAGTTGTTCTTTTTCCTTGCTTCATTACGTTAAAAGTAAATAACAAAAGATGGAATAGAAATATAACAAGGACATCTATGCATTGTTGACCTAAATATTTTTATATTCTGCGTGACCACAGAACACTTATACTCAGAGAGAAGAATGACAACTTCATACAAAATTTGTGTGGTAATTTCTCCTTGGCGTCTAGCGCCATCTATTTGCAGCCCACACAAAACTATTGTAAACGTGATGTTTGTATTAGCGCGGGCAATTCAAAATTAGTGGTATATGTACCTATAAAGTTATATATATTAGCTTGTTTAGTATGAGTTAAAAATAGGAAGCATTGTATTTTTCGAAGGGTTACTTGAAGTTAATGTGTATGCCTATTTAGATTTGGTTTTCTATAGAAACTGATTAGGTACAAATAAAATCGGCGTTCCACATCTTCAAAGAAAACTATCAAAAAACATAGTTTAGAGTTCAATAAAATGTAAATGTAACTTCATTATAAATAAGAGATTTATTTGTTAATAGAGCAATACATACAAATCTTAAAACAATGTAAGAGTATCTTTCTCAAAACTAGAGTCTATATATCACAAAATAACACTGGATTTGACAAAAACACACTAAAACCGAGGAACAAGGTGCTCGATTTAACGTTTTTAGTGCAGGAGAAATCAAAACAGAAGTTTATATATCGAAATATCGAAAATAAACCGAAATTACAAGATAACGCTGCGCAAGCGGCAGCAGCCATTTTTCTTGTAGTGTAACCAGTAAATGACACAAAATTATTAATAAAAATTATATTTTCAATTATCTTTTTTATACTGTGTTTAACATACTTTGCTCTTTTAATTAATTACTAAAAATATCATTCATAATTATTTCAAAGCATTTAACATTGTATTTGTAATAAAATAAACAACATACATTTTCAACAACATTTCCTACTCTTCCCCTACCGATATCTGGAAGTTCCGAAGGACTCTGGGTATCAATCGATCCGCCGCCGGCGCTTAGTCTTAACGATATTAATATTTATTTTGTCTCCACTCCAAAGTTTGATTGTCAGACTATGAGTCGAACGGTGGACTACATAGATAGCTTAGCTCGACCAAACATAAATCCTTTTCTATTTCTCCAGTTGCTGAGGCTGAGAACAAAAAGATTATCCTTTCAATCAAATCTAAAGCGGTTGGTTGCAATGAATTCAGCCGCTTTATGATTATCACCATCCTTGACCACCTCCTTTCTGCTATTACCCACATAATAAACCATTCCCTTGACTCTGGGCAAGTCCCTGAAATTTGGCGTGAAGCATATGTTCGGCTACTGCCCAAAGTCACTAATCCTGTCACTCCTAGTCACTTCCGGCCCATTTCCATCCTTCTTTTTCTTTTGAAAGTCCTTGAGGCTTGTGTTCATAAGCAGCTGTCCCAGTTTGTATATGAACACAATGTCCTCCGTCCCTACCAATCCGGCTTTAGACCTGGGCATAGCACAGTCTCAGCTATGCTCAAAGTGACTGGCGATGTGAGGGCGGGTGTGGAGGACACTAGGATCACTGAGCTGGTCCTGGTGACTTCTCAAACGCCTTCAACACCGTCACAGTCACGATATCCTACTATCCATCCTATCCTATCTTATGGTCTCCTCCAAAGCACTGGAATGGTTCTCTTCATATCTTCGTGGACGTCAGTAGTCCGTCAGAGTCGATGAGGCTTCATCGAGTTGGCGAGACCTTGAGGCTGGTGTTCCACAAGGTGGTATACTCTCTCCTCTTTTATTTTCTCTGTTTATAAATCTCATTACCCTTGATCTCCAGTGTTCGTATCATTTGTACGCCGATGACCTACAACTTTACTCGCAGGTTAAAATTGAGGATCTGCTGGATGCGATCTATGATGTGAACCGGGACTTGGCAAGAATTCGGGATTGGTCCGAGAGGTACGGCTTATGCGTCAATCCTGTGAAATGCCAAGCTATCATCATTGGAAGCTCTAGAATTATAAACTGGCTGGACTTGGCATCGCTTCCACCGGTAACATTTAATGGAACCAATATATCTCTGAGTCCTTCCGTTAAAGATCTCGGTTTACACATCGACGCTACACTTAGCTGGCAATCCCAGATTACAAGTGTTTGCCAAAAGGTTACCGGTGACCTGCGTTCTCTCTATCGCCTGAAGAATTTTCTTCCTCTCAGGAAAAAGACAATGCTTGATCAGACCTTGGTTTTTCCTATAATCGACTATGGTGATGTGTGATATCTCGACCTGAATGCAGATCTACTCAATAAACTTGACCGACTTCTCAAAAATTGCATTCGGTTCATTTTCAATCTCCGTAAATATGACCATGTGTCCTCATAATATCGTAAACAGCTTTCATGGTTACCCATACGTCGACGTCGTAATATGCGCACGTTGACTACTCTTTTAATTTTTCTTCATTCATCTAATAGACCCAGCTACCTAGCTCCTTACCTCCAACCATGACAGAAATTTTCGGTCTTCTAATAATTCTCTTCTTTCGTAACCTTCTCATAGCTCAAGCCTTTTACATTCTTCTTTCATTGTACAATCAGTACTTCTCTGGAATGCGCTCCCTCTCGAGATTAAGATGGCGACGAATTGTTTCACGTTTAGGGCTAAGGTGCGCCAGTATTACATCAAACTGTCACTTGAAAGACCATAGAAACATCATCTCTTACATTTGTTACACTGACTATTAAATATACGTATGTATATGTATATATTTATTTTATATAGTATTTATAGGTATGTATTATTTATATATGTATGTATCATCATAATATTTATATATAATATAAAAAGTATGTAGCATAATGTTGGATTACATATTAATTATTTCAATCTCACACATATATACACCTGCCACAATCATCTCTGCACCACCCTAAGGTTGACTGGCAGAAAATGCTATATAGCATTAAGTCCGCCTTTGCATTAAAATTGAAGTGTAAAAATAAATAAATTAAAACTTTTTAACCTTAAGTGTATTTTTCCAGTGTTCAATCACTACATCAGCCATTAAATCGCCATCTCGTTTTCCCACTATCGCCCACCTATAAAAAACTCGTGGAACTGAGTTGACCGACCCTCTGCGTGACACAGTGGGTCGGATATTTTACACAATAGAAAGCGATTTCATTAGAATGATACCCACTAATAAAATTAAACATATTACTAACGTCTAAAATATAACCAAACGTCCCTTCTTATACACATAACCCTACATAAATCTTGACAAATCTCGACCTTAAGTGACAAGGCTTACAAAACGTGTTTTCCTTTTAAGTAAATTGTCGCCATATCAGTCATGTCCGCTCATATAAACGCTGTACGCTATTTATTTCCGTCGTTTACGAAAATTATTCTTTTTAATTTTTCCAGAGCGATGGATGGGGCTGGCTGGCTGGCTTCATAACACATTCGCATCACGCCGACCCTTTTCATAAACATTGTGGTGCGTCAACACGAGAGAATGAATAAAAACGAGCGACACCGCTTGCGATTTCCTCATGAATTGTATAATTTTGTTATTCTAGAATATTCCCGGTTCGGGATCCGACCGGGTTGTAATAACTAGAATGTTTTTACATCCTCATTAAAGATGTTAACTGGCGTTTTATGTTTGAAAGGATTCTTTGCTGCAGGCTTGCTAGAGAATAGTCTTTGTCAGGCACTTCAGGTCGCTGTTTATGAACTTTTAATACCTTTTTTTTTTGCCTACATGTTTTCTTTTTAATTATTTTCATCCTAAAATAAAGTTGTTAAGATTAAAATAATTAATTATACCAAATTCCATCCATTATGATGGATGGCATTTGATAAGTTATAAATATAATATGTTACTAAGCTATGAAACCAATCGAGATAAATCAGTGTACAAAATTATACTCCGGATCTATCTCACATAGCATGTAAGTATGTATGTTGTGATTTTACATGTGGTACGTGCCTACAACACAATATTTTTTACAATAAAAACTGTTCTGACTTGTATTCAAACTTCATCATCAGCCCTTTATACTTTCCCACTGCTGGGTACGGGCCTCTTCTCACTATGAGAAGTATAAGCCCATAGTCCACCATGCTGGCCAAGTGCGGGTTGGCAGACTTCACATGTCTTTCATTAACATTATGGAGAACTCTCAGACATGCAGGTTTCCTCACGATGTTTTCCTTCACCGATTAACAAGCGATAATTAACAATTTAATACGCACTTAACGCCGAAAGATCATTGGTGCGTGCCGTGGATTCGAACCCGAGACCCTCTGCGTAGCAGTCCGACGGTCTCTCCACTCAGCTATCGCTGTTTTTTTCAAACTTACTCAAATAAAATTAAATATCTAGAAAAAGCGTGTCTCCCTCAGTCTACAAGGTTAAATGAAACTCGCTTCTCGATTTTATGTACTTTTTACATGTCTTTATTTATTTTAGCCGGTGAACAATATATTATTCATGAAGTCCATGACGAAGTTGGTTAACCCTTTCAGGACCATAAGGATACGGGACTATATACTATGATAAAAACTATACGAAAGAGTTATTTAGGCATCAAATTAACATAATTTTAACTTAAAATATAATAAACTGTTTTGGATTTTTTGGAATTCTTTGGGACACATATGTCCCTATGGTCGTTGGTGGTACCTTTTTTCTAGTAAATTATATTATACGTTTTAGAGATTTTATTAGTTTTTTGCAAATTTATTACAGAAAAATAGTTTGTTTATCCATAGGTATACAATTTAACTTATTAAGCTAGTAGTAATTAGGTAGAATCCAGTGAAACATTTCCATTCATTAGTCTAAAAAGGTGTACTTTGCAACATAATTACTATTTTTTCGGATCTCTATTATTGATTGAATAAACTGACACATCTCTTCCAGAAGTTTGGTTACCAATGGGGTACGTTGGAAACTGTCTTCGTCTGACAGATCTGGGAACTGAACTTGATTTTGTAGTAGGAACGTCATGCTGCCTGACAGAGAAACCGTTTTTCCAACTTGCAGAACTGCAGGCTAGTTTTGATTTCATCATGAAGCTTTGAGTAGACAGTATGCGCATTATTCACTGAGATATCTAAGAGATCAAAAAATTATCGAAGATAGTATTTTATTTTCAATCAGCAATATATTACCGTGTGGTTGACGGCATAGAATACAAGTGTCACCACTCCCTATCTTCCCGTGGGTGTCGTAAGAGGCGACTAAGGGATAACACGATGCAAATACCATCTTTGCGTAGAGACGGAAAACTCGGCATCAAACCCTATACGACTGCCTCGTTGGTCTCGCGGCATAAATGTGCGCGTGGGATCGGGAGGTCCCGGGTTCGATACCTGGGTCGGGCAGTGTTATTGGGTTTTTCAGTCACGAAACTCTCAGTAGCAGCACGGAGTCTGGCAATGTGCCCGGTACGGCAATAGGCTCGCCCCTTATTACGTGGGACTAAAGTATATCTGGTGAAAAGTGGGTGTAGAAATACACCTCTGCCTACCCCTTCGGGGATAAAAGGCGTGACGTTATGTATGTATGTTTATATATATTTCATAACACTATGAGATCAACACGTATGTAATCTACTCCTGCCACATTTTTGTTATGTGTGATAGAATTTTAGGGTAGGTATTTCACTTTTTTTCGCTGATCCAGGTTTGCGTCGTCTTCCAGTGTCTATGTCTAAAGGTTTCAGAAAGTTGATCAATAAGTATATTCCTTTATTTTCCATCAACTTTACGCACGATATACCCCAAAACTTGTGGTGTACATGTCCCTCTCCTTATGTCAATGCTGGTTTCGGAAGATGTTTTCGATTTGTTCGAACAATTCCATATGCCAAAGAGAGTCAATACATCAGCATCAACTATTTGAAAAATCTGTACTTCGCAGCCATTTTATTTCACATCACGAAAATCACGAAAATTATTTGGCACGTTTGTTCCTTAGTTCCACTTGAAAACTGGTTTTTAATTACTTTGTGCTACAATGGTGGGTAAAAGAGTTATAGACGTCGATGGTATAGGTGCCAGACTTATTCATTCCTGAAATTGAACAGGCACATCTTCAACTTCATCATCAGAAACATCAGAATCCCATTGATCCTGTATCAAACTCCTTTGACCTCTTTCGTCATGGTGCAAATTAGCTTCTTCATCACTATTATCATTCATCAAAATTTATATAAGTACCTACATCATCCTTGAATTCAAATAGCTAAGATAATCTGCCACAATATCAATAAAAATGAAGATAATTAACAAAATCATCAGTTGAATAAGTTAACAATTTAATAGAAATAGTGTCCCTTCCGGACCACTGGGACACTGGTGTCCCTTTATGTTTATGGTGTCTTATAACTATAAAAACGATAAATAATGGTTTTATTAATGAATATTATATAAATTAACTTACCAAGCAATGATTATAGCACGACAAAAAACAATATAAAACATTTTGAAGTTTCTAAAAACTTTTGAGAAATAGGGCAAGTGCGCGCTTAGCGAACAGTCATATTTCAATTTTTATAAAAAATATATCATACTACCTAGGTCGTACCGACAATGAATAAAATGTTAATAAAATATTTGATAACAAACAGAAAAATCATTATTGGTAATAGGCTTTTTAATTATTAATATATTTTCAAATTATGGGCTAGGGATACATATGTCCCTTGGTCGTCAAAGGGTTAAAACATTAAATAAAATATGTCAAATGAACACTCGACTCAATTTGAAAGTACTGTACAACAATATAATATAGTGTATAATATATAGTATATTGCGAAGTGGCACTACCCTATTTATTTCCGTGGCTATCGTATGATGCGACTAAAGAAATTACGCCGAACAAATACGCGTCGCCAATGGCACGTCACTGAGCTCAAGCTTCGGCTTTTCGTGACTGGCGGCTACATAATTATGTCATTCTCTCATGTATGATTTATTAAATCTTACCCGCTACATATTTTTAGGGCACATTTCGCCCAAGTATGCGGGCGACCTACGACACAGGAACATTCACACAATGTTCAAAAGTTCGCTCAGACTACCAACAATAAATGGTAAATCAAATTTAATACTGTCCGGTTTGGCAACAACACCGCTGGAGATTTTGAGAAGGTGGCATTCTATAAGGTATTTGAAGGGCAAACAATATGTCTTTTATAAAAAAAAAACTAGTCAAAAACGCCTACACTATTTTCTGCAACGCTAGAATCAAAACACTTGCACTCACACAAACTTACTCCACGACACCAATGGGATGGATATACTTTTATTGTAAACATGCAGGCGTGTTGTGTATGCAAAAGCTTAAAAATATTTACTCTCTACAAGGTTTACAAAAGCAAACGCTAACAATTCGTGACAAACAAAATTCAGCAAGCAAACAAAAAAGTTAGCAAATATCAACGTTATCAAATCAAAAACATTCCATTACGGGTTGTGTACATAGTAAGTTTACATTGAAATCGCCACGTCCACAATTCACAACCAAGCACAAACCGTGAATAAATGTGAAACAGTTGTAACGCGCAACTGAATAAATTGAATACAGATCGTAACTCGAGGAATTTTAATGGAAATAAACGAAAAACTGCAAAGCAAATTCGAATTCCTAACGGTATTGGAACTGAGAAATATTTCCTGAGGCCCATCGGCTCCCAGTCTAAAATTCATAAAAATAAGAAAAGAACTGGGAATTCCGAAGATATAACTTAGATTCGGTGATAACATTTTTTGTCAAATTCTTTTAGAGAATAAAATTCCAGATCTTAGTTTTGTTCCTGGTTCATGTACATTTCGTTATAAAATTTTTGAAAGTAGTCATCTGTTGTTGGTACTGTTTTTTTAAGTTGGTGTTCATAATATATTTAATAGTGTTTGCAAGCTCAACACTTTGTAAATATGTGTCAACATTTTGTGAGTGATATTTAAATATGTGTTAATTGGCATGCAATCATTATACTGTGAGATTTACAATTAAAAAAAACACAAAATTTAAAAGAAATACTTTTGCGTGTGTTTCAAGTGTGATGAATGATGTTTTTAACACGCTTTTATTAGGTCGACATGTATGTAACTAATTATGTAATGGAATCTAAGGTAACTAATTTAATCATCTTCCAAGGGTCGTAGCGTAATGAAAATTGGCAGCTGTATGTAGTTCTGATGACAATACAATAATATGGTACTGTCAAACTGATCTAATGATGGAGCCGGAAGATATGAACGGGAACTTGACATGTATGTAACTATGTAATGGAATCTAAGGTAACTAATTTAACCATATTTAAACAGAAAATGCCAATTATACAAGGGTCGTAGCGTAATGAAAATTGGCTGCTGTATCTAGTTCTGATGATAATACAATAATATGGTGGTGTCGAACTGATCTGATGATGGAGTTGGAAGATTTGAACTTCATGATGGAAAATCGTATCCTAGCTGTTTTGGATTTTTTAGAAAAGTCTTGTAATGAACTTTGACCATGATTAGGTTTCAAGTTCTGATGATGAAGCCGGCAGATAGACACTGGCATTCCATGATGGAATATCGTATCATAGTCGCACGTTTGCACTTGTGAGAAAGGCCACGTAATGGCCTTTAAACATGATCAGGTTTCAAGGTTAGAACAAACCAATTATATATTTTAGACCACTCAGTGGTGTGCTTAGGGTCCCGGACTTTTGCGGCTGGAAAGGTGTATGTGGCTCTAAGTAAAGTCACTTAGTGGTCTCCAGATTGAAGAGCTAGATTGTTCTAAGCTGTCAGATAAAACACCAAGCAATACACGCACTGGCGGAGATGGAGAGGATGAGGGCTCACTCTCCTACTTAAAATAAAATGTATAAATGTTAAAAATATTTCGTTATCATCATCATTGGCTTGCCCTGGTCCCAATTTATTTGGGGTCGGCGCAGTATGTCCTTCGCTGTCAGCGCCCCACGCTTTTACAATCAATTATTATACTTAAAAGCACATAGTTTACACTTTAGCCCAGAAATAGAGACAACTCGAACGATCCATTATTTTTTTTGTTATTACGTGCATTTATAAAAGCGTGTTTTTCTAGTGTTTTTTAAACTATTCATTTATTTAAAAAGCAACGAGTTAAAGCTAGAACACTCCACTCGAATATTACCTTTCTTAATAACAAAACAAATTATTTGTGTAATGAAATATTATATTATTCCCTTAAAGGTCTTCAAAATGAAATATTATATTATTATATTATAAGCGTCCCTTCTCTTTGGAAAATAAATGAATTAAAAAATAATGAATGTGTACAAAAATCTGACTGATGACAAACTATATATAGGTACGGTTATTTTCTATACCTAACAAGGTTAATTATTTTATATCATATTTTGATAAAATAATATAACTGACTGTTAAGTGTGTTATTTGTTAGCAGGTTTTCTCTAAGGGATGGCAGCGGTACATTAGTTTTACCGTTCACATATTATAATATTAATTGTTTCCAAGGTTCACCCTCCTTCCATTAATCAGTTTGCTGTATAGAGTATTAATAAATTAAGGATATTCTATTACTTCATATTTTATACAAATTAACAGTTATTTTGATATTGGTAACTGCATGAACAAAATGTCAAGATACCGTTTTTCATTAGATAATTAAGGTGATTCACTTATTTATAACGATCAATTTAAAATGTCCCTAAATTGAAAAGTATAAATTGAACCGTTAAATTTTAAACTTTCGAACCCAGAAATGGCGTTTGTGAAATTTTCGCTATATTAGTAAACAGAAAATGCCATTGAAAAGCCGAATGCTTTTAACATTTATTCTAAATTATTTTCAAATAAAAAAATCTATGAAGAATAATAGAAGCATGAATGTCTCATTGCATCACAAATTTGAGCTTTGCGTGGTGATTTTTATACAATATTTGTACACATTTCTGAAAACATTTCTTTATCGCTGAGAGACCAACTTGACGGCGTCTCAGTGGCCATTACACGTAATCCATGCAGGTTTTTCTCCTAGACACCCCGAGGCTTGCTTCAAACGTTCCTCAAGTACCACGGCAACACTTAAGAAGGTCGACCGTCAGTCACTGGCACGTCATTTTCTTTCTTTCTTTTTCTTTGCACCTTTTGTTTGAAGTTAACGTCTGACTCTGTTTTTCCATGCAAATACAATAGCTTATGTGAATGAATAGTGAATTTATTTTCAATGTATTTAAATAATTGTGTTTGACGTTGAATTTACTTTAGAGATATAGTTCAAGAACTAAAATTGTATATATTTGGTTCATTTTCACATTTTCTACACTATTTTCTTTGCATTTTAACATTGTTTGATTTCATTTATAGTTATGAATAAATTATCAACTTCGTAATAATATTTCACTATTTCTTGAGAACTAAAAACTGCTTGCATTTCTATTTTGATTTGTAAAAGTAACGTCTGCTTACTGCGGGAATAGCGTAGTGGCTCAAGCGGCATTTTCACTGTTCAGCCAAACGACGAGTGTTACAGATTTGTTTCCCACAGTGCAGTGACTCGATATTTTTGAGGTCGTTGATTTCAAATTGGGCCGGTGTTATTGTTTAAAATCGGTAAAGTGAAAGAAACGCTAAAGTGGCCATTTAGTTTTAAGGATATTATTAAATACTAGAGAACGCCCGCAGCTACGCTTGCATTTTTTTTTTATTTAACTGTTTCTGCCCGATCCTGTGGGAATTTCAGGTAATCCCTTTGTGCACGCCTACGGTCCCCAAGGAACACACATGCCAAATTTCAGCTTCCTGCGCCTTATCATATGATGCAATGCAAATTTGATCATGATATATGCGATATATTATGATCAAATTTGCAATGATACTCATCATGAAAATATCTTTGACATGCTGTACTGTGATATTGTGGGTGCGTTAAGTGAATCCGCAGTAATTAGTTGCACACGGAGAAGAAAATGAAAAAACGTTGTAACTGGTTGGAACAAATATGTAGATCAAGCATATCGAGCTGCTAGAGAAAAATACTCTCAGTGGCGATATTTAGGCAAGCCTACATCTGGCATTTTATATAATGAGATGTGTGAGTCGAGAAAGATTTTTAAATCGCGATTAAAATGGTGTCAAGACCATGCGGACCAAATAAGAATGGACGTTCTGGCATCGTATCATTCGAATTCAGATTTTCGCTCATTCTGGAAGCATACCAACAGGCTGAGTAGTAAACCCGGCCTTCCAGTATCCTTCAACGGGGTAAGTGACCCCAGAAGTATTGCTGAACTCTTTAAGGATCATTTTATGGTAAAATCACCACCGAGTCCCTCTCCGTCGATGCCTAATGCTCTAGAACAAAATTAACTAGGGATCAGATTCACAGCCAAAGAAGTGAACCACGTTGTGAGTGGTATGTCTAGAGGTAAATCCCCGGGTCATGAGGGTCTCAGCATTGAGCATCTTAAGTTTGCAGGCCCTCACTTACCATCAGTGTTAGCAATGCTTTTTAATCTTTGTGTAAGTCACGGTTACATACCTAATGAAATGTCTAAAACTATTGTGCAGCCAATTATTAAGAAAAAAACAGGTGACATGACCTAAGCAATTACAGGCCTATTTCTCTGGCCACCGTGATTGCAAAGGTGTTTGACAGCCTAATTAATACACAACACAATAAAGTTATTAAGATACACGATAATCAGTTTGGATTTCGTCCTGGTTTATATACGAATAGTGCCATCTTGTGTCTTAAATGGGTTGTCAAATATTACGCAAATCGTAAAACGCCCACCTACGCTTGCTTTCTCGATCTTTCCAGGGCCTTTGATTTGGTTTCTTCCGATATTCTTTGGAGCAAATTGGAAAAGACTGGAATACCTAGTGTGCTCATAAACATATGTAAATATTGGTATAGAAACCAGATCAATTTTGTGCCCTGGGGAGATTCACTCTCGGAACCATTTAAACTCGAGTGCGGGGTGAGACAGGGAAGTTTGAGCTCTCCAACTCTCTTTAATCTATATATGAATGAGCTAATTGAGACACTCAGCAGTGAACGCGTTGGATGCTACATAGATGGCACGTGCGCCAATAATATTAGTTACGCTGACGATATGGCGCTGCTAAGTGCTTCAATTTGTGGTCTGAGGCGGTAAGTGAGAGTATGTGAAGCCTACAGTACAATACAGCACGGATTAGTGTATAATGTAAAAAAGAGAGAGCTCATGGTCTCTGAGGCCGGAGGTCGATGTCCAGAACATGTACCACCGCTTAAATTAAATGGGTCACCATTAGCTCGGGTCTATACATTTAAATATTTACGACATATTTTGACGGTCGATCTCAAAAACAATGATGATATTGAAAGGGAACGAAGGGCGCTGTCGGTTAGAACCAATATGATAGCTCGCAGGTTTGCTCGTTGCTCTAAACAAGTGAAAAATACATTATTTCGTGCGTATTGTACATCTTTCTACACGTGTAACCTGTGGGCGAATTATACTCAAAAATCTTACAGTGCTCTTCGTGTCCAATTCAATAACGCGTTTCGGGTGTTAATGGGGCTGCCCCGTTTCTGCAGTGCGTCAGGGATGTTTGCTGAAGCGAGAACGGATTGCTTCTTTGCGAAAATGCGCAAAAGATGCGCGTCTCTGGTTTGCTGCGTGCGCAGTGTTGCCAACTCTGATTTTCAAAAATACGTAGATCGGTGTTATAAAGTACGTAGATTTACGTACTTTTTAAATGCGAAAGTACGTAGATCTACGTACTTTTAATTATATCTAAGATAAAGAGAGTAAAAAGGAGTAAAACAAGTGTTTCCAACGTTGATCCGAGTGTGTATGCAAATATTATTGACTTATATTGGTCGAAATGTTTTTAGTTAGTACTTGTTAAACTAATTCGGTAGGAATAAACATGGACCGAAATATCACATAGTTCCATTCTTACGTGGAGTTTGTGTTTAATAATGCTTCCTTCTTAGTAAAATCTCGATATTTTGCTAATTTGGTTATCTGTTGTAAAATACGTAGATTCTGAGCCTGAAGTACGTAGGTTCGCGGGAAGGGTCCGAAATACGTAGATCTACGTAAAAAGACGTAGTGTTGGCAACGCTGTGCGTGTGGGCCAGTCCCAATAACATACTAAAATGTATTGCTGACAGACTAGACTGTGAATATGTCAATCACTGTATTAAGCTGTCTACGGCTGTTAACGTGTAAATCAATAAATAATTATGTGAACTACTAACAAAGATTGTAAGTAAAAATTGTTACTAACCTGTTTGAGTCAATGTTACTTGATTATTATTATTATTCCTCTTTATTCACTAATTTTATCTCATCGTCTTATTTTACATAATTAAATCACTCTTATAAAATACAAATAAAATTTAACCATATAAAATAGGACCACGGAGACCCACCGGTACCGGGCACAGGGACCAAGCTACCGGTGGTTAGGGCTCCAGAGAGAGGAACCTCCGAACTATGCGCGTCGTGTCCAACAATACTGCCTTTTGTATGGAGGACTTGATCCAGCCGCCTAACGAGAGCCTCTTGAGATGGTGATCGAGGCTCTTGGCAATGAGACCATTAACTGACACGACTATCGGTACAATGATCGCCGAGTCCACATCCCACATGGCGACAATTTCGTGAGCCAGGTCCAAATACTTGATTTCCTTGTCTTTTTCGGCCTTCACGAGATTCTCGTCATGGGGAATAGTGACATCAACGATCATTGCAAGGCGTTCTGATCGATCTATCACCACGATATCGGGCTTGTTAGCCACGATAGTCCTATCGGTGATGATAGATCGATCCCAGTACATAGTGGCACGGCCATTTTCGAGAACTGGATCGGGCACATACCTGTAGTACGGTACTTCAAAGGGTACAAGGCTGTATTTTAAGGCAAGCTGCTGTTGGACGATCCTGGCTACTTGATTGTGTCTGTGCAAGTAGTCGCCGTTGGCAAGACGAGAACAACCGGAAACTATATGTCTGAGGGATTCGCCGGGCTGGTGACACGCCCGACATATGTCAACAGTCCCATCCTTCAGAATATACTTACGGTAGTTGTTTGTCATGACAACTTCGTCCATAATTGCACAGACAAAACCTTCGGTCTCTGCAAATAGATCACCGAACCGTAGCCAAGCAACTGATGACATGAAGTCTACATCAGGCCTATGTAAGGCCCGATAAAAACGTCCATGCAACTCCTTGCCCTTCCATACATCACTGCGCTCCTCAATACTTAGTACAACAAGTTTGCGCCAGCTCTCTTTTGCCAGACCCAACGGGGTTAGTCCGTTGTCTACAGCAACAATATCACGATGCACACCCGTGTCCGTCTTGAGAAAATATTCTCTAAGGTTGTACACCTCGCGGTTGTGGAGGTCCTTAGCACTTAAGAAACCACGACCACCACATTTCCGCGGGATGTACAACCTCATTACTGACGACCGCGGGTGATGCATTCGATATTCAGTCAATAGACAACGGACTTTTCTGTCCAAGGCGTCCAGTTCTGATTAGAGATGGGCATATACCCGGTAAAAACCCAGACTTTGGGTAAATACCCATTTATACCCATTTTTACCTACCCATTTTTAATTTATACCGGGAGATATGTTCGTGGCGAACCGAGGGAGCTTTTAAAAAAGACACGATGTTGTCTCCTTGAGTCTTTAATCTCAACTGATTTAATTCAATACAAATTTCTTACAGCTAACTTATGGTACTACGGTTCTTATCTCTAAAGGGGAGTATATGGTTACAGTTTATTGCTTAATACTATGAATTTACTGTACGTAACTCCTCCCTTCCCAAAGGGCTGCTCTGCTGCTGACTCCGACGAACGCGGCGCGTAGTCCATCTCCATGGTGACGCACGGCGGCGGTTGAAGTCCAGCTGGGTTGACTGGCGATACCGGGGGTGATCGGCGTGATGTTCATCTCGCGGGCTAGAGTAGCAAGCGAGTGTAGTTTATCCAACTGTATGTTTTGCAACTCTATGTTGTGCACAGTGACGTTTTCTTGGGCTATTTCATTTCTAGGCAACGGAATGGTCTCTGGAATAGTGATAGTACTATGGTGGGTTTGTAGTACTATTCTATTTATAGTTATGGTACATCTTTCAGTAGTGGTGAGTAGATAGACTCCTTTTATCCGTTGATAACTGTTCTCGTCGTTGCAGGACGTTTTTATGATGTCTTCCTTCGGGATGACTGCTAGCCAGGTGTTTTCATGAAGTTGTTCTATCTTGTTATTGCTAGTGACGACATGGGCGAACTTGCAATTGGTTGCGGGCGTATGTCGAATGGTTTGCACGATGCAATCGGCTCTCTTGTCGACGTCTTCTAATTTCAGATGATCGCAGATTTGGAGGTCATCGGTGAGGCGGCGACAGGGCTCGTGAAGGTAAGTAAACTTCTTATTACTCAGTATAAGGTAAGGTGCTTCGGGTATACGGGTAAGGTTGTTATGATTAGGAATGGAATATAAGTGTAAAAGGTCAAAGTTAATAGGGCTTATAATAGGTATGTATAATATAAATGTAAGTGACGTTAAGGTACAGTATGCCTTGACCGTAATACTATTTTCTAACAAGTGTATATTTTCTCTTCTAGGTTCAAAAGGTAAGTTAAAGTTTTTACTTACTTTAATTAATTCTGCTAATAGATGTAAAGGGTCTATGATACTAGGATGTAATATACCTAAAGAAGCAAAAGAGATTGCTGTCTCTAATGTGTTTACTCTATCGTAAATTTGTTGAAAACTATTTTCAATTTGAAAGTGGATATGAAGTATATCTATTCGCAAGTTAAGCGAAGTTAAGTTACTGTTAATATTATTTAAGTTAATTGCTAATAAATCTAAGTTATTCTGAACTTTATGTAAACTTTCGGTATATTCGTCTATATACTGTTTCATAAGACTAATAGTATTCTTCTGATTACTTGCTAACGTGAATGTATTTTTCCTTAAACTGTCTATTTCATTTTCAAAACGTAGGGCATCTTCGTTATCTAAGTTTCCACTTATTGATTTTATAATTGAACCTAAACCGTTAATTAAACCACGTCTATTTCTAACACTAGATCTGGGTAAAATGTAAAAGAACTTATTTTCTATTAAACTAATCATATACTTAATCTGTTCACGATAAACGTATCGTTCTGAATACGTGGGTCGTAAGGGGTTTCTTTCGTATTTCGCTTTAAGACAAGTTTCGCACTCGTTTATATATTTTTGAATTTCCAATGGTAGTTTTTCCGTATTCTCTTATATGTTTCTTGGACACCACGATGGATAGTTTTTCCTTCATGATATCGTTTTATTATTTCTATTTGCTCGGATTTTTCATGTACCAATGTTATTCTAGTTAGGCAACGGATCAGTTTGGGACCGCGTTGATCGAAAACGTTATCATATACTTCGCAAAATAAGGGAAACAATTCTTTGTCATGGAAATATATATGAAACTTTCTATCGGCTATTGTATGTTCTCGTAAAAATCTAATTATTTCCTCTTTCGTATTATTAATGGGTATGTAAACGTATTTAATTGTATAATTATTTTTAGATTTACCCTCTACTCTGTACTCTGTTCCGGGTGACTTTCTAACATGAAACTGCTTTAGCTGTTTATCTATTGCGTCGGGACTATTCGGTATCTTACTGGTATTATTCTCTACAGGCTCGGTATCGGGTGTAGTGGGCATATCTAAAAGCGTTCTTATGTCTATCGCGTTAGGGTCTAAATTTTCGCTTTCTGGCGGTTTTTCCGAAGACCGTGGGAATTCTGAGCTAACCGTGGGAATATTACTGGGTGAAGGTTGCAATAAGTCAATTTCGTTTATTAAATCTACTTGGGGATCAGCAGAGATGCTTGGTTCTACTAAATCTATCGAATTTATTACTGCGCGAGATAATGCGTAAATTTTTCGTTTAATCCTTATATTTTGATAGATAAAATCTATTGAAGTTGTTTTAGTATAAAGTTTTTTCTCACTGTAATCTATTCTACAACCTAAACTGTCTAAAATATCACTTCCTATAAGACCGCGAAACTGTTCGCTGAAATCTACAATCAAAAACTTATGAATGCTACTTGATCCGAATATCTCTGGTAACGGGATGTACGCGACGTTCTCATGATATGATTCTCCGTGCGGTGTCGAGATAGTATAAGGTTCCGACTTAACGCAGTCCTTATCAAGATTCTTTATTACTGCGGTACTAATTAATGAGTGAGTAGCTCCGGTGTCGATGAGAAACGGACCACCAAATTCGCGGATGTAAATATGTGGTAATTTATCTACTACGTAATCTATGTTTTCTCCTGTATTATCCAATCCTGGGGAAAATCCTGTAAATAATCGTTATCTGGGTCTACGTCTTGCTCCTGTTCTGCGGCGTAGGTGTCGCAGCTGACTGACTCGCTACGGTCCTCGCTATTTACTAAATTATGATTTAATCTATTTACGGGAACTAACGCCTTTTCTTCCTGTTTTGTAGCAGGTTTTGGACTATTAAATTGAGTATTTCTGGGGTAATTACTATACTGGTTATTAGGGTAATTATTGTATTGATTACTAGAGCTTGGTAAAGCTGGACATGAGGTAGGTGTATTTGACGACGGGACGCTTGGTAACAGAGGACTGTTAAATGACTGCTGTGGACGCACTGGGAAATTACTGTTTGGCTTTATGCTAGGTTTCGGAGTGGGTTGCGTAATGCTTTTCCTATCTGAACGTTTGATTCGAGCTTCTTCTTGTCTGGCTAACGCTATAGCTTTGACAAGGGTTGTCGGCTGGTTAATACGTACGCCTAAGCCTACGTTGTAATCTAGGTTGTCTATAAATGTGCTGATTGCTAGGGTTTGATAGTAACCACTGTCCTTGTTGGTGGACAGGCCTACTCCGCAAAGTGAGTCTAAAAGATCTCCTATTCGTTTACCAAATTGTTCGCACGTCTCGTTTTGGTATTTCGTGCAACGTAATAACTCTTGAAGTAACTGAACTTCGGTTCGGTGTTCGCCGAATCGATTAATTAGAGCGGCTTTAATGGATGTCCAATCTTCGATATCAACTTCCAATGAAATAGCTTCTTGAGCTTTGTTAGTTAACTTATTTCTTATGAGACAGATCGCTATCGAATCGTCTGTTGTTATACCATACGCGGTTAATATACTTTCTACACTTCTTATATAAAAGTTCAACGATTTGTTACTGCCATCGTATGACGGAATAAGTTTATTGAATAGTTCGTAATTTGGTTTTGAACTATTTACTACTGAGGCTGCTGCGGCTAGGTCAGCGAGCGCGTTGGCGTTCTGAGCCATTGTATAAATTTATAATAAATTTATATAACTAAAACTAAGGTAAGTATGTGTAAGTATCTGGTGTCGATTTTAGATCACACAGATATACACTATGTACTTATTTGTATTACCGGTAAAGGCAATTATACACGCACACACAATATAAAATACACAAAGTAATTATAGTGGTGGGAAATGGCAAAAGATGGGATACTGAGTAGTATGAGAGTTTGATCTTACCTCCAGTAGAGCTCCATCTGCCTGGTGAGTTGAGCGGTGACTGGTGACTGTGCTTCTTGCTGCCCAGGGTTCGCGACGGGTTCTTGTTGGGATAGCGGCGCGGACGCAAAGAGTTTGATTCGCGCCGTGTCTTCGCAAAGAGTTTGATTCGCTAGGACGACGACTGCCACTATCCTACCGACTGCGCCAGATATGTTCGTGGCGAACCGAGGGAGCTTTTAAAAAAGACACGATGTTGTCTCCTTGAGTCTTTAATCTCAACTGATTTAATTCAATACAAATTTCTTACAGCTAACTTATGGTACTACGGTTCTTATCTCTAAAGGGGAGTATATGGCTTTTACACACACTGACAGTTTATTGCTTAATACTATGAATTTACTGTACGTAACTCGGGTAAAAATTAAAATCAGTTTCATTTAAAATAATTTTTGTATTTTTTAATAAATACTGACCTGTATGTAAGTATTTATTAAAAAATACAACAATCATTTTATAATTTATTTTATTTGCGACCGTCGCGACGTCAAATGTCCACAAACAATGTCCGCGTATGTTGCTGCATTAGAACAAGAGAAGAGTTATAGCACTATAACTGTCCAATGAGGGATTCAAACGAATTGTGCAGTTTTAATATTTTATTTTTACTGTCTAGGTTGCATTATAATTATTGAACTAAAATGAAAAATCTAAGTAATTGTTAGTCATTTATTGGTCTTGAAATGTTTTCAAGTCGTGTATCGAGTCGTAGTCGTATTCGATACCTATGTGTCATCATGTCAGCCTAGAGACGTCCACTGCTGGACATAGACCTCTCCCAAGGTTCTCCACACAGACCGATGTTGAGCCGCCCGCATCCAACCGCGCACCGCGATCTTAACCAAATCGTCGGTCCACGTTGCGGGAGGCCTACCCCTGCTGCCTGCTCCGGTACGTGGTCGCCACTCTAGGACCCGCCTGCTCCAACGGCCATCGGTTCTTCGTGCTATATGCCCTGCCCACTGCCACTTCAGCCTGGCTTTTCGGAGACCTATGTCGGTGACTTTGATTCTCCTGTTGATCTCCTCATTTCTGATTCGATCTCGCAGGGAAACTCCGAGCATAGCTCTCTCCATCGCCCTCTGAGTGACCCTGAGCTTTGGGATAAGGCCCATAATTAGCGACCACGTCTCAGAGCCGTAGATTATAACGTATTAATCGTAACTTCCCGAACGCCGCCCAACCGAGTTGGATTCGACGAATAACCTCTTTCTCGAAGTTGGACCTACTTAATTCGATCATTTGTCCCAGGTAGACGTCTTGTCGACAACTTCGTGTGTGGAGTTCCCAACCTGGATAGGAGCAGGTAAGACATGGACGTTAGAGATGATTTTCGTCTTTTCCATGTTCATCTTAAGACCTACTTGTTGGGAGACTCTACAGAGGCCATCGAGCGTTGTGCTGACGTCTTCCATGGTCTCAGCCATGACTACGATATCATCATCAAATCGAAGGTGAGTGATGTACTTGCCATTGATGTTGATGCCGAGTTGTTCCCAGTCCAGAAGCTTGGAAACGTCTTCCAGCGCAGCGGTGAAGAGTTTCGGAGATATAACATCTCCTTGCCTCACCCCTCACTCTAGCCGAATAGGTTTGGAGCTCTGATCCTGGAGGCGGACTGACATGGTGGCGTTTTCGTACAAACACTTCAGTACTTCGAAATATCGATAGTCAATTTGGCACCGTTGGAGAGACTGCAGCACTGCCCAGGTTTCGATCAAATCAAAGGCTTTCTCATAGTCCACAAACGCTAAGCATAGAGGCTGGTTATACTCTTCGGACTTCTGTATAACCTGCCGCAGCGTATGTATGTGGTATATGGTACTATAGCCTTTACGGAATCCGGCTTGTTCGGGAGGCTGGACGTCGTCTAGCTTGCTCTCGAGACGATTTTTGATGACCATAGGAAACAACTTATAGACGTGACTCAGAGGTGTAGTTTAGTCTGGGACTGGGTTTGTAGTTCTTCAAAAGGGTTTTGTCGCCCTTTTTGAAGAAAAGCACCACCACCCTTCTGTGCCATGTCTGTGGCGTTTTGCCCTCGAGTATGACGGAATTGAATAGCTTCCGAAGCATTTCCACGGCAGGTGTGCCGCCAGCTTTTTGAAGCTCTGTAGTTATGCTGTCATCACCCGGTGCCTTGTTGTTTTTTAGTTGTTCTAGGGCTACACTAATCTGGTGCATGCTGACGTCCGGGATATCTTCGGTATAGTGTCGGATCAATCCAGCTCTAGGGTCTGTGGCTAGAGTAGTAACAGGTGTACGTGTAGTCGTGTATAGCTGTCCATAGAACTGTTCGATCTTCTCCAGGAGCTGAGGTTTGGACGAGACAATTCCGCCATACTCCGTCTTCAGCTTTGACAGCTGACTCTGCCCGAAAGAAAGATCTCTTTGGAACACTTTGGAACCCTTATTCCGCTCGATCGCCTTTCGAATACATTTAGTGTCTGAGACTTAGAGATCCGCCTATTGAGACGCCGATATTTTGGCATGTCGTCGGAGGATAGCAGAAGCATCCTACGCCTTTCTTCTATGATCTCGAGGGTCAGACCCGAGATTTTATTGGCCCTTTTCTTCGTTTTGGGCTTAAAGAACTTCAAGCCCGTTGTATGGACAGCATCCACGAACCTGTCACTGAAGTCGTCCACATCCCATGTGTATAATTATGTTACTTATTTATATATTCTATAAGGTAGTGTGCAGCATTAATTTAACTTTCAGTCATGTGCAATCTATTATATTTATTTCTATTCTAAACAGTTTATTTTAATAGAAAATGTATGTTGATTAAAGATTTAAAAGATATTTAACTTCGTTTTACTTAAAATCAATATTTTATCTTCAATGTTCAAGGTCAAAATTAACAAGGTAGATCGTAGTATTGATGACGAAGCCAATTACATTATATAAGAACAGTATTCATTTCATGGCGAAGGAATTTAAATAATATAAAGATATAACTAATTTTTACCTGGTATTTTTTATGAATACCCGGTAAAAAAGGGTATTTTTTCTTTTTTACCTATTTTACCCTTTCTTTCCAATTTTTACCTTCCCAATTTTTACCCACCCGCCCATCTCTAGTTCTGATTGAGTCCATCTGAGCATGCCGAAGGAATACGCTAAGACTGGCATGGCCCAACCATTATAGGCACGCACCCTGTTGCCGCCTGATAAAAAACTTTTCAGTATTTTCTTCAGGCGGCCAAAGAAGCGCTCCCGCAATGATTGTTTCATGGCAGTCTCAGCAATACCTAAGGCCTGCGACATACCCAGATACTTGTAAGTCTCAGTCTCGGTTGCAGATACAGATCTAAGTTTTGTGGAATCTGAAAGCTCTATTCCATCAGATTCCCCAATACCACCTCGTTTTACATACATGACCGCACACTTATCCACACCAAATTCCATCTTGATAGAATTACTAAAAGTTTCAGTTACTTTTAGTAACGCTGTCAATTGGAAAGTGGTGGGGGCAAATAGTTTAAGGTCATCCATATAAAAAAGGTGGGATATAACTTGACCTCTATGCTGCAACCGATAGCCTAGCCCAGACCCCTCTAGCAGAGTGCTGAGAGGATTCAGAGCTAGACAAAACCACAAGGGACTTAAACTGTCACCTTGGAATATAACCCGTTCGATCTTTAGAGGAGCACCGCAATCGCGAATCTGCCGACACCCTGGATAGCGAAGGACCGTACTCCACTGCCCCATACATGCTTTCAAGAAGGTGCATAGAGTTATATCGACTTTATATAACTCCAGCGCCCTCAAGAGCCACGTATGTGGCACGGAGTCGTAGGCCTTCTTGTAATCTATCCAGCATGTCGCCAGATCCTTTCGATTGCGACGCACCTGCTGGCTAATGGCCATGTCAAATAGGAGTAGCTCTTTTGTACCACGGGCCCCATTCTTACATCGATTTTGAGCCACTGACATAATGTTATTATTTCTTATATGTGATAACATCTTCGTCCTCAAAATGGATGTATGAAGTTTATACATAGTCGGTAGACACGTTATCGGTCTATAATTTTTGGGGTCCGTGGTACAACCTGACTTAAAGAGCAGGTGAGTGATACCAGTTGTCATAAAAGTTGGGATCGAGCCCGATTCCAAAGATGCCTGGAATTGGGATGCCAACCGAGCATGGGCACTACGTAGCCATTTCAACCAGAAGTTGTGCAATCCGTCCGGTCCCGCTGATTTCCAGTTAGATAATGAACGGACTGCACAAGCTATATCCCTTGTTTCAATGGCTACGCTCTGCATTTGAGGTATTCCCTCACATGCTCGCTTAACATCCCCAAACCAACCACCCTCAGTGTGGCTGATGGGCATCGACCAAATGCTGCGCCAGAAAGCGTTCGTTGCCTCAGCATCCGGCAGACGCCCATCATCCACACTTGGATCAGTCCGCTCCCAACTTCTATACACCCACCTTTCATCTTTTTGGAATGCCCTATTCTGGGTGTATCGGTCCACACGCCTTTTGTACCGTCTTAAACGGTTTGCCCACGCACAAACTTTTTGCTTCAGGTAGTCGATGCGTTCTGTGACTCGTGATTCGTATTCTTGGCGACTAAGGCCCGTACCTAAGAACGCCCGAGTCACAAAACGCATCACTCTCGGTCTTGTATTGCCCGACCTGAAGCAAATTAGCTTTCCGATGAGCGCCCTGGCCTCAGCGATACGACGCTCAATCCTGCACTGCCAGGCCGGTACAGCATTAGTTCGAGGGGCAGTATTACTACCATTTGGTATTTTAATACCTGCCACTCGACACGCTGTAACAGCCCCACAGTACAGAATCGAGTGGGTATCGCTAAGATCTTCACTATTGTCTAAGTACGTGGACAATAGTGAATCCAGGGCACACACCAGCGCTATATTTTTCTTGTGTGTGGGCAAACGCGGTAAGCGAGGCCTATCTGCGGTATTCACAAAACGATACTCCCGAATACTGCACTCCAAAGTACTCCTTAATTCATCTATGTACTGGGTACTTACTTGTGTATCCCTACTATGCACCTCTTCAACAGTCCTTTGCGGTCTGACAATATTTGCAACTTGTAAATCACTACTCGTAGAAGAAGGGATAGGTGGGTTACGTAGTAAGTCAGATCGTAGCCTCTCAAGTGCGTCGTTATCCAGCAAGCGGCAGCGCTGGATAGCCCGCACTTGATCCGACAGTCGCTGTGCCGAAACGTTGACAGCTGGTTCGAAGCCCTGAAACAGAGGCAGCATGCGGTCACGATACGCCGTAAGGTTGGTACCTCCCTCTGTAGCCACAAAATATGCCCGCATGACGTTTTCATTCATGGTTGTAGTCCATTTCATGCGGTGCACATTACCACCGGGAGCGGGGGCCTGTTCAAGACCGGTGGATCTCGGGGTCCCAAGCGTAGCGGTGGCCGGCCTCTTCCACGGCGGCGTACGGGTGTTGGTGACGTCGGCGGGGAGAAATACTCATCGCTTGACGAGCTCAACGCCTCTATGTGCCGGCGGCTGCGAGGCGGATCTGAGCGACGAGTCCGGGGATGTATTGCGTGCAGCTGCTGCCCTAGCTCTTGTCGACATAATATCATTATCATCTCCTCGTTGTAATTATAATTATATGTTTATTTACACTTTTATTTGTCATTGACGTTAGATGTCATCAGTTGAGTAATGTTTTTGTATCTTCTTTTCATAATGTAATATATGGTTTCTTGTTATAATTTTATGTTTCTCAGGTAAAGAAGTATTTCTTGTAGTCAAAAATATATATATGAATCCAAAAATATGATTTAAAATAGAAATATAAATATTCGAGGAAAAATTATTATTATTATTATTATAGTTTTTGCTGTAGCTTGTCTGTCAGCCAGTCAGTAACGCAAGGATTTTATATATACAGATGTTTTATTTACAAGAAACTAGAATGAAAATTTAAGAATCGTGTTGCATACAGATGTAAATGAAATTTCATAGTTCTTACCATAAAAGGAACGAAATTGTCATGTTCAAATCTTAAAAAAATGTCGATACGCATGTATATATTTTTAATTTTCGTTACATTAATTTCTAACGTAAAGCAGTAAAATGAATGAAATTTTGCTTGCCTTATTTTGAAAATCCGGGTTTACATACAGACTTTCAGCTTTTGTGAAATTGAAAAACTACCTTCTATAACACATGCATCATAGAATGCATCGTCTATTAACATGTCAAGGCCGAGGAACGAGACAGGGCAAGTATTTTTAGTATGTAAGCCTAAATATTGTTTGTATGGTGACGTATTGTGCATACAAAGTATCTCTATCCCGTTCCTTCGAAGCCGTAAGAGGCAATTTTAGAAAATACATGAAGCATATAGTATACTACCGGACGCCAGCAGCTACGCCTGCACATTTTTTTTTAATTTATCTGTTTTGACCGATCCCGTGGGTATTTCAGGAAATCCCTTCTTAGTGCACGCTTACGGTCCCCAAAGAACATACATGTCAAATTTCAGCTTCCTGCGCCCAATAGTTTCGGCTGTAGCGTGTCTGTCAGTCAGTCAGTAACGCAAGGATTTTATATGTTAAGATTTGCGAAGAGACGCAAAAATTTGACATTTAACCCTGTATCAACCTTCTGGCCAGCGTGGTATTGTGGGCTAAATCCTTATGACTTACAGTGTTACTGGGAAGGGAATTTTGAATTCGAAAGCCTTAAATCTAGCAGAGTACTGCAAAAGGCTGTAGATGATTATTTCTTAAAGATGAGTTACACTACCTGGACAAATAAATTAAACAAATATAACACATAATCAATATGGATAAATGCTTTATAGAAATTGGACTTAAAATTAACACAAAGAAAACAAAAACCTTGACAGTTACCAGAAATTTGCTCAGCAATAATCAAATCAAACTAAACAATATCCCTATAGAAGAAGTAAAATCATTCAAATACTTAGGAAGCCACATTACTAATGACTCGAAGTGCACCCAAGACATTAAAGCTCGAATTTCAATAGCCAAGACAGCATTTAACAACAAAAAACATGTTTTAAAATCTAAAATAGCAAAACAAATAAGAAAACAGTTCATCAAAACATACGTCTGGAGCATTGCTCTGTACGGAAGCGAAACATGGACAATGACCCAACAAGACCGGGAAAGACTAGAGGCATTTGAGATGTGGTGCTGGAGACGCATGGAAAAAATAAGCTGGACAGAAAAAAAGACCAACGCGGAAGTATTAAGAATCGTCCAAGAAAAACGCAACATATTGGCGACAATCGAAAGGCGAAGAGGAAAGATGTTTGGCCACCTTATACGATATGACGACTTCATTAAAAACATCATTGAAGGTAAAATAGACGGAAAGAGAGGAAGGAGCCGACCCAGGAGAGCATATATGGACCAGATAAAAGAAAGGACAAAGGTCATGTCGTATAAGGAGGTCAAGGTACTGGCCGAAGATCGTGAAATATGGCGTTTACTCCACCGACAAGAGCGACGCTCTTAAGTTTAGAAGAAGAAGAACACATAATCCTCATTAGCAGATCAACAAACATACCACGTAAACGTAAATGGTAAACACCATTAAACAGCCTCGTAAAGTCATTAAATGAACTCATAAAATCATTAAAGCTAAGGGTAATAATCACAATTACAAGAAATAACAGACAATCACCTCATAAAATACACTTAATAAAGAAACTCCCCTTAACTAAATATTATAAATTTACTCCCATTTTTACGCCAAGAAACGTTACTGACGTACAGTGTTTTAACGGCAAAATAACTAAAAAACATCCACTTCTAAACAAGTTTACGATTTTCATGTCAGGTCGAATAAAAAAGGAATTATGCTAAACCCTTATTTACTACGTTTCCCTTAAAGGGATTAGTTGACACAGTTGCGTAATAAAGTACAGCGAAGGGAAAATTGTTCATAAAAGTAATATGTGCGTTTTTTTTTATTTGCCTATGTGTCAACTTGTCTTAAAATTCTAATTCACTGTACGGCTATGTTCAAAAGGCTAAGCTGGTAAGGCTCAACTGGAGAATTTTTATCCGCTTTCAGAATATCAGCGTAAAGTAATTGTGTATAATAATTATATTGTTGTGTTCCTTACAGCGAGTGAGAGTGTTGGAGGACCCATACCTCTTTTCCCTCAACCCGCTCCTTCTCTTTTATTCCTTTTACCATTCCAATGGACAACAACGTCCAATGACACTCTTGTGACTAGTTTAGGGTTTCGGATGTTTATGGGCGGCGGAGTACTTTACCATCAGGCGATCCGTATTGTGTGCCTGCTGTTATTTACATAAATAAAAAAAAACTTAAAGTCGGCACAAATGCGTACAAATATACAGTACTAATAGTAATAGTACATTTAAACTACATCTATTTTTAAAGCTCATTTTAGTGCATAAAATGAGCAAAAACAACATATTATGAGCAAAAATAGATGTCTGTTTAAATTGCGACAGTTTCCATTTATGTAAAGTGCATCGCATAGGTATGCGTACAAATATTCATGTCGTAGTTTTATTGTACTACTGAGACCTTTCAGGTGTGCAAGGCTGCATGCGTTTCTGACAATATACAGAATAATATTTAAATTTGTAGATTTATCAAAGGGGACGATGTACTTGTTACTATGAATAACTTTTGTAATGGAAAAGTAGTACTATAATTGATCGAGGTATATTGTTCTCCCAGTCAAAGAGAGAATACTCTTGAGGCACCGTGTCTTATGATCGGGCCATATGGGCCACGCCCATTAGGGTGGAAAATGAAATCGAAAAAAAATATATCAATAAACTATTCCTACTGTCTTCGTAGTTCCTCCGTGCCCCGTTAGATGTCACTAACACTTGTCTCTTCTCCTTTAGACATTTTAGCTGTTTGTAGTTTACCGCTAATGTTCCATACATGTTATAGAAGTTCAAATTTAAATTGTAGATCAGCATTCTTTTTCTTTTTTTAAAACACAACTAAACTAGGAATAAATCCTGTGTCGCGGGGGACTTAAAAAGCATACAACCACCAGACACAATTAACACAGCTTTTACTCGAGTATTGTATTGTGAATCATCAACATTTATTATATCGAACCGATGTACTCTATTATTTAAACGTGAGGTGAACTTTCACTAACTATAATTATTACGTGTCGGTGTAATAGGTTGCCACTAATACCTCCCTCGGCCAGGCATCACAACGTTTCATCATCATTTTAATGGCAAAAGAAGACCAATTTGCGTCGAGCGCAATCTCATTGTTTTTGATTAAAATTATTATTGTTCTCTTTTATTCGCCGTCCTTCTATACACATCCCGAGACATGGATCTAGAGAGCTTCCAGCTAACTAATATACGTAAATTTTATTAAATGGTGCGCACCCGGTAATGAAATGAAAATGAAATTAATTTTATTCTTGGGAAACTGATGAAAATGTCGTATTAACATTTTTTGTATGACTTCATTTGTCTCGAGTTTGTTAATCTCGGTTAATAATGAAGTGAGATGTTTAAGTGAATTTGGTATTCAGAAACAGATTTAAATTAATAAAATCGCAATTAAGCTTTTTTTTTTTATTTTATTATGTATATATTGTACTGGTCATTAAAAATGTAAACTTTGCATATAGATAAACAAATAAGTGACGATTTACAGCAAAATCACTTTATTAAAATTTAATTTTTCATTACCTTTAACATCTAGGGCGGTTTCAGATTAGCGTTCTATACGCGCGTATTCGCTCGTTTTTGGAAGCGCATGTAGGCGCGTATAGGCGCGCCTGTTGGTACACGCACAACTCGTGCGAGCGTTGACGGCTTCTAAGCCAGAATCCATTTTGACACTGACAAGATGTCACTACCGTTTTGAGCGAACACGCCGAAATATGCCCGTTTACTCGAGTCCGGTTTTTTGAAGCGCGTAATGCAGCGCGCGTGTAAGTGCGTATGCTGAAACGACCGTATACGCGCAAAAAAATACGCTAATCTGAAACAGGCTCTAATTTCTGTATTGCTTCATTGTACCATTGTGGCGCTTTATTGCCATGTAAACAACAATAACATTTAAACCATTTATTAGCTCACAAAATATGGGTATATTGGATTCATATGAAATTGATAGCCACATATTCACCATTTCTGGCATGTGAGACAAAATTATATTTACCTACTTATGGAAAAAAACAATTATTTATATATCATTCATATAAATTATTTATAAAAAAAAACTTTTATTATCAGAGAGAGTCCATAGCACATATTACTTCACAATTACATAGAGTGTACATATACATATTTGAATTTATTTAATGGAAATTGAATAAAATTATTATCATTTTCAAATATATTAAAACAACTGAATTATCTACTATTTGCGTTACAAACATAAACAATACCCATGAACTTATTATTTATTTCAGATGGTTTAATTACATAATTATTTAATTTATCACAGAAGCACTGGATCCCAACACATGCAGCTCTGTAAATCTACTTAGCAATATCGTGTCAGTTCTATTACCAAGTATTCTCAGCACACTGTTTCTACTGCCTCGCACACGCTTCATCACTGACGCAATTTTCTTGCGCATAATTGCGTAGAAATCCCCGACACTAGCATCCGCACACATGCCGGAAGCACTGCAGTATCGAGGGAGTCGGAACAGTGCCCTGAACACATTATTGTATTGAATTCGCAAGGTACTGTAGGCCCGCTTCGTAAAGTTCGCCCACAGGCCACTGGTGTAGAATGTCTGGCAAAAAGCTTTAAATAATGTTATTTTAACTTGAGCTGTACACCGAGCGACCCTGTGTGCCAACATATTACCACGCACCGACAGTGCCCTGCGCTCCCTTTCAATATCCATATCATCATGTAACGTCTCAGTCACTATGTGACCAAGATATTCAAACTGTGATACACGGCCCAAAGGTACCCCGTTCAGTAGTAGTGGTGGTATAAAGTTGGGTTCCTTCTTATTCCATTTAAATATCATAAACTCACTTTTCTTCTCGTTATATTTGAGACCGTGTTCCAAAGCATACTGTTTACATATCCTCAACAATTGCCTGAATTAAGGGGCTCTGCAACACCATATCATCAGCATAACTTAAATTATTTACACACACTTTGTCAATATGGCATCCGACATGCGTGCTACTGAGCGCGTCAATCAGGTGGTTGACATATGTATATATTAAATAGCCGCGGAGACGTCAGTCCCCTTTGTCGTACTCCGCATTCCAATGAATATTCATCAGAATACACTCCTCCCCACCGTACTACATTCAGTTGGTTGCGGTACCAGTAGGTGAACATGTTTACTATGTCATTTGGGATACCCATGCCTCTTAGCTTCGTCCAGAGCTTGTTGTATGACACTAGATCAAAAGCCCTGGACATGTCCAAGAAACATGCGTATACAGGTGTCGTTCTCTTTACATAGTAATTTACAGTGTGCCTTAAGGCAAGTATTGCGCTATCGGTGGACAACCCAGGTTTAAAGCCGAACTGTGTATCCTGTAGTCTTACATAGCTATTAAGCTATTTATCCAGTAACCCGTCAAAAACTTTAGCTATTACAGTTGCCAAGGAAATTGGTCTGTAATTGCCCTTATCAGATGTATCAGCCATAGTATTCTTAATAATAGGTACTACAATTGTTTTCATAAGAGCAGAGGGTAAATACGAGTATGCCAAATGCAGAAAGTAAACAGCATGGCCAAGACCCTATACAGATGAACCCCTGCATGCTGCAGGTGTTCGATGCTGAGCCCGTCGTGACCAGGCGACTTTCCTTCTTTCATGTTTTTTATAGTTTCTTCAACATCCATACTAGTAAAACGTATTGGCTGCTGTACTGACGTATACTCAGATTCCAACACCCGCAGCAGGCTGGAGCTCACCCGAAATTGTCTCATAAATGAGTTTGCTATCAATTTAGGATCAATAACACCATCCACACTCACAGGCAAGCTGACCCGACCATTTAGTTGTTTAGTCTCTTTCCAGAACTTGCGGAACTTTTTGTTATAATATTATTAGTACCATTATGACTTAATTTAAATAAATTAAGTCATAATGGCACTAATAATATTATAACAAAAAAGTGTGTTAAGAAAAGATAAAAATATATATAAAAGAAAAGATAAGATAAGATGTTAAGTAGGTCATACCTACTTAACATCTTTTTTAACATACATATACAAAATATTAGGCCTTATCACTAATTATATTTAGAATATTATATTTTTGTATTAACTTCTTAACACAAATAAGAAGTTTCATAACTGAAATATTCTTGGATGCTGTAGAAACACTGATCTACTCGCCAATTAAATAATTTTCTACGAAAGATACTTATAGGTAGATCTTTCAGATCGTCTGGCAAATTACTAAATATTTTGATGGACATAGGATAGCAGTTTCTTTTATATTGTTCAGTACATATATTAGGTAAAATTAGCTTATTTGGATATCGTGTGTTAAAACTACAATGGTTTCTAAAAGTTTTGTACAATTCTGGATGAGTTTTTACAAAGTTACAGCTTTCAAAAATAAACACTGATGATGCAGTGAGTAATTTTAAATTAAAAAAAGGGTTTTACAGGATGTTGTTTGTTCTACATCACAAATTGCTCGAATGCATTGCTTTTGTGCTAAAAATATTTTATTAAAATCGACTGAACCACCCATAACAGAATACCATAACGAATATTTGATGCCACATATCCATGATATACTTGAATGGCTATTTTTTGACTAGCGACTCTAGTAAGACGCCAAAGTGCGTAAACATATTTGTTTATTTTTGAGCATATTTTATCAATATGTGATTTCCACGATAATTGGTTATCAAGGCTTATTCTTAAGAACATAACCATTTCCGACTCTACTAGGGATTTATGGCAGTAAGAAATAGACAAATTTATTTTTTTCTTCCTTTTATTAAAAAGCTGCATA
Organism: Euclidia mi; assembly: GCA_944739405.2. NCBI lineage: Eukaryota > Metazoa > Arthropoda > Insecta > Lepidoptera > Erebidae > Euclidia > Euclidia mi. Next base: position 46,513,957 of record OX123200.2, on the reverse strand, counting down.
TATTTTGTCTTTTCTATATTAATTTTTAAATTGTTATTTTCTAGCCAGTGGATAATTTTTTTAACAGATTCATTTATTTCATGGCTACATTGGATACTATCTAAAGAAGGTTTTTGTGTTATTACTAACGATATGTCGTCTGCGAAAAGTGTACAATAATGATTTGTTACATTGGGAAGATCATTGATATAAATTAAGAACAAGCGGCCCTAAAATGCTTCCTTGAGGGACTCCAACTGTGTTAAGAGCTAAATTGGATTGAAAAGGCATTTCTTGGTTTTGATAGTTAATCTTGGTTATCTCTACATATTGTTGTCTATTTGTAAGATAACTCTTAAGCCATTTATTTGCTATACCACAAATACCATATAATTCACATTTTTGTAATAATATATCATGGCTTACGTTTTTAAGTACGGCTTTAAGTCAAATGCTTTGCTCATGTCAAAGAATATTGCGAGGATATTTATCTTCATATCTAAATTTTCCGATATTTTAGTAACTAATTTAAAGCTTGCTAGAGTAGTAGATTCGCCTTTTTGGAAACCATTATGTTCTGTATTTAGAACATTATAATATTTCATAAAAAAGTTATATAAACGCTAGTGCATTATTTTTTCAAAAATGTTGGCCTTAACGGTAATTATAGCTATTGGTCTGTAATTGTTTGACTCTGTGTCACATCCTTTTTTAAGGATAAGTTTGACTACGGAAATTTTAAGTCTGTCAGGAAATGTGCCTTGCGCCAAGGATATGTTGATAACATAAAATAAAGGGGCTGTTATGATATTAGCTGATTGCTTAAGAATCTTTGTTGGGATGTTATCATAGCCTACTGAACTTGTGTTCCTTAAAGATATTATAATTTTATATATTTCGTCATGAGTTACTGGAGTAAAAAAAATACTGGCATCTAAGGATTTTATACGGTTTATTAATAAATTGCTAGTTTCTTAGTTGTTGCTCTATCTTTCGTTAATTTTATAAAATAATTGTTGAATTTATTTGCGATTTGACTAGGATTCCTGATGACTTCGTCGTCGACTTTTAATTCTGAGATCTGTGTGCTACTGTAAGTGTTATATTCCTGATTTTTTATAATTTTCCAAGAATGTTTTTTTAATTTTGTAGTAGTTTTATGTTTTCTAACCTTTGAGCTTTACTGATACTTTTTTTAAAGATTTTGCTGTCCATTCCATATTTATTTTTACAAGTTTGATTAAAACCTATGCGCTTATATTGATACCTTAGCTTTCGTTTCTTTGTAAGTACATGATATCCTTAGGCCCTTAGTAATCGACGCGTGTCTTTTTGGCTTAGCATTTATTTTTATTATTATGATTGGAAAACAAAGATTAAAAAATAACAACAAAGTATCATGAAAGTTTTTAAAGTTCACTTCTGGAATTATATACACCACTATTTTTTAATTAGTACAAAAAATTTAACGGGGCACTAAGTATCTTTAACTGATCATATTTATGTAGTTAAAAAATAAAAACGCTAAGTCCCAAAACTGTCTCAAAACTGATCACAAAAATATGTAATAATTGGTAAATGCATTAAAGACCCGCGTACTAGTACTAGTAACAGCAGTAAATGCTTCATTGATAAATTCCCCCCTATCCCTCTGCGCCCGCGCCGCGCCCCGATGCGATAAACAGTGCTAAATTGCTAGCGGAACTGAGCGCATCCATTTAATTGTTTGTCTACGTTTGCGCGACGTAATGGCTTATCAGTTCACATCACGCGAGTTTGTAGATATGCTTCGTGCGTACTTTTTGAGTGGAGGAATTGCGAGTGCAGCTGTGTACCCATGGACATCCTTTTGTGAGTGTACAAAAGTGAGCCGGTTAGTGTCGAAAAATTAAAACAGCGCATATTGGACGCTTTTGACGAAGTCAAAAGTCAAGTCAGTCAAGAAGAAGTGTCTGTGTATTGACAATGGTGGTGGACGTTGCGAAGGACAATGGAAATACTTGTAAGTTTAGTAAATAATACCTACTTAATTAAATAATAATTTGATGCGGGCAGCTCAAAATAGGTCTGTGTGGAGAACCTTGAGGGAGGCCTATGTCCAGCAGTGGACGTCTCTAGGCTGACATGATCATGATAAAATAATATTTGTAAATAGCAGATGATTCTAACTTCATAAATATGCCAAAATTACTATTTTCTTTTATTACAGAATACCTTCTTTAATTTTGATATGTGTTTGCTTTCTAAATACATACGTATTTAATTACTTGTAAAACGGTAAACTTTGCCGGTCCTTAGCCCGGATGAAGTATGAAAGAGAGGATAGAATTTAGAAAATTAAAAAGTAACTACCTACACTTATTATTTTTGCTTCATTTTATTGTCTAAGGCTACCGACATTATAAGTGCGACGGAAAGAATGCGTAACAGTAGGAAGAAAGTAAATATTATCAATGAAGTAGTGAATGGATTGTAAAATATGCCTATGATTTAGGTGAGATTTTCTACAAAAAACAAATGATAATAACTTTGTTATTTATAGATATTATGAAATTCTTACGTCACTTAAATGATAATAATGTCTTCGCTAATATGTCCTTAAAGTTTTTGTACTAATAAAAAAATAGTGGTGTATAGTTCCGACCATGACAGAGATTGAATAGATTTTAGGAATTTAACTAAATTTTCAGCAGTATAATCACGCTTATATACATACCAGTTTTCTTTAGGTTTTATTAAACATTTTACGGGTAACGATAATATTTGACATGTCTCGTTGTCTGAAAGACCTGAAGCTAAAACATTACCTATAGCATTAGGGTCATTGCTGATAATTAGATCTAGACAGGAATTTATTCTCGTTGGCTCATTTATAGTTTTGTAAAAAATTTAGGTATTCGTTTCGGACTAGTGAAGGTTTTAAAATATATATATTAAAGTCGCCTAGAATAACTAATTTCTTTTTAGTTTAAGAACGATACTTATTTTAAAATATTTCTAGGTTCCGTAGAAAAACATTAGAGTCACAATTGGGTATTCTATATATACAAATAACTATAAGCTTAAATTGTGAAAATTCTACACCACAACATTCAAAAGCAAGTTCTTAAGCTAGGGTTTTAACCGATGGTATTTTATTTAGTACTAGAGGACGCCAGCAGCTACGCCTGCATTTTTTTTAAATTTGCCCGTTTTGGTCGATCCCTTGGGAATTTCGGAAAATCCCTTCTTAGTGCACCCCTACAGTTCCCAAGGAGCATACATGCCAAATTTCAGCTTCCTGCGCCCAATAGTTTCGGCTGTAGCGTGTCTGTCAGTCAGTCAGTAACGCAAGGATTTTAGATATTAAGATTAAGTGATCTCTACACAAGATGCAAACACCTCCTCGTCTTTGTTTACTTCTAGAAAAGAAGTCAGCAATTTGGTATCCATTTATGTGTATATTTGATTCGTCACCAGATCAGACGAATGTCTCGGAGAGACATAATAAATATCTTAATTATAATTATATTTAATACTAAGCTCCTTTAATGTTATTTTTAATAATTATATCTAATTTTGACAAGAATCCTGCAATGTTCTGGTGTAATATGTTAATAAAATGGTTTTCAACCGCCTCTTCTTCTTTATCTTCGAAAAAATTTCTTGTTGGTAGTGTTATCATAGCTTGTGAAAGATATTGAAGAGTGTTTATTTTTAAAACTATAGGGAAGTATTCCAATATACTCTTCTGTTTCATAATGTTTAGTTTGGAATTATATTTGATATGGTTAGATGGTATTCCACTATGGGTGTCCTGTGACATATTATGGGTATTTTTCTTAATCACTGGTAAGAATTTAGCATTGTAATCTAAAGAATCTATGAGTAGATTTAGTTGCCGACATGTATGGAGATCGTTATTGTTTGTAAAATGATAGGCATATAAATAGTGACAATTTGTGAAGTTCTGACATGTTAATTTAAGCATATCGTTCAACATTTTTACGTTTAGATATTTATTGTTACATACGTTAAAAATTATTACCGAATTTTTATACAATTTTTTAAGGCACGAAGATAATTCGATTAAAACTTTCGTAGGATTGGTATCATTTTCAGCTATACCTAGGACGATTTTGTCTTGTTCCTTGACTTGCAGTTTCTCACAGCATCTTAATATTTCACTCGTATCCGCATATGGCTTGTTGAAGGCGGATATGTTGTAGTGCTCGTATTTGTTGTTCTCACTCGATTGAATAAGCTTTGCTGCAAGGCCCGTGAATTGTTGAGCACCAAAAATAAAAATGCGTCGTTTGCTTGTATCATTTTCAGATGATTGGTTAGATGTTTCGTTTGAAGAGCTCATGTCCATAGCATTATAACACAATTGTTGTTTGAGGACTGTGGTACTACAGCTAATTTTTGGCAGCTGTGTATATGAACTTGCTTGTTCTCTTTTGTAGCATTATTTACTACATTATCATACTATTTAAAATACATTCATCAATTGTTTAAAAAATTTCATATACCATTTCACTCCCCTCTTGTGCTCTAACAAATACATGGAGAGTTTTTGATCTTTTAGATCAATTCTCCCCAAGTATTTATTGTAATCTCTCACACACACAGGCTTAACAACTCTCTTACCAGCCCTCGATCCGACGTAAGTGTCCGCATTGTGGTAAGTGGATATTATACTCACCAATCTGGAGTCCTTCCACTATATGATTGAAACATCTCTAGAATGGCGAGATACAATAGTCCCCTTCGGCACATTTGCGTGCAATTTCGCGATTTCATTGGGCACATACCGACGATTCGTACGAAGAGTCCCTAAGCAATCAAAGCCTAAACTCTTGAGGTATCGTGCCAACGATGGACAAGAATTGTAAAAATTATCCATCGTGACACAATGACCCCGATGTTCTAGGCCTTGTAATAGCTCAAGGACCGTCTTCGTACTCTTCAGTCCCAGATCAGCACTGATTTGAGTATCTGATAAAACCTCATCTGTTGTCTAGAGTTACCGTAGGCAGGTAGGAAATTGTTCAGGGTGCGCAGTGGAAGTTTGGTATACATCCACCTGATCACGGTAAGGCAAAGACCTAAACACAATGCACTGCGTTGCACAGTGATGAGTTCAAATAACATGCAAGATACAACTATCAATATTAATTAACTTACCAAATCTTCACTGATGCTCCTGATGATGTTCTTGAGTGGACCTATAAGATTAACTCATAATTTTGGCCAAAATAACAAGCAAATCGTTTTAAATAGCACTACTCGAGGTCCAGATCAGGGTTTTTCTTCAACGAAGCCCTCGGGCACCAACCACGTGCACGGATTTACACCATTTTTACAAATGTTCAATAGGTAACTTATAAGTTTATATTTTATCACAAACACAACAATTCACGAAGCTACAAGGACGAGCTTTCCAAAAGGCGATCAATTTATATCAATTACAAAACCATGCGAGAGAGACCAAACGGCGTGAGCGCAAGATTTTCTCAGAAACCGAAACGAATGACAGTTCAGTGTGACCATAGTCAAAATTTACAATAGATTAAACTCCTCCTCCTAGCGTTCTCCCAGTCTCAAGCCGGGGTCCGCTTTCTAGTCTAACCGGATTTGGCGGAATATTAGCTTTTCCACGGAGCGACTGCCTGTCTGACCGCCGCAACCCGAAGGGATAGCGATATTTCATGGTTTAGACTAGTGTCAGTTTAATTTAGAGGTACTGACGCCCTATAACGACTGTCAAAGATCTTCATGACAGCCGGGACCGATGGCTTAACGTGCTCTCCGAGGCACGAGGAAAGCGATAATTAACAATTCAATACGCACATAACTCCGAAAAGTCAGTGGTGCGCGCCGTGGATTCGAACCCGATACCCTCTGCATGGCAGTCCGTTGGTATCTCCACTAGGCTATATACAATAGACTAAACTAAACGTTACTAAATCGATATAATCGACTTGAGCTATCACAAATAATATTTCTATTTCAAACATCCACCCGCCCCGGACCAGCCTACCGGTTCGCTAATCAGTTGGTAGACGTGACAACGTTGCAACCGCTCTCCTCAGAATCGAACCGTCCACCAAGACCTCAGCAAATCGGGGAACTCCATCAGCCCCACTTACCAAACGAAGAATGCGCCCCCTGCGCCATCTGAGTGGCGGAAGTTTAGCCTCCTTGATCAAAACGAGGTCACCAATCTTCGGTGGATCGGTCTTGTCGGTCCACTTAACAAAATGGCCAAGAGCGCATTACAACCACCATGCGAATTTTTAAGGTGACGGTCAGTTACCAACAAGCGTACCAAATGACCGTCCTTGGGTAACAAACGGGAGTGATGTGCCCCGTAAGGGAGGTTGGCGTTCTTGAAACGCCCTCCAACGCGCAAGAGACCCGTATCGTCCAAAAAGGGGTTCAACTTAGATATTGCTCCCGACAATTTCGATTTCCCTGACTTAAGGATAGCAATCTCCTTCTCAAAGTGCGCCAATTGCACAGTACGAAACCAAAAGGTGAGGGACTCCTGTCGTTCCTGTGGTGAAAGAAACGGTGTCAGATGTTTCTGTTGTGGGTGCCTAAAATTAAAAACAAAACGCTTTATCCAAGCAGTAACACCTAACAACTTGTCAAGTGAGCTGTAGCGATTCAACAAGAAATCGGGGTTGAAGGCGCATTCCACCTTCTCAAGAGCGAGTGTTCGCAGACCCGACAAATTAGAAGTATTCAAAACTGGCGTTCGAGGCCAATCAATTTCTGGTCGACTCAACCACCACAGCGAATGACCTATCAAACTAGCCGTCAAGCATCCGTGCGAGGCACAATCAGCGGGGTTGAGCTCACCTGGCACGTGTCTCCAAACAAGCTTGTCTTCGGATTTATGGATTTGGGAAACGCGATTAGCGACAAATACCTCCAAAGTGTGGACAGACGCCTTCAACCAACAAAGGACAATTTGGCTGTCTGTCCAGGCGTAGGTCCCATTAATACAAATGGTTTTACCCAAAGTACTAGACACGTGGTTCAATAAGCGTACGAGTAGGGCTGCGCCCGAGAGCTCCAATTTCGGGATGATCAAAGATGTACGAAGGAGTGCAACTTTGCTCTTCGCCATGATCAGGGAAACCCTCACCTGACCTGAGGCACTAACTGTGCGCAAGTACACCACGGCCAAGTGACCACGTTCCGAGGCATCACAAAACCCGTGAAGGGTGGCCTTGTACTTCCCGGGAGGAAGGATGGGACGAGGCAAGGAGATCTCGTTGATGGCAGGAAGTGAGGATACGAAAGAGGTCCATTCCTCAACAAGAGTACCGCGTAGAGGTTCGTCCCAGGTCAATCCTGCTGTCCAAAGCTTCTGTAAGAAGCATTTTGCCCAAAATATGACAGGACAAATCCAACCGTTTGGATCAAAGGTTCTGGCTACGGTAGACAATACGAGACGTTTAGTCCAAGAACAAGGCAATTTCAAGTCTACGTTGTACGTAAAGATGTCTTGGACTGGTCTGTACTGAACGCCGATAACAGCCATCATGGCAGGGTTGTCAACAATTTCAAATAGATGTGGATCTTGCTGATGATCCTCGGGTAAGCCTTCCAAAGGCGCTGGTGAGTTGGAAATCCATTTGCGCAACTTATAACCAGCGGAGGCCAAAATACCTATAAATTCGTCCCGCAGGAGGATCGCCTCGTCCGCTGTGGAGGCGCCAGAACAAATGTCATCCACGTAAATATCGTCTTTTAAGATGGCAGAGGCTCGTGGGAAACGTAAGCCTTTGCGGTCTGCGAGCTCCCAAAGAGAACGTATTGCCAAGTAGGGGCTTGACCTTAACCCCTACGTATTAGTATTGAGCTCGTAGACGACCATGGGATCGTGAGGATTCTCTCTCCAAAGGATCAGCTGGAAACTACGGTCATCAGGGTGGATAATAGTCTGCCTAAACATCATTTTTATATCGGCCACAAAGACAACCTGATGTCGTCGTAAGCTGGTGATGACGTCACAAAGGTCCTTGACCAACTTGGGACCAGAATGCAAGCACTGGTTCAAGGATACGCCTGTAGAAGTCTGCGTAGAACCATCAAACACTGTGCGCAGCTGCCAGTAGCCAGCAGCCAGTTGATGGCTTTAATACCGCATGATGCGGGAGAAAGTAATGCTCCACCGAACGCCAATCCAAATTTGACACAGACATGTGTCCCAATTGTTCATATTCTCTCATGAACTCAATATACTTCTGCCTGAGTTCCGGATCACGACCCATGCGACGCTCCATAGCCAACAATCTCTTTTCGGCTAAAGGTCGTGACTCACCAAGCGGAGGCCAAACAGACAGAAAAGGTAGCTTCGTAATAAGCCGACCAGAACGGAGTCGACCAGTGTTGTTCTGCAAGAACAGCTCGCACTCCTCATGTTCTGGATAGCTTGAAGGGGCTCCTCTACCTCCCAAAACCTCTGAACTGCATCAGAGAGAGCGGAGCCTACAGCCAACAAATTATCAAGTTCAGGTGAAGGGGGGTCCCTAGGTACAGGCCCCATCAAAGCAAATCCAAATATGGTCGGGATGGCAGTCAAACCATTTGGCACCAAGACCCGTTTCCCACCAATCAAAATTCCACCGAGGACATCAGAGCCAATCAACAAGTCGATTTGTCCTGCTGTGTCAAATTTGGGGTCTGCCAGTTCCAATCCCGATGTCAAATTCACCACAGCAGTAGGTAGCTGTTTCTGTGGATGCATACCCAAAATATTCTTCAGCACAATAGCCGAGGTTTTAATCCTCGGGTTTGAAGATTCAACAGGGGCAAACAAAACCTTAACTTGCCCTTCAACATTAGAGGCTACGTCACCTATTCCCCGTATACAATTGGGAAAAGAGCCCATATTTTATTTAACCTGCCCTACCAAATAAGCGAAAACAATGCAACCTTGTGAACCTGTGTCCAATATAGCACGGACAACAACAGAGGTCCCCGTGGGTCCTCAGACCCTAACAGCAACCGTTGGTAGGATAACGGTCTCAATGGGGGTGGTTGGCGTTATAGGGCAGGAGTTAATTACCTATTGTTGCCTGGGCGGTGACCGTTGACCAGGACCAGGCAAATCAAAATGGCGGTGCGGCTTGAAGTCAAGGAACGATGACTCGATCCGCGCGCCATCTGTGGGGGGTCATAATGACGCACCCGCCCTAAACGAGGTGGGCGCGAGTCGAGGCGGGGACGCTCCACCAAAGGAGGGGAATACCTGGGGCAGCAGTCATGGTGCTGGTGACGTTGAGCAGTCGCACATTCAGGTGCGCGAGAGAGAGGAGGCGTGCGCACGCTACGGTTCTCCAAGCGGAGTGAGCGGCGATCAAACAGCCCTGTCATCGACCAGGCTGTCAAACAAATTAACGAAGCCCAGCTTCCTAGGCAGCCATCAAAACGCGGGAGGTCTAAAGTAGGAAGCCTACTCACCAATTCCGGTGCTGTCCTAGGAAGCTCCTGCTTCAAGCTGGGTTGCCCGTCCCTCTCGGCAATCAAGTGTCTTGCACAGTTGGAGACAGCATCATAAAGGTCTAAGACCTGGGCATAATCTTCGCTGACTCTACTTCGCTGGTCAGCGGTGAATTCATTAACTGACACTTCGAGACAGCAAGCGCTGAAAGTGCGGAATTGCTGTTCCACACTTGCCAGGCGATCATCGATCCGCTCATACCTTTGTAGTAAGGCCTGCTGGCGATCAGGCCGGTTCACTAAGGCACTGGCTGAGGCAAACCAGCGCAAATCTGATGCAATAGCACCAGCAGCCGCACGCAAGTCCTTGATAGCTGACATAATCAAGTTTCAAAAGAGGTCGGACAAGCGTTAAATAATATTATCAATCAAAACTTAATATTTGTTAATTCTTTGAAACCAACAAAGTATTAGCCTGTTTACTGCTGGTACAAGCAAGTGACAGGTATTTACTGCCCAACAAAATTATAAAACAAGATCAAAATCTGCTTGTTTCAATATATTGACATAGGGACAAAGTTATCCAAAGGTTTTTAACTTACAGCAACTGAACTGAACTTTAAATCAATTAATTAATTATTTGCAACAGACAGGCTAAGTGTGTTATATATTACAACTGTAGACACCAGTTTGTTACCTAACAATATTATCAATATATAATAACAACCAAAGGTTTGTCAATGTGACCCGCCCATCTATAAAGAGTCAAGTTTGGTTGTTATAATGTTTCAAACTCAATATATGCAATTAACCAAATTAACTAGATTAATTGATACATACAACTGTTATGTATCAAATCAAACCGACTTACCAATGCTAACAACAACTGATTCAAGTTCGATTTCAACAATTTAAATCCAACAATCACTGATTGAGGTTATGTATGACAATGTGTTTCAATTAAATAGGTGAGCTAATACAAATAAATTCATGTATTAAAGGCAAAAACTGACCTGACAAACACTACAATACTGTCTACAAGGTGATAAAATATAAGATTACAATTTTAATCTGAAGTTAGTACTCAACAATGCAACACCGGCTTGATTTCAACTACACTCTGCTTACCACAAATTATGTTTAGAGTTGCCGCAGGCAGGCAGGAAATTGTTCAGAGTGCGCAGTGGAAGTTTGTAATACATCCACCTGACTACGACAGGCAAAGGATCTAAACACTATTACTGTGACTGCACAGTGATGAGTTCAAAGAACATGCAAGTTACAACTATCAATATTAATTAACTTACCAAATCTTCACTGATGCTCCTGATGATGTTCTTGAGTGGACCTATAAGATTAACTCTTAATTTTGGCCAAAATAACAAGCAAATCGTTTTAAATAGCACTACTCGAGGTCCAGATCAGGGTTTTTCTTCAACGAAGCCGTCGGGCACCAACCACGTGCACGGATTTACACCATTTTTACAAATGTTCAAAAGGTTACTTATAAGTTTATATTTTATCACAAACACAACAATTCACGAAGCTACAAGGACGAGCTTTCCAAAAGGCGATCAATTTATATCAATTACAAAACCATGCGAGAGAGACCAAACGGCGTGAGCGCAAGAAGATTTTCTCAGAAACCGAAACGAATGACAGTTCGGTGTGACCATAGTCAAAATTTACAATAGACTAAACTAAACGTTACTAAATCGATATAACCGCTTGACCGCTAGCGCCAATTCGCCGAATTCACTTGACCGCTCACGTTCTAAACAAAATGTCGCGCCACCGCTCGCCAGATGGGCGCGCTAACATAAACATTTATTGTTGAGAAGTCGGTAACATGAGTAAGTTGAAGTGATGTTTTTCTTCAACCTTATAAATGTCTCTTTCAAGTCGTATGAATTCTTTGTTGATATTTACTTTCTAATTTATTATACTTAGCAGCGAACATTGACTATCGTTGAAAAAAACACTTTGTGTATTTTAAACAGGATTATTTTAAAAAGTAAATCGATGACATACATATTTTATGAGTTTTAACTGTAGAGGGATTCTATCTACACCGAATTAAATAAAAAAAAAACATGTATCATAGTATAAAAATATTTAATTACACGCATACGATAAGCACGTAATCACGGAGCGCGCGAAACAAACAGTGCATTTGACATTATTTTTTCGTTCCGGGTTAACGATTTTAAGACTCGCTTCGTATTTTTAGCATGAAGAAATGTTCAATGCTTTGAATAGAACAGAGAAAAATAATTTAAAACATTACGTAATAGAAAGAAACAGTAAATTCAGACCGAGTATAGCGCTGTTACCAAAAAGGGAAAATAGTCACTTGTGCGCGGTCTACGGCATTTCGAAAAAGGGAGAATAGTCACTTATGCGCGGTCAAGCGGATAATCGACTTGACTTATCACAAAATTAAATAATATTTCTATTTCAAACATCTGTCTTACCAGTATAAATTTGGAACCGAGCCATATAGCCGGTGTCTGACTCACACAGCTCGTAAGATTTAATTCCTAATCGCGCTGCCTTGGATCTAAGTGTCTGCACCCAAGACAGGCGACCCTTGAATAGTGTGAGCGATTCGTCGATTGACAGATGAGGTTTTAGCTGATACAGCGAATCAAATTTGTTTCCTAAATGCGCAATTATAGGGGCCAATTTGTGAAGTCTTCGCGACAACACTTTTGTTGAACCTATTGCCCCATCCCGAGGCATATCCCGACCTGGGTTAGAATTGTCCACAAAATGGAGAAATTTGTTCAAAAAATGTAACGATTATAGGACATCAGAGTCCTAAATACTGGCATACCTAGGACACCTTTCTTCCAATACTCGTCCTGTGATGTACGCGAATCGACGGCCATAAATTGAAATATAGCAAAGAGAACCATGATCTCGTCTGCATTAGTGGGCTCCCACCTATGCAAACGAGAAGATCATGCCAAGGTTCCCTTTGCTTTCAATGCTGCGATCGTCTGTTGGGCATATTGATTAGTTTCACTGACGATGCAGTCTATGATGTCTTTGTCCCAGATGTTGACAAAGTCATCTTAAGCCGAATCGTAGGATTTGAGTGGTCCAGGAGTAGGCCCTTAAAATTGTTCAGGAACCCCTCTGAACGACTCAAAGTCTTCGCGCCATGTAAAATTTGGCGACACGCCCAAGAGACGATCTCGAGGCTTCGTCATCCATACCTATTCCAACAGCTTCTACGATATTCATGACCGGCGCATCCAGGACTGCGTCGTCGGGGATATCCCTAGGTGCAGCGGCTTCATTAGTTGACTGTTCGAACTCGTCGTCCCAATGACTATCGAAACCACAGCCATCGCTGTCGTAATCCTGCCAGTTGGGCGACAGAAATGCTCCCGACGTCGACGGGCCCTGAAGAGCCGGCTTGGTGATTTTAGGCACCCAGCGGATAATGTGGTCCCGGGCCCTCTGCAACACGTCTTCAATCTCACCCTCAGGGATGTCCAGTGCCTCAATTCGCTCCACCACGTTATCACTAGAACAAATATAAATAGTATGGAATAAAATCTAACTTTCGAGTCATATACACAGCGCCATTTAGTTCCAAATTCCATACATTTCTTTGCAGAAGAATTGCCAGTAATTAGAAACATTACATGTTTGCTCTATACAAATTCATAACTTTTTAGGGCTGCTTTGTAGGCAAGACAGACAACATAATTATAATATTATAAATTGCAAACAGCTTTTGGACCAGCATCACCAGCTAGGAAAATAAAAAACCTCTTATCGAATCAGCTCGGGTGATTTTCTTAGACTGCCACCAGGGCTCTTATGCAACACTAGAGGACGCCAGCAGCTACGCCTGCATTTTTTTTTTAATTTACCCGTTTTCGCCGATCCCGTGGGAATTTCGGGAAATCCCTTCTTAGTGCACCCCTACGGCCCTCAAGAAACATATATGCCAAATTTCAGCTTCCTGCGCCCAATAGTTACGGCTGTAGCGTGTCTGTCAGTCAGTCAGTAACGCAAGGATTTTATATATTAAGATTATGTCGCTCCCTGCATGGAGAGAGCCTACAAAAAAGAAATACAAAATTACTAAATCATCAAGTGCATTGAAAAATAAAAGAAAAACATATGATTGAATTTACCGGGGAGGTGACAATTCCGCCTCCCTCATCTCGGACCCGGCAAGAGCGCCGAGCAAAATGGCCCTCCGAGCTGCTGGCTGCTGGACGTGTCAGTGCTGGCTTGATAGGCTTACGGAGCGTGACCGACTCCCTGAGCTTGTAGATCGAAGACGGGCAAGGCAAAAAAATATTTTACATATATAACGAAGAACGTCACCTTTTTGTCAATAAAAGAGTTTTTTTTTCTATAACGTAATGCAAAGACTGCTTATTGCAGGATGTGGTCCGTGAGGGTGAGTCACCTTCGCTTTTGTAGAAAATAAAAATAAATGAGCCGATATCTTCGTTAACTTATTGCCAATTTAGTAGTGACAAAAATAATTACCTAATATGCATTATACATACAAAATAAAAAAAATCTATGAGAATTATTATTACAAAAAAAATCCCTGTTGAACTTCGTTTCACCTCACTTCCTTCCTCACCAAAAGATTTATCGTAAATTTTATCAATATTCGATTGACAAGCGTCCGTCCCTACGCGGACGACTGTAGGTACTTACTACTTGGTAAATAATTTTGACATAGCGGCAACGGCATAATTTCAATACCTAGTATGATTTGAATTACAATTGTGATGTAACTAAACCAAATTTTATGAAACTAATTTATACATATTGTTCTGTAATATATTTTCTAAGAACTTATCTATATAAACCCAAGAAACAAACAATATTTACTGAATATATAGCTTATATGATCGATGATGTTTGTTAGAATTCATTGCTTCAAAAGTTTGAAACGAATTTCTCTAACATAATTCTTACACTACACGTAAAATACACCTTACACATACATTATAGTTCTTTGTAAGTAATTATTTGATATAATTTCACAAGAATACTCACCGAGCTCTCCTGTTATTCGTTTTTTCGTCGACACAAAAACTCACAGACACGCGAAAAAAATGTCAGTTGATACTGAAGTGCAACGCTCGAATATATTTTTTTCTTTGACGCCAAAATGAGTTTATATCGTTCAAAAACTTAGATTTGATGTTCAGTAATGTAACTATTTTGTATTTTTTTCGCGACCAATCACAAAGTGGTTTGCATGACTCCACCGTAGGGATCATGGACGCGCGACGCATACGTTTTATTTGACTCCACCGTAGGAGTCATGGACGTTTGAAAAGTACCTAATAATATTCCGATCAGTTGACAATATCACAACTCGATGCGAATTGCAAGATCAAAATATGTTCATTATAATTAAAATAAACAATAATTATGGTAATGGAAAGTTTTGTGCCGAGCTATCGGCACAGGTAAACAAGTGAGCCATCACCGCGCGCGTTGGGCCGCGCCGCATTCCATTGTCGCGATTCAGCGACAATTAACAAGTTTCCGAATATGATACAAAGTCATTAACGGCAAATACACAATTCGGAATAGGTTGTAATGAATAATATATCACTGCAGGAGACAATCGATGATATAGTATACACAACCATAGCTAAAAAAAAAAACAAAAAACAAGCGAGAATCGAACCACAGACCGATCAGACAACAACCTATTAACCACTAAGCCATGAGGGAAAAAATATTTTTTACATTACGATTAGTCATTACTAAAGCTATATGTAACAAGATATTTGCGTACATATTTAAGCTGTAATTTGGAGTTAGATATTTTTATAATATTTATAACAAAATGTTAAGCTGTTATTTTTGTGATTAGATCATTAGTGATAAGCTTTAATCATTTCATTGTAGTGAGTTAATTTAAGATCCTTTATATGGACATAACCAAGGGGTTTGCCCGACATATCTGATAGTTTTACACAAGAGGAGATTTTTTTGCCACAATCTTACATTTAATAAATTTCGGTGCTAATTTTTTGCTGAAATATTTATCCTTGTCACTCAAATAGAAAGTTCTTTTCCAAACCACATCACCAACATTGAAATCAGCCGATTTTCGGCGAAGATTATATGAATGACTATTCCTCTGATGAGCATTGTGCAATTCTGCTTGCACCTTGTCAAATATGGTAGACAGATAGCCAAGCGCTTGGGCATATTCATCCCGCGGCTCAAATACAATATAAGGGTCTGATTCGTGATGAATATAATGAGAACCACAAGTAACCAATTCGCGACCATATACCAAAAATGATGGGGTAAATTTGATTCGTTTACCGCACAGTTGAGTGCAAATTGTATCTTTGCTAAGTTCAAATCCCATACGCGGTGATCGTGGTCGATAAAAGCCGAAACAGCTGTCATAATAGTTTTGTTATGTCTCTCGACCGGATTAACGTGTGGGGTATACAGCGGTGAGTCATGTAAGTTAGGAACTTTGTATTTGGATAATATTTTTTTAAAAGTGGAGCTAATAAATTGCTTACCGTTATCTAAGACAATGGTAGACGGAATACCAAGAACAAGGAAAACATTTTCATCTAAAATTTTGGTTATAATTTCGGCAGAGGCACGTTTAATTGGAAAAAGCAAACAATATTTAGAAAAACAACAAGACACTACGAAAACATACGTATTCTGTTTCCTTGAGGGGGGTAAAGGTCCGACGAGGTCTATGCTCAACATCTGAAATGGTCTATGACACGATTTAGGCTGACCTATATGGCCGAGAATGGAATGATTTTGGTGCTTGTGGGCAGTACAAGTATCGCACGCATGGACGGCTTTAACGACATACGACGCTATACATACCCGGCCAGTAGTAGGTAAGCGATAAACGCTTGTAAGTTTTAAAAATGCCGAGATGGCCAGCAGTGGGCAAGGAGTGATTGTCGGATATGGTATTAGTAACGGTATTTCCTCCTTCCACTGAAACTCCCTAGTAAGTGGGTTTAATGACTTTTTAAGTCGATACAATTTATTATTAATTATTTAATAGTCAACAAAAGACGGTGGCCTCTTTAAGCAACCGTTAAATACGTTTAGATACCAAGAATCATTAGTAGAAACCGGTACAATTGTATTAGAATTAATACTATCATCCTGCGAACCATTGATAATAGCAGAGACAGGAACAGAGCGAGACAAAAAATCAGGCAAAACATTATCTGAACCACGACGATGTCTAATTTCAAAATTATAACAAGAAAGACAAAGACCCCATCTGGCTGGACGGCCTGTGGGATTATTTAATTTTAAAAACCACTGTAATGCAGCGTGATCAGTATAGACAACAAACTTCCTACCATTCTCGATTTAACAGCGCTAATGCTCAATAGCCGACAAGACTGCTAATGTTTCGCGCTCAGTAGCACTATATTTTTTTTCCTGGCTGGATAATGACTTGCTGTAGGAGGCAAGTATCCTTTCTTCACCCTTTAACACTTGACAGAGAACGGCTCCTATACCATAATCGCTAGCGTCCGTGTGAATCTCAAAAGGTTCAGCAAAATCGGGACAGGATAAAATCGCTGCGGAGGCCAAGCTTTCTTTTAATTTTATAAATGTTTGTTCAGCCTCTGCCGACCAACAGAATGGCGGTGCCTTTTTGCCTTGAGAAGTTAGTTAGTTCAAGGGTGTTGCTATGGTGCTGTAATTGGGTATAAAGCGCCTATACCACGAGGTCGCGCCCAAGAAACGACGAATCTCCTTTCTAGTACTAGGAGTCGGGTAATCTTTCATGGAAGCAATTTTATCGGGGGTAGAATCGACAACGTAGCCAAGATACTTTAACTTATCCCTAAAAAATAACATTTATCGAAGTCAATGGTTAAGTTAGCAGATTTTAATTTTTGTAAAACGCGTAGTAAAAGCGAAACGTGTTCAGAAAAATCGGAACTAATACAGATTATATCGTCGACAAAACAGAACACCTTCTTCTCAAATTCAGGCCCAGAGAACAAAAAATCTGCCAATCTTTGTTGAGTCGGAGGGTCATTAGTAAGCCCAAAAGGCATTTTTTAAAACTGAAATGTTCCGCGAGATGGAACGTTAAAAGCTGTTTTACAAAGATCCTCTTTTTTTATTAATGTCTGCCAGAAACATTTAAAAATGTCAATACTAGCTAAATATTTAGCATTACTAAGGTTATCAAGGATCTCCGAAATACAAGGTAAGTTACAAGCGTCTTTTCTTGTCACCGAATTTAATTTTCTACTATTTAAGCAAAAACGTAGTTCACCATTCTTTTTTGGGACCAAAATTACAGGGTTGGACCAAGGATTTTCCGATGGCTCAACGACATCCACCGCAAGCATCTCGTCCAGTTGTTTAACTAATATGCGTTGTTTATCGGGAGACATACGATAATAACGCTGACTGGGGGGCTGTCACCCGAATCAATAAAATGGGTAATTAAATGAGTACAACCTAAACCTCGAACTTGGTATGACATATTTTTGAATTTTGAAACAACGTCATCGGCGATACATCTCTGTTCTAAGGTCAAATTATCGTAGGGGATAATATGACTAGAACATGAGGTAATGCTTAAATCAGCAACCTCAGCGTTAGATTTATTTAAAAGTAAGACGGAGTCCAAATTATTTGGGAACAAACCGAAAGCCCTCCAGAAATCCATACGATTCCAGGGACTATATGAACTATTAGGGGAACCACTTTATTTTGAAATTCAAAGGTAAGGGAAACCGATCCAGCAGAAAACAACCTTTCACCGCCTGCAATAACAAGTTTCAACGGTTGAGCATCAATCAACTGGCAACCATTGTCAAGCAAGAATTTGTGCGAATTGTTACCCAGAATAGTGACGCACGAGCCAGAATCGAGCAAGCCCACAGCACGCTTACCATTAATATATTCAACATTAATTTCTCGGATTGAAGACAAGTGATAACAATTAAAAAAAATTGTAATATAATTCAACTAGTTATGGATAACCTTTCAAGCCACACTTAAAACAAATAAAAAAATTGGGTTTACTACAAGTATTCAAGGAAAGCGAAGATGTTCTACAACGAAGGCAAAATTGATTACTAAAATTAGGGGATTTACTAACAGCATTAACAATCGGTTTCTCTTTGTAATTATTTTGATAGGCAATATTATTTCTATTTTTAAAGTTAGAATAATTTTGATATGATTTTTTATTAAAATTGGGGCCAGAACGACTAGAGGATATGATTATATAAAAACTCAGGAGGTAAATAATTAGAACAAGAAGAGGAGGGACCACGATCCCAACTACGGCTGTCCAGTTTTTCAAATTCGTGGCACACAGCAATCAAACTAGGAATGTCAACCACTTTAGTAGTATGTAAACAGTTTGTGTAACAAGGTTTTATGTTATTTAAAATTATGTCTAATTTCTGTGCCTCGCTAATGGGATCATCCAAACGAGAGAATAGACCCTTCATTTTTGCAATGTATAAAGTAATATATTCATTCTCGCCTTGGAGACGATGTCTAATTGCCGACATAAGTTTGTAGTCGTGGTTACGAGGGCTAAAGTCTCTTTTCAAATACAAACACAATTGATTCCAAGAATTGACACTATCTTTAACGCTGCGGTACCAAGTAAGTGCGTCGCCAGTAAAAATTTCAAACGAGAATGCGAGAATTTTCTCGTCGGGAACAAACTTACAAACCATAAACTCGTTGACCTTTTCTATAAAGGCACGGACACATGTTTTGCCGTTATATTTAAATTTAGACAACTCAGAAAACAACTTACGGTCATAGGAAAAAGCGTTAACAGATGACTCGTTTGATATGACGTGTGAGAAACTTGTTTGTGGTCTAGGTGAAATAGCTCGCAGAGCCGATAATACACTGGCATCGTTAGGTTCGTTCACGTTCACTCTATTCAACCTGTGATATAAATGGTGTAATAAAGATTCTGTACGCGAGAACAAATTATTACCAAACTCGATTTGTAGTATTTTTAAATTATTAGCTAACTTTATGAGAGTTATTTTTATGCCCGATAAGTCTTCGGAAAAGGAAAAATGAGACTCGCATATGGTCTCAGCCGGTCTCCAACTGTAGTCGACGGTTCATCGCCTCGAATTGCCACCTCATAATCTAATTCGCCCTTTTGAAGAAGCGAGTATTTATTTTCAAAAGACATCGTCGCAATATGTAGTACAAAAATTTATATAATATCGACTATAAGATATAAATCAACCAGTCAAGGTCGCACAAAGAGGGTTATACGAACAACAAAAAAATGTGAAAAGGCAGAAAGGGTATGAATTCGTTCCAAAGACATAATCATGAATGGCAGTAATTATAAGAAAATAATTAGTAGTAGTAATTATTTACCGTAGTAGGCAATTTAAAAAGCTATCGCAAAACAAGCGATACACGAGTGTGGCCTTAGCGCGTCGTTTAGATGACACGTGGCCGCAAGCAAACGATTATAACTTGTTACTTACGCAGTTGTTCATTATCGCACGCGCCAACAGAAAACAGTTATAATATAAAAAAAGCTTACCCAGCACAGTAAGAAAAAATAAACACAACTAAAACAATATAACACTGCTTTGGAACGAATTCACACATACATAGTAAAAAAAAAAAAAAAGACTTACCGAAAACGGATTCCCAACGAAACCCTACTTATTTATTCCCGTGGGCGCCACTGTAACGTTGTTAGCTAGTTCGGTGTGGTTAAATAAAAATCTTAATTACTGTTACAATTAAAAATCAGTTTAATTCGGTAAAGACTTTAACACATCCTTTAGCAAAACACTAAATTAAAAATTATTAAGGAAATTCTATAGAACCAGGGTCGCGTGATTCAACGTAGTAGGGAATTAAAGTCAAAGTCAAAATCCTTCATTCATTTGGGTCACAATGTGATGCTTATGAACGTCAAAATAATAAATTCATAAAATAAGTACTTAAAGACTCTACATTTACATTTACTGCCACGTTCGCAAAGCAAGGGCGTAGAACCATGAGAAAGAACGGGCAATAAAACTCACGGTCACTCTTTTTCATCGCCCGGTTTTGCATAATACACATAATTTACATTTTGTAAGGTGCTGCAACTGTTACACCTTCTATATCACTTGTATATATTTACTGTACATAATAATAGTCAAGCATAATTCTTAATTTTAATTTTGATGTTCATTTAGTTAGCCTCCTCAGAAAGCTTACCCAGCACAGTAAGAAAAAATAAACACAACTAAAACAATATAACACTGCTTTGGAACGAATTCACACATACATAGTAAAAAAAAAAAAAAGACTTACCGAAAACGGATTCCCAACGAAACCCTACTTATTTATTCCCGTGGGCGCCACTGTAACGTTGTTAGCTAGTTCGGTGTGGTTAAATAAAAATCTTAATTACTGTTACAATTAAAAATCAGTTTAATTCGGTAAAGACTTTAACACATCCTTTAGCAAAACACTAAATTAAAAATTATTAAGGAAATTCTATAGAACCAGGGTCGCGTGATTCAACGTAGTAGGGAATTAAAGTCAAAGTCAAAATCCTTCATTCATTTGGGTCACAATGTGATGCTTATGAACGTCAAAATAATAAATTCATAAAATAAGTACTTAAAGACTCTACATTTACATTTACTGCCACGTTCGCAAAGCAAGGGCGTAGAACCATGAGAAAGAACGGGCAATAAAACTCACGGTCACTCTTTTTCATCGCCCGGTTTTGCATAATACACATAATTTACATTTTGTAAGGTGCTGCAACTGTTACACCTTCTATATCACTTGTATATATTTACTGTACATAATAATAGTCAAGCATAATTCTTAATTTTAATTTTGATGTTCATTTAGTTAGCCTCCTCAGAATAGACATGGTGAAACAGGAGCATCCACTTACATTATATAAACCTAATAATGCAGGCAATCCGCGAAAGTGATCAGAACCATGATGAAAATTATGCATTTAAATATTAAAATGTAATACCAGCCCGCAAGACCGTCATCAACCAGTCGTTGCAAATAGCACCCGTTCACGAGTATGACGCATGTACCAGCCATCATCCCTCTCGCCATATTAGAGGGACAGGGATGACCCGACACACGACGCCACCACAAGAAATGACATTTAAGTGAGCATGACGATAACGGTATATGAACCGGCAGTAAGAAGCAATCTATTGGTATACTGACCATGACCGCCAATTACCTCCATTTTCCAGATCTTTATTATTAACATAAATTAGTGGAACGCGTGAAGGAATGCTTATGTAGAAAGAATTTTGTGAAGGTGACAAGTGAACAATGATATGATCAGGGATAAACCATGTTAAACTACATTCAACAAATCATAAAAATATCCAAATCCTGCAGAAATCATGTGTTCACGAGGCACCTCCACTCAACATCTCACTTATCAAAACTAGAATTAAACAAATTTATATAACATTTATATTAAACGGTCAGAAAAGAAAATATATAGCCTAAGCCTATCCCCATGATGTCTTATCATTTAAAAATTCCTTAACAGATTAGTAATTTTGCTGTGTGGTTGACGGCATAGAATACAAGTGTCACCACCCCCTATCTTCCCGTGGGTGTCGTAAGAGGCGACTAAGGGATAACACGATGCAAATACCATCTTTGCGTAGAGACGGCAAACTCGACATCAAACCCTATACGACTGCCTTGTTGGTCTCGCGGCACAGATGTGCGCGTGGGATCGGGAGGTCCCGGGTTCGATTCCTGGGTCGGGCAGTGTTGTTGGGTTTTTCTGTTACGAAATTCTCAGTAGCAGCACGGAGTCTGGAAATGTGCCCGGTACGGCAATAGGCTCGCCCCTTATTACGTGGGACTAAAGTATATCTGGCGAAAAATGGGTGTAGAAATACACCTCTGCCTACCCCTTCGGGGATAAAAGGCGTGACGATATGTATGTATGTATGTGTAGATTAGTAACCTTTTTGTAAAAGAAAGTTCCTAATTGTCCGTTTGTATTTGTGCATGGGTAAATTCATTATTTCAAGAGGCAATTTGTTGAAAAATTGTTTACCAATCCCCGCAAATGAGTTCTGAACTTTATGTAGACCGTAATTAGTTCCCACCAGTTTATGCTTATTCCTTGTATTCACTTTGTGCAAATCACTATTTTTGCGGTATAGAATTAAGTTTTTCTTAATGTACATTTAGTTAGCATAAATATATTGCGATGCAACTGTCAATATATCTACTTTTTTAAATTAATCACGTAAAAAAACTCTAGCACCTAGCTTATAAATTGCACGTATGGCCCTCTTTTGAATGACAAAAATAGTCTGTATATCAGCAGCTGTACCCCATAACATTATACCGTAAGACATTACGCTGTGAAAATAACTAAAGTAAACTATTCTAGCAGTATCTATATCTGTGAATTCCCTAACTTTTCTAACTGCATACGCTTCAGAACTAAGTTTTACTGCGAGACAGGATATTTGGGCGCCCCACTGAAGCTTACAATCTAAAGTTACACCTAAGAATACGGTTGATTCGACTAGTTGAATTGTTTCCTAATTTAAAATTATATTAGTAGGAACACTTTTGACACTAGGCAAAGAGAATTTAACACATTTGGTTTTGCTAGAGTTGAGTACCAAATTATTTGTCAAAAACCAATCTAATACTTGTGCAAGAGTGTTATTGACTGTATCAAAGTTACTTGAATTGCGATCAACCTTAAGAACTAGTGACGTATCGTCGGCAAACAAAACAATATCACATACATTTTGAACAAAGAACGGCAAATAATTAATATATATTAAAAAAGAAATGGACCGAGAATAGAGCCCTGTGGAACGCCCATTCCCACTGGCAAACCTAGAAACCTACTCCCATTAACATCTACTTACTGAATTCTATCACTGAGGTAGCTGGCAATAAGATTGAGTGCGGTATCTCTAATTCCATAAAGTTTCAATTTACGTAAAAGTGTATAATGTTTCACACCATCAAACGCCTTTGATGGGTCACAAAAAACACCAATGGCACCCTTCAAGTTTGCCCAAGCATTAAAAATATGCTTTTACAAATTAGGCTCTCTAATTGATGCAAAATAATCTTTTCAAAAATTTTACTAATAGCAGGCAAGATAGAAATTGGCCGAAAATTACTAGGGTCGCTCTTGGTTCCTTTTTTGAATAATGGTATCACTTTACTGTGTTTCGTTAGATCAGGAAATACCCCTGTATCTACGCATCTGTTAAATATTGCAGCTAAATATGGAGCTAAGCTAGAAATAATTTGTTGAACAAGTTTAACAGAAATGTCCCATAAGTCAACAGATTTTTTTATGTTGAGCGTCTAAATCTTGTTGGGGATCCGCTTCCGGCACCGCTCACGAAAGCAGTGGTGCACTTAGCTCTGCTCGCCGCCATCCAGCCGATGAAAGAGAGCTGTCCTCGCTGGACGGCCGTATTTGGTGCAGGCGGCCGGCCAAGAGGAGCGGGCGGACGGTGACAGCGCGACGTCACAAATTTTAATTTCCTGATTTTTAATAATTTCTTGGAGGTTAAAGTTTTCCATCACTAGGTTTGGAACTTCATTATCCGCGCTGTTTCGGCGTGATTGTAATGTCTTAATAGTCTCTTTCAACTCTGTTATTTCATGATGAAATACGGACAAATCGGGCAAGCTTCTGTCTCGGCTGGTACGGCTGGTGGAAAATAAACTTTCGGTTTCCTCATTGAATGAGTAATTTTTGGTTTTGTTTCTAATCGTAATATTTTCATTATCCATTGTTTTGTTATTTGTTGGTGTTATAATTTGGGTGATTAAACTCACTTTTTTACACTTTTTACACTAAACAACTCAATATTTTTATTAAAGTAGGTTTTCAAAGACTATCAACTGTGATTCAATGTTTACCAGGCATTAGCGCCATCTATGTATTGTGATTTCATTTTTCCGCACAATGTGTTATCAATTGAAATCACATACAACAAATTTCGCTCATGATTATCAAACAATTCGATTAAGAACTAGTTAAATATTACACAAACAGATTTCTATTACTAGCTCATACATATACATAGAATATTTATTTGATAATAAATATAAATGTTGTTAAAACTAACTATAACTAATTGGCTATTTACAAATAAATTAAAACAATAATTTCTATACTTAAATAACTAACAAATAAAAGGAAATACATAAAAAAAAGTAAAAGCAGATTTTAAAGGGCGTCATGGAAATCCTCCACATCGCCATCAATTGGAAGCGTGCCCAGAATGCTGGCAGCATAGATATTAGAATCTCTGAAGTAATACAGTCTAGTATTTGTGAAAATGGACTCCCCGAAGCGTTCTGTTTGTACGTGGTTCAAATTCTGAACGCAAACGCATCTTGCCTTTTGTAGGCGGCTCTTGAATATCAACTACTTGGTCACGTACCAATTCTAATTTCTTCATAAATCTATGTGCAACCAGTGAGGGAAATCCGATAGTATTGAGATTCACGGCATTCAATATCAGGGTTTTTATTTAAAATTATTTTATTCCTTTCCTCTTTGGAAATGTTCGGTTGGATCTGATTTATATTTTCTGTTTGATGTTTTAAATGAAATATGTGTGGTTTGATCTTGTAATACATAAAATATTAAGATAAAGGATACTTCGTCATTTAGGCACTGTTTTTTTCAAATTCAGCAAATCAGTCACTACAATTTTAATTGCATTTATTTATTCTTTACCTCTTATTGTTCCTCTACACCGATAACACATAAGCAATGTAAGTAATGAAAACATAAAGACTAATTACCATAAAAATGTTAAAGACAAATCAAATACCTTTTTACAGACCGCTCATAGATCCAAAACTAACTTTGCTATTATGGACAAATGTAAATTTTGGAACATGGGCATGGGCCGGCTTTTGTCGCGCGGCTCATGCCGCCGGCTTTTGGCGGGCGTCGGTGCCGCCGGTATCGGCCGCAAAAAGCCGCCGGGCATCATTCCAGTTGGATAGAACGTAGGGTTGCCAACTTTTTCTTGCCAAATTTTTCTATCTTTAAATGTTTCATAGCTTGTTTGACAATAAAAATTAAAAAATAAACAGTTAGTTTTTAATTAATTATTGACGTTCTATTTCTTTCTTCTCGCCACTTTGGATTCATCACTCTCTCTCTCTCTCTCTCTCATGAACTCTTTAATTTTGAATTCTTGAAGTGGCGAGGACGGAGATATGATTTTAAGAATAAATTGCCTCTGTGGTCTAGTGGATAGTGTATGCGACTGCTGATCGGAGGTCCTGGGTTCGATTCCCGGGTTGGGCAAAAGTGTTACTGGGTTTTTAACACTTAGTCCAGCAAAGTTAGGCACACCAAACAAAACAAAGACTCGTACACCTAGAAAGCAAAAAACATGTCCATCAGCTAATGACACAGAGATCACTCCATACATCGTAAAACACGCCGAAACATCACTTTTATGAACATCACCAAATATTAACACATCTGGTAACATACCTACACCAAAGAATAAACTATGCATCCTGAGCACAAACCATGAGGACAACATTTTGAGAATCACTGAAGATACTTTCGGTAGCGAGTTTGAATTCTGCCACTACAAAATGACTAACGCAAACATACCACAGCTAATTATAAATGCTCATGACAAAATTACTCAGTTTACGAAACAGGACTTCTGTGTAATTATTTTAGGAGAAGACGACTTCAGAAAAACCTGTAACTATTATGACACCATTATAAATATTAGACAGACCATGTTACACACTAAACACACAAATGTTATTTTATGTGTACTGACGTATAAATGAAAAAAATATCATAACTTATATAATTGGCGAGTAGAAACTTTAATAAACATGCTTTATTTTGATGTTATCACTAACGAACATGTATATCTTCTGGACAGTAACTTAAACTTAAAATACGATTATAGTATGTTTAATAGACGTACAGGCTCAGTAAATAATTCTGGAATGCACACAATATTTTTAGACTTATTAGAATTAATTAATTGTATTCAGTTATTCCATTACACTAATGATTCACCAGCGTCATCAAATGAAGATTGTTTTCGAAAATAATACAAATAACAAATATAATAACATAACAATTACACTTCTTCATCAAAATATTGCAGGGTTACTTTCGAAACGAGATCAATTAGAGATAGCTATTACAGAGCTTTGTAGTAACAGTGGTCCCATAGATATTATATGCCTTAGCGAGATATTCCTCAAGTATGGCAATGAACGTAACTTCAGTTTAAAAGACTACAAAATAGCGGCATGTTTTTCTCGTACAAATCAAAATAGAGGTGGAACATGCATATTACTCAGAAACCACTTGCAGTATAAAAACCTCGACTTGGAGCCCTCAATACCACATAGTTTCGAATGTTGTACCATTGATATATTGGGACTTAATCTAATTGTGTCGTGTATATACAGAACACCTGCGTCAGATGCAAATTTATTTCTAAAAAAAATAGAATCCCTAACTGTCAAACTAGCGAAGAAAAGAAACAAAATAATTATAATATGTGGGGACTGGAATATAGATATGCTAAAAATAAATAAATTCTCTAATGAACATACGACTATCCTTGATAATAACAATTTGACAAATCATATAAAAGCACCAACACGAAAAAGCGCATGTCTGTGCTTAATCGTTAGTAATACACGCGAGGCTTCTTCAAATATACATTATCTAGCACTGTCTGATCACGAAACAGCTCGATCACTAACGGTTCAGATAGAAACGGACTACGTTGCAAAAAAAGAATTCCGAAATCTTGGTTTAAAACTGTAAGGGACATGAGCGAAGAGAATGTTGAGAAATTCAAAAATTACCTGACATGCTTATCATTTAATGAAATCTACGAGCATACAAACACTGAAGACGCGTTTAATTGTTTCCATGACACGATAACGCTATTTTATAATCTATGTTTCCCATTTATAAAAATTAAATATACCCAAAAGTCCATCAAAAATAGATGGCTTTCAAAAGGAATAAAAAGATGCTGGGTTAAAAAAAGAATGTTCTACCTTAAATATCATTTACAAAAACATAATAAACACCGAAATAAAAAAATATATGAACAGTATGCGGGAATATTAAAAAGATGTGTATATAAGGCGCAACAAATAAATAACCATCGCTTTATTACATCATCAAAAAATATGAATAAATCAGCGTGGAAGTTAATTAAAGACAACGTAAATAACTCGCAGAATCTGTCTGAAATAGGTAACATAAAAATTGACGGTGTAACATATGACGACCCATACATCATTTGCGATCTTTTTAACAAATACTACATATCCCTAACGAACCACAACACACATGATTATAATGGGCAACAATTGACAACCCCTATTCCAAATAACTCTAAAAGTATATTTTTAACTCCACTAGATAATTATGAGATATATAAAATAATCAATTGCCTAAAAAACACCAATTCTATGGGTTATGACGATCTTAATACTAGGATTATCAAACGATGTGCACAAGTATTAGTATACCCGTTAACGTATATAATTAACTTATCAATGTTAGAAGGTTTTTTTCCAGCTCGTCTCAAGAAATCCATAGTAAAACCTCTCTTTAAAAAAGATGATGTGGATAAAATGAATAACTACAGACCAATAAACCTTAATACCTATACTGGCAAAGATATTCGAAAAAGTGATGCACAGTAAAATAGAAAACCTTATTACATCGTGTGATATTCTACAAAACCAGCAGTTCGGCTTTAGGAAAGAAAGTTCAACCTCTCTAGCATGTTTCTCATTAGTGAAACAGATTACCGAAACTCTCAATAATAAATTAAATATTTATTTATTTATTTATTTCGGGATAAACAAACAGTTACACACATATATTAATGCAAAATAAAAATTAATTAATATTTAACATATGCTAAACCCACAGCGTTTTCCACATATTTTACATACTTATTTTCTTTTTTTAAGCCGAGAACTGAGGCCGAGGGAGATATGACACTAAACTGTTGTATTTTTTAAAATTAGAGTATTAACTATATAAAACTAAATATTGACAAAGATAAAATAATTGAATTAAACAAGTTAACTGTATTGCTGCATAAATAATATTCATGCACACTGCATATGACTAACTTTTTCAATTAACGCCCTTTTAAACTGACCAGCTGACATCATGAACAAATCCAAATCTGTAAAATGGTCGTTGTAATTTTTTGAGATTCTATGCAATGGTGCGCGGACTCCTGCATTTGTACGACAGGATGATACAGCAAAAAGAGTATGTCCACGCACTTCGCGTCTCATTATTGTTCTCGGAATAATATAACATAATTTATTCGTCAAATCTGAGCAATCGTAACGGTTATTACACAAATCATATAGGAACATGGTTTCTAGAAAAAGGCGTCTGGACTTTAAGTCAGGTAATTTGATGCTAGCTTTTGCATCGGTTATAAAACTGTGGCGGCAACGGTACTGCATTGCTTTGATGAACTTATGCTGTACCTTTTCCAATTTATCTATCTATTTCTTGTACAGAGGATTCCATATTATAACGGCATATTCTAGTTGGGACCTAATGAGCGCTTTGTACAAATGTGTATAGGTACTAGATCTTTTAAAATCTTTACTGGATCGCATTACAAAGCCATACATGCGGTAAGCATTGCTGACAATTTTATTGATATGTTGATCAAGATGGAACTTTTCATCAAGTAATACGCCGAGATCTCTCACAAAGGAAACTTTAGATAGGACTGTATGTGATAACATGTAAGTGTTAACTAACAAATTCTTGTTTTTGGTAAATGTAATCGACACGCATTTAGATATGTTTAGATAAATTTTATTTCTTGAGCAATATTCTGTGAAACGGTCTAAATCAGCTTGTAGCAAACTACAATCTGATTGTCTGCGAATTGTTCGAAAAATTTTCAGGTCGTCTGCGTAGAGCAAAAATTTTGAATAGATGAAGCAGTTAGCTATATCATTTATAAAAATTATAAATAAAAGAGGGCCCAAAATTGACCCCTGAGGCACGCCAGACGTAACAATCACAGAATCAGATTGGTATCCTCTTATAACAACCCTTTGGGATCTGTTTGTCACATATGACGCAAACCAGAGTAAGAGATCTCCTCGAATGCCATTATATGCAAGTTTGTGAAGAAGAAGCTCGTGATCCACCTTGTCAAAAGCTTTTCGAAAGTCTGTGTACACCGCATCTACCTGTATCTGTTGATCCATGTTATTAAATACATACTCTGTAAAATTTAACAAGTTGGTAACAGTAGACCTTTTTTGCACAAATCCATGTTGTTGGTTTAATATAATGTGGTGAAGAATGGGATAAATTGCGTTGTGTACTAGCCTCTCAAAAAGCTTCGACAAGGTGGACAGTATTGAAATTGGTCGATAGTTCTCAATATCGTGTTTGGAACCAGCTTTATGTATCGGTGTTATATTTGCTCGCTTCCAAACACTAGGAAAGGTACCCTCTGTAATACATTTATTATAAATTATGTTTAATGGAACGCAGATATATTCGGCTATTCTATGCAAAAAGTAAGGTGGCAGCAAGCATCTAATGCCTTCAATGCTTTCAGGACTTGATCACATAAAAATGTGATGTGGTTTATTACATCACAGTTATCTGCATACGTTTCAGAAGGCTGCCATCCGCTATAATCGAATGTTGAAGTTTCATATACTGCTTGAAAAAAAATTGAATATAGATTACAAATTACATAACATAACATATCTTCACGCCTTTTATTCCCGAAGGGGTAGGCAGAGGTGTATTACACACCCACACTTCGCCAGATATGTTTCGGTCCCAATGTAATAGGCCTATTGCCATCTACCGGGCACATTATTAAGCGAGCGATAATTAATATTTTTAATACACACATAACTTCGAAAAGTCAGAGGTGTGTGCCCGAGGTACCTGGGGATCGAACCCGAGACCATCTTCTCGGCAGTCCGTTACGTACACCACTGGGCTACCGCCGCTTCTGATTACTTCAGGTACAAATTACTTCAGGATTATTTGTATTATGAGTTTTATAGAACATAGTACCTGGTATTCCAGCATCTTTTTTCTTATTAGAAACATAACGTCATAAACTTTTTACATTTGTTTTTATATTTTCCTCAACACTATTTATATAATTAGCATAATGATTTTTACATTCTATTTGAAATTTCCTCCTCAAGTATGAAAATTGCTCATATTCAGACAAGTTGCCGTATGTTTTCCATTTTATCCAGGCCTTACGCTTATTATTAAAGATGCGTATTACTGATTTAGAAAACCACACAGGAAAATTTGCAGATTTTAACGAGACAGTGGTGTATGTTTCTTAATTGATCCATATAAGAGGTCATAAAAAATGCTTACGCTTTCTTCAGCTGACAAGTGACTCAAGATCTCCACCCAATTCATTTGAGAGAGATCTAAGTTAATTTGTTCGTAGTCTGCTTTATAGTAATTAAACTTATTTATTTTCGCCTGTGAAACCATTTTAATTTGATATTTATGAATGATAGTGACACAGAAAGGGTATGATGAACATCGATGGGTAATAGTATATATGACGGAGTATTTACAATGCAATCGGTGTTGCTTATTACTAAGTCTAAGATGCGGCCATTATGGTTGGTAAAATAATTATATTAAAAGGAATTTGATAAAGCCATAAAGTTACTAATATGTTCAATTAATGAAGAATTACCAAAACAACTTAGTGCCGCTGGGTTGTCATCATTATGCGGCAACCAGTTAGCATCTGGTAAGTTGTAGTCACCAAGTATATTGATTTTTTCTGGATTATGTTTATCTATTGTATAATGTAAGTGTTGAAAATGACTTAAAAATATTTCTTGATTTGTTTTAGGAGGGATATATGCTGCACTAATAAATATCTTCTTATTATTCATACTAGGAAGCTGGACAAGTATATGCTCAATATGAGGTGTGGCTGGTATATTTAGGGACACAAGAGTGGAGTTTAGAATCTTTAAGATAGCCACAAGCACACCGCTGCCTTCTTTTTTGTTCGTAGCAACACGATTACGATCACATCTATAAACTACGTAGCGATTGTCTATAAACTCATGGTCAAAAATTTCTTGGGTTAGCCACGTTTCTGTCAAGATTATAACGTCTTAATGATTGGATAAAATGTTCATGTATAGTAAATTAAGCTTAGTACGAATACCCCTACCGTTCTATTAGTAAATTATTAATTTATCCATTAAAAAAAAATATTATCATCAGCATGATCACCAAAGTCTTGCAATCGCCTTACACAATACCTTGAGTAAAAGTTTTGCCAGTTAATAGGGTAACCGAACGATCCCCCCGTGGGATCCCCACCTTGACGTGGTGGAGGGGCTCAGTAACCGTGGATTGGTGACCCGCGGTGAAGCAAAGAGGGATCCAGGAGGGGACGCTCCGCGTGGGCTTGACGGGGCCTGCGCAGGATGCGTCCAACGGTGCGGGTGCGGGGGACAGTTCTGTCTGTCCCTCGCAGTCGGGTGTGGTCGCGGGAGGAGAGGCGTGTCGGTGTTGCGTTGCCGCGCGCCCTATCTCCCGCGACCAAATGGGGGCGCACCATCCGATGCGTCGCGGTGGGGCCGCAGAGGAGGAGGAGATGCGGTGTTGCGTTGCCGTCCTCCCTATCCTCTGCGGCCGCTGGGTGTTTAGGCAGCGGAGCCCAACACCTTCATCCGCCGCCAAGGGGGTTTTGTTCGGGGCCCGCCTGACCATCTGGCGGGCCGATACCCGTCGGGGGGTTGCGACGTATGCTTGGGTGAAACCCGACCCTCCGACACACGGGTACATGAGGCACACGGGTTGGTTTTTAGTCAGTAAGAGTCTGACAGTCCCCTTCGCCCATCCCCCAGGGCGGAGGGACTCCATGAGGATTTTCCAACCCGTAACCAAAAAAAAAAAAAAAAAAAAAAGGGTAACCGAACGATAATACAATGCTGGATGGGTCAGTCCGCGCATCAATGCAAATAAACTGGTCATATACATCGACTATAAAATTATAGAAATGCAAAAAGTAACCTCCAAAAATTGAACACACAAACACATCAATAAGGTAGACCAAACACTAATAACACAATTGCATATTGTACACAATGAGTGAAGGTTTGTGTAATACATTTTATGAAAAATATACTATAATTATTAAGTTTAGATATTACGTTGTGTGGGTCGGGTACTTGGTTTAATTTTACTAATGTCCTGTGTTGACCGGATAGCCATTGCCGGAGCGCCGTCACACTCTCGCACGAGGATGGTGGCATGCTTGACCCATACGTACTTGAAGTTATTTTTCCTGGCTGATTCACGGGTTGCTCGAAATAACTGCTTCCTTTTTAGGGTCAAATGTTCGTTGATAAATATTGGTTGTGCCGTACCTGATATTCCCACTTGGTCGGTTTTCAGACCCTTCGACAATCGAAATGCACTTAATATATTATCCCGCAGTACACGTGACACCAACTTCACAACTATATTTTTAGGCTTCTTGTCCGAGTTTTGCGCATGCGGGACACGATGTATGGCAACGATGTCTCTCTGGTTCAATGAACAATTAATTTTAGAGCCTATAGTCTCCATGAGCGTTGTTAAGTTTTCTGAACGCTTTTCCGGGACATTGCAAATCACTATGTTGCATTGGCGTGCCTGTTGTTCAAGTGTATCAATTTGTGCCTCCAATCCCAATATAATGTCATTGCATGCTGTTGCACTTTTAGTATTATTAGAAATAGTATCATTTGCAAGGAGGCAATATCTTCTATCAAGGTGATTTGTTTCGCATCCAGAGTTGAAACGTGCTTTTCCAATTTCACGTGTTGTGTGCGCAAAGAATTCAGCTCGTTTTTTATTTCCGTTGTTGCTTGAGTTACAGTGGCTAGGTTCGTTTCAGTAGTAGATAATTTCTCACACAACTTTGACATCGCGCTATCAAAGTAGTGTCGTAGTTCTTCTTGCCGTTTGTTCATCTCCTGGGTGAGCGTATTGATGGCACTACTCATCTCAGACTCTGGCTGTTTTTTTTTCCTTTGTGTAATATTGTCCCCAAATTCAGCTGAAGTTGATGATTTTGACGAGGAACGCGACGAAGAGGTTGGAGAGCGTTGCATAGTTCGTAGTTCAAAATAAATATTTATAAATATTACACAAGGAATCCAAGCACACGTAAAGTTTTGTTAGTGTGCGCTATCAACAACAGTAATTACTTGTGCCGATACCAGTCAAGTATTTTGCATCGCGCCACTCACCGATCGCTGGTCCAGCGGTGACAAGTGTCGCCTCAGCCCGTTACTGCCCGATGAGGCGCGGGTTCAAATCTCCGCCACAACGACGACTTTTTCCAAGTTTCTTCATAAGGATATTAATGAAAAATCTTCAACAACGATGAGTAGGATGGAGCTATACAGATTCCAAAATGGCACCGGTCGTATATAGGAACCTCCACAAGTTAGTAAGAGAGGTACCGAGTTTCATAAGAGCAAAATAAATACTCAATTTAAAGAACTGTTAAATTTAAAATAGTAAAATGTAACACAGGACCACTCGCTATACAGTTCACCGGACGAATGAAAATATAGCTAAATATAGCCTGCATCTTCCTAGATATGACAAAAGCCTTCGATTTTGTCAGTCACAAAACACTGTTATCAAAGCTGAATTGCTACGGAATACGGGGGATGGCCAACAAATGGATAGAGAGCTACCTTGACGAAAGAATACAATGTGTCGAAATAACAAAAATCAGCCAACATCAACAAAACCGATATAGGTCGACATATCAGCAAAACAACTACGGTGTTCCACAAGGTGGAATTTTAGCTCCTTGTCTCTTTTAACTGTATATAAACGACCTGCCCGCTGTAATCAATAATGAATGTATCTTATTTGCCGATGATACAACGCTGATCGTCAAAAGCAAAGACTTAAATGATCTGGAAACTCAGATTAATATCGCAATTGACAAAGTCGCTAATTGGATGGAACGAAACAATCTTAGATTGAACATGACAAAAACCAACATCATACATTTTCAAACTTACAGAAGCAATACAACAAAGCTAGAAATAAACTATAAAACCAACACACTAAATTTTGTAAGCGATTGCGTATTCCTAGGTATCACTATAGATAAGCATTGCTCTTGGAAGCCTCATATCAACAAAATTGTGGGTAAAATAAATCGTTTCGTCTATGTTCTCTATAGGATTAAAAAAAATTTCAATATACAAACAGCGATAAAGGCTTACCATGCATATGTGTCATCCGTACTACGTTATGGCATTATCATATGGGGCAACTCAGTAGAAGTAGACAGAGTATTTATGGCACAAAAAAAGTGTATTCGAGCCATGTTTGGATCTGATTACCTTGAAAGCTGTAGACCTATCTTTAAACGACACAAAATACTCCCACTACCGTGCCTTTATATATTAGAAATCGCACTTTTCGTCAAAAAGCATCCAGAGTTATTTATTCGGCTCGGAGATGTAACAACAAGCCGGACGAGACATAAAGAAAAACTCCAGATTCCTAAAATTAATCTAGAATTATTTAGAAAGAATACCTACTACATGTCCATAACAATTTACAATCACTTACCGAAGAATTTAAAGAATTTGCCGCTTAATTTGTTTCGCCGCCAATTGTATAAAATGTTAGCTGAAAGGAACTATTATAGTGTCAAAGAGTTTCTTAATGATAAATTGTTGACTGTATGATATTGCCTTACTTTATAACAAAACTTGCCACATTTTATATTAAACTATAATTATATTATTGTATACAATATGAAAGTGATAATTACAGGCACATCTTGACATACTTTATAAAATCTTAGCATGACATCAAATTGACATTCCATTTAATTACTGAATAAATAATGTGTGATATAATTGTTACTGTATTAGAATTGACATTTTTACTGTACTGTTTAAATTTATGTATAATCATTTTGTAATTAATTTATATTTTCGCACCATCAATGGTAGAACATGTGATCAAATGTATTTATTTAACATAAGACCTGTAATTTATAACCATGTTCTTGAGAATAAAGACTGATTCTGATTCTGATTCTTTTTCCGAATTCTCAGTAGCAGCACGGAGTCTGGTGATGTGCCCGGTAACGGCAATAGGCTCGCCCCTATTACGTGGGACTTCAAATTTCATGGCGAAATGTGGGTGTAATATTACACCTCTGCCTACCCCTTCGGGGATACAGGCGTGAGTCTATACTATTGCCAATTGCCTTTTTCTGTAAAAATATTTACCATCAGTGGTGAATTTCTTTTAGATCTCTTCGAGCCTCAATAGTTCCCATGATCCATTTAACTTATGTGTAACGTTACATAGATAAGTATTCATAATTAGTGTTTGGTTTTACACGTCACAGTAAGGGTTGGAAGTAAAATATTTTCATTTAATTTATTTGTATACAAAAGTATAAAGTATAATTGCCAAAAATAAAGTAGGATACGTTATTATAAAGTATGGTTGACAACACTAATAGAACGACCACACACAAGTAGCAAGTTGCAACCCGCGGCCGGCCAGCGGCCTACCCGCGCGGCCATGCCGGCGGCTCATTCGTGCGGCCAGGCCGGCGGCTTTGTGTGCCGCCGGGCGCACGCGACTCGGCCGGCGGCATGGCCGCCGGCATTGTGTGTAGCAGCCTTCAGATAAGTAAACTTATGCGTCTGTACCTGTCTTTGCACCACTACGCTACCGGGTTCATACCCGATCTAAGGTAGAACAGCGGACACTAGATGAACTATAGTCTGTTCAAGATATGAAATTATATAATGTAAACAAACCATACAATGGTTCTTTTAATGTCGCCGTTGCAAAAAAGTAGATTCCAGTTAAATATCCCTTGCGAAAGCCTCAATTAGTTTTAAAAATACGCCAGTCCCTTAAATTTATAAATGGTACAGCATATTTATATGTTATCTGTATTATGCATAATTATAATAACGAATGTTTTTTTATTTATTAATTATGCTAATAAAATAGTTTACATGATAAATAACCTAAAAAGCCAATGATTCTAAAATGTCAATGTATTTGTTGTCCTGTCAACTTAAGCATTACACCCAAAGTAAACATTTCGCATGCCAGGAGGCCATTTTTAATAAGGTCGGGTGACTTATAAATAAGAAGAAGTTAATAAGATAGCACGATAACCAATCGGGATACCGATCGGTTTTGCTATCTTATTAAGTTTAAAAATCATTGGTTTCTTTGTTTACCTTTTATATACGTAATGTGAATAAAGTATAGGGCCTAGGCGATAGTGTTAGTGTCGCCTCTTTCAGTTTCAACAAAATCGACTAGTAGGTGTAGAAAAACGTGTTTTGTAGTGTTTGAAACGCTATAACTCGAAGTGACATAATCAAAATCACCTTATTAAATAAAAAAAATCATATAATAGCATCAAAACCACATGTTTATTTTGCTATTGTGAAGTCATAAGAACGGACATTGTTTTATAGATTGAGTCTATGAATGCATAAATAGTGCGGTAATGTTCGCGATGTATTTATCTTAAGCCTAACAGATTATGTAAGTACAAAACATAAATACTGAAGTAGACGCGGGGGTCGTGACTTTGTCACTTAGAATGAAAGACGTGTCACTTGCGCGCACTGACAAAACGCCTCAAAGAACTTCGCTGACCCTTTCAGATTTCTTTCACTGCTGCTTAAGGGGTTGATTCACAGTTGGCGGTTGAACTGCTTCTGTAAACTTTTTCTGGAACGTTGGACTATGCGGTGTAGCGTAAGCATCAATGTAGGATGTAAGGGGACTGTTGCCAATAAACTACACTAATATAATAAAACTAAAGAGTTTATTTGATTTGTTGAACACGGCTATCAGAGGCAACTGGTTCAATTTGAATGATATTTTTTATGTTAAATATTGAGGAAAGCTACAGGTTATATTATATAACATCACGTTAAAGCCACGGATGTGGAGCAGTAGCCTTTTAAGCGTGGGTGTAACCCCGTGGTTACACCCGGGATGATCCCGTGATCATGTAGTATCAGATACGATTACAAAATAAATGTAATCATTTAAAATAAGGTATTTCTTCTTTCTAATTTATAAAATATTTAAACATCCATAGTTCATGGCCAGCTTCAAAAGTACTCCAGGCTATGTGTGTCCATCAGACATTTTAAATCTCGTCTCTATGGATAAGAATTACACATTAAAGGAAAAGTATTCCCGGAAAAGAACAAAGAAGTATTTTTATCACCATAATGGCCCTTAGGGATAATTTTTATGTAATTTTGGATGTTTTATTGACACAATGCCATTT
Organism: Euclidia mi; assembly: GCA_944739405.2. Lineage (NCBI taxonomy): Eukaryota > Metazoa > Arthropoda > Insecta > Lepidoptera > Erebidae > Euclidia > Euclidia mi. Next base: position 46,476,119 of record OX123200.2, on the reverse strand, counting down.
ATATTTTAATAACAAGTTGATTTAGAAATATTGATTATAGCATATTATATTATTATGACCAACCCTAGTTAGGCAATAGCCTAATGTGTGCGATCTAGTGCGTCATTGCTGAGTATGCATCGAACGATCTTTTGTGCGTCACTGCGTAAACTGCACTATTGCAGATTTAGCAATAAGTTTAATTAATAAGAAATATTATAATTGTAAATTAGTCTTGTAGAATATTTCAATCAATAAACATTGTTTTAATTAAATAAATCTTTTTTAATAATTATCTCGTTCGCCGTAACTTAACTGGCGCAGTCGGTAGGATCGCGACACTCAACTTCGAATATAACTCTTCGGCTAGAGTGAACGTTATCTAACGTTATCTTCGCGATCGTTTATACGAACCTACGACGGCGAAACAACCTGCGGGAGTTCCGGAGAATTGGAAGTCCTGCGTTCTACAAGGCCCGGCTGGAGATGCAGAGGATACTAGGGTGAGTGCTAGTTGTTTTCCCAGTTTCTTATGCTATATTTCCTGTCGTAATAGTTTTAATGTTTTATGTGTGTTCGTCTATTAGCTAGAATCGCTATATACGAGTATACTAGGTTTATTTTATTATAGGTGTGTTTAACATATCTGCACACATCGCGGTATAGTTTTCACATTACGTTGATTACGCAGCAAATTGTTAATTATATAAAAAATATAAGTTTTATTATTCGCTGCTATCGCATTTGTTGCAAAACTATTCTATTTTTAGAACTTTACGCTGCGTTTATAGGGTTAGCAGATTGACGGCTTACTTATATCCAATAAACTTTTTGATAGTTTTTTTTTAGAGGATTTGTATTTAGTTACGATGGCAATGGCTAGTATTGAGTTAGCTACCTTTAAGTTCGTATCAGAACTGTTTCCGAAATACGACGGCAACCCTAAAACATTAAATTATTTTATTAGGGAAGTAGAGAACGTATTGTTATTATTAGACCCACCAGTCAGGGCGAACCCTGCGGTTACTAGTTTAATAAAAAGTAAACTAAGTGGCGCTGCTGTTAGTGCAATTGCTTCGGAAGGAACGGTTGACACATGGCAAGCTATTAAGACCGCCTTGACACGTAGGCTAGGCGAGCCACGTAACGAGATACAGTTAATGCAAGAGTTAACACGGTTGCGTCGTAATAAAAACGAAGACGCAGAGACATTTGGTAAACAATTAAGAGATGTGTTAGACACTCTAAACGTGGTAGGTAGGCACACCGACAAATCCTATTACGAGAGTATGGTCATAGATCAATACGTTAATAATTTAGATTTCCACGTATCTATTGGCGTAAAGATTGCAAAACCAGAGACCCTTGAGGCAGCTATAGTAACGGCTAGACAAGAAGAGGCAAGATTAGCATTCAATAGATATAATAACAGTTTTAATGCACCTTCAACTTCTCAAACCAAACATAAAGAAATATCCAAGCCAAATCAAACGGTACACCAAGTTAGTAATTTTACCCGCCCCAACTGGAACTCAGACGCAAGGCAACAGAGGGGTCAAAATTTACCCCCATGGAAGAACACTCTTCCTTCAGGTAATGTTAGACCTAGTGGTTCAGGTACCTTTAGAAATTCAGGAAATTTTAGACCACAGCCGAATGTACCCCGTCAACAAGTGAATCCACCACAGAAGGTGTCTGACGTCACCATGAGATCGGTAAGTAGAACTGAAAAACCGCGCTTCGCCCCTGAGGAAATCTTTTATACACAACATAGTCAAGAACAGTATCACCCCGATAGTTACGACTCGTATTATAACGGTAAGTATTATAACGATAATGCATATTAAAATCAAGACCAAGACCACGAGTTTATGCAGGATATGTCTGGAGAAGGATCAAGTCATCAGGATTTTCCACAGGACGAGGACCAAGCGAATCACAGTTGATAAATACTGTTGACCTAAACCACCACGGTAAAGACCACCTTCCGTATATAGAGCTACCGGAGTTTCGAGGTAAATTTCTTATAGATACAGGAGCCTCACGCTGTATGATATCACCTGATGTAATAGCCGGTACTGTTTTCGAGCATTGCGTTGAACGTGAACCCTTTCACGTTAAAACCGCGCATGCAGTCACCCGCCATAAACAAATAGAACTTTTAAACGAGAACCAGAAAAAGCTAGGTCTAATGTTGAAAAACACCACTTTTAGTAATAGTTTAGTATTAAATAGAGTGCACTTTTTAGATTTATACATACAAATAGATTTTAGCTTACAGATACTTTTAGATAAATTAGTAATCTCAGAAGACGCTATGACGTTTGCACATTTGGAAGTAATGCATCCAAGTATCATATCCCCTCATAGCCTCATCAATGAAATGTTAGGTATTCAAAAGTCAAAAAAATTCAATCCAGTTGACAGTATTAGCTTAAATAATATTCATAACATTGAAAAATCTATAAACGTAAAAGCTTATAGCACAGAGCACACTTTAACATTCATACTAGACATTCCTTCCATCGAAACCAACCCTTATGAACTTATCCATTTGTACTCCATACCAGACAAACAAAACCTTACCATTATCCCTAAATCCAAGTACCTTGCACTGGGGACCAACGAGTACTCATATCTAGAAGAAGGCTGCAGGAAGATCACACAAGACATCCAACTCTGCACAATGTTGAACACCCAGCCTATTGAGAAATCTGAAGACTGCATAATAGCTCTGATAAAACACCAAAGAACAAATTGCACACGAGCCAGGATGGATCTAAAACAAGGAAAGATCCAGAAATTACAGGACAACAAATGGCTAATCATCCTTAAGGAAGAGCAAACAATAAGAACTCTCTGTAGAAGCAAATCTGAATATAGAAAAATAGCAGGCATACAGATTACTACCATCACAAGCGATTGTCAAATGGAAATTCTAAACAGAACCCTCAAGACAAACATCAACACCGTCGAAGCTGATGAGATCGTACCACTCCCAAGTATGGTCATTACCCCCGAGGACAACGTCCATTACAATCTACAGTTAGCAGACATACCGCTGGATAGTATTCATGAACTAATGGACCGGGCTGAGAACGTACCAGAACCTGTCCTAGACTGGCAAACTATGATGGCAACACCGAGTTGGTCAACGCTCGTACTCTACGTTATCCTGACAACAATCATCGTGTGGAAGCTGTGGCAGTGGAAACTACGACGATCACCGCCAGAGAAACCTAGCTCGGAAGAATCACGCACCGAGGACGCTGCGAGAAGCTGCGGGACGCGCTTCTATCTTAAGGAGGGAGGAGTTAGGCAATAGCCTAATGTGTGCATCGTACGATCTAGTGCGTCATTGCTGAGTATGCATCGAACGATCTTTTGTGCGTCACTGCGTAAACTGCACTATTGCAGATTTAGCAATAAGTTTAGTTAATAAGAAATATTATAATTGTAAATTAGTCTTGTAGAATATTTCAATCAATAAACATTGTTTTAATTAAATAAATCTTTTTTAATAATTATCTCGTTCGCCGTAACTTAACTCCCTAGATGAAATATTTTTTTTTTTGTAACTGTTAAAATATTTAATGTGTAAATTTGTGTATTATTGTCTTGTGTTGGTGTTACCTGGCGGGTGGTGCAGATATGTGTTTTTTGCACCGGCTATATATGTTCTTTAACTTATTTTTTTTTAGTATAATATCATTAATTTTATTGTTATATACATTTTATACACTTGAAATATTTTTATGGCATCTGATGATGAGTCATGCCACTCGGCAAATAATTCTTCTGCTTTGTTTGACGACGATAGCTTTTGTTCGGTGACAGGCACACTTGGCGATTTTATTCGTGGAACTTTTAGTCTTCAACATCGTAATTCGTTAAATGTTTGCCACATTAACGCTCAATGTCTGCCAAGTCATTACAGTGATTTGCGGAAGCGTTTACACAGTCAAACGTTCATGCCGTCCTGGTCTCTGAGAGTTGGCTCAAACCTCAACTTCTTTCCACCACTTACCCCCTTTCTGGCTACATTCTAATCCGAAATGATCGCACTGGAAAGAGGGGTGGTGGTGTTGTTATTTACTTACGCAGTGACTTCCTTTATAAAATTATAGCTTCTTCTTCTTCTATCGCTGCTGTATTTCTTTTTCTTGAGGTTTGTGTCAAAAGAGCGCGGACCGTTCTTAATTGTAATTTACTGTCCCCCTAATGTCGAGTATTTAACCGATTTGGAAGTAGTTCTAGAATCTTTAGGGTCTGAGTATGAGCATCATATTATCATGGGTGATTTAAATACCAATCTCCTGCTCCCAAACTCCCATCGTTTCCACAAACTCCACTCCATTGTCGAATCTGTTGCTCTTCACATTTTACCTCTGAATGCAACACATCATAATCACAACAGTGAAGACACATGGTTGGATTTGATTCTCACCTCGGCTCCTTCCCTCGTTTCCTCTCACGTTCAACATCCTGCTCCTGGTTTCTTCCATCATGACCTGATGTACATTTCCTATGTCCTCAAGCCTCCTAAGCCCCAACCTAAAGTATTGTACAGGCGTTGCTTTGCACGTATGAACACCAATAATCTGCATGCGGATGCGTCAAAAATTGATTGGGTACCTCTAGAGGTAGCTGCTACAGTTGATGTGAAATTGAAAGTGTTCAACGATATCGTAATCAACTTATACGATGTTCATGCCCCAGTAAGGCGAATCAAATTGAAATGACCGGGGCGGTCATTTCAATTTGATTCACCCACACTGGTTGACACGTGGGATTCAGATGGCGATGAGGCGCAGGGACCGAGCTTTTCGCAAGTTCAAGCGGGATCGTTGCGATGAAAATTGGGTTCTCTACAAAGTTGCTAGGAATCGTTGTAATCAAATGATACGAAATGCTAAACGAAGCCTCATTTTCAACAACATTTTCTCTTTTTCCTTATCTGGATGTTCCTAAGGACTCTGGGTATCGGTAGGGTTAGCCGTGTGGATCCGCCGTCGGCGCTTAGTCTTGACGATATTAACATTTATTTTGTCTACACTCCAAAGTTTGATCTTCAGACTATGAGTCGAACGGTGGACTACATAGATAGCTTAGCTCGACAAAACATAAATCCTTATCGCTTTTCTCCAGTTGCTGAGGCTGAGATCAAAAAGATTATCCTTTCAATCAAATCTAAAGCAGTTGGTTGCGATGAAGTCAGCCGCTTTATGATTATCGCCATCCTGGACCACCTCCTTCCTGCCCACATAATAAACCATTCCCTTGACTCTGGGCAATTCCCTGATATTTGGCGTAAAGCATATGTTCGGCCACTGCCCAAAGTCACTAATCCTGTCACTCCTAGTCACTTCCGGCCCATTTCCATCCTCCCTTTCCTTTCCAAAGTCCTTGAGGCTTGTGTTCATAAGCAGCTGTCCCAGTTTGTGTATGAACACAATGTCCTCAGTCCCTACCAGTCCGGCTTTAGACCTGGGCATAGCACAGTCTCAGCTATGCTCAAAGTGACTGGCGATGTGAGGGTGGGTATGGAGGACACTAGGATCACTGTGCTGGTCCTGGTTGACTTTTCAAACGCCTTCAACACTGTCAGTCACGATATCCTTTTATCCATCCTATCCTATCTTATGATCTCCTCCAAAGCACTGGAATGGTTTTCATCATATCTTCGTGGACATCAGCAGTCCGTCAGAGTCGATGAGGCTTCATCGAGTTGGAGAGACCTTGAGGCTGGTGTTCCACAAGGTGGCATACTCTTTCCTCTTTTATTTTCTCTGTTTATAAATCTCATTACCCTTGACCTTCAGTGTTCGTATCATTTGTACGCCGATGACCTACAACTTTACTCGCAGGCTAAAATTGAGGATCTGCCGGATGCGCTCGATGATGTGAACCGGGACTTGGCAAGAATTCGGGATTGGACTGAGAGGTGCGGCTTATGCGTCAATCCTGTGAAATGCCAAGCTATCATCATTGGAAGCTCTAGAATTATAAACAGGGCTTGGCATCGCTTCCACCGGTAACATTTAATGGAACCAATATGCCTCTGAGTCCTTCCGTTAAAGATCTCGGTTTACACATCGAGGCTACACGTAGCTGGCAATCCCAGATTACAAGCGTTTGCCAAAAGGATACCGGTGTCCTGCGTTCTCTCTATCGCCTGAAGAATTTCCTTCCTGTCAAGATAAAGACAATGCTTGTGCCGACTTTGGTTTTTCCTATAATCGACGAAACTTGACCGACTTCTCAACAATTGCATTCGGTTCATTTTCAATCTCCGTAAATATGACCATGTGTCCTCATATCGTAAACAGCTGTCATGGTTACCCATACGTCAGCGTCGTAATATGCGCGTGATAGCGGGGTTATTATATATATGTATAGATACAACGTATACAGCCTATATGTATTATTATAGATCTATATGTCAGGTGTTTGAAAAAATAAAAGATACAACTACCAAATCTTACTTTCATTTATTCAGCTTGTCACAAGAGTATATTTTAAAATCGTAAGTTCTGATTCTACATTTATATTTAGCGCCACGTTCGCAAAGCAAGAGCATAGAACCAAGAGAAAGAACTTCTCGAACCATTCTTTTAATGGTTATAATTATCGTTTATAAAAGTGGTACAATCAAAACATATTATAATATCGGATAGCAAGGTTGTGAGTAGTTCAATATTTCAAAAGTAACTATTACCTTAATACAATAGATTAGCATAATTCGTTTAGTAATATTCGCCACAGATATATTTACTATAGGTGTATTCAATATTTACCACTAAAATATTCACCACACGATGTATATAATAGACACGACTTGTATCTCAGCATATAATTTGACTCTGTACTATATGATACCCCAAGATCTGAACTTTAACGTCTCACAAGTGACGAAACCACCCACAATATCAATTATATAATTGCTACGCTATATTATTACATTAACTATTCATTGTCTATATTGACAATTCTCTAAATAACAACCACAATAGCAATAAAGAATTGTGAAACACATTTTTAGTAACAACACAATATAAAACACAATAATAAAGAAGTTAGAATTATATCATACCTTAGTAAGCCGTTGCCGGGGCGGCACTGAACAGTCTGTTCACATTTTATACTCTATTTAACCGTTTGACAGTGTCAACTGTCAAACGTCGAACCAATTTGTCTATTTACAATTGGCAACACTTGTTCGTTCGATGCTCACACTTCAACTGCCGGAAGACAACTGAGTGTCGCTCCGTAGCGGTCTGTCTTTTATACTAGTGAACAAACAACTCACCAAGGATATGACGTTTCGTCGCCACATGCAGATTGAAATAAAATGTTTAATTACAAAACTAATTCATAATACATTTTTTATTAAAAATATAATTGTTTTAACATTTTATAGAAATATATATATGCACAATAATCAGAATTATCTATCAAGCGCGTTGACTACTCTTTTCACTTTTCTTCATTCATCTAATAGCCCCAGCTACCTAGCTCCTTACCTCCAACCATGACAGAAATCTTCGGTCTTCTAATAATTCTCTTCTTTGAGTCCTTCTCATAGCTCAAGCCTTGTACTTTCTTCTTTCACTGTATAATCAGTTCTTCTCTGGAATGCGCTCTCTCTCGAGATTAGGGTGGCGACGAATCGTTTCACGTTTAGGGCTAAGGTGTGCCAGTATTACATCAAACTGTCACTTGAAAGACCATAGAAACATCATCTCTTACATTTGTTACACTGTGTATTAAATATACGTATGTATATGTATATATTCATTTTATATAGTATCTATATGTATGTATTATTTATATATGTATGTATTATCATAATATTTATATATATTATGTATAAAAAGTAGTATAATGTTGGATAACATATTAATTATTTCAATCTTTGTAGTTTATATACCTGCCCCAATCATCTCTGCACCACCCTAAGGTTGACTGGCAGAAAATACCATATTGCATTAAGTCCGCCTTTGCATTAAAATTGCAGGAAGTGTAAAAATAAATAAATAATTAAATTAAAAATAAGCATGCATACCAACGAAATGAAATTTACATTTACGAGTAATTTTTTTTCTGGCGGTGATTTTATGAAAACACACTTTGATTTATTATCACGTAACTTGTTATATAAAATATATAAAAATATATTTGCCTGCTATACTATATTTGGAGTTTGAAAAACGTTTGCCTGACTGTGTATGCGATAGGTACCATATTATTTGATAAAAAGAAAAGCAAGCGCAATAGCTATATGCCGGAGATGAGTTCTACGTAAGATACTGATTATTATAAATAATGAAAACCTTACTGTGTTGCTTATAATACCGTACTAAAATATAGAAACTAAGGAGCGTTAGAACAAAAAGTTTGTCTTCAGCCTTACGAGCGAGGTTTCATTGTGCGTGAATAGTTCCTTTCTAACTTTCTTATGCATTATGGTGACATTTAAATAATTCTCGTTGGTTATATAGAATATAAATCTTGATAACATCTTACCACTGTCTCATTGTGTACTTGGGACTATGACTCATCATCATCATCATCAGCCTTAAAAAGTCCACTGCTGGACAAGGCCTCTCCTTTGAAAGGGAGAATTGGCCTACTATACCACGCTGGCCAAACGGGTTGGTATAGGGTTTGTATCAAGTTTTCCTTCTCTTACAGTGCTGTTCTCTGCATAATATGCTCCCTCTGTCAGCTCTTACGACACCCATGGGATGATATGGGACTATGACTGTGGTAAATAATTCTGAAATTTCGATGCAAATCCCGAGTGAAATCGAGGTTTGTAGAATGTTACATAATTATGTGTTTTAAGTTCCGAAACACTAAAATTAAAATGATTACTGATATTTTAAGGAAAAAAGGTTTCTCTTACTAGAAAAGGGTCAGGTTAACGATTTTAAACTTTCGCGATTAGTATACATTATACAAGGTTATATAGCGGGTCTTACTCGCGATAATTAATATATTTAAGGCAAAAGACCTCGGTTTTTTGCCAACGTTTCGACTGACTTGCTTCAGCCGTGGTTACGGCGGGACTGGTGAGCTCAGCGTCGTCCTTGTGTTGTACGGGTTTGAGCACCTACCCTCGCTTGCTTTTTATTTTTGTTTTTAACCGCACCGTCGGTACCTCGACAAACTACAATAATTACGTCTACACACTGTTGAGCTGCATCATTGCGGCGATGTTTACACTTATTGATGACTGGATTCCAAGTTGTTGATAATCTAAATCCATCCTCCCGGTTGAAATTCTTGTGTTTTTTTTATTTCAACCGCTTCACGCACTATCCTGGAGTAATAGTGACGTTCGGTGGACAAGACTTGTGGTTGATGTAGTTCTATCCAGTGGTTTGGTCCAGACTCCAATAAGTGTTCAGCTATAGTGGACTTATTTACTTGTCGATTTTTCACAGCTGCGATATGTTCCTTGCCCTTTCCGCAATTGTTCGCTTGGTTTGTCCGATATAGGAACTTCCACAACTGCAATCGACCTTGTAGACGCCAGGTGTCTGAAAAGGAATGACATCCTTTGGGCTGCGCAGATTGTGTGCTATCTTGGACAGCGGACTATATAGTCTTAATGGAGTATTTCTTGAGTACTGTTCCAACTTTGTCCGTTACTCCTCTTAGGTAAGGCATGTAAGCTGGCACCCTGCTCACCTCAGTTTTACAGTCCCTCCTCTTCAGACGGTGTATCTCATTCTTGTATCCGTTACGTCTTAGTACCTCCTGAACATGTGAGAGCTCACTGCTTAAGTGTTCAGGGACACAGAGGTACGCCCTGTTCACTAGGGACGTCACAACGGATGCCAAGTGTCGCGGGTGATGATGTGAAAACGCGTTGAGATACCTGTCAGTGTGTGTCGGTTTTCTGTATACAGTGTGTCCCAGGGTACCATTTTATTTAACTGTCACTTTTACGTCAAGAAAGGATAACGATCTATCCACCTCCATTTCAAATGTAAATCGGATGTATGGAATTTAATCTATGTGCGAATTGTTCTACGTCTTGCTTATTGCCCCTTATTATACAGAATACATCATCGACGTACCTTTTCCATAGCTTCACATTAGATGCCTGCATGTCTATGGATTCTTCGAAGTATTCCATCCAGATATTGGCCATTACCGGTGCTACTGGGCTACCCATAGCCACCCTTACCTAAAAGGAGTAACGGACAAAGTTGGAACAGTACTCAAGAAATACTCCATTAAGACTGTATATAGTCCGCTGTCCAAGATAGCACACAATCTGCGCAGCCCAAAGGATGTCATTCCTTTTCAGACACCTGGCGTCTACAAGGTCGATTGCAGTTGTGGTAGTTCCTATATCGGACAGACCAAGCGAACGATTGCGGCAAGGGTCAAAGAACATATCGCAGCTGTGAAAAATCGACAAGTAAATAAGTCCGCTATAGCTGAACACTTATTGGAGTCTGGACCAAACCACTGGATAGAACTACATCAACCACAAGTCTTGTCCACCGAACGTCACTATTACTCCAGGATAGTGCGTGAAGCGGTTGAAATAAAAAAAACACAAGAATTTCAACCGGGAGGATGGATTTAGATTATCAACAACTTGGAATCAAGTCATCAATAAGTGTAAACACCGCCGCAATGATACAGCTCAACAGTGTGTAGACGTAATTAGTGTAGTTTGTCGAGGTACCGACGGTGCGGTTAAAAACAAAAATAAAAAGCAAGTGAGGGTAGGTGCCCAAACTCACACAACACAAGGACGGCACTTAGCTCACCAGTCCCGCCGCGACCATGGCTGAAGCAAGTCAGCCGAAACGTTGGCAAAAAACCGAGGTATTTATGCCTTAAATATATTAATTATCGCGACTAAGACCCGCTATATAACCTTGTATAAAGGGTTAGGTTATTGTGTCTGGTCGCCCGCGGCCCAACAGATGCTGCTAAAAACATATAAGTCTATAGTAATAGCGGGTGAAATTTTTAGTAGCGCTTTACAGATTTTTTAATCGTGTCTTCGTAGTTTCGTCGATGCCCGCTAGATGACGCTAATGTTTTTCTTCGCCATTGCGCGAAAAACGACACTGATTAAATGTAAGTCTCGATACCAGGTATATGGATAAAAATGAATAAGATGTTTGTTTAAGAATTTTCAGTGTTCTTTTTTAAAACGTCTATTATTGAGTGAGTTTAAAAATTAAGCAATGGGTTTCAAGTGACAGCGTAGGATTTCCTTTTATGCTAGAACTTAACTGTGGTGAAGATTACGTATTTTATTACAGATTATGTGAGAAACACAATCACGTAGCATTACTATAGGTCTGTTAGGACTACAAGAAAATGAATTACAAATTACTTAATCTTAGACTGGGCACGTGTCGCAGGTATATGCATACTCGTAAATTCTGTCAAGGATTTTCTGGCTCCGACTGGTTTACGACGCAAAGTTCTCGCGCGAGTTTCTGATTTCTTATAGCACGATTTAGGACCTTTCAATGATTGTTCTTCGTCTTGGTATTTCCATCAGCTTCATTTAAACCTCACTACTGTTTATGTTTTCCCCATTGTACGATAGATTAGACACTATTATGACACTGTGATACTGTATCCGACACTGAACACTTAAGCAGTGAGCTCTCACATGTTCAGGAGGTACTAAGACGTAACGGATACAAGAATGAGATACACCGTCTGAAGAGGAGGGACTGTAAAACTGAGGTGAGCAGGGTGCCAGCTTACATGCCTTACCTAAGAGGAGTAACGGACAAAGTTGGAACAGTACTCAAGAAATACTCCATTAAGACTGTATATAGTCCGCTGTCCAAGATAGCACACAATCTGCGCAGCCCAAAGGATGTCATTCCTTTTCAGACACCTGGCGTCTACAAGGTCGATTGCAGTTGTGGTAGTTCCTATATCGGACAGACCAAGCGAACAATTGCGGCAAGGGTCAAAGAACATATCGCAGCTGTGAAAAATCGACAAGTAAATAAGTCCGCTATAGCTGAACACTTATTGGAGTCTGGACCAAACCACTGGATAGAACTACATCAACCACAAGTCTTGTCCACCGAACGTCACTATTACTCCAGGATAGTGCGTGAAGCGGTTGAAATAAAAAAAACACAAGAATTTCAACCGGGAGGATGGATTTAGATTATCAACAACTTGGAATCAAGTCATCAATAAGTGTAAACACCGCCGCAATGATACAGCTCAACAGTGTGTAGACGTAATTAGTGTAGTTTGTCGAGGTACCGACGGTGCGGTTAAAAACAAAAATAAAAAGCAAGTGAGGGTAGGTGCCCAAACTCACACAACACAAGGACGGCACTTAGCTCACCAGTCCCGCCGCGACCATGGCTGAAGCAAGTCAGCCGAAACGTTGGCAAAAAACCGAGGTATTTATGCCTTAAATATATTAATTATCGCGACTAAGACCCGCTATATAACCTTGTATAAAGGGTTAGGTTATTGTGTCTGGTCGCCCGCGGCCCAACAGATGCTGCTAAAAACATATAAGTCTATAGTAATAGCGGGTGAAATTTTTAGTAGCGCTTTACAGATTTTTTAATCGTGTCTTCGTAGTTTCGTCGATGCCCGCTAGATGACGCTAATGTTTTTCTTCGCCATTGCGCGAAAAACGACACTGATTAAATGTAAGTCTCGATACCAGGTATATGGATAAAAATGAATAAGATGTTTGTTTAAGAATTTTCAGTGTTCTTTTTTAAAACGTCTATTATTGAGTGAGTTTAAAAATTAAGCAATGGGTTTCAAGTGACAGCGTAGGATTTCCTTTTATGCTAGAACTTAACTGTGGTGAAGATTACGTATTTTATTACAGATTATGTGAGAAACACAATCACGTAGCATTACTATAGGTCTGTTAGGACTACAAGAAAATGAATTACAAATTACTTAATCTTAGACTGGGCACGTGTCGCAGGTATATGCATACTCGTAAATTCTGTCAAGGATTTTCTGGCTCCGACTGGTTTACGACGCAAAGTTCTCGCGCGAGTTTCTGATTTCTTATAGCACGATTTAGGACCTTTCAATGATTGTTCTTCGTCTTGGTATTTCCATCAGCTTCATTTAAACCTCACTACTGTTTATGTTTTCCCCATTGTACGATAGATTAGACACTATTATGACACTGTGATACTGTATCCGACTTATTAAAAAGCTTTGCAGCAAGGAAATCAGGGACATGATCCTAAATAATAATAATTTAGGTCTTCGATTTTACGTAAAAACTATACATGCAGTTAAATAAAACGACATCTGCCATACAATATAAATAGAAACAATTGGCTTGCTAGTCGCGAAGAAAAAGCAAATAGAAAACAGGATTAAAATTTTTTCAATTCATATACATCATACAAAGAACAATGGCAGGATTATACCTGTGAAGTGTTAGAAGCGTCTATAAACGTAACTTATGAAAAACTTATTAATATAATTATTTCGTATTTTGTACGTTTTTAGTTTCAAGTATAAAAGCGTACGTTAAATTATCTAAATTGATAAACTATTTATTGAATACATTCATTTCCGGTGCTTGTTTAATGTCATTTTCAGAGTTACCATTTACAAAGAAATATAACCTAAGGCATAGAAGTAACACTAATTAACAACAGCGGTTGCTATGATTGATATCTTCTTTCTAATGGCACATGCAGTATGATAGAAAGAGCTGTCGATAGGTTTAGCAGCACGCTCTTATAGCAGCCGCGTGGTAGGCAAACAGTAGACAAAACATAGAGTGAGGAAACCGAGTGTTGTTCGTAACAGTGATGATTTATCGATAAATATTTTTGGTCAAATGTCTAACTTTAGTATGTGTCGATATATTTAAGCCGTAGAAGTAAACAACTAAAATATTGAAATTGTAGTTTTTGCTGTCGACGCAGGACAGTGCTTTGCAAAGACTTGCCAGACAGACAGTACTAAAATAATTCACGTGTTTAATTGTTCGTTTTAGCCATAAAATCTATTGACAAAAAGTATTCATAAACTAATGAGCGATGCGTGGCGATGAGATGCTAAGAAACTGTCACTTAGATTATGTATTGTACGAATTATACCAGATTGGCTTATGCGGCACGGCAGGCTTTGGCAATTTGTTTGCGTCGCATAATATCACGTTGCTTGCTATCGCTAACGTTGGACACTGCTCGATTTTTTTAGAGTTGTAGGTAATCCGACTGCCACGCCGAAGCTTGCGGGTTTGATTTCCGCTCAAGTCAAACATTTGTGTGCATGAATATGGATGTTTGTCTTGGTCTGGATGGTACTATGTATAATATGTAATATATTTACAGAAAAGTATATATGCATGTTTATCGATTGTCTAGTACTCGCAGTACAAGATATGCTTAGTTTGGGACCAGATAATGTTGTGTGAATGTGAAAGAATATTATATTTTATGGTACAATATTATGTAGCGGACTACAAGACAAGACGTCTTTGATCAGTCAGGATAGCACTAATATGATAAATAATATAGAAGTAGGTAGATTAATTAAAATCGTTGTAATTATTATATTTTATTAATATGTTCAAACTAAAATTACACACTTTTTGTTTAGCTTTGGATAAATATAAATTCTACCGGGTGTGCAATGTCCGGGCATAAATGTAATGTAGGCAGAGCTTTCGGTTTTAAACGACGCCAGGTGCTTTCTGTCTTTAAAAACAGTATTTCTCAAAATGACGTGAACAAATACGGTGGTACTTCTGCTAAATCAAACTAGGCCGTCCAACGGCATTTATCCAAAGTTTTCTTGTTACGTCATTAATAGGCAACCTGTAATAAAAAACACCTTCTTAATAATAAAAAATGCTACTCACATCCCTAATCCATCTACTATTTTATAGATGCAAAAATGTAAGCCTACACACACGCGCGTACACTGGAACACTTGGCTTTAGGTTAATAGACGCTACTTTTAAGGTAGGTATCTAAGTAAATTATGTACATTAAACTGCGCTTACTATCAAACGCACGATAGAAAATTAGACCGCTGGACGTCTTTGTTTATTGCCAACTTAGCAAACGCGGCTACCCGCTGTCGCTTCCAGCGACAGTTTTACATTCATGTCCGATAGTTAGTTTCCGTATTTATCCCTCATTCAAAAAAACATCGATATCTCCTTTCACTGTCAATCCCATCCATCACTAAGGCTATTAAATCAATAAATGTACAAAATAACAATTTGTGAGTTAAATTCATAACACATACGTATGCAAGCTGTTCCTTTGATTTGCAATACAATGATATTGTGTAAACTTAACACTCA
This sequence comes from Euclidia mi, assembly GCA_944739405.2. NCBI lineage: Eukaryota > Metazoa > Arthropoda > Insecta > Lepidoptera > Erebidae > Euclidia > Euclidia mi. Next base: position 46,460,818 of record OX123200.2, on the reverse strand, counting down.
TTATAGCATTAATACGAGAAAAGTAAATAAATTTGTTGGAAAATTCCGACTCACTGCTAGAAGATAAAGTTTCTCCTGTTATTTCCGTTCCGAGAATAGCGGCATCCACATCCCGATATCACATACTCGATGTGTATTAAGTAATGAGTACACTATTTAATTATTATAAGCTTACTTACTATTTAAATGCAAAAAAGTTATTAAAAATGTAAACACAAACGTCTAACAAATTTTACACTGATGACAGATCACAGCACGGCTATTTAGAGAATGTAGTCAAAGATATGAGTATGTAAAGAGTCTATGCCTCTTTAAATGAGACGCGTAATTTGACGTTATGATTAACCAACTAAGACCAATTGACATTACATGTTGCACGTTCGGTATAAGGAAATTTAAAGGGCATGTTCTCTCTAGTCTAAACGTCCAACCTCTTTGACCATTTACAAAACAATCGTATTTGTTTAACAGAAAAAAGGTAAGTAATCTTTTTAACCTACATCTAGAAACAATTCACGGTAATGTTAAAAAAATATTTTATGTATATTATATTTTATAAAAAGAAGATTTTTTTATTTGATCTGAGATATCATTTAATGTGTATAAGACCGTGCCACGAGAACATAGACTTTTTGAAACAAAGAATTTCTACTAAGTAACTTAGCGACAGATCTGTCAAAAACAAATAATGTCAAATCCAATGAGCGCAATGGTACACAAATATGTGTCATTGCAAAGTAATATGTCAATTGATCGGGTTTTTATCGATATATGCGTTGTCAACAGTGTTTTGTGGTACTGGAATATGTCAGACGCCTGGAATGTCAACATTTTACGTTAATCCATTATTTTTTTTTCATTCTTAGACATTTATCAGAGGATAAAACATATTTTTTGGATGTTAAGAATATTTTTGGTGTCGCAATGCTCGTCCTAAGGTCAGCATCTCGGAAAAGCGGGTGCAGAATTGCAGATGGCAAACTATTATATAACGATTTTGTTTAAGTTAATTGTGACGTTTTCATTCATACACAATGTAAAATCTCTATGCCTAGACATTTTAATGTTATATACTAGCTAGTGGTCTGTAATATTATTCATTATGTAGCGGTATTTTTTTAGAGGCGGTGATAGCCGAGTGCGTATACCAACAGACTGCCATGCAGAGGGTATCGGGTTCGAATCCACGGCGCGCACCAATGACTTTTCGGTGTTATGTGCGTATTGAATTGTTAACTATCGCTTGTCCCGTGCCTCGGAGAGCACGTTAAGCCGTCGGTCCCGGTTATCATGAAGATCTTTGACAATCGTTACAGGGCGTCAGTACCTTCTAAATAAAACTGACACTAGTCTAAACCATGGAATATCGCTATCCCTTCGGGTTGCGGAGGTCAGACAGGCAGTCGCTCCGTGGAAAAGCTAATATTCAGTCAAATCCGGTTAGACTAGAAAGCGGACCCCAGATTGAAACTGGGATAATGCTAAGAGAAAGAAGAAGGTAGTGGTATTTTTTTTTATATTTTACGATAGCTTAGCTATTGACTATACGATCGAGTACCATGTTTGTATTCTATTATTGACATAATGGCTCTCTTTTGTTGTCTTGCATTACAGAATTACTTACGTGCAAAAACTATAAAAATCGGCAAATTTATGCAAATACTTCCGGGAAATTCGAATACTCAAACACAAAATAAAATATGTCTATTTTTGTAAAATTAGAAAAAAATTGTCACGACAAGAAGTCATAGATAATAAAATATAAATTCGAATACTTAGTAGCATAATTGGGCTTTGAAAAAAACACTACTGTTCAAAAAGCATAAAAGTTCACTAAGGCATAAAATCACAACAACAAGTGTTAGAAACAAAGGTTGTCAAACCCTGAATGTGTGTTTGCAAAAAGTCTATCTTCTCGTGGCACCACAGCGTGGCACTACAGTCCGTTCACAGTTATTTTACCTCTGACAGATGTCGGTGTTTATTTTCTTTATGTTGGAATTGTACTCTGTGATGACAGGAACGTAAAATAGGGTTACCCGTGCATATCATTTTACCCAATATTAGTGGAAATGCTTCAAAAATTCAAATGCTTGAAGCTCATGGCTGCAAAGTGGTTAGATTACCGCCATACCACTGCGAGCTAAACGCAATTGAACTTATGTGGAGTCTCATTAAAAGGCGAGTCACAAGCAAAAATTTAGGATAAGAGGCAACCAACATTGTGAATTTAGCTGAAGAAGCTTTTCAATCTATCACTGCAGAAGACTGACAAAAACAATGCAAACATGAGCGCCACATTGAAGACAAGCTTCGTGAAACAGATGGGTCTACGGATGCTGAAATTAACAGGTTCATAATAGAATTAAATTCTGAGTCTGACACATAATATGACAGCAGTTACGAATCATCATAACATTCGCAGTCCACATGGGTCATTCTTATAGACTTACGCCTGTTTCCATGCAGGGGTAGCCAGAGGTGTAATATTACACCCACATCATTCTTATTCAAAATAAATATGAAAATTAAATTTGCAGTTTTTGTATTTTGATAATTAGAACCTCACGTTGACGTAATCATGGTGCGTTTACCTTTGTATATTAAATAGACAAAATTTTTATTATAACTACTTATCTTCATAGGAAATTAGTTATTTTGTAAGAAAATAAATGTACATGCATATAGCCATGCCAATATCAAGAGGTTTTGCTACAAACATTACTTCCAAATATTTAATACGATCGCGTAGGCAATAAAAAAATAAGTACATTTTTAGCAATAATGTATATTTAAAATGGGAGTATTATATACCAAATATAGCAACACAACGCCCAGGTTGGCCAATCTAACAGCTAGAGGTAAAATAACTGTGAACGGACTATAACTATAATCTCTGCGTGGCACCAACTATAGTCTGTGACATTGTCAACGTTCTTTTCTTTCCGAAAAGCTTGTTTGGTTGTGTTCTCGTTGTTTTCGCAATTTTTGTTGAATTATCCTTATTTATGATTTTTGCTTACCCCCTGGACTTGATTCGCTGCCCCATACGACGACTTGTGCTTTCTTACGGACTATCTGTGCTCAAAACATCTGGACCTATAGCTTTTTCTACACGGACTTCGATTGTGCCATAAGATTTTGTTATGATACGAAGTAGCAGGCCTTACACGCATATTGTGCGTGAATTGTAACATCTGCGTCAATACTCTCCGGCGATTTCGCATCTTAGATCAGAACACAAGTGTTTGCACTTTGCTCTGCAACTGGGTTTATCCACAAAAGTTTTTAAACATTATTATACTTACTTACCAATTTAGCGTTAGTAAGTTTCAGTGAATTTTCAAAGCAGTTTAAAATATTACAATAGGTGTGATGCGTTTTCTTTGCCTGTAGTAATAATTGCTTTTCTTAACTTTTATGCTACTGATGATGATTATATTTGTGAAGCATATTGGGCACTCGCTATGGATTGAGTAAATCAGAGTTTGCAGCAAGCTGCTAATGAAGGTGAAAAAGCTGGACCGTGTCCACGAGGCTATAGAAATGTGTGCCTTCTGTGTGGATGTTCATTAGTACGAAGGCAAAGTGACAAAATATTAAAAGATAGCCCGACCGAACTACAACAGAACATGATAAATATTATCCAAATGAAAATAGAACTACGTCAGGTCCATTCTCTCTCATCTTTTATTAGTATATTTTATTAAATAATAAATCCTTTTGCAGTGTTTTATTACTAAAGAGTTTTATCAGTCTATTGGTGTCTCTTTTAAAGCAATCTAATACAAATTGTTTTTATCAATTATGGAGTAAGTATTTGATTACAAAAACATTCCTTTATTTCATTTGCAGCAGTCACCTTCAGAAAAGGTTTGTCATGCTTGTTGGTGGCGCACTAAGAGAGATCCCATATCCTTACTAATATTATAAATGCGATGTTTATTTGTTTGTCTGTTTGTTACGCACGAAAAAACTACTGAACCGATTAGAATAAAACTAGGCGCACAGATAGACCATAACCTGGAATAGGATATAGTATACTTTTTATCCTGGTTGGTATTGAGTTCCTGTGGGATAATTTTCGACTTCCACGCGGGCAAAAGCTAGTTCCTTATAAAAGCAAGTGACTTGTACCTATTTATTAGAGAGATCTAACATCATGCCATGACGTCTAATCTTAGAGCCCTGCCTCACTTGCACGCCATGGCGACTTCGCCGGCTGCGTATCCAAACAGTTTATATTGAAATGTACCTATGGCTGCCAAACCGTGGCCAAGTGAGTTAGGAACCATAGGTACATTTCAATATAAATTGTACGGTAGCTGGCGACGTCGCCATGGCCTCATAATGAGGTGGCTCTAATACTCAATAAAATTGTGAAAGATAAAGGATTACATAAATCCTACATAGTCTACATCCCTATTTCGTGATGGAACTTTGATTTTTTAATATTAGGTACTTATCAAGTCTAGACACTGATCTTGAATCAGTCTAGGTATGTCCCATCAATACTTTTTGCACATTACCACCCCTTGTCTAAATGTATTTAATGCATTTGTGTAGTTACAAAGTTGTTTTCTATTAACATAACCTTAAAATATAAACAATGTTCATATCTTTTTTTACGGCCTCCTAAAATAAAAACTCTTGATGATTGTGTTTAAGTAATAAAATCCCTTTGTTTTTAACAATTTTTCATAGATAGACGCTTCGAATCGATTTCAAATAAAGTGTTGTATGGGAACTTGCCATTGTTCTTTAGTAAACGGGTTGTGTTCTCCAACATTTCAACCGGCTTACAACGGCCGTGTTAACTAAATGTCGCGAGTAAAACCCGTTTACTATAATTTTATGAACAGTATACTCAGACTGTCTATAATATGAAAAAAATCCTGCATAGGGCAAGACTTAAGTCCAGCAAGACATATCAAGAATACACCCCAAAAGGTACCTAGATCTTTACTTAAGAAGATATTTTCAGAAAATAAACTCATTCGAATCAAAACATTTAGGTAAGTTAACATTTTCTCTCATCCAACATTAACGAACCCATTGTTAATTAAATGCTAAGGGGAAGGAGTAATTGAGGGTTATTTTGCCATAACTCAATTTAAATGGAAATAGTGTCGTAAAAAAAACAAGCGGCTAACTGCGGTTTCCTTCGTTTAAAGTCGTTTCATCAACAGTATTTGTATATTTTTGTTGTTTTGTTTTATTTTTTGTTATAAGAGGAATGAGTACAGTAAATTTGACACAGTTTTGAGTAACATATAAATAATATTCATGAAACCACGAGAGACATCTGCTAGATGTCCCTCGCGGTTTCATGAATATTATTTTGTGTATATACATCAACAACGCGAATTCTAACTGTAAATTTAATGGACTAAAGTCGAGTTAGAGGCAAAATGACACCTTAGAAGATCGGTTTTGTATTTTGTATCATAGTTCAATGATTTGTCTACCCTGTGCAGAGGTGGAAAGGAAGGCCGACAAAAGTTACCTTCAGCAGCTTTGGCAAGAGACCAAAAAGCTCGTGTACCCGAGGGCATTCGAGCTAGTCTCTCGTCAATTCTACTAATATTTTGGCCACAGCTCTTTTGAAGGATCTGAACGCGTAATTATACTCTTTCTTGTAGAGCTTCACTTTCGGGTCCTTGGCCAAAACCGCATTGGCCCAGGCTTGGTACTTTTCTTGCTTGAGGTTAGAAGCTTTCTTGCAGACGGACACAAACCAAGGCTGGAACTTACCACCAACGGGTGCCACAGAATTTGGAATTGGGGATGAAAAGTTCCATACCCTGCAGCATCACGTCAGTAACAGAGTCAGCGATAGCGGTAGGATCCTCAAGCGCAAAGCAAACTCACCTCCATGGATAGGAAGAAAAGAAGGTCCTCAACCCATCCCAGTTTGCTGACTTAACCCTTGAGGTGCGATCAAACTAAAGGCAAAGTGCCACAAGTGCGAAAGGTCACGTTGCTGCAAATTTTCACTGGCGTAGGTTACCGGAAAAAAATAATTATGACACCTTAATATAATTATATCACATAAATTGCATATCTTTGTGTTGGTTATAAAATCAGCTATCATAATAATAACATGAATTACTACTAAATACTCACTTTTCCGGCAAAACAAGCTAACAAACTTAGAGGTTTGTTTTTTTTCACTCGTTCTCACAAACATTTCATCACATATTAATGAATTTCATTACTTGTTTGGTTCATAAACACAAAAACATTATCACATATACCTTTAGGTTTTCACACAATACATTATTAATTTGTAACAAACGAATCTAACGCCACTAAAAAAATTATAATCCGAACGCGTAACAAAAAGTTCGCCGTGCCAGGCAGCCATGTTACTGTGGCTGTGAATTATTTACCATTTTAAACACGATAACAGTGAAAATGTACAACAATGCTAGTATTTAGTTGCTAAAATATGTTTTCAGATAAATAATCTGGGTACTTTTATGTCTTTCATAACTATTAAAAGAATATTTATCATAAAACACTTACGAAAATAGCGAGTTTCAAGAGTAGAAATTGCCCTTCTAAAAAGTTTTTGCCTTTTATCACTGTATTTCTTGTCCTTGTCACGAATAATGTCACTTCACAATTAATATTTATTTATTTCTGAGTAAATCTATATAAGTATCTTTATAAAATATTCACCGGTTTCTTCCACAAGACAACTTTTATTATAAAGATCGCGGAACAAAACACAACAATGGCGGACGCTTTCGCAACTGAGACACAGATAATTATATTTCAATATTTTTGGCGCGTTTCGTTGCCCTCACCCTTCTAAAACGATTTAAATGCATAGAATATGAATTATTCTAATACTTACTACTTTCGTTTCTTGGTTTAAGTAAAACAAAACGTGAAAAAACCGCGACCCATAGAACAATTTTTAATTGAGCACGTGTGTGCCTCAAACACTTCGGACCACCAAAATTAGAGCACGACCGTGCGTGCTGTAATCACGTAGCGGGTTAAAATGGCACACCCGGCGGAACCCCGCAGGGCTGAGGCTATTATGCAATGTTACCATGCCATGTCACCTTGCACCGGATCAGACAATGATCCGACGAGCCTAGAGGGGCATTGACGGTTACCTGGTATCTGTCCGGATTGGAAGTCAGCAGCAAGTCCAACTGTGAATGCTTATGGTCACCTGTGTGAGACCATAGGCCAAAGTAAAGGCACAGCTCTACCCGCGTGGTCAGTCCTTTGGGAACCAATCCATTCGACGTGGTGAGCATTAAAATCACCCATTACAACAATTTCAGCATATGGAATCTGTTGCATAACGCGGTCTGTCGAAAATTCGAGATGATCCATGAGTCGGTCAGTTTCAGCATCACCGCTGTGAGACCTGTAAAGGCTGGCGTAAACGCAAGCGTGGTCGTCTCAATCGATGCGCAGCTAGAGAGTGGAAAGGTCTCTTTCTTCAAGATTGCCGAGGCGGCCGACGCAGACATCATCCCTAATGAACACGCATACACCGGCGCGTGGCACAAACTTGCGCTCAAGCTTGTAGCTAGGGTACTGCAAATACGACGTGTCCAGTGGAGACGATATCTGGGTCTCCGTCAAAAAGAGCAAAGCAGGCTTTGCGGCCTCAAGATTGTAGTGGACCGAGTTAAAGTTCGAAGGTAACCCCCTCACATTACAGAAATGCACACGAATGGCAGGTGGCGGGGTGGCTGCAGTTAATTTGCCCTTGCCTCTTGCGAGCGGATTTTAGCCCACCCCAGAATACGCAGGGCGGCCTGAGGGGTAGCGGTAGTGCTCAGGGAGGGATTTTGCAGCGTGCAAAGCGCTGGTACCCTCCTGGGGTACTGTGTTTTTAAAAGCCGCTGTCATATTGGGAAGGGGGAAGGGGTTGGACCTCCGGCTCTCTCACTCAACAAATGAAGCACAGCACCCTAGGTTGCCCCGGACGAGCCGGTCCATTCATGCTACGACAGCAACTGTCGTAGTGTGGCCCTACCACCACAAGCGTTTGCTTGAGCGTTGTTGCATGCCATAAACCCTTGAATGTATTTAGTTCGCATAACCTCTATCAATAAAAAATGCAGGTGAGTTCTCACATTGATAACTATGGAAAATCGCCACAATCTGCTGATAAGGGAACTAATAAGGTATTAGTACTTAGGTCTATGGTAATACCTAGATATGTTATTAGAACAAAGATATCAACTGACAGCTACCCACAAAGTGGGACATCTTAACAGCTTTGTAGATACAAAGCAAATATATATGCAGAATCAATGCATTGATCGGAGTACCAACCATCCCATAACTTGCTTCGCTTTGTGGCCGTATCGGTATTTGATTCAAGTCCTTGCAGCCGATTCAATTAAGCGTATAAATTATCTTGGTTATGCCTTATAGCTCCACTATGCTTCTGTTGAAAGGCTTTTGTCTATTGTATTCTATAATTAACGTAATTGATTTCTATAATATACAAAACTATTTCGTTACCGACGAACTGACAGGCAACGCACAGCCAAAACTACTGTGTGGAAGAAGCTGAAATATGGCACATATATCGCGTGGAGAACATAGGGGTGCACGAAAAAGGGATCTCCCGAAATTCCCAAAGGATCAGACTGAAACGCTTCAATTTAATAAAAGTAAGTTGCGGGCGTAGCTGTGGGCACAGTTTAGTATGTACTAATACTAGCAAAATTATGTTGTAGTATCGTTGGATTCAAAATATTAAAATTCGCATAGGTGGCAATGCTCAGTGTCCGATTTCATTTGACTTAACACAATTATGTGTTCCACAATAATACAGCAAAAAAATAATCAAACGATTCAAAGTGTGGAATTCAAAGACAGATTTCAGCGTTTCGTATGTGAATGCAACGTTTTTATTTAAATTGCATGTCCCTGAATGTTTGTCCAACTATACGTATTTGCAGACTTATTTCCTCCAAAATCAAACAAAAAGTAAAGGAATTTAGGTATATTCACAAATAATTTTAAGATTCATTTTATTTTATTGTAATTGTACTGTCGTCCTGCTTGGCCCTGTTTTACGCAGATGGAACATAAGACCCGCAGTAGTGCAACAGCCGTGCATTTTAATTCATTTTCACGTGAATTGGATAGAAAAATATTATTTCGTGTACCTATTTTGGAAACACATTGTAGGTATTTCTTTTGTAGAATTTATTATAAATGTTATTTAGGTTAATATTAACACTGGAAGTGCGGGCGTTCTAAATTTGACCCCTTTCGATTTTTTTTCTGCCCTAACTAATATTTTATTGTGCAAATAATTAACTTCTTATGACTTTTCATGAAATGTGATGATTAATATTTATGCGAGACCTTAAGCACGTAAATGCAAAAGCAATATTTTTTTATCACAATTTTACCTCTAAGCGGGACTGTGCCAGTTTTGACCCAGTCATGGATATCAGAGTTTGACTTTATATTTCTTCTAAGTTAATAAAAAAATGTCGTTGATTGGTCAATGTAGATACTCATGCGCTATAATATATACGCGGCGAAGCGAAGCGTGGGTGTAGGAATGGAGGGGTGCCATTACACCCTAAAATAATTTTGCAGGGTATGTCCATTTAGATATGGCCTAAAGAAAGGAAACCATAATATCACTTGTAAGTAACTTCTTCACGTCTATCCTTGCTGAAAATCTAAACTTAAACGGAACAAGTATTGTTGGTACAAAAATAAAGCTCGTCGGCAATACCTGCTTGCGAAAACCAAGCAAAATAAGAGTACAGTAGTTTGTATACTTTGTACTAAAAGACAATATCACTTTGACAGTATATCAAGGAAAGCACAATAAAAATGTTCTCTTTAGCACTATGCACCCAGGTATTCAAATAGAAACTGGTACATACAAGGAAAAACCTGATGAACTATCATTTTACAATAGTTCAAAGTATGAGGTAGATGTTGTGAATGAAATGGCTCGTAGGTACTCAGTCAAAGCCCCTCGTCTAGTTCATCTAGGCGTTCGCCACTTCATACTTTCATATGAGATATTGTATTGTGACCTAAATGGGAAAAGAATCAGCAGTCGGGATTTTATCTTACAGTAAGGAGAAGAACTAGCTGAGCCATATGCAAATTGCATGAAAAGGTCTAATACTCATATCAATATGCCAAATGAAAATTAAAAACCTGGACGTCAACAGAAACATACTCGTTGGCAGGTAAAGTCTCTATGTGTCGGTAACAAGTCTCGTATCAAATGCCAAGCTTGTAAAATAACAGTTTGCAGGAAGTGCACATCGAATGAATGTTCCGATTGCTCATTTTGCGAGTCCGAACTCTAATCTCACTCATCACTTTAACTCTGATCATTTGTGATTGTGATTTCTATTTTATTTAAGAGAGCGTATTCGAAATATTGTAAGAGCGGTTTCAGATTAGCGTTTTATACGCGCGTATAAGCTCGTTTTTGGAAGCGCCTGTAGGCGCGTATAGGCTCGCCTTTTGACACACGCACAACTCGTACGAGCGTTGACGCACGTCTAAGCTCGTATAAGCGCGAGCCGTCAAAATCCATATTGACACTGACAAGATGTCACTACAGTTTCGAGCGAACACGCCGATATATGCCCATTTATGCTCGCTGTACACATTGGCCCAACATGCTGGCCCAACGTATTGGCCCAATGTGTAGAGAGCTACTTGGCGCTATGTTGGCTTAATGTAGCGCTGTACACATTGGCCCAACATGCTGGCCCAACGTATTGGCCCAATGTGTAGAGAGCTACTTGGCGCTATGTTGGCTTAATTGGTGTAGTTGGCGCCGACGTTGGCCGGCCAGCCGAATAGTGTCGGTTTTTTGTGCACACATCAAAGGATCTTGGCGCGCTCCGCCAACAGCTGTCACACGTCGACGCCTTTTTCATTTCGTTGTCGCTCTTCAGCGGAGAGAGTACTGTTGCGCGCGAATATATTTACGTTCCCAATTTAATATACTTACATACATATATAACGAGGGCGGCGGCGTAGGGCAGCAATGAGGTTTTACAATTTATAGTAATTGTACCGAAATGGAACAGTAATATATATCTTTTTACTAATTTTACATATCGTCACGCCTTTTATCCCCGAAGGGGTAGGCAGAGGTGTATTTCTACACCCACTTTTCGCCAGATATACTTTAGTCCCACGTTATAAGGGGCGAGCCTATTGCCGTACCGGGCACATTTCCAGATTCCGTACTGCTACTGAGAATTTCGTGACAGAAAAACCCAATAACACTGCCCGACCCAGGAATCGAACCCGGGACCTCCCAATCCCACGCGCATATTTATGCCGCAAGACCAACGAGGCAGTCGTATAGGGTTTGATGTCGAGTTTTCCGTCTCTACGCAAAGATGGTATTTGCATCGTGTTATCCCTTAGTCGCCTCTTACGACACCCACGGGAAGATAGGGGGTGGTGACACTTGTATTCTATGCCGTCAACCACACGGCACACTTTTTACTAATTTTATGTTGCTTTTTACTAATTTTTATAAAATTAAAACCGAAGTAACTTGAAAAACATATTTTTATTAGGTACCACATTGTTATCGTCTAGGCTTGGTAGTTGGGGTAGGTTATTTAATCAAAATAACTATTATTAATAATAAGCTACCTATTTTATATTTCAGGTTAATGAAGCGTGGAGCCGTATGGCGGATTAAATTTAATATTAATTTTATCTGCCATACGGCTCCACGCCACTATTAACGAAATCAAAAAGAAAAAAATAATCATTAATGACAACATGTAGAATGCATCACATTCTACTTTAGTGCACATGTACGCGCAGGTAATAATAAAACGCACTGTATAAATAAATAGCCGTGGCTGCAAGTGCTTCTACGTCCATCTTTGTCTAAGCACCAATGCAGAATGATCCGTCAGCCAATGTGTAAATAGCAATCTTAGCGCCGCACACTGGCAAATATTACCAAAAAGATGGCCAAAATGTTTTTATAATAAAAATGCGTTAAATAAATCTATTGAAATTAAATGTAACCTATTGATCTATGAATAATTTTTTTTTATGTAAAGAGGCCGTTGTTCCGACCAGCGCGAATATAAAGACTGACTTTATGATATCGATAGTTTTAAAACAATAGAAGGATAATAGTTAGTATATATATAATATGATAGAGATTAACAAGAATTTAAGTATCGAAAATTGTATTATAGTTAATAATATTCATAATTAAGAAACATGAATGATCAGAGATTCACAAACTTTATAGTATCCAATATGAATACCTAAGTTTGTTTAAATATCTAATACTCCACTTTAGGTTCTTTCAATAGTTAAATTGCATCCAGGGCAACTGCGTATTGGACTTTCTAGACGTTTAACGTAAACTTGACATATAAGGAACTGAAGAAACGCAAAGTCTTTGAAATAAATTACTCATTTGTAGTTTAAATACGGGGCGTTTTTCTTATAAAGTCTCTGTGATTTTTATTTATATCCTTATTTCTTGACTCTTGTGCATCTTCAGATAGATATCAACTTTTTAAAACCACTCATTAAAAGAATGAACTCAAGTTAAAGACCTCAAAATATTCCACGGCCAATGTGGTAAATACAGGAACTTACAACTAATAAAATCTAGTAATAAGGCAGATATCGGCAGCCAAATCTAAAACAAACTAAATACTAGCATTATATGCTTCAATTTAATACAGCTTATTTCTCGGAATACAGAAGAATATCGTACTATTTTTTTTATTCTTTCTGCTTACGTAAGTAAATAATACTATCAATTTCTAGGCAAGGGTATCGGTGTTAGGATTCTTTTAGAAAGTAGTATCATCTGACAGCAATTACAAATAGCTCTAGAAATAGAATCCATAACAGAAAAACACCAAACATCTACAGTTGTAAAAACAATTTTGATCAAATTTTTAGGCAGATTATAGAATTTTACCATATAAAATATATCAAAGAATGCTCAAAAGTTGCGTCATTTTTTAAGGTTTAAGCTAAGTGTTATAAAAGTGTTCTATCGACAATATTTTAAAGTCATATTTTGGCCAGATTTTAGCTAATTTTCGCCAGTGTGCGTCGTATTAGTTGGCCCAACATGCTGGGCCAGCTAGTTGGGCCAATGTGTACAGGGGCTTTTACGAAAGACCGGTATTTTGACGAGCGTAATGTAGCGCGCGTGTAAGCGCGTATGCAGAAACGACCGTATACGCGCAGAAAAATACGCTAATTTGAAATCGCCCTAAGTCAAAAGCCGCGCGATCGCTAGGTCGTCGACGCACACAGATATGATCGCAGCTGTGTGCGTAACCGTTGAGCTGCGCTATACTACTCGGAAGGAACAGTTTGATACTTTTGTGCGTGTTTTTGCTTTTTAATATTCAACTTATCATATCTTTATTAACAATTATTTTGACTGATTATGTAAATGAAGGAATCTTTGATAATTTAATATTTTTACGACATGTATATTCAAGTTTGTTCATATTCAATATAGTATCCACTGAAGACATTAATATTATTTTCAATCATATCAATTTATTATCTGATATAACGGTGACTTAGTTGAATATTATAATAAAGACACATAATCAAAACAAGAATTGTGTAGATAGTACATACATCGGACATAAAATTATTACATATAACTACTACTAATATTAATCTAACATTAACTGTGCGTGTTTCACACAAAACTAACAACATACTTTCTTATTAATCCAATCCTAATTTTTTTGAATTTATATGAAATAAATATTTTGATAAATAATTTTGTAGTAAGGAGTTTCGTAATGTGAAAAATAACGTTATCAATTTATATGATATATATATTTCTTGTGTGCGTGTGTATGTTACTGAACTCCTAAGCGACTGGACCGATTTTGATGAAATGTTTTGTGTGTGTTCAAGGGAACTTGGAGTGGTTTAGATTCACAATTGAGTCCACTGGAAAAGTCTCCGTCCGTCTGTCCGTCCGCAGCCTAGCTCAAAGACGCCTAGTGCTAGAAAGCTGATATTTGACATGAATATAGACATACAATATTGCAACAAAACTGTAGAATAAAATTTAGGAAAATATATTTTTTAAGGGTATCTCCCCTACATATATAGTGGGATTTAATATTTTTTTGGTTGAATACCCCATTGTGTGGGGTATCATTGGATAGGTTTTAAAAAAATATTATTAGTTTGCTCAAATCATTTTTCGATCAAGTGATTGGTTTGTCAAATATCAAGCTTTGAAGTGAAAAAAAATGTTAGACTCAAGTGTCCCCCCCCCCCCCTCTGCCGGCTAAACTATTAATTTGGAAGAGGTGAAAAAAATCACAAATGTAGTACATATAACGAATTTAAAAGGAAAACTATCACGGCTTAGTAGACATCACTAGTTAACTTATAAATACCTATTTCTGTGAGTTTACATTGGGAGCGCTGGCTCTTAAAGATGCCCGTTTTTAGTCCCATGTGAAACAGTAGTTATTATCAATAATGGCCATTATGGGCAACTACGGAACCCTACATTGCGCGTGGCCCGACACGCACTTGGCCGGTTTTCAGTCAATAAATGATGAACATACAAACATAGATTTTTATATAATATTGTATTCCCCATTCCTTAAAATATCGGAGACGATACCCATATCGCCTTTAAAAAAAATCCCGTCCGCCATCTTTGATTTCCTATCCGTCATCTTAAATCACGGAATAGATGTTGTATATGGATGCCCCATCCCTTTAAACATCGGAGACGATACCCATATTGATTTTTTTTTTAATCCTATCTGCCATATTTGATCACGAAATACTCGTAGATGGTGTTTTTGAATTCCCCATTCCTTAAAGTATCGGAGACGATACCCATATATCGACTTTAAAAAAATCCCGTCCGCCATGTTTAATTTCCTATCCGCCATCTTTGATCACGAGAAAATTTTTTTATAGGCTAAGGCCTGTAACTCCCAAAGGGGTAGGCAGAGGTGTAATATTACACCCACATTTCGCCATGAATTTTTAGGTCAAACGTAATAGGGCATATCACCAGACTTCGTGCTGCTACTGAGAATTCGGCAAAATCCAGTAACATTTTTGCCCGACTCGGGAATCAAATCTGGGACCTCCGATCAGTAGTCGCATACGCTATCCACTGGATCACGGAGGTAGTCATAACAGATAAACATGTAAAACTTTCATAAATCAAATAGATAACTAAAACTAGTTTAGGATCTTTAAAGTTTTGCAGCAATCCATTAACTCGTTGTATACTTTTATATAGTGGAGGTACTCAACAGGGTGCGAGATATCCCCAATATGTAAACCTGCCATGCACGAGTAAATCCAGGTAAATGAGTAAATGCAGGGATTTGGTCCCTAGTTCCGTATTAGTCTGTCCGCGACCCATAGGTATATGTTTAGTGACGTTTAGACCGATATAAACATGATTGTTAAGATGGTTTGGGCACATGGAGAGGATGGATGACTAAAGACTGACAAAGAAGATATATAAGGCAAGTGTGAATGGGACAGGACGAAGGGGAAGACCTAGGCGGACCTTTTCTGAACAGATTGGAGACATCCTAAAAAAAGGACAGGTCAGAAGTACCCTAAACAGAAGAGCATGCATGAGAAACTTGATGGGAGTGAATGAAGCAAGAGAGGTTGCAAATGGCGTTCCGTAGTCTCTGCCTACCCCTCCGGGAAGCAGGCGTGAGTCTATGTATGTATGTATGTAAACACAATTGTAAATTATCGCTTGCCTCGTGCCTCGGAGCCGTAGGTCCCGGCTGTCATGAAGATGACAGCAGGGAGTCAGTACCAATAAACAAACTGACACTAGTCTAAACCATGGAATATCGCTAGCCCTTCGGGTTGCGGAGGTCAGATAGACAGTCGCTCCGTGGAATACCTAATATGCAGTCAAATCCGGTTAAACTAGAAAGCGGACCCCGGGTTGAGACTGGGATAACGCTAGGCGGATGAGACCGATCTAAACATAAATATGAGTAAAAATTGAGAATATTTCAAAACCATTATCATTTTAGATTTAGAAAAACAAATTAAGAGAAAATTACAAATATTTGTCATAAGATATAAAACGCAAATATCGAAGTTACGTACTTCTATCTTCAAAAAAAAAATCAAATCAAATCTTCTTATTTAAATACGCAGACAGTACTGTGTTGCTAGGGAGTTTGTTGCGCTGCTTCTTCTTCCTAGCGAAAACACATAGGAAGCAGTGAAGGGTTGGGCTTTTTGGGGGACTGTCTATTGTAAAATTTAACGTTCAGAAAGAGCTGTTTACCAGCCAATTTTGAATAAAAGATTTTGATTTTGATTTTGATTTCAAAGTTTGATACATAGTTAGATATACGCGATTACTCGATTAGCCTGAAAGAATAAACGTGAAAGGCTGTGCGTTATTTGCCAGTCATCCAGTGTGTACTTTGATTCTTAAGACATTAGATTTACATTGAAACTCACTTTTTTACTTGTATAGCCAATGACTTTTTAATGCCTTTTTCTTGTGTCCGAAATTCTTACGCTTTTTCCACATTTCAAAAAATTAAATAATATACGTTATCTACTATTAAAAACAAAAGATTGTCGACGCTATCCGTATACGGACGCGAGCGAAGTAGTGCCGACGGAAAAAAGTGTTGCGTCCGTTCTCTGGGAGGACCCGCCGCGGAATGAGCGTACAGTACTCGCCAATCTTTATGGCCGCTCTGAATGTAGCCATCGGTACGAACTTGCGCATGGTACAGTCGGGTGGACATTTCATAACCAAGAAAAAATATTTGTAATTATTGAAAATTAAAATCTTCAGTTACGTTATTAGATTAGCTATATTATATTGTTTAATTACATATTCAATCAAATTCGATTAATGTAAATTCAATTAGGTGAAAGTACTTCTAAATGAAAAAATACATTGGTTACGACAAAACAATATTATTTTTTTAATATTTATTTATAATGGGGCTAGACCTTCCATAAAAACAACTTCCATACTCGTAGAAGGTTCCTCATCTGAAGAACTTTCTTCGTCACTTTCTTCACTTATTTCGGAATCTCCATTCTCAAACATCAAAACGACCGCGAGGCATGATCAATGAAAATGGTAACTATATCAGTACAAATAACAACCAGAAACAATAACAATAACAACAAGAAACAATAACGATAGCAACGAGAAACAACGAAGAAGTAACACAATGAAACTATTCTGAACGCGACGATACTGGCAGAGCTCAGTGAATATGTGAGTTGTGTACGAACGTAGCACACTCACACTAACGCGCGGGAGGCGAGGACGCTAGCGGGTGGAAGACAGCGCGCGCGGGCGTGCTCTGCCTCCACGCCCCGCGTACGTCCCGCTGATACCTGATTTTGTGTTCTGCGCAGCGTAATGCGGCTAAGTTCGGAGCGGCCATAAAGTTTGGCGAGTACTGTACGTAGCTCGAGCGCGCGGTTTTATAGTAGTTTTTAAAATAATCATATAAAATAAATAAGTAAGTGCACGGGTTTTAAAAAAAACTTGTAGTTTAAGTATTACATACTTTACTATAATATAAGTCTAAAAATCAATTTAATGTCTTAATCTAGTAAATAAAATATGTAAAAGTTGGCCGATTTTGTGTTTATTTAATTCTGTTGTCAAGCAGAAATTCATGATATTTTGGTAAATATGACTCTGTTTGCATCTTAAGCAATATATTTTTTAGAAAAACTTTTTTGAAAATCTTCATATTTTAAAGCGGATATTTAGAAAAAAAGATATTCCTCTTAAACTAAGCATGATACGCAATAATAATGTTACAAGCACCGATAGCGTCTCTTTCACTGCACACTTTACAGTTAAAATGAACCTCATAACTTGACTAGATTCAAATTTAAGCGAGATTTGGGATTTTTAGATTTTCTTACTTTTCCCGAAGATTCTACCAAATGTGGAACAGTTATATATACAGAAAGGATGCTCTTTACTTTCCTCATCTACTCAATAAATTTCAGACCCCAAATCCATGGAATATAGAAGTTATTATGTATATATAACTTTTCCACATTTGGTAGAATCTTCGGGAAAAGTAAGAAAATCTAAAAATCCAAAATCTCGCTTAAATTTGAATCTAGTCAAGTTATGAGGTTCATTTTAACTGTAAAATGTGCAGTGAAAGAGACGCTATCGGTGCTTGTAACATTATTATTGCGTATCATGCTTAGTTTAAGAGGAATATCTTTTTTTCTAAATATCCGCTTTAAAATATGAAGATTTTCAAAAAAGTTTTTCTCAAAAACTAGAGATGCTAGCTTAATGGGGATACGAAATATTTCTTTTTATTGAATATATCTATTAGCTTCTTTAATAAAAAGACAGTGTCCGAAAAATGGTCTTCATAAAACACTGTGCGTTGTGAAGATACCTTTGAAAAACTCATAAAACGTCATGTTTTCGTCTAAAATCGAATACACGCTCTTAAGCTGAAATACATAAAAAATAATGTGTATATATAAAAAATAATACGTAACAATATCATTTATGTATCTTAATTAAAAGTTTTATTTGTATACATAACTTTACTGTACCGAAAATAAAATGGACAAAATTGACCCATCTGCGCTTCTAGGGGTGTCAGGATGTTCCACACTTCTAGTGTTAATAAGCTCGTATTATTTAAATTTTATTCAAACTTAATACAATTTCCTTATTAAAATAACACACAGGATAGACGCGGTGTTTGTTAGTCAACTTTAGGGCAACCAGAGGCGAAGTTATACTATGCTCATCAATATAATAAATACATTTGTATAAAGGTACTCTGTGATATTAAAGTTGTTCTTCGTAGTAACAACTTTCAACTTACTCAAAGGACTCAGAAACTGACGTCATAATTTCTAGTAAAATATATTATTTTCCCAGAAAGACATCAATAACTAGTATTTCATATTATTAATATTCATTATCTATACGTATTTTATTTATTCATACCATCCATTAATTTAATTGCAGAGTTTCTTCGTAAAGCAAAGGCCGAAACTGTTTTCTTGAAGACGGTCAACTAAGACCACAAACGCACCATTTCAAACTATTTACCAACATGTCAACCTTAGTTCAAAACTTTATCCTAACTGCATACGTAATAAACCGTCCTGCCAAACACAGTTACCCTATAACCGGCAACAAACAGCAAAGAGCGGACAATTCCACTAGTCAGCCGGACAAATGCTTCGCAAGAATGGTCCAGAAATGTATTACCACTATTCGTTAACTGTACAAGGGGACGTGAAGAATGTGTCTTTATGCGTCTTCCAACTCAAAACCATTACGACCGCATTTAAGATTTCTAAGGAAATTATAAGTGGGAAGCATAATTTGTATACGACATATGAAGTTTTATCTAGAATTGTGAGCAATAATTACAATGTTATGTAGGTTGTTCGTTAGTTTTTGTTTGTTCTAGTGAAATTATTACGTCAACAACTTCTCTTTTTTTGTAATTGATAATAGCACAGAGATTGAATCTTAAAGAAACACAAAATTTGTGTTTTTTTAAGTTGAAATATTTACAGTAAGTGTTACAAGTGGATTCACGGCATGGAGCAAAACCAACGAGTAAATTCTTGTATGGAAAATTTGTTTTACGTACATGAAGGTACGGACCTCGCGTAAGGTGGACTGACGATCTGGTTAAACTCGCGGAAAGAGTTAAGATGCCTTGAAGGAGGACTTTGTTCAGCAATGGACGTCTCTAGACTGAAATGATGATGATGAAACCGTTCTTAGTAATAATATACAATTTAACCAATATGTATCAGCTGCCAAACATACCGAAACAGGAACTTTATACCAAGTTTAATTACCTGAGCGTTGACATGTAAACTTGCAGTTTCCGTGCCGGCCGCGAGATAGCAATTTCTTATTAACATAGAATAATCACGTAGTAATATAAAATCATCAGCGCTATTGACATTATGAAATAAGGGCATTATACAAAATAAGATTTATTGGCTTTTAAATTGAAAATTTCTTACTTTCAACGGAGCTTTTCCGTTACAGTACTTTATTGTATCAAAAAATCACCTAAAACGGTTCATAATATAATTATAAACAGAGAGCCAACATCCTTAATAAATAAAAAAATGAAATGAATCGAATAAAAAACTTTTCAAGGGAATCTTATAAAGTTCAGCAGTAAAATATCCGTACAAAGCTAGGAGTGTTCGGAATTCCAAAGTATTAAAGCATGAAAGGAAACTGTCCGGAACTTATTAAAGCAATCAGATTGTGCAGATTCCGTTTAACATTAGCGGAGTTCTTGCCGAAACCCAAGCGCATTAAGAGCCCATTTAAACTTTTTGCCACGAAAGGATTCTGTAATTCCTCCATTCCTGAAAAATAAATAGGCTTAGCAATTTAGAATTCGAATCTACTTGGATTGTATTCTTTTTATATACCATTTTGGAAGACGTAAGTATAATGAAAAAAGTTTTCTTTTGGCCTGATGTTAATAGTGTAGTATCTGGCAAGATTCAGGGGTGAACTCTACTGATTATCTAATACAAGTTGTATGACTACGTGTAAGCGTAAATTGCGTAGGCGTCTTTATCGCTGTATATGGTGTCGGCTAAGTCCTTTTGTTTTCGTAACGTTCGTACTTGGGTGACATGTCAGATAAACATTTTCTTGTATTCAATGTTCGCCTGAACTGAATTTGTTCTTTTTCCCTGCTTCACTATGTTAAAAGAAAATAACAATAGTTAAAATAGAAATATAACAAGGACATCTATGTATTGTTGACCAAAATATTTTTATATTCAGCTTGACACAGTGGGTCGAAAATTTTACAAAATAGGAAGCGATTTCATTTTAATGACACCCACTAATAAAATAAAAAATATTATAAACGTCTTAAAATATTACCAAACGTCCCTTTTTATAAAAAAAAACACCTAGCTACATAAATCTTGACAAATCTCGACCTTAAGTGATGAGGCTTACAAAACGTGTTTTCCTTTTAAGTAAAATGTCGCCATATCAGTCATGTCCGCTCATATAAACGCTGTACGCTATTTATTTCCGTCATTTACGAAAATTATTATTTTTATTTTTTCCAGACGGAGGATGGGGCTGGCTGGCTTCATACATCATACATTCGCATTACGCTGACCCTTTTCATAATTTCCTTTCTTAAAACATTGTGGTGCGGCAACATGAGAGAATGAATAAAAACGCGCGACACCGCTTGCGATTTCCTCATGAATTGTATAATTTATTTCCGACCAATAATATCCAAACAATGGTGGCCTGGTAGAGATTGCTGTCAGCGATAAGGCCGCCCTTTGTAGTTACGTGTTCATAAAATTTCTACAAATGTATCATGTATAAGTGTACAATAAAGTATAAATAAATAAATATTTTTGTTATTCTAGAATATTCCCGGTGCGGGATCCGACCGGGTTGTAACAACTAGAATGTTTTTATAACCTCATTAAAGATTGGCGTAGTATGTTTGAAAGGATTCTTTGCTGCAGGCTTACAAGAGAATAGTCGTTAACAGGCACAGGTCGCTGTTTATTAATTTTTAATACCTACTTGCTTTTAAGTACCTGTTTTCTTTTTTAATAATTTTCATCCCAAACTTCAAATAATTAATAATGTTTCATCCATTGTAAGAGTTACTTAGCTATGAAACTAATCGATAGGGATGAGGGTTGTGTACATAATAATAAAATTATGTAATTTCAAAAGCAGAGCTCTTATACAAGTATTTTATATGAATGTTGAGATTTTACATGTCGTACGAAGCAATTAGTTTGAAGTTTGAATGAAAATAGTTCTCCGTGTTGGATCAAATACAGTAAAATAACAGTAGAAAATGTGCGTTTTCCTCAGCCTACAAGGTTCATTGAAACTTGCTTCTCGGGTTTATGTACTTTTTAGAAGTTTTTATTTGTATTAGTCGATGAACAATATATTATTAATCAAGTTTTTGACGATAGTTGCTTAAAACACCTAAGAAAAAAATTCAAATAGGTACACGATTCAATGTGAAACTACTGTCCTTAGTGTGGTTATACTATCGCCTTTAATTCCCTGTCATAAGAAACGACTAAAGAAAATACACGAAGCAAATAGTGTCTTTGGAAAGTGCCGAAAAGCTCGCCCTATACCAACTTGTCTGACTAGCGTCCTAGTCTAGTGTCCGACTTCCGGTATCGGACGTAAACAAGTGAACCTCTATGTCAGTCGTTGTGTTAAAATTAATTTATAATATCTAGTAAAGTGATTCTAATTACCTGAAAACAACAAGACAACGTCCACATAACCTCAATTTCGGCAAGTTGCATCAAATTATATATAATTAACGTTATTAACACCAAAAACTAGCTGTTGAAAGAAAACTCCTGTGACTGTTTACATTTAAACGATAATTGCAGTTATATTAGATTGATAAACAAAGAATATCACTGGTTAATATTATTTCGAACACAAAGGAATGTAATCAGCTGATTGGCTTCATTTGACATTCGGAACTACATTCGAAAGACATTCTAAAAGGTCACGAATTTGGATACCAAAAACTAAAATAAAGCTGTCCATACACTAATAAAGCTGAACATACATTAATATTAAAATGAGTGGAATCGGCAAATGTAACACTTACAACACTACCATAACTAACAAAGTGTGTGTGGAACATGAAAATGTCACTGTGCAAAAAATTAAGACGCTCAATATCGTATCGTGACTTATCTCACACAATTCTGGATTCAACCATGACAAGTCTTCCTAATACGTCGATCAATGAAAATAGTTGTTGTGAAGGACTTAGGTCACAATTAGATAAAGTCACCGATGATCTTATGTCCGCTAATAAAGAAATCGAAAATCTTAGTGAAGAAATTTTATGTTTGAAGAAAGAACTGAGAGATTCCATGGCGGTCATAAACGCATACAAAAAACTAGATTTTACTAAAAAAATATCAGATGCTGAGCCTATCCCTACTGATACTAACATCAATAAATACGCTTTGCATGAATCTGAATCATCACAGACAACCAATATGGAAGCAAATGAAAAAGGAGTAGACAAACAGAGATACACGGAAAACCGTACTAATTTAAAGAGAATTTTTATATTGGCAGATTAGCAAGGCAAGAACGTTCGGCAAAATCTCCAGAAAATGTTAGGGAATAACTTTGTAGTGTACAGTTTTTGGAAACAGGGAGCGAAATTATAAAATATTTTAGTCTGCCTTAATAAAACTGAAAATTTAACCGTAAACGATTTTGTTATTATTTTGGATGGTATAAACGACACTAATCCCTTCAAAATTCAATGCAGTTTATGTAGCTGGATTAGAGACCATCCTACAGTCAATATTATAGTTTCGGAAATACCCTACAATATGCATCTTAATGAAAATAAATGTAACTATCTACTACGTCACATTTCTAATTTATATAGTGTGCTATTTGTTGACATGAATTACAGTAAATATATACCAATGAAACAATATTTTACAATTATTCTATGCAGATATTTACTCAAAGAGATTTTACATATTGGTTACAAGATTGAATATAATGCATTTCAAACTATTATTAGAACTAAAAAAGATCAATCTACTCAAAACGATAATATGCTGGCTAATAGGTCTCAATCATACAATTTAGATGTAAATACTCCAAAGAAGACAAATTTAGTTAGTAATGGATCAAATATATTTTTGCTTCTATAGATATCTGCACATTTTGCACCAAAACATCAATGGCCTGATATCAAAGTCAGACTTACTTCATCATATCAGCCAAACGACGTCCACTGCTGGACATAGGCCTCCCCCAAGGTTCTCCACACAGACCGGTCTTGAGCCGCCCGCATCCAACCGCCTCCTGCGATCTTGACCGATCTCTTCCGGAGATTCTTCGCACCCATTGCCCTGCCGTTACCATGGCCGCTACCATAACCAGGACTAGCGGGGCCGCCGGGGACTAGGGGCCGGTTTTTATTGGTGTGGTTCATGTATGGGGGGATTTGCCATAATCGCCACGCTTGGCAGGCGTATTGGCGATCGCAGTTGCGGAAGTTTTTAGTGCTGGACGCTGCTGCCCAGCCTAGCATCTTGGAATTTACTTCCACCAGGTTCGGATGGTTTGACCGCCATCTTTCGGTTGACTGCTTGCGCTATGACGAGTATCTACTCGTCAGAGTAACTCCCCCAGTGGGAAGACTTACTTAGACAGACTTACTTAGACAGACTTACATAGTGTACATTTAAATGAATTATCTAATAAGGAAATTGACTTGGATTTGTTATGCATAACGGAACACAACATGAAGAAAGATGATATTATTCACCTTAATATTGTAAACTACAAACTTGCCTCATCCTCATCCAGAAATACTAGAAATTGAGGAGCATGTATTCTGCTTAAAAATATTCATGAATTCAGTGTTATTGATACTAGTGAATTTTGTGTTCAGAATGTCTTAGAATGTTGTGCTATAGAATTATTAAGACACCGATTGATTGTAGTTTGCGTTTATAGATCGCCAAAGAATAATAAAGATGCTGCATCTATATTCTTAGATAATTTGGATCGTTTTTTGAACCTTTGTAAACAAAATATGAGTAAAAATTTAGTGCTATGCGGTTATTTTAACATCAACACCTTATCTAATACAAAATTATCTGCGGACTTTAAACATTTACTTTTGAGCTACAACCTAAGGATTAGCATTAACCAGCCTACTAGATTATCGAGCGGCACGTGTATAGATAATATTATCCGTAATGTTAGGGGTGGCCAGGGCCAAATATTGGAGTTGGCACTGTCTGATCACACAGCTCAATTGTTCAAATGCCCGATCAAGAAAACGTGTACTTTGAAATATTGGTATGTTTATAAACGTGATTTCAGCATAGACAATAAACGTAAGTTTCTAACATCATTACAAAAGCTTAGTTTCAGCGAAGTCTACACATGTACTGATCCCGATAAAGCCTTTAATTTATTTCATGATTTATTCAAATTATTTTATGATTTATGTTTTTCGATAAAAAAAGAAAATATCATCTCGTAAATCTCAAGATTAGATTACAAAAGGCATTAAAACATGTAGTAAACGTAAAAGGGATATGTTATGGCAATATAGACGAATACCTTCTAATGCCAACAAACAGTTGCTAAGACAATATGCACAGAGATTAAAAAGGGTAATTAAATTGACCAAAAATCGCAAAACAATTTCTTAATTAACAATGCAGATAATAAAATGAAAGCGACATGGAATGTAAAAAAAAAATCTAAATCAAACTTCCAAAGAGAATCAATAGAAAAAATAACTGCTGGTATTAAGGAAATACATGAACCAAAACAGATAGCTAACGAATTCAATAATTATTTTATAGACTCGATTAAACCGATAACACACAGTAATAATGACCGTCATCACTTACCAAACGTAAGTACTTGTGCTGGATCACTATTCATGGCTCCAACGAATGCACTAGATATATTTAAAATAATAAGTTCGATTAAAAACACTAATAGCTGTGGGTATGACTAAATTAATACAAAGATTATTAAGCTGTCTTCGCATACAATTGCACCGGTACTAAGCTATATCATAAATATATGCATCGAGCAAGGACACTTTCCGTATAGATTAAAAATGACAATAATTAAACCGCTGCACAAAAAGGATAATAAATCTGTTACATCAAATTATCGACCAATAGCATTAGTACCAGTACTAGCAAAAATTTTTGAAAGGGTCATTTATAAATCACTGTATAACTTCTTTGAGTCTAATGAAATGTTGACAAAGAACAATTTGGGTTTTGAAAAAATAAGTCGATTAATAAAGCAATCTTTGGTCTGTTTAAGGAAATAATCAGTACCGTAGACAGTAGAATACCAATTGCAGCAGTATTTATGGACATGTCAAAAGCGTTTGACTACGTTGATCACCAGATCTTGTTGAACAAATTGGGAAAATATGGTCTTAGAGTAATTAGGTCATACTTAGACAATAGGCGGCAATTTACGGTCATAGACAGAATGTGTCCTATATCAAAGGCTGAAGTTATCTTTAGGTCATCGGTTAGAAAAACCGTTTACGGTGTTCCTCAGGGAAGCGTACTTGGACCGCTATTTTTCCTTATATACATAAATGATATCCCAAAATCTACAAAATGCTAGATGGTTTTATTTGCTGATGATATAACAATAATTATACCATCTAAAAATATACAGACATTCGAAAATGACATCACTAATGAAATTGCATGCGTAAATAATTGGTTGATACTCAACAAATTAAAAATAAACTGTGAGAAAACAAAGGTGATGAGTTTTTATCAGAGAACAAATAGACTGAATCTCAATATAACTTACGCAAATGAAAAAATAGCTGAAGCAACAAACATTAGATTTTTAGGACTTCATATGGACAGTTAGCTAACATGGAAGTGCCACATAGAGATTATCTGCACAAAAATAAACTAAGCCAATATTCCTTTGCTCTACATAACCTTACGAAAGTAGTCAATGAATCCACTGTTTTGGTTGCTTACAACGCGTATGTAGCGTCTACCTTGCGCTTTGCATTTATTTACTGGGGAAACTCTACAGATATTCAAACTGCTTTTAAGGCCCAAAAAAATGCTTGCGTGCTATGTTCACATTAAAATCTTGGGAGAGTTGTAAACCATTTTTCAGAAACTTTAATCTTTTGAATTTGCCATGCATGTATATCTTTGAGACAGTAGTCTTCATAAAAACCAATATGCACTTATTCGAAGCACTAAGATCTAAACGGCGTAATAACGAAATACGTGCCAATGCGCACGCAACCGCATTATATTCTAAAAGTTTTCTGGGAATGGCACCAAGAACATTTAATAAGATTCCTAAATATATTGTAACTCAAAATGATCTCCATAGTTTTAAAAAGTGTTTCTATCAGTTTTTAACCAGCAAAGTATACTACTCTGTGAGTGAATATCTGGCGGATTAAAATTTGATTTAATAAATAGTATTTAGTCATAGAATTGTCTAATTGTAGCAAACGAGAATTAGTATTGTATTTGATTCCTAAAAAAAATATTATTATTCATTTATTGACATTGTTATTTAAGCTAATATCTATTGAAGTAATTAAAATCTGACTATGTGTATTTCGTTTTTATAAATAAGAATTTGTACGCCTTAAACGGCAAGACATAGAGAATCTATATAATGTATAAACTATGTAACATCTATTTACCTATGTTCGACAAATAAATATTTTTTGAATTTTGAATTTTCAAATTTAGCGTGCTATGGTAAGCCATATTCTCCTGTTGAGTAACAATGCTACTATCACAAAAATTGGGAACAACTGTATCATGATATACAACAACATACAGTATGTGTAGTTAGACATATTTAACCTTCTGTAACCTCCTATATCGCCTCCTATATCGGCTTATATCTATCAATGGACACTGCTTGATATAAGCCTCCAATGGCACTTCACTGGGCTCAATGTTCGGTTTTTCATGTCTAGCGGCTGCATGAGACAAATTTCGCCCAAGTATACATGCGGGTGGCCTACGACACAGGAAAATTCAAAGGAAGGTACGAATATTCACACAATGTACAAAAATAAACACCCAGACTGCTAACAATGAGTGGTAAATCAAATTAAATATTATCCTGTATAGACATCAACCCGCTGCCGAAGCGGCTATTTACGGTCACACCGTCCGCGCAGTCTCAAACTAATCATCATCAGCCCATGCAGGTTTCCTTACGATGTTTTACTTCACTGATAAGCAAGCGATAATTAACAATTTAATGCGCACTTAACTTCGAAAAGTCTTGGTGCGTGCCGTGCATTCGAACCCGACACCCTCTGCGTAGCAGTCTTTCGGTCTCTCCACTCGGCTATCGCTCAAACTACTATTAGAAATAATATATTTTACGTATGCGATACTATATAAACATTACAAAGGCAAAGAATATTGTCATCAACTATAATATTTTCGGCATCCACACAATTTTTTCATGTTATCATTGCGAATATCCACATAGCTAGTCAACAACGCCTACACTATTTTGTGCAACACTCAAAACACTTGCACGCAGAAAAACTTACTCCAAGACACCAACGGGACAGATATACTTTTATTGCAAACATGCAAGCGTGTTGTGTATGCAAAAGCTTAAAAATATTTACTCACTCCAAGGTTTACAAAAGCAAAGGCTAACAATTCGTGACAAACAAAATTCAGCAAGCAAACAAAAAAGTTAGCAAAGATCAACGTTATCAAATCAAAAACATTTCATTACGGGCTGTTTACATAGTAAAGTTTACATTGAAATCGCCACGTCCACAATTCACAACCAAGCACAAACCGTGAATAAATGTGAAACAGTTGTAACGCGCAACTGAATAAATAGAATACAGATCGTAACTCGAGGAATTTTAATGGAAATAAACGAAAAACTGCAAAGCAAATTCGAATTCCTAACGGTATTGGAACTGAGCAATATTTCCTGAGACCCATCGGCTCCCAGGCTTAGATTCATAAAGTAGGAAAAGATGTGGGAATGCCGAAGATATAACATAGATTCGGTGATAAAAGTTTTGTCAAATTCTTTTAGAGAATAAAATTCCAGATCTTAGTTTTGTTATTAGTTCGTGTACATTTCGTGATAACATTTTTGAAAGTAGTCGTCTCTTGTTGATATTTTATTTTTTAAGTTGGTGTTCATATATTCTTTAATAGTGTTTGCAAGATCAACATTTTGTAAATATGTGTCAACATTTTGTGAGTGTCAATTAAATATCTGTTAATTGGCATGCAATCATTATACGTGAGTGATTCACTATTGGGATATTAATCGAAAACGTTGCGTGTGTTTCAAGTGTGATGCTAATTGTTTTTATAGCGAAAAGAGGGAAAACTTGAAGTAATGTATCCGTCTCCTAAGTACGCTCCAATATTATGAAACAAATTATTGGGTAGTTAAATATTACAAAATTGGGGTCCCTCCTCTATCGAAAATAAGTGAATTTTAAAATAAACCTTTAGGTAATGTAAATAGCAAACAAATTAACACAGTTGCAATGCAGCCAAATAACCAAAAATATTAAATGATCAGAACAAAAACCTGACGTATGACACAATGTGGGTAAGATCATTTTTCGTCATCCAACAAGACGCCTGATTATTTAACTCATATTTTCACACAATAATATAACTAACTGTCAAGTATGTTGTTTGTCGGTGGGTTTCAAGTGATGGCAGTGGTACATTAGTTTTACGGTTCAAGTATAATGTTGTTTCCGAGGTTCACCCCTATTCCCATTAATCAGTTTGCTGTATGTAGTATTAACAAATTAAGGGTATTCTATTACCCCATATTTTCTACAAATTTACGGTAATTTTGTTATTGGTAACTGCATAAATAAATGTCAAGATACTTTGTTTTTGTTTTTCGTGTGAGTGTGTGGCCAACTTTACTGTCGGAGTTTTCAGACGCCCAAAGGCCTCCGACATGGCCTAACGATTCTTATCGGAAACCCGTGCTCTCTGAAGCATGGTAGCGCTCAAATGTAAATGCCATACTTGGTCACCCATCCAAGTAGCGACCTGTGCAAGCGTTGCTTAACTTTGCCGGTCTGTTACAAACGGCAAGCCAAGTCCCGCTATGAGCGCTCAAGATACTGATTTTCATTAGATCATTATGGTGCTTTACTTATTTCTAACGATCGATTTAAAACGTTCCTAAATTGAAAAGTATAAATTGAACCGTTAAATTTTAAACTTTCGAACTCTCAAACGGCTCTGTAAACTTTTATCTATATTTTAGTAAACAGAAAATGTCATTTAGAAGTGGAATGATTTTAACATTTATTCGAAAGTATTTTGAAATAAAAAATTCTATAAAGAATCCTAAACCTTTATTGAGTATTCAGAGTTCGTTTAGTTGTTCTATCTACTATTCATGGCATTAAGATTCTGAAAGCAGCGAGTACTTTGTAGAATATTAGAAGCATGAATGTCTTATTGCATCACAAATTTGACCTTTGCGTGGTGATTTTTATACAATATTTGTACACATTTCTGAAAACATTTCTTTATCGCTCTCGCAGTGGCCTTTAAACGTAATCCATGCAGGTTTTTCTCCTCGACAGCCCGAGGCCTGCTTTAAACGTTCCTCAAGTACCACGGCAACACTTAAAAAGGCCGACCGTCAGTCTCTGACGCGTCATTTTATTTATTTCTTTTTCTTTGCACCTTTTGTTTGAAGTTAACATCTGACTCTGTTTTTCCATGCAAATACAATAGCTTATGTGAATGAATAGTGAATTTATTTTTAATGTATTTAAATAAATGTGTTTGACGTTGAATTTAATTTCGAGATTCAGTTCAAGAACTAAAATGGTATATATGTGGTCTCACTATTTTCTTTGCGTTTTAACATTGTTTGATTTCATTTATAGTTCGGAATAAATTACCAACTTCGTAATAATATTTTCACAATTACTTAACAACTAAGAACTGCTTACATTTCTATTTGACTTGTAAAAGTAACGTCTGCTTACTGCGCGGATAGCATAGTGGCTCAAGCGGAATTTTCACTGTTCAGCCAAACGGCGAGAGTTACAGATTTGTTTCCCACAGCGCAGTGACTCGATATTTTTGAGGTCGTTGATTTCAAAATGGGCCCGGGTTATTATTTATAGGTAAAGTGAAAGAAACGCTTAAGTGGATGCGCGTCAGTTGAATCCAAGTTTTATTTGCTATTTAGTTTTAAGGATATTATTAAATATGTTTTATTTACAAGAAACTTGAATGCAAATTTAAGAATTTTGTTGCATACAGATGTAATGGAAATTTCATAGTTCTTAGCATAAAAGTGACGAAATTCTCATGTGTAAACCTTTGAAAAATGTCGATATGCATGTATGTATTTTTAATTTTCGTTACATTAATTTCTAACTTAAAGCAGTAAAATGAATGAAGTTTTGCTTTGCAATCTTATTGAAGCATATAATATATTTGCGAAGAGACGCATAAATTTGACATTTAACCCTGTATCGACCTTCTGGCCAGCGAGGTAGTGTGGGCCAAATCCTAATAACTTATAGTGCTACTGGGAAAGGAATTTTGAATTTGAAAGCCTTAAATCTAGCAGAGTACTGCAAAAGGCTGTAGATGATTGTTTCTTAAAGATGAGTTACACTACCTGGACAAATAAATTAAACAAATATAACATAATCCTCATTAGCAGATCAAAAAACATACCACGTAAATGTAAATGGTAAACATACACAACAACGGCCATAAAATAGCCTCGTAAACTCATTAAATGAACTCATAAAACCATTAAAGCTACGGGTAATAATCACAATTACAAGACATAACAGCCAATCACCCCATAAAATACACTTAATAAAGAAACTCCCC
Source organism: Euclidia mi (assembly GCA_944739405.2). Taxonomy (NCBI): domain Eukaryota; kingdom Metazoa; phylum Arthropoda; class Insecta; order Lepidoptera; family Erebidae; genus Euclidia; species Euclidia mi. The sequence goes on along the minus strand of OX123200.2, from coordinate 46,429,339 downwards.
TTAACTAAACATAATAAATTTACTCTAATTTTTACGCCAAGAAACGTTAATGACGTACTGTGTTTTAACGGCAAAATAACTAAAAAAACATCCACTTCTAAACAAGTTTACGATTTTTATGTCAGGTCGAATACAAAAGGAATTATGCTAAACCCTGATTTACTACGTTTCCCTTAAAGGGATTAGTTGACACAGTTGCGTAATAAAGTACAGCGAAGGGAAAATTGTTCATAAAAGTAATTTTAATAAAATCAGTTGTGAACTTTATGTAATATTGTGCGTTTTTTTATATAAAGTGTGCTATAGTATAATGTTTGCTGTATTATAAAGATATTTACGTATGTTTTTTTGCCTATGGGTAAACTAGTCTTTGCATTTTAATTTACTGTACATAACATGAACATAGTCATGTTCAAGGGTCGACCGGATAAGTGCTACCGTCTTACAGAATATCGACGTAAAGTAACAGTATCTATACTGTTGCGTTTTGTTTGGCGGGTGAGACTCTCGGAGGCCCCATTCCTCTTTTCTTTCTCCCTCAACCCGCTCCTCCTCCTCTTCTTCATTTTCCCATCTCATGGAACGATTTCGGGCTAGAATTTCGAGCGACGTAGTCGCTTACCACCAGGTGACCTGTCTGCTAGTATGTTTCATATTATTTAAATACTTAAAAAAGTACTTGCTTCTGTAATTCGGCTTCTGTACTCAACAAGTGCGTACAAATATAGATCTATTTTTAAAGTTAATTTTAGTACATAGCGTGGTATATGAACAGATATAAATGTCAGTTTAAATTGCGGTACTTTCTCTTTATGTGAAGTGCATCGCATATGCATACAAATATTCGAGTCGTAGTTTTATTGTACTTCTGAGACTTTTCGGGTGTGCAAGGCTGCAAGCGTTTCTGACAAAGTATAATATTTAAATTTCTAGACATTTAAGAGAACAATGTACGCGTTGCTATGAATAACTTTTGTAATGAAAAAGTAGTTCTCTAACGGCCATTTTCAATATTCGATCCATACATGGATTTTGAGATTCGAGATTCGTATTTGACATATTTTGTATGGAGCTAATGTAAAAAACGAATCTAAAATCTACAGATCTATCTATAGTTCGAATATTGAATTCCGTAGTAAATGACTGAGGTATGATGTTCTCCCAGTCAAAGAGAGAATGTTGTTAAAGCACGGTGATCGGGCCATACGGGCCACGGTCATACGGTCGAACGTGAAAACGAAAAAATCTGTTAGATAACACTAAACTTGTGTCTTCTCATTTATCCGTGTAGAAGACATTTTAGTTGTATGTAGTTACCGTCATAGTTCCATACACGTTACTATCGGTCAAATTTAAATTGTAGAACTGCTTTCACTCTAGTATTATATTGTGTATTCATCATTTAATATACCTGTCATACCGATTTCCATTATTTAAACGCATTCCATTATTTAAACGTGTAGAGAACACTAACTATATTTTTACGTTTCGGTGTAATAGGTTGTCACTAACACCTCCCTTGGCCAGGCATCACAGCGTTTCATCATCATGTTAATGGCAAAAGAAGACCAATTTGCGTCGAGCGCAATCTCATTGTTTTTGATTAAAATTATTATTGTGCTTTTTTATTCGCCGTCCTTCTATACAGATCCGGAGAAATGAATCTAGAGCGCTTCCAGCCAACTAATATACGTAAATTGTATTAAATGGTACGCACCCGGTAATGTAATGAAAATGAAATTAATTTTATTGTTTTGAACCTGTTGAAAATGTTGTATTAACATTTTTTGTACAACTTCATTTGTCTCGAGATTGTTAATCTCAGATAGTAATGAATTAAATGAATAAAGTCGCAATTAAGCTTTTCTATATTTTATTATGCATATATAGTACTGGTCATTGAAAATGTAAACGTTGCATATAAGTAGATAAAGAAATAAGTGACGATTTACAGCAAAATCACTTTTTAAAATTTTTTTTTGCATTACATTTAACATCTTATTTCTGTTTCGCTTTATTGTACCATTGTGGCGCTTTATTGTAAACAACAATAATATTCTTCCGCATAATGTGTTATCAATTGAAACCACATACTAACAACACAATTTCACTCATGATTATCAAACAATCCAATTACGAATGAATGAAATGAATGAAATACGATTTATTTTGACTTACACAAGATACATATAAGTAAAATAAAATATACATTTTAAGAACAATTATAAGTAAAAGAAAAATAATTAACATAAAACTGAACAAAAAGCGAAATAAAAAAAATATAAATGTATACAGACAGGGGTAAGGAAAAGGTCGGTCGAGTGCAGTCAAAACAGGACCCAATTCGGCATGTGCCAGGCGCATACCTGACTCCGATTTTCAACTGGGCCCTCTAGTGACTCACGGAAGAGATATCAGAAAATATTTAGATATAGATAATTATTTATATATAATAAATAATGTATTAATATCTAGCAATAAACATACGTGAATAAATATTTAATTAAAGCAAAATAATATACGTCACTTGGGATTGCTATTGTGCGGTCACGTTATATTCTGCTCCGTTAAAAAATTTTTTAATCACTGTAAAAAGTATAAATTCTTCAACGTGCTATCGATATTTCGTAAGATAAACATTAAGACATTAAAATAACATAATTTACTCAGCAAGTGTTTGTGTTTTCGTGCGTAAATTCATAAAACAACAGTGCTAAGTGGTGGTGAACTTTAAAAACTTTACAGCATAATAATAAATTGCTGTCAAAATCAAAATCAGTAAACAATCTACCGACTACGCTGCCATTTGTTAAATCATAAAAGTAAAACCCTATTTCGCTTTACATACTTAAGTCCTCGTAGCGCGGTGCATAGACCATCAGCTTCAAATTCGCTGATCGACGGATCGAATCCTCACCTCACCTCGTCTTTTTGAGATTTGTTTCTGCTTTGGTGATTTGTTCGCAATAAATCACTATGTCGAACTGTGATGTTTGTGGAAGATTCATACAGAAACTTGAACAAATAACTAGTTCTAACTGCGATAACAACTATCACCATGCGTGCGTAAATATAACTGCTACTAAGTACAAAAGGCTTAGCAAAGTTGCCCGTTCGACTTGGAATTGTCCTAGCTGTCTAAATGATAAACAAGGCAAAGCTATTTCAAACCTAGTGAGCGTTAATTCCGATGACGACGAGAAGGATAGCGAAATTCGGTGTATTATACGGGAAGAAATCAGAAATACAATGCGAAGCGAAGTTAAACAACTGATTCGTGAGCTGAGAAACGAGATTGACGATATTAGAAAACAATTTGACGAACTCAAGTCATCTGGATGTTTTGATATTTCTCAATACAATGAGCTAAGATCAGAATTCGTCAAACTTCAAGCTGAAAATGTTCAACTTCGGTCACAGAATGTCCATTTGCAAGAAACAACACAACAGTTAAGAAACCAGGTTAATATCATGGATCAAAACTTACGCGACGCTAACTTAGAGCTGCACGGATTACCCGAAAACAAAAATGAAGTACTACCAAACATCCTTACCCAGTTATCTAAAGTGGTTTCATATGAGCTCCATGATTCTGATATCTTAAAATGCACCAGGGTAGCCAGCATAAATAATAACAAGACACGTCCACGCACGGTAGTAGTAAAATTGCGCAGCCCTAGATGTCGCGATGAATTATATTCGGCAATAACCCGGTACAATAAGGCACACAAGGATAAAAAGCTCAACACGTCTCTACTGGGCTACAGCGGTAACAAACAACCAGTGTATATCTCCGAACACCTTTCTCCTGCTTACAAAGCCTTACATGCAGCGGCTCGGCTGCGAGCAAAAGAAAAGTCCTATAAGTTTGTCTGGGTTCGATACGGTAAAATTTATGTTGCCAAAAGTGAAAATTCAGGAAGCATATTAATAAGAGATCAACAGTGTTTAGAAAAGATTGTCTAATTTTTTTTTTTATCTTTCTAGTTTTTAAGTTCATAACATGTCATGTATATCCTAATTGTATTTTTACCCAATATGCGTATATCTGTTTTTTATCAAAACGTGAGAGGAATGAAGACAAAGTCACATGATATTTATATGTCAATAATTAATTCAAGTTATGATATAATATGCTTTACAGAAACCTGGTTGGATAACTGGTTTTTGTCATCCGAGTAGATTTGATCATAGATATACTGTTGTACGTAGGGATAGATGCGATGGTTTTAAGCAATTGTACTCCAAATCTCATGGTGGTGGCATTCTGGTAGCTATAAGTAAAAAAATTAACTTTGTTAAGAAACAGGATTGGCAAATATTCGTTGAATATATGTGGCTGTCAGTGGTTTCTGGAGGTGCCTGTATAAACTTATTTCTTGTGTATCTACCATCTTATATACCGAGCGGTACCTTTAGTGACTTTATGGGTAGGATTGAGGACACATGTTTGCAAAATACTGATTGCAATACATTGGTGATAGGAGATTTTAATTTACCAAATATCAAATGGCAGTGTAAAGATGACCAATTCATGGGCGTTTGCGACCCAAAGTCTATAATATTAAGAGATTTTCTCAATGTTACGGGTTTTAATCAAGTAAATAGTATTAGCAATGAAAACAACCATGTTTTAGACCTGGTTATCGTGGACGAGAATGCCTGTGTCAGTATAAGCAACGCACCGCCTCTCAGCAAACCTGACATACATCATCCACCGATAGAAATAGTGATTAAGAGAACCTCGGTCACTAACTTATGCCCCAATATTACTCGTTTAAATTATAACTTTAATAGAACAGACTTTGAGGCGTGTATTGCCGATCTTCGCCTAATTGATTGGGATAGCTATAGAGGCCTTGATTGTAATGAATTTGTGCAACATTTTTACAACATTTTATGGGACATAATTGACAAGAATACTCCTAAAGCCAAACCCAAGAAGGCTAAATATCCAGTTTGGTTCTCCTCATCATTAATTAAAACTCTGAAGGAAAAAACACAAATATCATACTAAGTTTAAAAAATACAATAATCCAAGAGATTATGATGTGTTTGATCTATTACGTAGGAGGTCGAAAAAAGCTATAGATAATTGCTTTAGGGTTTATATAGCAAATATAGAACAGGAACTCAAAACCAATGTAAAGTCATTTTGGCGGTATACAAAATCGAAAAGAACGTTCAAAAGCGTTCCAAATCAAGTTTTTTATGGCGACCAAATGTGTGAGGGCGGTGACTGTATCGTTGACCTGTTTGCAGATTATTTTGCGTCTACATATGCTCCAAATCAACAGCCATTTAATGCCCCTAGATCAGGCACTGCATCTAGTTATTCTCTTTCTTCTATATATATTTCTGAGAGTGAAATAAAGGCAAGCATTAAAGCACTGAATTTGAATAAGGGTGCGGGCCCCGATGGACTACTTCCTATTTTTATTCGACTCTGTATGGAAGTACTTGTTATACCTCTGCATATTATGTATAACAAATCTTGAAGAGAGGCGTATTTCCTGATTTATGGAAGATCGCGCATATTGTCCCAATACACAAATCCGGTAATTTAAATGACGTAACCAATTACAGACCGATATCTATTATTTCTCAGTTTGCTAAAATCTTTGAAGGCCTCATATACAAAACAGTATATTATCATCTTCACCATACTTTAAGTTCTCGGCAACATGATTTTGTGTCCAACCGATCGACTCTTTCAAATTTGTTAATATATACCACCTATATTACTAATGCGTTACAGGAAAGGGGTCAAGTTGATGCTGTATATACAGATTTTGCAAAAGCTTTTGACCGTGTGGATCATTTAATACTTTCCATGAAGTTAAATAATGCCGGGATCCACGGCTGTCTGTTGCGGTGGTTTGATAGCTATTTGTAAAATCTATCTCAAATTGTAGCACTGGCTGGCTATGAATCTAGACCATTTACACCTACATCGGGCGTTCCTCAGGGATCCAAATTGGGCCCTTTATTGTTTCTAGTTTTTATCAATGACCTGTTAGATTTAATTAAGAGTGAGTGTCAGGCTTATGCTGACGATTTAAAGGTATATCGTAGAGTAGCTACACTTGATGATTGCTTGGCTCTTCAGGATGATTTAAATACTATCCAACAATGGTGTTTAGATAACAGGATGACACTTAACGTCAAGAAATGCCAGTGTATTACTTTTTTAAAAAAGGTGAAATATATTGAGTTTGACTACAAAATAGATGGAGCCACTCTAGAAAGGGTATCAGTCATTCGTGACTTAGGGGTTACTTTTGATACACCACTGTCATTCCGACATCACATAGATAAGTCCATAACTAAGGCTAGCAAGACCCTTGGCTTTATTATTCGAATATGTAAACCTTTTCGTAATAACAGCAGCATGATTTTGCTATATAACGCTTTGGTGAGGTGTACACTGGAATATTGTTCTGCTGTATGGTCACCCTTCCAATCCACTTACTCTGATTGCATAGAATCAATTCAAGCTCGATTTGTAAGACATCTAACAATTAGAAATGGAGTCCGAAAGTCAATACCTGCGTACAAAGATAGGTTAACATATTATAAAATGAAAAGTCTAAAAGAAAGGCGTGACATCTCGGATTTATTAATTCTACATAAGATAATTAAAGGAACTATAGATGCACCACTCATTAACAACTTCCTACTCAAAATTAACTCACGCGCTATGTGCAATCCACGTATATTCGACGTACCCATGTGCACCTTGAACATCAGTTATAATAGTCCACTGACGCGTATGGCTCGGTTGTACAATGAAAGAGTTGTCAAGTCTAACAGTACGATCGACATCTTTGCGATGGAATTTAGACCATATAGGTATTTTTTTTTTGAGGTCGTCTGAGGATCTGACTCTGGAGATGCCAAGGCATTCCACAAATTATTTTGATAAATCCTTTTCTGTTCAGGCAGTGCGTCTGTGGAATGCATTGCCATTACAAATTCGAAGAGCAACATCATTGACTATTTTTAAAAATTTGTTATACAAACACTACTTAAATTCTTAACGTATTTAAATTTATTTATGTAGTTTACTTTTACTCGAGTTCTAGGTATGTATTACAATGTATCTATCATGTTTGTTATATATGTATATTTATATATATTCATATATAATTTATATTGTATGTATGTATCATGTATATACTTAATCTATGTATGTGTAAGTATTTATATGTGATATGTAAATGTATGTATGTATATTATGTAAATCTTTTTTATTGCGAATTCTACTTATTAACTACACCATCGCCTCATAAAACGCTAACATCATTCCTGTCCATCCAAAGGTTGCCTGGAAGAGATCGCACTTAGCGATAAGGCCGCCAATTGTGCATTACTCGTAGTTTTTAAGCCTATATTGTAAACATTTATTTTGGTGTACAATAAAGTATATTCTTATCTTATCTTATCTTATCTTATTTCCTTCTGCAATAGGGACACTGATCTGTATTACCTAACACTTGTAATGTTTAATATTAATTGATTTTAGATATGTTTGGATTACATTGTTTAAGTATCTGTCTTTTGTGTTTTCAATAATTTTATTTTGATAGTCTAGTATGGCTTGCATGAAAATGTAAAATCCCTTTTACGTGAAAAAATATTTCCATAATGTTATGCATACTTATTACCTGTGTAATTATTCTTAATTTAGACATAAGAAGGCTGTGTACAATGTTTCTTGTAATTATACTGTTAGTGTGCTTATTGAAATAAAATAAAATAAAATAAAATACATGTAAATATCAATAAAGTTATATTATAATATGGACGTAATATATATACTAACAATATGTGTACATTGAACGATGCGGGCGGTATACTTACAGGTGTGCTGGCTATATCTACTCTTAACTAAGTACCTAATGTTTATGGCGCCAGAGTGGCGTGTGAAGGCGTGCCTTTCCCTGTGTTTCGCCAGGATGCCAGTCCAGTGGCTGCACAACAGCTGGCGTATCCGCACGCATCTAAAATGTATCACGAGCACGCGCAACTCAATCGTTCAGTTGCTTGATATATATACTATACAAGTTAAAAGATACATATATAAAATAACGAAGGATATAACATTGCTTTGTGTTCACGATACTGACAAGGATAACTGTGGTAAGTGCGGCTTGATTCCTAAACTGGCAAAGTGCATTGCAGTACCTACATCAATACCGATACTATACGTATTTGTGTGCAGCTACAGATTCACGCAGGATGCCATAGCAATTGATTGGGTATCATTTGTGAGACGTAGACAAATCGGCTGTCGGTCAAGGCAGTAGAATACCTTGGAAGGTGTTGTAGGTATATACCTAGCTCACACAAGCGCGAATACCAGATCCTAAAGGTGAGGTAATACTTAATGTATCATTTTCGTAAAGACATCGATTAGGTGCCTTGAAGCATTAAAAGGTTATGATGTTTGTTATTTTCTTTTGTTACAGGTTTCTCACCCTACGTGTGCATTGACAATATAGACCAAGACACTACCTGTCTGTGAAAATATCAACTATTAAGGATGCAAGCAACTCGAGAGCTTTTATTCAAAAACGTATTGACAACTATAGTAATATGTAAGGTTTAATTAAACATTAAATACGGCAACCATGCATAGTCATATGTCACAATTCATTAACAAAATGGGTACATGTCCGGAATTATTGTAAATAAAATTGCATTGCAAATGACAGTTATTATTTTAATAATAATAATTACGAACCAGTTAAATATTACACAAACAGATTCCTATTACTAGCTCACACATCTACATAGATATTAGAATCTCTGAAGTAATGCAGTCCAATATTTGTGGAAATGGACTCCAACCCCGGAGCGTTCTGTTTGTACGTGGTTCAAATTCTGAACGCAAACGCATCTTGCCTTTTGTAGGCGGCTCTTGAATATCAACTACTTGGTCACGTACCGATTCTAATTTCTTCATAAATCTATGTGCGACCAGTGAGGGAAATCCGCTTGTATTGAGATTCACGGCATTCAATGCTAAGGGTTTTTATTTGACATTATTTTATTCCTTTTCTCTTCGGAAATGCTCGGTTGGATCTGATTTATATTTTCTGTTCGATATTTTGAGTGAAATATGTGTGGTTTGATCTTGTAATACATAAAATATTAAGAGAGAGGATACCAGGACACAAGTCACTGACTTTTTTGTTATCATGTACAAAGTCAACAAATCAGTCCCTACCATTTTTATTGCATTTATTTATACTTTAGCTCCTATTGTTCCCCTACACATGTTTTAGATAACAAGAAATAAATAAAAAATGTTAATAAAAATATGTATTACCATAAAAATTTGAAGGCAAACTTTGTACAAAGCGCTCATAGACACAAACCTAAAATTGCTATTTTGGATAAATGTAAATTTGAAACTCCGCTTAGTAGTGTTGACTTATGCGTCGAGCTTATGTGATTAATTAGACTGCTGTGGGCTTTCCTGTGTACATATTAATGATGCACTTATCTATACAATCATTTTATAAAATGAAGTCCCTTTTTCTTCATAATATAATAATATTCTACCACATTCACACAACACCATCTAGTCCCAAACTAAGCAGAGCTTGTACTATGGGTACTAGATAATGGATAAACATACTTATATACTTTTTTTTGTAAATACATACATATTATACATAGAAACACCCAGACCAAGACAAACATCTTAACATCCATTATGAGGGTACACATATTACAAATGTTGATACAGCAAAATTCCTTGGTTTAACAGTCGATAAGAACCTTAACTGGAAAGAGCACATTGAAAAACTGTGCAAAAGGCTGAGCTCTTCGGCTTACGCCCTCCATAAGCTTGCTCTTATCACCAGTAGAGAAGCGCTTATTACTGCATATTACGGTACTGTAGACTCGATTTTGAGATTTGGCATCATATTTTGGGGCAATTCCACTAACAAAGAATTTGTCTTCAAAGCCCAAAAAAGATGCATAAGAGCTATGTTTAGACTTGGACCCAGAGATAGCTGTAAACCATATTTCCAACAATATAAAATATTGACAGTACCATCACTATACATTTATGAGGCAGTAGTTTTTGTTAAAGCAAACCCACACTTATTTCAGAAATTATCTGATGTCAATAACCGCAATCGACGTGATAAAGAGCGGCTCTGTATAGGACAGTGCAAGACCATATTAATGCACAAAAGCATATTTTGCATGGCACCAGTACTATTTAACAAAATACCGAACCAAATAAAAAAGCTCAATATTTCTCAATTTAAAAACCATCTGAAAATATATTTAGTTGATAAGTGTTATTATAATGTATGTGATTTTTTATCCGATTCTAATTGATTAATAATTTAACTATATTTCTTGTTAATCTTGCTAATGACATTTCTTGAATTTAAATTGATTATTACAATAATTGACACTATATTTTCTAATTTATTGTGACATCTATTTTATTTTGTTATTATTTTTATTTGTGACAAATTTGTAAACCTTGTATCAATGTTCTGCACTGTATAAACTCGCTTCTAATTTTACTATATCATTTTGTACACCACTATGGTCAAACATGTAGCTACATACCTACTATCTATAACATCTGAAATGCAAAAAAAAACTCATGTTTAAACGAAATAAATTATCTTTATCTTATCTTTATTTTTATCTTACATCCATGTTCATGCACACAAATGTTTGACTTGTGTGGGAATCGAACCCGCGACCTTCGGCTTAGCAGTCGCTTACACTCCCGCTGCGCCAACCGGTCGTCATGTCTGTCTAGAATAAAAGGTACAGGTAGCATAATGTAAACTGCTACTAAAAATCAACTGTAGACACTAGATTAACTAGGGCGTAGGCGATGGTGTAAGCGTCGCCGCTTTAAACGGAATCGTAACAGTCACTAAGCAGTTTTAATAAGCGGATCGACCGTTTTAATTCGACACAGACATTTTATGAGACTGAAAAATCTTACACGATGGCGAAAACCGAGTTTTGTTGTACTTGTGAGGCTATTACGTGCCGTGATCAATAACACCTTATTAAAAAAAACATTATATCACACCATCAAAACCTGTCCACATGTTTATTCCGTAATTGTGAAGCTACAAGAACGAATATTGTTTTAAAGATTGAGTTTATGAATTTATGAATAGTACGTTGAAGTCCATGATTTATTCCTCGTAGTCTTAGTCTAAGCCTAACAGATTATATAAGTACAAAACATAAATACTGAAGTAGACGCGGGGGTCGTGACTTTGTCACTAAGAATGAAAGACGCGTCACTTGCACGCACTGACAAAACGCCTCAAAGAACTTCGCTAACCCTTTCAGATTTCTTTCACTTGCTTTAGGGTTTATACACAGTTGGCGGTTGAACTGCTTCTGTAAACTTTTTCTCGAAGGGTGGAATATGCGGTGCAGCGTCTGCCTCTATGCAGGATGTATGGGGACTGTTGCCGTTTTTTTGAACGCGCTTATCTGCAAAACTGGTCCGATTTGAATAATTACTTTTGTGTTGAATAGCCTATTCATCGAAAGCTATAGGTTATATAACATCACGCTAAAAGCAACGGGCGTGGAACAGTATAGTTCTTAAAGCGTGGTTGTAATCGTAGGCTCATGTAGTATCAGACACGATTACAAAAAAAATAAATGATTAAAAAAAGTTATTTTTCTTCCAATTATTATAAAATTTTAACATCTAAATTCACGGCCAGTTTCAAAATTACTCCGGCCTATGTGTGACCGTCAGTCGTCTTAAATAACGCTTCTAAAGATAAACATTACATAGACGTTAAGGAAAAAGTTTTTCAGAATAGAACATAGAAGAATTTTTATCACCATCAAATGACCCTTAAGGCAAAATGTAATGTAATTTTGCATGTTTTTCATCATCATCATCATCATCAGCCTTTATCAATCCACTGCTGGACGTAGGCCTCTCCTATGGCACGCCAATGAGCTTGGTCTTCAGGATTCCTCTTCCAATCCCTGCCCGCTGCTCTTCGAATATCATGGCCCCACCTGGCTACAGGACGCCCTACACTACGTTTGCCGAGACGCGGTCGCCACTCAAGCACCTGACCGCTCCAGCGACCATCGGTTCTGCGGCATGTATGACCTGCCCACTAGCACTTCAGCTTGCTTATTCGCTGAGCTATGTCGGTTACTTTAGTTTTCTGCCGGATGATTTCGTTCCGGATTCAATCTCAAAGAAAACCGCCGAGCATAGCTCTTTCCATAGCTCGCAGAGCAACCTTGAATTGGTGGACAAGTCGTACCGTGAGTGGCCACGTCTCGGCCCCGTAGATCATTACGGGTAGAACGCACTGATTGAAGACTTTTGTCTTCAAGCTTTGTGGTATGATTGACGAGAAGACCCGACGAAGTTTTCCAAATGCTGCCCAGCCCAGCAGAAACCGCCTCTTTACTTCCTTATTGAAGTTGTTTCTACCTAATTGTATGATCTGTCCTAGGTATGTGTATTCAGAAACAACCTCGACGGAGACTCAATTTACGTCAACTGGTTCCGGATCGACATGCTTGTTGGTCATAACTTTTGTCTTGTCAGAGTTTATCCGGAGACCAATCCGCTGAGACGAGGCAGCCAGGCTGTCCAGCATTTGCTTTAATTCTTGTAACGTTTCAGTCGTGCATCTTTTTATTGACACATATTGCCATTAATATTTTAATATCAAGTTGATTTAAATTTATAACAGAATATTTTCGTATCAGTAGACTATGTCACAAAAGGTAAAACAGAACTTACTGGATCACTTTGTTGTAGAAGGAACCTATTTTTGTATTTTATGTTTCTTTTTTTTAATATAGAGAGGGTAAAAAAAAATAACTGCCTCCGTGGTCTAGTGGATGCGGATGCGTCTACTGATCATCCGATCAGCGGACGCATACGCATCCAGTAGACCACGGAGACAGTTATTTCAGAACCATATTTCAGGACCTCCGTCCTGGGTTCGATTCCTGGGGCGTGCAAACGTGCGTGTTACTGGGTTTTTCCAAATTCTCAGTAGCAGCACGGAGTCTGGTATTGTGCCCGGTAGCGGCAATAGGCTCGCTCTCTATTACGTGGGACTTAAAAATTTATGACGAAATGTGGGTGTAATATAACAACTCTGCCTACCCCTTCGGGGAAAAAGGCGTGAGTCAATACAAGAAAATAACTGAAAAACAAATACAAATTAAAAGACGAAAATTATTTTTACTAAGGGCAGTGAGTAGGTGATTTTATAAAAACCCATAGGATACGCATGATGAATTGTTTAATACTGTCATTTGTAAGAAGATCACAATATACACGAATAGGGAACCCTGAAAGCTATCATTATATAACCGACATAAAATCGCCTGCAAATTTTATTTATATGAAGTTCGAAAAAAGTATGTATTTGACAGACACTGTTGTATAATATGATAAAAATAAAAGCAAGCGCAATGAGTTCTACGTAGGATACTGATTAAATAAATGATTAGAACCTCACCGTTAGACGTAGGTTACACGCTCAATCTGGCGTCATTCTGGTCCATCAGATTGGTCCGGCTAAGACTGATGCCAAAATGATGGATAAAAAACACGGTTACACGCTCAATCCCAGACTGACAGCAGACTGATAAAACTTACGTTAGTCATCATACGTAAGTTGAAGACGACGGTCACTTTGCTACGTTCCAAAACACGCATAGCTGACGTCGGATTAAAATCTGCTAGACTGAAGTGGGACTGGGTCGGACACGTTTGTCGTATGCATCCAGGAAGATGGGCCTAACAAAGATGGCGAGATGACCTGGATGCATTATACAGCGACTGGACGAACTTAACACGATACAGGGATGCATAGCGGTCTAAGGGAGAGGCCTTTGCTTTTTTTTGTACAGACAGGCTAAATAAAAATAAAAAAATCGTTTGGTTTTGTAGATCAAACGAATCATTTTGTTTAAACGGTTCAATAACTGCATCAACCATTAAATTTTGTAAGACCATCAAGATAACATAGTTGATAGCTATACTATCTTATAGTAACCTGCGTATTCTATTGGTACTTACACTTACGATTGGCTCGCGCGGCTTACAGAGGGTCTAGTACGAGTTTGCACTAACGGCCTACCGGAGAGTAGCGGTCTCTATCGATCGCTATTCTCCGTTAGGGGCGCTTTTACAAAATGTATGGAAATTGTTCCCGTCGACTAGGCTATCGTCCACCGTGACGATTGAGTGCAAACTTGTAATAGACCCACACCTCAATCTCTTCAATCTTAGGTATCTCCCACCCTCAGCATACTGTATCGTAGTTGCGCTATATACGACATATTACTACGCTAAAGATGAAGATACGATAATATGCAGTCTTTATATCTATGGGTTCTATTGAAAACAATATTGTTTTTATTAGATCAAACGATAATCCATGTTACAAAGTAAATGAAAATTTAAATATGACATTTTGGTCATTTTGCCAGTTACGATGTTACACGTAGGAGGTGTCGATATAAGGTATGTGTTTTATTCCATAACTCTGGCATGGACTCGAATGTGAGAATGAATTCTGCCTCTATCTCGATTGACGGTGACGGGAGTGAAGCGGGTGGCGGCACCAGCGCTTCGTTGCTTGGCACGTCTTGCTACATTGCTTCGGGGACGGTGACTGACGCCAGAATGATTCGAGCGGTTACACGATCAGTCTGGCATCAGTCTGCTGTCATTCTCAACAGACTGATGAAAAATATTTAAAATATTCAATTTTTGGCATTCTGGACCATCAGTCCGTCAGTCAACCGGTTAGACGATAATTCTCCCGTCATTCTGAGCAGACTGATGGACCAGAATGACGCCAGATTGAGCGGGTAACCTACGTCTTAGAACGAAAAGTTTGTCTTCAGCCTTACGAGCGAGGTTTCATTGTACGCGAATAGTTCCTTTCTAACTTCCTCATGCAATATGGTGACAATTAAATAATTCTCGTTGGGTAAATAGAACATAAATCTTGTTAACATCTTACCACTGTCTCATTGTGTACTTGTGACTATGCCTGTGGTAAATAATTGTGAAATTTGCGAAACACTAAAATTAAAATGATTACTGATATTTTAAGGAAAAAAGGTTTCACTTACTAGAGAAGGGTTAGGTTATTGTGCCTGGTAGCCCGTGGCCCAACAGATGCTGCTAGAAACTTGCATATAAGGCTATAGTAATCACGTGAGGAATTTTTAATAGCGCATTACAGTTTTTTTTTATCGTGTCTGCATAGATTCGTCGGTGCCCGCTAGATGACGTTAATGTTTGTCTTCGCCATTGCACGAAAGACAACTCTTGTTAAATATAAATCCCGATACCTACCAGGTATATGGATAAAATTTAATTAGATGTTTGTGTAAACTTTCCGGTGTTCTTATTTAAAACGTCTCGTAAAGAAAAAATATCGCCTATCATTGAGTGAGATTAGAAATACAGCGGTAAACTGTTGCTTTTGAGTAACACCGTGGGTCTTCCTTTTTATGGAAGAAGATGTGGTGTTCCCCATGTAACCATAAAACACACTACCCATAATGAGTGGTGTACCTACTTTATGGTTACAGGGGGTATATCACGTCACAGATTACGTCTCATATCACAGATTAAGTGAGAAATACAATTACGCCGCATTACAATAGATCTGTTAGGACTACATGAACTTGCATTACGAATTACTTTATGAAAGACTGAGCACGTGAAGCAGATATATGCATTAATTCTCTCAAGGTCTTCGTGGCTCTGACTGATTTCTCGCGCGTCAATTGACGTATAATAGAAACGAAAGGACGGGCCGCCTACCTATAGAAGACGATGATTAGAGAGAGATACTCTGAAGAGGCTAGGTAATCCTGATTGCTGGACCGCAGCCTAATGTTTATGAAAGTGAACTTATTTTGTATGTGTGTAGCAAACGAGCCTCTGATTTCTTATAGCACGATTCAGGACCTTCAATAATTGTTCTACGCCTTGTTATTTCCATCAGCCTCATTTAAAACTCACTACTGTTTATGTTTTCTCCATTGTACGATAGATGGCACTATTATGACACTGTGATAATGTATCCAACTTATTAAAAAGCTGTTGCTATAGGGAAATCAGGGACATAATCTCAAATAATAATAATGTAGGTCTTCCATGTTACTGAAATAAAAATTATACTTGCAGTTAAAAATTCAAAATATGCCATACAATATCTCGAAATTAAATTATAGAAACAATTGGCTTGCTGGTCGCGAATAAAAAGCAAATAGAAAATAGGATACACTAATAATCGATTTAAATTTTCTCGTTTCGTACACATCATACAAGTTTAGTAAACGGGCTCTGTTCTCTAACATTTCGACCGGCTTACAGCGGTCGTGTTCGCTAAATATCGAGAGGAATACTCGTTTACTAAAATTGTATTAAGAATACACTCAGACTGTCCATACAATGACAAAAATCCTGCATAGTACAAAATTTGATGCTAACAAGACATGACAAGAATACACCCCAAAAGGTAAAATATCTTTAATTAAGAATATTTGTTTAAAAAATAAACTATCCCAATTCGAATCAAAACATTTAGGTAAGTTAACATTTTCTCTCATCCAACATAAACGAATCCATTGTTAATTAAATGCTTAGGGAAGGAGTAATTGAGGGTTATTTATTTCATTTAAATTTAAATGGAAATAGTGTCTTAAAAATAAACAAGCGGCTAACTGCGGCTTCCTTCGTTTAAAGTCGTTGCGTCAATAGTATTTGAATATTTTTGTTATTTTGTTTTATTTTTTGTAATAAGAGGAATGAGTACAGTAAATTTGACGCAGCCTTGAGTTAAATATAAAATATAAACCACGAGGGACATCTAGTAGATGTCTCTCGCGGTTTCATGAATATTATTTTGTGTATATACATCAACAACGCGAATTCTAACTGTAAATTTAATCATCAAATGACTTATTATTAACACATTGAATGCCGAAGTAAACCTTCAGACAGTAATTGGTGGCCACCATACAAATGGTCAACTACGTAATATGTCGTAGTTGGCATTAAAGATAATAATTTATGGAAGGATGCCGGAGTCCGTAATATTGCGTATACGAAATATTATAGATATGTTTGTAAGTGGAGGAACAAGCGTGATGTATCAGTAATTTTCAAATTGCCAACTACGTAATATTGCGTACTTGACAGTTAATGTGTTAAATTGACTTAATATTTAATTATTGCGTTTATATGTATTTCTATACAAAAATCGTGTGTTGCAAATAAATAAATATCCCTTTTACTAGTTATAATTGAAGATTTAATATTTATTTTCCATTTAAAATAATTTAAATCTCTACTATAAATAGTACAATTTTAGTCAAATTCTTCCGTTACCAACTGACCGACAGACACCGAACAGCCAAAACGACTGTGCGCAAGAAGATGAAATTTGACGCGTCTGTCCCGAGAAAGAAAGTAGAACTGGCACTAAGAAGGAGTTTCCCAAAATTCCCACGAGATTAAGCATAGCTGCAGGCATAATACAAGCAGGAAATGATATTAATCTCTGAGAAACCAAGAACAATTATTTATTAGACAATAATGAGCAACAGTTCGAACGAAATCAGAGTGTAAAAATCGAATGCTCACATTTAATTAACGGCTTTTTTTTTTACTTACTTACAGTTCATTAATATTTCTCTTATTTGCTTTACCCAAAAATACGTCCAAACAAAGGAAACAATAAAATTACGAACACGAGATTGAAATAGCACTTAACTATGGCTTATGTAAATGCCCGCAATATAATTTTTCCGACCAATCGTAAAATTGGATTAATCCATGTGTATTTTCCAATGCATGCATACATTTCATGTTCAAATAAAAACGTCAGCCAATTTAATGTTACTAACCATTCATTTAAGACTTTATTTCCTTAATAAATTATCAAAGTTCCCATTCGAACGTGATATTAACGGGCCTTTTTAAGTTTTCGCTTTAATATTCCCTTCGCTTATGAGACTGTATTTTTTGTAATTAGAAAAGTACGAGCAATTAAAACTTTTATAACTGTCGGGATGGGGGAATTGTAAAATTTACTTCACTGTGAACAATGGGCACCGGGCATAAACAGTAAAAAGGACGAGGATATTAAAAAGTTTCCTAATTAGGAGTAGAGTGACGTGGGTTCAATGCATCGCTTAAGACGTTAGCCTTGATGTATGAGTTAATTCCTGCGAATGATTGCCGTCTTAACTTAGGGTGTACAATAAGAATTGGAATTATTACAAACTGTACTTGGTGAAGGTCAGAACTTCCATTTGGTGACGCATTAAAATTACATGGTGTCATCACCCCATTTCATTCAGTAGGTACCTATCGTATGAAGGGACTAAGGAAAATACATTTTGGTTTGAATTATTATTATTAATATTTCTACCTAGAAACC
Source organism: Euclidia mi (assembly GCA_944739405.2). NCBI lineage: Eukaryota > Metazoa > Arthropoda > Insecta > Lepidoptera > Erebidae > Euclidia > Euclidia mi. Next base: position 46,410,866 of record OX123200.2, on the reverse strand, counting down.
TAATTCTTGCTAATAAGATAAATCTTTATTTAAGTACCGTCTAACCGAACAGAATAATAACATATTTGATGAAATACAAATAAGAAATAAAAATGTTTTCCATTTGAATAATATAATAACAATACGAATCTTAATCTATCATTTATATTCTTTACTAATCTCTTATGTTTCTACAAAATAAATAATTTACCTACGATCATATTTTATACAAAGCAGTAATAAATATGACATAAATCTCTACTAATATTATAAAGGGCAATGGCAGATCTCCATACATCAAAATGTCTGAAATTAAATTGTAGCGTACAGTAAAAAAAAAATATATCAAAAAATTTGGCGTAAGTAACAAAGTCTATAAATGATTCTATTTTCACTCAGGAAAGGTGGAAAAAGAAGATATCGGTATTTGAATTTTTTGGTAAGAATGAACAATGTAGGTAAAAGCAAAAGTTATAGTATGAAAGTTAAACAATGTAGGTAGGTACATTTAAATTATCAAATGACATATGTCAGATTGACATCAAAACGGAAGTACTTTTGTGGCATCTAACTGTCACAGCCAAAGACAAAAGCAGAGCTGCACATTTTGAATCGATTTTATGTGAAATCGATACAACATTAAAACAATGCTGTGACGTTTTTATTTGATTTAAACTTTGTTTTGCTTAAAAAATATTAGCTTATTGATATAATGTTGATTAAATATTAAATAACTGCATTTTAAACCTAACCTAAGTGGGCCAATACCCGTCGGGCGGTAGCGAGGAATGCTTTGGTGAAACCCTACCCTCCGACACATGGGTACATGAGGAGCACGGGTTGGTTTTTAGTCAGTAAGAATCTGACAGTCCCCTTCGTCCTTCCCCCCAGGGTGGAGGGACTCTATGAGGATTTTCCAACCCGACACCAAAAAAAAAAGGTATATCATCTCGTAATCAGTAACACAATATTTTTCACAACCATCATTACTCCAATTACTCCAAGAACGTCCTGAATATATCGGATTGCGTCATTAACTTGAATACCATTTCGGTTTTCAGATTAACCTATATTATTCCAATCTTTATGAGAAAACATTTTTCGGAAATCGTAAAAATTGAGTAATACCATGTATAAATCAAATACGTAAATGAGGGGAAAGGCAAAAAATCAGCTATTAAGTCAGCCAGTTGGAAGATCAAGACAGTATTGATTCATGGCACTCATTTGTTCTTGTGCTACAATTTAGATGAGAGAATTATGTTACTGTGTGGCGTTTTGTGCTTTTGTTAAAGTTTGGATTAAAAGGAAATGAAATTATTATTGAGAAACTAATTTAGTCCAGCGCAAGGAGGTATCCATACTGTTTTCAGAAAATCAGGTGAAATACATGTACTAGCTTTAATCATTTTGACAATATTAAATATTTACACTTTTCTTTACTCAATTGAGGTATGCTTAGAATTATTGGCAATGTAACGTTTACTTCCTCACATAAGTTTATTGGAGGGGATTATAAATTATTTGCTCAATAATGCAGAAGATCAGAAAGAATTGTATCATTTATTTATCATCATGTGTATTCATGTAATCGATTTTAAATATATCATGCCTGTTTATTTAACGGGTGTTAATTGCATGTACAACCTTATTTATATAATACCTTTATTTTTCTGCAACGTTTCGACCGGCTTACAATGGTTATGATTGCGGAGGGACTCTGCAAACAAGGACAATGAAATAAATTAGTAAATGCGATTAACGATCGTTAAATATACTCATATGATATATTCATATGTAACATACATACACATTGCATGGGGACAGCGGCTATAGTTCTACACACTTCGACACTTGGCCGGAGTGACGAGTAGTGCCGACATCGTTATCGAAACCTTGCCGCTATCCGTGATAACATTTATGTAAATCGTACCTCATAGCCATTTTAGACTTACTATGGTTATACAAAAGGCTTACTTTAGCCAAAGAAATCATACTTTTCCAAATGGTGTACCGTTGCACACATGTGTCTTTGTAAGGTATTTTAAATATAATATAATGATATGTGCTTACTATATGAACTTTTCCACTACTGGGCAAGGTCTCTTCTCTCTTTGGCATGCATTAGGCCATAGTTCATACTTATTTGACGAGAACTCTCCGACATACGCGTTTCTCCAGGATGTTCACTGCTGATGTAAATGAGCGTTGTGATAAAAATATACACACATAACTTCAAAAAGACAGTGGTGTGAGCTGCGGGTTTGAACAGTAGACAAATTGCCTAGCGGTATGTTGTTTTTCCAACAAGCCTAGTTGTCGCCTGCCCAAATACTGATTTGTATATAAAATCCTGTCCAAACTAGAAGCTGCTAATGTTAATTGTAAAAAAGGAAACGTTATATTAGATTTTTGATTATTGCATCCGTCGTCCAATGGACATCCTTTGCGTCTGCTAATCGGGATCGGTTTCCTAGTTAATTTCGGGTCGGACAAAAAAGTGTTTGACTTGGAACCGAGCTTTTCCGTATTCTTAGTACCATCACGGAGTCTGGCAATGTGCTCAGTAACGGCAATAGGCTCGCGGGAAAGATAGGGAAATATGGGTGTATAATTACACTTCTCTGCGTACCCCTTCGGGGATACAGGCGTGAGTCTATGTAAAATGAAAATAAAATATTAAGCCTTGAATCAGAATCATTTATTTGCTTTAATGGCATAAACGTCTCGTATAATATAATTCTACGCTATTTTATGTACTAACCAGATAGTGCTTCAACAGGGTTGTAGATGGTGCTTTAAAAATCACCTTGATTCTTTTACTGGAACTAATTGGCGCGTGGATTACGACCAGAAACAGCTAAGTTGGTAAAGCGACGATACGGTTCACTTTATCTATATCGTTTTTAGCTTGTAGCTACGCAATTCAAGAACTACTTGTATCTTAATGAATTAGCAGCCAAATATTTCTGTGTGCGGCAAAGAAAGATCCTTATACCGAAAGTCCTCTTGGTAAAGTCCTTTTATAGACTTACGCCTGTATCCCAGAAGGGGTAGGCAGAGGTGTAATATTACACCCACATTTCGCCAGGAATTTTTAGGACCCACGTAATAGGGGGCGAGCCTATTTCCGTACCGGGCACATTACCAGACTCCGTGCTGCTACTGAGAATTTCCTAACGGAAAAACCCAATAACACTTTGCCCGACCCGGGAATCGAACCCGAGACCTCACAATCCCACGCGCACATTTATGCCACGAGACCAACGAGTGCATTGAAAATAAGTCTACAATTACCAAATTGACACAAAACGAATTCTTTATTACTGACGCCAAATATGTTTAAAGCTTAATTTCACTTTTAGTGTCATAAATAAAAACATCAAAATAGCTTTCGTTTTTAAATGCTGTAAAATAATGGTGTATTATTAATGTTGAAATGAAATGGTTTTAAATGTTTTAAAACTGTTCTTCATAACTTACCCACTACTCTTCTGCAAAACTGTCTACAAAGTTGGTAATAAACGCCATTTACACAAAAATGTACAGCAAATGAATTAAAAAGTAATTATGTGAAACGCTACTTTTTGTTTTACAAACAATTATTGTTAAGGGAATAAAAGTTGAAAATATTAAATTAATGTTTTACGGCTTCCAAGTTTATTTGAAATATATTTACGAGGATTGAATAACTCAGTTAATCTTTATTTTTTGTATTAATTATGCATTTCGTATAATAAACCCGCCCTTCAAGGTTTTAATTTTATAATTTGTTCATCTTACAGGCAGGGCCAACTCCTCATATGACGGGGAAGAAAATGTATAATGTTATATCAGGTACTACTGAGCTAGTATTTTTACACGGCTCATAGATTTATACATAGAGATACCGTGTATTTTAATATGATAATTTATCACTATTACTAAAACAGGACAGCTTTAGAATTGATTGATAACGTTAAACTTTTTTATTTTATTATATTCAAAGAATTTTAACGTTAATATTCATGTTTTGATCCGTCCCGTTCCGAGACAATTTTTTTTTTCATTATTTAGTTTTATAATTGGACCGGGACTTAGTCATACATAATTATATAATTATGTTTTGTAATTTAATTAAACTATAATAAAATTCTGGTAAACAATTAACTACTAATTCTCAAACATGATAATACAAAACAAAACATTTAATTAGACATAACTTAAATATTATTTTACCAATTTTAGTGGCTGTCTGAACAATTCGTACCTGGCCCCTTGGTGTTCAGACGGCTTCTTATCAAAGAAGGCTTTGATAATGAAACCCTTCGGAAGAAATTCCTGCGGCGTTAATTTGAAAGAAAGAAAATATGTTTTTATATACACGTCGCACAATAATAACATACAAAAATAAAAATAAATAAAGAACAACAATAAAAATCTTACGATAAGGAGACAGATCACACTATCACGCAATCCAAAAGACTAGGACCCAAACGCAGCAACTGGTTGACGCCGTTGAGAGACAAACGTCATAAACGTCACGTACGGTGACGTGTACTGTCAATAACCGGCGTGCAACCATGTGCTCTCATGCTCTGCCACGTATACAAATGGTAATGGTAAAGTGAGTTATCTTATGAGTATCTCATACACAAAAAAAATAAAGAACAATGCCCATTTTTCTTAGAGCCGCCGGCCCAGATGTGGACAGTAAAAAATCGTAGAAGTTGTTATTGCATTCGATAAAAGAGTGTTAAACTAGAATTTTGAGATTGATTAGAGGTCCATCACATTCATAGTTTTATTACAAGAAGTACTTTTAAATGCTCACAAAACATTATGTGTGTACCCACTTTTATTAGGATAGTTAAAGTATTTCGTAGTTTTGCTTAGAAAGGAATGAGTTAATCATTTGGTAAGGGTAGAAATCCGAAAGAAAAAGCCAGAAGTCGTAAAATATCCAAAAACATAAAAAGCATTCACAATGTGCACGAGCAAATCAAATAGGTAACAAACAAAATAAACTGAATATGACGTTATTGACCTTTACTTAAAGTCAAAAAAATGTTGCCATTTTACAGTTTTAAATGATATTGATTAATCGATATGGATTTCGGACATAGGTTATCCATATATTTGGTTCAAAATCGAACTTATTTGTAGTTAATCGCATATATACCTTAAAAATACACACATTTTAAATGTTTAAGGACTAAGTAGAGATTTGCTATTAACTCAAATCATTTTGAGTAGAGAAAACGTAAAATCGATAAAGAATAAGTGATAATCAATTTAATATTATGATTTCTTTACTGGCAATTTCTGGCCTATTACGTGTTCTATTTAAACGTTAACACATCTTTTTAAACCTATTTATTGAATAAGTTTCTCGGCACACCTTAAGTAAGGGCTATAAATTAAGTTATAAATAAAAAGGATTATTCAACAACTAATTCAAACTTTATTGTGCTGTTCATGAGTTCCAAACTGGGCCAGAAATGGGCATTGTTCTTTACACAAGTTAAAAACTATGGATATTGTACGGCGCATGCTACAAATTAGGCCGACATTCAGCATACACTGCGAAGGACGCTGTGGGTCCATCTCAGTACTGATTTTCAATGTAGCCTTCAAAATGCCAAACAGTGCCAGAGCAATACGGTTTAATTTACAATCATAGCTTAAAACAAGCAAATAACATTATAGTAGGTACTATCTAAGATACAATATCATGGTAAGTCAATAATGTTATATGTACAAGGTTTACAATACATACAATCCATTCTACATAATATAATAAACTTCCTCAATTTCCAGTTATGCTGTTACACGTTAAGAAATGGAAGCATAAGAGCGATATAAGGATGCTGCAAGCAATGCTGGAGGTTATGTTGTCTGGGTCATGCCTACTATTCAACCTAGTAGTCATAGCTCCAAAAGTATGCAGACTTAAACCTAAAATTTTTGTTGAGCCAACAGATAATTCTTGTATCTATATTTAAAAGAAGATATTTCTTTTAGTTCCCTTAAGGGAGGAGGCAAATTATTCCGGACCTTCGCTGCTGCATGTTTAAAGGAACCACAAAATGCTAAAATCGTCCTATGCTTGGTTTGTGATAGAGGCCTGGCTGAGGGTCTGGTGGAGTATGAGAAGTGGCGTTTCCTCCAGTCAAACTTATTATAGAAGTAGATGGGTCTCTTGCTAAGCATTACCCCAAAAAGCAGGCTTGCAAGGTGCAATTTCCTCCTTGACTCCATTTTTAAGACAATATTGTCGTTTAGATAAAGAGTAACATTCACGATCCCTAGCCTCCATGATATTTCCTACCACATCACACAGAGCAGTTGCGGTTCCCCAGCCTTTCCTGAACCCAGATTGTCTGTCTGGGAGGATATTATATTTTTCAAGATAGTCCATTATTTTAATTTTAAGTCATGATAAAAGTTAATTTATGTAATATGTAACAATTATTAAATTTTATTAGGTCCGCCAGATAGTCCATGACTTGCAAGTATACTACTTTTTCCAGCACCTTGGACAGACAGGGCAGTATGCTAATAGGCCGTAGATCCTTAGTGGAGTTAGGCTGACTGGATTTGGGTATCGGTATTACTATGGAGTGTTTCCACAATTGTTTTTAAAGAATTTGGTAGCGTAAGTTTTATCATTTCCAAGTTGATTTGGTTGATGCCTAGGGCATTGGTGTCAAAGCTATTCAGGATCTTTAAGATAGCTTGCTGATCTACTGGCTTTAGCTCAAAGCTTGCACCATGATTATGCCTATGGAACTCATAGTAGATCAGACTCGATATACTCACTCCACCCTCACCCGGCAATTCAAGAAGTCTCTATTTACATTATCTGGGTTATCAAAGTGTTCTGGCAAGCAAGTAGTTTTGTGTGACAACAACACATGACTCTTTAAATTACGCCACAAGGTTTTGGGATTATTTATGTTTTCATTAATGTTTTAGAGAAGTATACTGATTTCTCATTATGCAATGCTATTACTGCCTGTCTTTTAAGTTCTAAATAATTTGTTTCTTAGTCTCTAATTTGCTTTTTTTGTAATTGTTTCAAGCTTGATTTCTTAATTTAAAAATTAATTTTATATTATCTGTTATCCAAAGTGTATATGCAGTTTTGTAAAGCTTTTTCTGCTGGGGCGCATGTACATCAAATTATTGCATAATGTGTGTTGTTAAAATTTCAACCATACCGTTGACATCTCTTTGGGAACTTATAAACTGCCATAGAATGTTTTCTAAATCTAAATTGAAAAGATCAAGCAAAATATCCTTGAATGGTCTAAATATAACCCATTTTGGTTTAACTTTTTGTCTCTTGAATTGTGTCTCACAAGTCGCGACAGAGTGCTGGCCAAGTTCTGGTACATGATCCACCAATACATTATGTACATTTGAGTCAGTGCATATTAGGTCGAGTAAAGTACTGTTATGAGTGATGAAATGAGTTGGTGTGTTTACTTTTTGGTTCATATTTGTGTAACTTAGGAATTGACTTAGTTTCTTAGTGTTAGAGCTGTTTGGATCCATCATGTTCACATTCAGGTCCCCGTGCAGAATGATATGGTCATAAGGTGCCAACTTACAAATACTGTCAGTCAAACCATCAAGAAAAGTATCAATATTTAACCAAGGTGGCCTGTAAGCAGTACCGATCAGATCTTTTTTACCCATGATTGTTAGTTTTAAACAGTATTCCTCCACCTCCTGATGTACCGGGTGAGACTGAGTCCTTACACTGATATCAGATTTTATATAAAATCCTTCTCCACCCCCTCTGTCTCAAATTAAATCCAGGGACAACAGGGGCTTTCCCGTCCTCACCTGGTCTCAGCCATGTCTCATTAATGGCCATTATGTCCACTGATTGTGTATCCATGGCTAGCAGAAACTCATCATGCTTAGTTCCTAGAGAACCTGCATTAAGCAATCCAAATTTTAACCATTTTCTGTTATCCATTTGTATACAATGTATAATAATAATATCTATAATAATAATATCTATAATAATAATATCTATAATAAATATGCTGTTTAACATTAAAACTAGAAATTGTGTAAGTACCAAATATTGCAGAACTGTCATATTGTATTTCACTTTGTAACTTAACAAGATATGGTTTCCACACTATCTGTATGACTTTCAATAAAATTGTATTCTAAACCCGCTTACCATAAGCAACCTCATATACCTTGCAAGTTAACCCCATCCTGTCCATACTATAAGCGTACCAAAATATTTTGAATTTAGTTATTTCTTTGTTATAATATTTTACTTTACTAGATTGATTTTGATTTTTAATTATAAAGTCGTTAATTGATTGCTTATAGGTTAGGCAGAACTTGTAATTTATGTTGACATGCAAGTGACAAGTTTTGACAAACATACCAAATGTTGCCATGCTATGTACATCAAGTATATCGACTGAAATTGGCTTATTGTACAAAATTAGTAGAATTTGGGTTTCTGTTGGCATAATTGGCACAGTTTGGTTAAAGATTACCTTATTACTAGGGACAGTCAGAAACGAAAGTTTCTAGGGTCTATAGTCTCCCAATGCTTCTCGCCCAAAACACGTTCCAGGTCACGCTCGTTTTAGATGCTGTGAGTCGGTTTACCATTCTCCTGTCTGGTCAACACTCGACCGCGTTTGGTCCAGGTGAATTTCCACTCAAGTCTAGCTGCAGCTTGCTTGGCGCGGTATAATAATTGCCTGTTTGTTCTTGTGAGACGTTTGTTCACGTAGAAACGGCGAGGCGGCGTTGCAAAACCAAGATCGGCCGAGCTCCTCTCCTCACGCGCGCGTCTCGCAGCAATTCATCTCGCGCTGTGCGGCGCGCCAGGCGCACCACAATGCGCCCTCCGCGCGTCACTACTCCTGTAGGCCCATCATCCCTCATCGACCTTACGTCCTTGCTCCGCTGGTACAGCTGTGTCAGTCTTTGGCCCCACTCTTTCAGCAAAGACAATGTCTCGCGCGTCCAACTCCACACCCAGTTTTCTTGCAATAAGCTCGACCACGTGCATCACGTTTTCACCCGCGTCTTCAGGGAGATTGGAGATCTCGATGTCCGAAAGGAGAAGATCTTGCTCTCTATCATTGAGCTCTGATTGTAGCTGGTCCACTGTCTTTTCGCGCTTATTGACCATTTTGTTAGGGCTAGCGACAGTCTGCTGTTCTTCCAACTTTAGCAGGTGACTCTCTAGATTCTCTACCTTCTTTTTTTGCGAAGCCATCGACTGCCGGAGATCAGCATCCTCTAAACGGATCTCGCGTAGCTCCGCTTTAAGCTCGTCTTTAAGCGTTCTGAGGTCTACTCGAAGCAGATTCATCTCCTTTGCCAAGTCCGGCACTTTCAGAGGTATAGCATGAGTCTGCTTGTTCAAGTTCTCACCTCCTAGCTTTGTAGTCTCGCCTGCGGATTCGTAGGGGTTGTCCAAACCTTTTTTGATTAGTAGGGGTGACCTCACTATCTTCACTGTTAGTTCCTTTAGTAGGAGTGGGTCTGATGTAGTTTTTGCCCGATTTCTCCTTGCATCCCTGACATCTCCAGTCAGTGGTTAATTTTCCAGCCTCCGATAATCCGACACAAGGTAGATGGAATTTGTTCGCGCACTTGCAACACGTCGCGGCGCTTCCTCCTTTAGCAGCCACAAATTTGCCGCAAACCGTACATTTAGCCATCTCGGTGAATATATTTTCAACCAAAATTGGGAAAACTACTGTCAACACAGATGACGAGCTGTCAAGGTTATACGGGGTACACGGACACGGAGAAAATCAAACTGCCCGCAACTTTTCAAAAACAAATGTCACGAATCAGCTGTTATTGTAAATTCTTTCACTTTATATTGCTTGTTTTTGTAAATAACATTTGTGCTTGTAAACTACACCTTTATGTATCTAATTACACACTTATGATATGGAATAAACTTGTTTTAATTATTTTTCAAAGTCTCTGAATTTTGACAACTACTGTACGCTCTGACAACTTTTGACCTTTTTTACATAATTGTTTAAATAACACATTTAATTACATTATAAAGCACGACAAATCCTTGAGTTTACCTGTTTTAAACGTAAATACTAAATTGAATGGATTGTTTGCCCGATTGTTGGATTTAATTCGAGAAAATGATCGATGAAAATCACAGAGTTTTGTTTGTTGTTGATACATGCCAGGTGTGTGTTTGAGTCAATTCCCGCTCAAGTCAAACATTTGTGCGCATGAACATGGATGTTTGTCTTGGTCTGGGTGTTTCTATGTATCATATGTATGTATTTACAAAAAAGAAGCATATATGTCAGAATCAGAATCAGAATCAGAATCAGTTTATTTGTAAACATAGGTAGATCACAATGGTATGAGATAGTACATATTATAACTTGTATCACTATGCTTTGCCATGTGGCGTACAAATATCAAAAGCAGTAAAATGTTATTAAACTTACAAATTAATATAGTTGACTCTTTGTGATGCAGATATACCTAATGTCAATTCCAGTATTTTTGACTATTGTATATTTTTATTATGATTAAAATTAATAAATTAAAAATGTCCAAAGTAATTAAATTAGAATAAAATTAATAAATTAAAAATGTCCAAAGTAATTAAATTAAATACAAATAATTAGATGTCAGTCAAAAGGTATGAGTTTAAAAATTGTCATTAGATATTTACATAATCATCACTAAAGCTATACTAAACATTTTTATACATCAAGTCAGATTGAAATAGAGATGTCATTAAGGTAGTCGTTAATAGAGTAATAACATTTTTGAATTAAAATAGAATGCAGAGTCCTTTTAAATTTTATCAGATCAAGTGTTTTGATTGCATCTGGCAGTTTATTGAATATTAACTGACCCATACAGAAAAAGCTTTTGTATTTTAATGCTGTGTTTCGTTCTGGTATTTCGAGTTCTAGTTTGTTCTTATCGCGTAATTTTCTGTAATGACTTTTAAAAGCTATTTTATACAAGTCTATGTTGGTCTTTACAAATATACTAACCTCATAAATGTACAAAGAAGGTAGTGTCAAAAGTTTTAAACTTTTAAATATAGGTGCACAGCTTTCTGTAGGATGCAATCTACACATGGCTCGAATGCATCTCTTTTGGGCCCTAAATGCAAACTCTTTATGGACTGAGTTGCCCCAAAAGATTATACTATATCTGAGTACTGATGCAACGTAGCTATGGTATGCCAGCAAAACGGATTCCATGTTAACAATTTTGGACAGCTTATATAATAGGTACACAAATTTATTCATTCTTTTACAAATTTCGTCAAGTTGTGGTTTCCAATTTAAATTACTATCTATAATTATGCCTAAGAATTTAGTAGCAGTTACTACTTCTATTTTATTTCCTTGATAACTGATGTCCAGTTGTCTGCATGGGATTCGCTGATGAAAGTGCATGATTTTTGTTTTGCTCAGATTTATAACCAGTTTGTTCTGGTTTATCCAGTCTATGATATTATTTAATGTTGAGTTTATTTCATTTTCATAGGCTATTGGATCGTCACATTTTATTATCACTGTACTGTCATCAGCGAACAGAACCATAGGATGTTTTACATATCTAGGTAGGTCATTGATATAAAGCAAGAACAGTAGTGGCCCTAATACACTACCTTGTGGCACTCCTTGTTTTATTATTTTACTGTTCGAGCGGTATTTTTTTTCCTTTCCACTTTTTGTACATATTTGCGTTATTTCTACATACTGTTTTCTGTTACATAAATACGATTTGAGCATTGACAGTACATTGCCTCGCATCCCATAGTTTTCCAATTTATTTAATAATATTGAATGGTCCACATAGTCGAAGGCTTTCGATAAATCCATATACACAGCACAGACAGGGTTCCTATTATCTACACTTTGTATGATAGGTTGAATAAGATCATATATGGCCATATTAATGGTTTTGTTTTTACGAAAACCTTTTTGTTCGTTAACTAATATGTTTGATTTTTCAATAAATGTATATAAGGCCTTATATATGACCTTCTCTAACACCTTCGAAAAAATTGGTATCAAAGAGATTGGCCTATAATTTTCCATTAAGTTTTTATCTAGCTTTTTGTGTAGTGGGGTTACTACTGAAGTTTTTAACCTGTCGGGAAAAGTTCCATTCAGTATAACCAAATTTACAATATAGCTGAGGTGCGGGGCAATGTATGGTGCAACATGTTTAATAACCTTAGTATTAATCCCATCGTAGCCAACACTATTCGTATTTTTAAGTGTTTTAATGTGATAAATAATATCTTGTGAAATTGTTGGTGATATAAATATAGAGTTAGAGTTAAAGTCTTTAGAACCATTATCTATTTTAAAATTGTGTGATGGCAATGTTTGGTCAATGTAATAGTCATTGAAAGCGTTAGCTATATTTATTGGATCTGTGATTGAAATGGTATTAATTGTCACTTCAGTTATTGGTTCTTTTGGAAAATATGTTTTAGAATTATTAATTATCGTCCATGCAGCCTTAGATTTATTTTTGGATGTATTTATATAATAGTTGTTCTGTGATTTTTGTGTTAGTGACAAGATCTTTTTCAACCTCTTAGAATATGTAGTATATGCATTTCTATTTTCTAGGGTTGGTTTATTTCTGTATTGCCAAAGTAATGACCTTTTCTTTCTACTGCAAAATTTAATACCATTTGATAGCCATTTTGCTTTCTTAGTAATGGTTTTCGTGGTCGTTTTAAAGGGAAAACAGAGATAATAAAAACATTTAAATAAGTCCAAAAAAGAATTGTAGGCATTATTTGCATCTAAGGCGTCATAAACATCTGAAAAAGTTAGGTTACTAATACAATTTTTGAAAATATCTATATTTTCTCTACAGTAGTTTCTGCGCCTAATTTTCCAAGATTTCATGGCACAAGTTTTTTTTACCGGACATCTCAAAAGCTGTGCGGTATGATCCGACAATCCAAATTCAATAATTTCGCCTTTACAACCTCTAATATTGTGTGCGAAATTATCTAGGCATGTTTTACTACTTAATCTGGTAGGTTGGTGAAATTCAAGTTTTAAATTGTAGCTTAAAAAAGTGTATTTAAATTCCAATGCCTGTGTATTTGTTTTTAATATATCAACATTAAAATCCCCGCAAACAATCACTTTTTTATTATGTTTTATACATACCAAGCTTAGAATGTTGTTCAGTTTGTCATAGAATATGTCTAAGTTAGAGTTAGGAACTCTATATACACATATAATGATTATGCCATGTTCAACCAGTTCTATAGCGCAATATTCTATGATATTTTTGATTGAATAGTTTTCATTTAATATTTTAAATTGATGTCCGATCCGCGTTAGTATACATGCGCCTCCTCTACGACTATCTCTAGCAAAGCTTGATGCTATTTTGTAATTTGGTATGTGTAATATTTCTTCTTGTTCCGCTGTCATAAAGTGTTCTGTTATGCATAACACATCAACTGTTTTTTTGTTGAATTGTAACTCTTCCAAACATATTGTTAGGCTGTCACTTTTGTTTAGAAGTCCAGCAATGTTTTGGTGTAGAACATATATGTTGTTATACACGAAAAAAGTGTTGATTTGGCATGGTAGTGAATGTATTGATATCTTCAGTGTCATCAGTTTTAGTATCTGTAGAGTGGTCATGTTTCTTTGTTTCGTCAGTTTGTTTAGTATATAATGAAATGTCAATCTGCATGTTGTCCATTAAACGTTTATGTATATTTTGTAGTCCATTTTTATTTACCTTCCCAGTATAATAATTAAACATCTCAAGAGATAGAGTGAGATTACTGTCAAAGAAGTATGCATAGTCATTATATTGCAGATCTAGGTATAAGAGATTATTAAATAGTTCGACCTTATAATTGTATATTAACGCACCTGTCTTGTAGGTGGGAACACAAATTATCTTATTAGTGTTTTTTATGCCTTGTAGTGATTTTTTTATCGTGTTTACTGTGTTCATAATAGTGTTTTCCTCTCTCAAGTCGTTTTCTCCCACTAGTATTATGCAATAATCATTTAGTGTGAAACCATTTAACTTATTTTCTAGGTTGCTTAGAAGCCCTTCAATTGTGCTGTTTGGCATTTTGTAGTGACAGTAGTCAAAGTGATCAGCATAAATATCTTCAAATATTGAAAGGTCTTGACGATTACTGCTACTACTCAGAATACACAGCCTATTCTTTTGTTTCAGCTTGTGTATGGTATTCGGTTTTTCTTTGCATTTTGTGGATAGTCCATTATGACTTGTAATATTGTTATTAGCTACTGAAGTTGGATCATGCGTAATTTGATCGGTAGTTTGAGTCTCTTTGTGGCATCTACTGGGAGGCGTCATTTGGTTTGGAGCTAATAAAATGTGGTTTTCGTCATGGTTTGTAGTGGAACTCTCTGAGCTTTTTGCATCTTGTTTTGTAGGCGATGCTTGGAAACTATTTGTGAGGCGACGGCGTACAATTTTTTTTGAGCTTGAGTTCATATTTTGTCTGAATGAGCTCAACGGACTTTTGCATATCTGTTTAAGTACATTAACTTCCTGACTCATATTACTTATCTGTTTTTTCAGATCAATATTTTCTAAGAGAATATTTTCTAGCTCGTTTTGTGTAATTTCTAAATCACACTTTAATTTTCTTATTTCGTCCTTTAGTTCACACATGTAGGAAGAACTGAAATTTGTTGTAAGGTTTAAACTGTTGCCCAATAAGTCTTCACACGACATCGGGCTTTCAGACATAGTCCTATGAAGGGATTCTATCGATAGTGATTTAGGCTTTAATTTATGTTTTCGTAGTGTGACGTTACTTTCCGTCCGTTCCATTATATAGATAAATTTAAAAGCACTGTCTTAATTACTAGTATAGTATTGTGTTTTTAAAATTATAAATGAAATTTTGTTATAATGTACTCAATACTCAGTTTTCAAGCCCAAATTTATGCATTTTAGTAGCCGACAAATCACGAAAAGTAATGTTCTTTGCTGGGATTTGATCTCTGTAACTCTGACTCCGCCAATCGGTCTTATGCCTCTCGACCAACTGAACAACGATTAATATCGTTAAATATGTGTACCGTAGCTTGCAGATAGGTGTTCAACTTTATTATTTTTATTTTACTAATCTTTACGTACATTAGTAAACAAAGTCCAAGTTAAAAATGTAAAATTCTAAAATTGCAATTCTTCAGTTTCTGTTCATGTCAATATTAATAAAAGTATGTGTTGTAGTTTTATTGCAATATCAAAACGTGCATGAATGAATGACTTAGGAACTATTATCTGTCATTTCTTGTCTATGGTCTTCTCACCATAGAGTATAGTAATATAGCTTCTCACTCAGTTGTCAAAATCATATGAGTCAGATGTCATCAGTATTTTTGTATATTAGTGTTGCGTCCGTGTGTAACATGCAAACAGCTGTTAAACAGCTGATTGTGTATGTGTGAGTGGTTTCAAAATCTCAGCAACGTTTTCTCAAGGTATTGTAATATGTTATTTGACTCACAGTTTGCCCCTGATGTTGTAGTGGTATCGTTGATTTGGTCTGAGAGGTTATGTGTCACAACTTTATGAACTTTATTACTAATTATTTGCACCGATAATCAATTTTCAATATTTTCTAAGTGAGAGCTACAAATACAAGTTGTTTACATGGCCACAGTGTTGCCAACGCGAACCAAATGTATGTTTATCTAGTACCCATAGTACAAGCTCTGCTTAGTTTGGGACTAGTTGGTGATGTGTGTATGTGGTACAATATTATTAGTATTAATTTTGAAAAAATACACTTAAATATATATGAACATCTATATACCAAATAGATCTATTAAACAATATAAGTTTAACTTAATAGCACTAAAAAGTCAATAAACTTTATTAATCTTAATGTAGTATCTTATTCATGAAAACCGCATTCATTTTAGTATTGAACTAATATATTTATCTGCATGAAATCTTTTTTGTCAAAATACAGAAATTTTATTCTACTTTACAAATTGTGTATATACTTCATCTCCATTAAAACCCCCTTCTGATAAAGATTCTGTTCGACCAATGCCATAACAACCTGTGAAACTGTCGAGAAACCATTCATATATTTTCCAACGAAATACAAAACTTCAACAATTTGAAAACCAAAACTGAACCCTTAACTCTCTGCAATTTATATTAATTATTTAAAGCGTAATAAAGCAGTCGTGTTCGGAACAGTTGAATGGAGTCGCAATACATTGTTTTAAACAATAATATTTCTCACGTGTAATTTGCAACGCCCGCTTATCTCCACTCCTTATGAAGAGGGTTTGTTTGTCCTTAGTACAGCTTGATAAAAAGTTTATACTGGACTGACGTGTTTTATCAGTTATATTTATTTGGGTTTTGTGGCAATCGGCTAAGGGTACCACGTAAGGACTAGAAGGCATATCTTAAGAAAAGTTCCTAAGTTTGATGGAGTCCGTAATAAATTAAGCTTAAATTGACTCTTGTTATGCAATTCAGTTCATGGAAGACAGCAAAATTTAGGTCCCAAGCAGTGTCGATGCGCCAGTGTTACGTGTCTGTATGAATGATTTTGGACTCTACATTGCCTCACAAACTACCTATATGCTTAGGTTTTGAAATTGTGATACAATTATCACATTTTACATCCTTTTCAGGATACCATTTACTTACATTTTCATATTACAAATGAAAAAGTAAGCAAAATGGTACAGGACAATAAGCGGAGCTCCTAACTCATCTTGAAGCAACCTCTTTTTTTGTCACAGTATACGACACTTTTATAAGGAGATGAACTATATTCACAGTCGCCGAGGTCATAGAAAAATATTGCTGTATTTAAATATTGCTGGTATTACTATCATACTTCCAACTGCCATATTAAAAGAGCCTACGCGAGCGGAGCCGAGAACGAAATCAAGTATTTTCATGTTAATAATCACGGGCAGAGGAACAAAGAAGTATTGTCCCCAACCGTGTAAGGAGTGGGCTGGGAATGAATCTTCTTTGTTTTGGGGTCGTCCGAAAGAAGTTGCTTTAGTTGTTTTTCTCTAGGTTTTTTCCTCAGTTGAAAAGAAACTGGATGAACGATGTTTCTGCTTGCTCTAGTGGGCACTATTGCTATTCATAATTGCAGCTAGAAGTGCTACTTTTTTATGTGGCTGGCTGTTTTTTGAGTTAACAGGCAACAAGTTCTGAATGTTCAAATTTTTATTTGGTGGAAATGGGGTTATGAGGTTGCTGGTATTGTGTGAAAAATGTACTGCCGTGTACCTTGCGATGACTATCGTAAAATACGACGAACCTAACATTACGTACTTTGCACGGCAACAATTTTTGTGAAGGCATGTTCAGATCAGATAACTGAAACAAGACTTTTGAATTTGTTGATCTAGTTAGCGCTCGCGATTGACGCTCTACAAAACTTTGTTGCATATTTCAACAATGCAATAAATATTTAAGTTATTTAATATGAGAACTGAAATCTTCTCTGTTGGTAAATGGTGGTATGGTGCTTACGGTAGTCTCATCTATTATTGTTTCAAATATATACACTTGCGCTGAAGATTTAAATTTAAGATCCACATATATTTGTCTATTTTTGTTAAGAATCGCAATTTCCGAGACATAGCGATACTAAAAGACGTGACTACCCTGCATATTATGCACCTGTTGCCGCAGCATCTGTGACGTAGTATTCCTCGTTTATTAACATTGCTGCCTTCATACTCCATGTCTTTATGTGATTCTGTTTAATAACTAAGACATGGGCTAAGGCGATTTTATTAATTTGTAAGAATTGTTCATAATCAGCCTTTGCAAGCAGTTTAGTAATTTAAAGAAAGTCAATCACAGTACTACGATTCATCTGTAATGCTAATAACAAAATAACCATACTATTTTGTACACATATTGAACACTGGAACTCCTTTTACCACATCATAAAACGGAATTCCACTCATTTAACCATTACAAAATAAAAACGGTATTAGGGAGTAAGTATTCTTATGAGAATGTGGCAGTAAATTTTATACTAGGATTGCTTTAAAGATGTTTCTTTTTTATCTGTATTGTCCAACTGCTGAGTAAAAGCTTTCCTTACACTCCTCTAAGCGTCTCTGAACTGTGCCAGGTAGGGCCAATTACGCTCGAAAACGTCTAGATCGTCCATTGCGTGACGATATTTGCCCATTAGAGAGGATGCATCTGAACTATGTGGCTCGCCCAATCCCATTTTAGGTGGGCAGTCCTTTTTCCCACATCAGCCAAATTCGTCAGAGATTCTAGAACAGTATTTCGCACTCGATCAACCCACTTAATACTGAGTACGCTGCATTCCATGGATCTTTCACAATCTTTGACCCTGAATTGTTGAAGCTCACTCGAGTCTGAGTAGGTTAGGACGGGCAGAATGCACATATTGACGAACTTGCATTTAATGCTATTGACACTTTGCCCTTCATGAATTCTCTCATGAACCAGTAGGGTATCCAAACATTGATGATTGACTTCTCGGCCCTGACGATTTTCAGAAGACATTATCTGACCCTAGTAGGGATACGAGTATTTATTGTCATACTGTACTTCCCTACGTTACGCTCGGTCTCATGAGTATTAACGCGCTGTTGATCATAAACTGGGTCTAACTATTCATCGCAATTCCTATATCTAGGCTTACCTTGCTCAGAATATTACCGAGCTCATAATCTATCAACATCAGTCTTCTGGCGGAAATTGTTTACCCCACCACAATTTTATTGTTCTTAAAAAATGTTAGTTATAGCGGGTAGAAATATATTTTAGTTTTTAAACTCTATACACAGCAAAAGGCAAGCATGCTTCGCCATTTTGCAACTTTTAGGTTCAGCTGACTTATCCACCGACTCGACCATGAGAATCCCATCCACGTGGCTAAGTTGAGTAAATTAGTTTACTTTACGAGTAATATAAGTTTGTACGCAAAATACACGCCAGGACGTGGAGTTGCGGAAACAGCCCGTGCTACCATATCATACCATACTTTATATGTTTTGACAGAGAG
Organism: Euclidia mi; assembly: GCA_944739405.2. Classification (NCBI taxonomy): domain Eukaryota; kingdom Metazoa; phylum Arthropoda; class Insecta; order Lepidoptera; family Erebidae; genus Euclidia; species Euclidia mi. Next base: position 46,391,824 of record OX123200.2, on the reverse strand, counting down.
CGCTACCGAAAATTGCTTAATTCATTTGGTAACATTCTCCAGAACTAAAAATAATCACGAAAGTAGGTAATAAACATTTTATTAATCCGAAAGTTTCACAAGCACCGTTTACTGTCAACATATCGATTCATTACCGTCGGTTAAGAGCTATGTAAAGTCACGGGTCACCTCCTTTCAATATGAATATTAAAACAGCCATTCGGTTCGCTTTACGGAAATCGCTGTACATTAATATATGTTACTACATAGTTTATTCATAACCTTGTTGGAACAGTACTTGCCATTACCACGATCAGAATTTTGATAATTTCATAGATATATGAGTAATTTTAATGTTATTTAACGAAATAATAATGTAAGATACGGTCTCATGAGTATTTACAGCTACTTATAGAATAACAGGAAATACGTAATGCTATTTATCAGTTTCTGATTGTCTCATTGTACTCCATTACTATTATATGCGAATGGGCGTAAATTGGATGATTTACCCGAATTGCTGAACTGCAGTAATTATTTGTACTTACATTAAGTTATTATGTTCAAATATCAGTTATTCTTTATAAGTAAATTTAAAATACGTTATATAATTGTTTATTTCGTGTGGTGACGGATCAACAGTTTCACTACCCCATTTTGTTCCGTGGGTATCTTTAGAGGCAAATAAGGATAATACACGAAGCAAATAGTGTAACGAGGCGGTTGCTAGGGGCGAGGTAAATGAGGCACGGTGATTACAATCAACACAGTGTATAATGTCTTTTCACATATAATGATACAATAGTAAGAGTTATTAGTTACAATCACAGTCTAGAGTTATAGGTACGGCGGCGCGGAGTGGGCGCGCGCGTGACGTATCGGTTAAACGAGGTGGGCCGACTGTCGGCACCGCGGCGCGTGCGACGCGAGGTAGCGGGGAGGACGCTTTAACTTTGCGTGAGCGGCGTACGCGTGCTATAACCTTGTCGCGACGTTACACACTCCCCCTCTAGTTCGAACATAGCGCTCACGCGTTCGGGCTAGCAATCGTATCTACGGGGACGACCGCGCTTGCGTTTTTCTCTAACCGGAGCTTCAACATTGCCAATGAAGGGAGTCAAGTGAGAGACGTGATACCGTCCAACGTGTTCCCCTTTGGTGACCCCTTCTATCAGGTACGTGGTCGGACTTACCACTTCCCGTACGTGATAGGGTCCATCTCTCCGTGGTATGAACTTGGCCGATTGCCCAGAGCTGACATCATTCAACCCTGGCGTCTTAAACAGAACAAGATCACCTACCTTGTAGTCAGGAGGCGCGCGTCTGCCTACATCTGCGTACTTCTTTTGCACAGACTGCTTCTGCTCGTGAACGTCTCTGGCGTCCAGTAACACCGAAGACAACTTACGCAGGTAAGGAGTGATGTTATAAACGAAATTGCCGTTCTTCACAATGGTCTTCATATCGCTAACGACGTCCGAAGTCGCGCACAACTCCCTCCCGAAGGTAAGGTATGCAGGCGAAAATCCAGTGCTCGCTGTAACAGCGGAATTCATGGCAAACCTTATAGCTGCGAGGTTAGTGTCCCACGTTGCGTGGTCCTTCCCAACAAGTATAGCCAGTTGGGGCTTCAGATCGCGATTTTTGCGTTCCACGGGGTTCGCTTCCGGGTGATACAGCGGTGTCAAGGACTGTTTGATACCCATCACATGACACACCTGCTGCATCACTTCAGCAACGAACTGAACTCCGTTATCGCTGATCATCCTACGCGGGACTCCGAACCTCAGGAAAACTTCAGCTATCAGTATCTCAGCGCACTCTACACTGGTGGCGCTCTCTAATGCAAACAGCTCGACCCAATGGGAGCAAGTATCCTCTAGAATCAAAATCCAACGGTTACCTTTCGAAGTAAAGGGCCGAACAGAGCGACAGACACTACTTCAAACCGTCGATTCATTGCAGGAGTCTGGAGTAGTCCTGCAGGCTTCCGGTTGTCAATCTTGTATCTCTGACAAGCGGTACAGCGTTTGACGTAATCGGTAACAAAAGATCTCATACCTGGCCAGAAGTATTGCGCTCTAATGCGTTGCAAGGTACGCTCAGCACCGAAGTGACCTGCCGTGGGGGCGTCGTGGAAGTCAACGAGCACGGCCTCTCTCTCGTGAATAGGAACCACGAGGCAGGCAGAATCTGCGTCGTCAAAATCTAGAGCACACCTGTACAAAACACCATCAGAAAGCAGGTAACCTTTTTCTGACCAGTCCCTCCCCCTGAAGGGATCGTCGGTCGCCTCTAGATCCTCGACGATCTTCTTCAGCTCAGGGTCCTTCAGCTGGTTGGCGCGTACCTCATCAGGCGTCCTGTGTGGAACATCTACAGTCACTAAGCATACCTCGCAACCACCTGGGGTTTTCTCGCAACAGGCGGGGCGGCTCAGTGCATCAGCGATTACGTTCACCTTTCCAGGAGTATACTGGATCTGCAGATTATAGGCCTGGAGCGTCAACGCCCATCTGGCGAGTCGAACGCTGGGAGACTTCAAGCTCATCAGCCACCGCAACAGCTGATGGTCGGACTTGACCACTACTTCCGATCCCTCGATGTACCCTCTGAACTTCGTCACCGCCCAAACTACGGCCAGAGCCTCCCGGTCGGTGGTGGTATAGTTTCGCTCAGCTGGCTCTAGTAGGCGGCTGGCGTACTCTATGGGTCTTTCATCAGGGCCCTCCCCCTGCATCAAAACTGCGCCGAGACAGTAGCCACTGCTATCTGTCCGGAGGGAGAAAGGTAGGGATTCATCGACTTGGCGTAGAATAGGAGCGGTGACGAGGAGTTTCTTAATGCTCTCAAAAGCCGCTTGCAAGAAACTAGTCGCAAACTATTTGCATCTGCAGGTTCATTGCGTAGGTTACGCAACTTCCTTCCGACTGCCACTAAAATTGCGCTTGCGGAATCTCTGCTTCTGCCTGTACTTGACTACGCTGATGTCAGCTATCTTGACCCCAACGAAGAGCAGCTAGACAAACTTGAACGTCTCCAAAATTTTTGCATACGATTTATATTTGGACTTCGCAAATATGATCACGTTTCAGAATTTCGCCTCAGGCTCAAGTGGCTGCCAATTCGTTTTCGCAGGAATACTCACATTCTAACATTATTATACAATGTCCTGTTTAATCCTAGTACCCCCTCTTACCTCAAAGAACGTTTTAAGTTCATTTATGACACACATGTAAGGTCCTTGAGGTCGTCCAGGGATTTGACGCTGGAAATGCCAATGCATTCCACAAATTACTTTGACAAATCCTTTTCTGTCCAGGCTGTGCGCCTGTGGAATGCATTGCCAGTAGAGATTAGAAGCGCAAAATCTCTAAACATATTTAAGGGAATGTTAAAAAAGCATTACCTCTCCATCTAACATCAAAAATGCAAACAAAATAATGACTATACTGAATGTCTTGCTATATAACATCTAGTCATTGTATCATATGGTATTTTTATGATTTATTTTTATTGGTACAAATATACTCAGAATATACAAATAGCTCAAGAGCTGTTCTTCTTGAGAAGGTCAGTTAGAGGTTTCGCAACCGCCGCGTAGTTCGGTACGAAACGCCGGAACCAGCTGGATGTTGCCAGGGAACCCTTAAGCTGCCTCTCGTTCTTGGGAGCAGGCATGTCAGCAATGGCCGAGGTCTTCTCCGGGTCTACTTACAGGCTGCCAGGAACAATGATGTGGCCAAGGAACTTTACAGAGTGACGGGCGAAACAGCTTTTCTTGCGATTGACTCGAAGGCTAAACTTTTTGAGTCTATCGAAAACTGCTTCGAGGTTCTCCATGTGACTGTCAAAAGTCTGTGACAGAATTATCAGATCGTCTAAATAGCCCAGAATAGTCACAGGTCTACTACTTGATTGGTCTGAACTTGATTCCCGAACGGGTACGCTCAAGTTCGATTTGAAACGATCGATCAATCGTTGAAACGTGGCACCTGAGTTGCGTAAGCCCATCGGCATCCTGTTGAACCTATAGGTGCCGGAAGGTGTCACGAACGCTGTCTTGTCACGATCCTCATCTGCGACGCACACCTGAAAATATCCGGAGTGAAGATCGAGCGTCGTCATGTAGCTGGTCGTCTTGGCCGCGTGAAGTACATCTTCCAAGCGCGGGAGAGGGTACCGATCCAGCTCCGTGACCGCGTTGAGCTTTCGGTAGTCCACGCACAGTCGGACTCCTCCGTCCTTCTTCGAAACCAAGACGACATTAGCAGCCCAAGGCGACTCGCACTCCTCGATGACATCAGCTTGCAACAGCTTCTCAAGCTCACCGTCCAACAACCGCTTCTTCCCTTGCGACATTCTGTAGGGTGGTGAAGCGGTCGGTTCCTGCTTCTCATCAACCCGAATGCGATGGGTGGCATAGGTTGTCGGGGGACCTTCGGTAGCGAAGCGCTCGGCTCTGCTGATTATAAGTTGGTTGAGCTGCACTCTCTGGGCAGGGGACAGCTTCGACCCTTCATCCCCTCTCAGCGCCAGAATGGTGGTTGCAACCTGCATCAGCTCTGCGTCGCTGGTGGATGTGAGGCTGTAAGATATCACAAAGTTAAACTTCTGCCCAGGAGAGTCACCAAAGAACCAACAGTTATGTTGGAGGTCCAACAATATACCTGCTGTAGTGATGAAGTTTTGTCCGAGAAGCGTCCTATTATTCGCTTCTGGTATCACTAGGAAAGTGGTGGGGATAACGCAGTCCTGAATCGTGACGTCCGTGTTACAGTATAACAACTCACGTACCTGCTGTGTTCCATCTGCGAGTCCAATAGTGCGGCGTGTTTCCGTGAAAGTGATACCGCTGTCCAGCAAGATCTTATATAATCCGGGACTAGCGAGACTCTCGGTAGCACCTGTATCGAATACTGCGACACCTACTTGGGATGCAATCTCTGCCTTTACGGTGGGGTGCGTCAGATCGGACACGTCGGTGACGGCACTTTGGAAACTCACCTTGGCAGCCGCGTTGTCATTGTTACCTGCGGGTGTACCTTTACACGTCGGGCATTTGGACCGTATCACGCCTTGTCGTCCGCAGCCGTAACACGATAGTGGCGCGTTATCATTCGCTTGCTCACTCGATGTTTTATTTTTACATTCCTCCGCAGTATGACCAAACCGTTTACAAAAAGCGCAGCGCGGTCTAACTCGTTTCGGTGTTATGTTACTACTAATGTTCGAACTAGAGTCGGACGTCGCACGCGAAGGGTTACTTTGGACTACCGCGACCGTTGGAGGGTTATTATTTACCTTTTGCGATTTATTACGATTTTCGAGATTTGAAATACTGTTGCGCGATGATAATGACGATTTGGACTGACTTACTTCGCATAGCATTTCCTCCACGTACCTCACGCGCTCGAGTAGGCAGTCGACACTACTGACGCTATCGTGGGGTACTCGCTTCCGGAACTTTCGGTTCAGAAGTCCGTAGACAATATCTAATTGCATGACTTGGTGGTGGTGGTGGTGCATGAATGGGGATGCTATATGGTATACGCGAAATGTTAGCACGCACTCGTGATATAAGCGAATCTACGCTATCACTATCACTTTGTTCTTGCGCGAAGATTTCTCAAAAAATCCGGTGGGCGGGGCGCGGGGCGCTGTACATGAAGCGTAGGCGGCGTATCGCGTCGTCCCAGGTCTCCACCGCCGATTTGATGCCTTGCCACCACACGGCGGCGTCTCCCGTCAGCAGCATGGGCAGACCACGTAGGGCGTGTTCGTCGGACACGCTTGCGCACTCTTTGTAGACGAGCACGCTCTCGACGAACGCTTCTAGGGCCTCCGCACTGCGAGTCGCTCCGTCGAATCGGGCTGTGCATCGCGTGAAGTTGCTGTGCAGGTTCGGCGCTCCGGAGTAGGTAGCGGTGTGAGTCGGTCCCGCAGACTCGCCGGTCGACGTCAGCGTCGGCGTCGCGACGCTTCGCATGACGCTCGCCAACAGTCGCGTGAGCTGCTCCTCGGATATGGAAATTTGCTTGTCACCGCATGTGGTTGGCTGTGGCGTTACCGTGGTGCTCACACTCGCGGTGTTTGCTACCGCGTGTGTCTCCTCGTCGGTGTCGCTACTTGTCGAAACATCTCGGTTTTCTGTGGACGCGTTGCGGCGGGTTTTGGCGGCATTTTCTCGCGAAAACTCTCGTCAACTGGTCCGTAGTAGTCCGTATGACACACAATAGATATGGAGAACACAGTTCTGAGGGTTTTAATCGCACTCGCGTCGGTTTTTCGTACCTCCTAGCCGTTAGGTATACGCGGAGCACGTGCCACGAGTGGGGCGCAATTTGTAACGAGGCGGTTGCTAGGGGCGAGGTAAATGAGGCACGGTGATTGCGATCAACACAGTGTATAATGTCTTTTCACATATAATGATACAATAGTAAGAGTTACTAGTTACAATCACAGTCTAGAGTTATAGGTACGGCGGCGCGGAGTGGGCGCGCGCGTGACGTATCGTTTAAACGAGGTGGGCCGACTATTGGCACCGCGGCGCGTGCGACGCGAGGTAGCGGGGAGGACGCTTTAACTTTGCGTGAGCGGCGTACGCGCGCTATAACCTTGTCGCGACGTTACAATAGTATATTTGCTAAGAAAAGGAAAACTCGACATCAAAACCTATGCCAACCCGTCTGGCGAGCAAAGTAAAATATTGTAGGCAATTCCCCCTATTGGCTCACAAAAGTTACAATGCTATTGTGACGCAGATAGGAGAGACCTATACTGCTGTGGATAGCGAAAGGCTGGTAAAATTATTTAAAGTTTGATACGATTATACCAGTTTAAATTATTTTCACGTTTTACAAATTTACAATGAGCTGTAGGCCCTTGAAGCTATTTGAGGTACAGACTTAGGGTATCGTACGAGTATAAAATACTTGCTCTTTATGCCTCACTTTAACTTGAATTCTATAATTTTATTGAATTCGAGTTGAAGTGAAGGCATAAAGAGTAATATGTTACAGAACTTTTGTTCATGCGTTAGGTATATTTTATTATATTTCATTTGGTTATTACAAAAATATTTCTCAGTACTCGTAAATTAAACCTAACAAACGTGTTCTTAACCCTATTTACACAATTTTCCAATCTAGCTCTTTCTCATAAGTTTCAGAATGAGGTCTAATTGCAGTTAAATTTACATAACTAGAGCACCAAAGCATATGTTTTATCAACGTTGGGAATATAAATAAACTTCGTCAAAATGATTGTGCATTCAGAATTTACGTTTAAATCCAGCATCCGCATTTAGTCTTCCATACCCCCAATCTTTCACATTTACATAAATCCACTCAAATTGAAACCTAAAATAAATCTATAATCCATGAACTTACACCGCTAAAATGAGCATTCGAAAAGGATTTACAAATTGCCGATACAAATTCCCTTCAAAAGCAGAATGTTTAATCATGAAAAAATTATTTCGTAAAAGAGCGTTGGGATCAGTCACACAATAAGTTCTTAATGGAAGGGGGTTATAGGCTTTCATCACTTTATTTCGCAAAAACGTCACTTGAATAATATACGGGCGTTCCCGAATACGCCCATTTAGATTATGGTTTTGATAAAATGCCGGATTAAAACAACCTGTATGTGCGACCAATGCAGTTGAATTAATATTAAAAAAAACTTTTTTGTTGCCGCTTTAGTGTTTCGCAGATAAAATTTGTATTTTGATGTTTCACTTTAATTGTGAAAAGAGAATAATTTTAAATATGACGTATTTATTTACTAAGTGGAGGCTTACATTTTATTGCGATAATGCTTATAGTATGTAATTTTTGTAGTAACGGAACGTTACTTATATTTTTGGATAAATGTCATTTTTGAGTTTGACAGCTCTCTCTTGTCTCCGACCAAGCAAGCAACCACGTAAACTGTTATCTCTCTTGTGATAATAATACTAATATTAAGAAATAGTGAATTACATACATACATACATAGACTCACGCCTGTTTCCCTGAAGGGGTAGGCAGAGGCATATTAAACGCCCACTTTTCGCCATAGTTTTGATCCCACGTAATAGGTGACGAGCCTATTGCCGCTTGTTGGGATATTTTGTTTGCCAGAGCCTCGTTCGTTGATCGGCAGGTGCACCACTTGCAGGTGAGGTTGGCTTGGGACCCTATGTTCTTGGTTGGAACCCCCTATGCACCTATGAATTACTGTAACCAATACAAATATAATAAAATAACCACCCTCATCAGAAGTTGTTTTAATTATAAAAATGCATCAATACATGGCGCAGTCAACTGATTAAAGAAGATTGGAAGAACCTATCTACGAGCCAGTCGCCTGTCGGTAAGCGAACACGTGCTACTTGCACGTGTTCGCTTACCGCTTAATAAAATTATAAACATGTCAGAGGAAAAAGTGGACACAATGACTTGTGCAATAGAATATAAAATGCCAAAAGGTTTAAATCTGGATAATATAGATAACTGTTATCCACAGTGGCAAAGATTTAAACAAAGTTTCAGAACTTTCATGCTGGCTGCAGGTTTTGAAAAGCTAGCTGAAACTAGAAAAGCAGCGGTATTGTTAAACTGTTTAGGACAACAAGCTCAAGAACTGTATTACAATGTCTTGAAATCGGATGAAAAGGTAAAATTTGATGAAATACTTGATGTCTTTGAAAATTACTTCAAGCCTAAGCAGAATGAGTATAGCTACAACTTTAACAAGCGAAACTAAGAAGAGGGTGAATCCTTTGATACATTCTACACAGCAGTCAGAAAAATGGCTGAAAGCTGCAATTTTGGGGACCAGAAAGAACGGATGATACGGGACAGGATAGTTATCGGTGTCAAGGAGAAAAGGATGCAGCAAAAGCTTCTAGAAGTGAAGGACCTGACGATGACCAAGGCTGTGGACATATGCAGGTCTGCAGAGCTGTCCAGGGAACATCTGAAGACGCTAAATAACTCGGAGGTTCAGGCGGTGCAAGAAAAAAGTCATCGCAAAAATACAAAGGTCAAAAATAATAGGTCATTTAATAATAATTTTAAAGATAAGAATAAACTCAGTTTCAATGAAAGAAATAAGTCGTTTAATAATAAAAGCAAAAAAAGTTTCAATAAAAAATTCTATAAGTGTAAAAATATTTATACTGAGTATGGTCAAAGACAATGCCCAGCTTATGGAAAAAGTGTAGTAAATGTAATAAAATGAATCATTTTAGTGTAGGCTGATTCGTTGGTAACGGAAACAAAAGAGTGCATAATATTAATGAAACTTGTCAAAATAATGTTCATGACTTATGACTAGTTTTCACCATAGATATTAATAATAATGAGTGGATACAAAAGTTAAGAGTGGAAAATAAAAGAGTGTCATTTAAATATGACACAGGTGCCCAAGTCAATGTATTAGTTTAAGAGATTTGAAGTTAATAGTCGATGATGCAAAAAAATCATCAGTTTCTCTGAGACTAGAACTCTAATAGAGGTCTAAAATAACATTAAAAATTTATAATAAGAATGATGATGAGTTTTTAAAACTGGAATTTTTAGTAATAAAGGAATATGTAAGACCTACTTTAGGCTTAAGTTCAATGTTAGAGTTAAACCTATTAAATAATACTGATATTAATATGATAAAATGTCATAATAATTATAAGGAAAGCATTGTTAAAAGGAATAAAAAACTGTTTCAGCGTGTCGGTGAATTTAAGAGTCCTCTGCAGTTGCGCGTTCAACCTGGTGTGCAACCTGTTGTGAGACCACCACGAAGAGTGCCTAACGCACTTATGAAGCGCCTCGCGGACAAGTTGGAAGCTCTGGTGAAGCACAAAGTCATCGCGAGAGTCGAGCACCCAAAAAGTTTTGTAAGCAATTTGGTTATTATTGAAAAGAAAGATGGTTCATTAAGAATTTGTTTAGATCCTAAAGATCTCAATAAGGTTTTAATTAGAGAGCATCATTTGATACTTACTATAGATGAAATTGTGTCTAAGTTGTCTAATAAGAAATATTTCGCAGTCCTTGATTTATCAGATGGATTTTATAATATTAAACTCAGTAATGATTCAAATGATTTGTGTACATTTATTAGCCCTTATGGCTGTTATAATTTTTTAAGAATGCCGTTTGGTTTGTCTGTAGCACCAGAGATATTTCAAAGTTATAGTGAAATGGCTTTTGGAGACATACCTGGTGTAGTAGTTTATTGCGACGATTTACTAATAAGTAGTGACACAGAGCAAGAACATGATGTTATATTATATAAAGTTTTTGAGCGAGCATTAGAACATAATGTTAGATTTAATGAGAATAAATTTCAGTATAAGTTAAAGGAAGTGAAATACTTTAGTCATTTATTTTCTGAAAAAGGCATGAAAATTCAACCAGATAGGATTAATGCTATATTAAATATGAAATCTCCTATTAATAAAAAACAATTACAAATTTTTCTTGGGATGGTCAGTTACTTAAGAAAGTTTATTCCTAATATGGCTGATATAGCTGCACCATTACATTTATTATTAAAAATGATGAAAATAAAATGAAATGATAAAAGGATGTAGAGTGGATGTGGACTGAAGTTCATGAAAATGTTTATAATAATCTCAAGAAAAAGGTTACTGAAGCTCCAATCTTACAGAATTTTGATAGTAAGTTGCCTATTGTAGTACAATGTGATGCATCTAAGGATGGCATTGGTTGTTGTTTATTACAAAATAATAAACCAGTTTGTTTTGCATCTCGTAGTTTAACTCAGTCAGAGAAAAAAAAATCACAGATAGAAAAGGAATTGTTAAGTATAGTGTGGGCTACTAAAAATTAATACTGGCATGATATACCATCACCTAGATTACAAAGATTAAAACCTAAGTTATTAAAATACAATATTGAGTTCAAATACTTACAAGGAAGATTTATGTATATAGCAGACTTATTATCTCGTTCATATCAGGAATGTGATGATGTTGACATTGAGGTTGACATTGAGGTTATACATTGTGTAGGCTTAAGTCAGAGTTTAGAATGTACAGAAGAACTGAAAGTTCAATTATGTAAAGAAAGTGCAAATGATAGTGAGTTAAGGGAAATAATAGAATATATTAAGAATGGCTGGCCTAATACTAATAATACACCACTATTTTTTAATTAGTACAAAAAAATTAAGGGGGCACTAAGTATCTTTAACTGATCATATTTATGTAGTTAAAAAATAAAAATACTAAGTCCCAAAACTGTCTCAAAACTGTCCACAAAAATACGTAATAATTGGTAAATGCATAACTAAGACTATGCCCGACCCGTGTACTATGAGTAGTAAATGCTTAATTGATAAATTCCCCCCTGCGCCCGCGCCGCGCCCGTTGCGACAAACAGTGCTAAATTGCTAGCGGAACTGAGCGCATCCATTTAATTGTTTGTCTACGTTTTCCCGACGCGATGGCTTATCAGTTCACATCACGGGAGTATGTAGCTATGCTTCGTACGTACTTTTTGAGTGGAGGAATCGCGAGTGCAGCTGTGTACCCATGGATATCTTTTTGTGAGTGTACAAAAGTGAGCCGGTTAGTGTCGTACAATTAAAACAGCGCATATTAGACGCTTTCGACGTAGTGAAAAGACAGAAGCGTACTTCTCTCGTTAAAAAACAATTTAATAAAACTTGCCCGTCTAGTGTAGTGGACATTTCGAAGGACAATGGAAATACTTGTAAGTTTAGTAAATAATATCTACTTATGTAAATAATAATTTGATGCGGGCGGCTCAAAATCGGTCTGTGTGGAGAACCTTGAGGGAGGCCTATGTCCAGCAGTGGACGTCTCTAGGCTGACATGATGATGATAAAATATTATTTGTAAATATCAGATGATTCTAACTTCATAAATACGCGAAAATTACTTTCTTTTATTACAGAATACCTTCTTTTATTTTGATATTTGTTTGCTTTCTAATTACATACCTCCGTATTTAATTACTTGTAAAACGGTAAATTTTGCCGGTCCTAAGCCCGGTTTTGATGTATGAAGGAGCGGGTAGAATTTATAAAATTAAAAAGTAACTACCTACACTTATTATTTTGCTTCATTTTATTGTCTAAGGCTACTTACATTATAAGTGCGACGGAAAGAATGCGTAAGAGTAGGACGGAAGGTAAGTACTATCAATGAAGTAGTGAATGGATTGTAAAATATATCTATGATTTAGGTGAGATTTTCTAAAAAAAACAAATGATTATAACTTTGCTATTTATAGATATTATGAAATTATTACGTCACATAAATGATAATAATGTCTTCGCTAATATGTCCTTAAAGTTTTTGTACTAATTAAAAAATAGTGGTGTATACCAGATTATCTGCACAGTTATCATAAGTTAAAAATTATTTGTCATTTGATGACAAATTAGTATTTTATAAAGATAGATTAATAGTAGGTACCTAAAAGTTTAAGAATGTCTACATTTAAATTATTACATGAAGGACACATTTGGATGTCTAAAATGAAACAGTTAGCTTGTTAATTATATTGTTGGCCTCATATAGATACTCATATTGAAGAATTTGTTAAAAAATGTTTCCCCTGTCAAACTTATCAAAATAATAATATGAAAGAACCGTTGATTCCACATGTAGTTCCTAGTTTACCATTTTTAAAGCTAGGTATTGATATTATGGATTTTAAGAGAAAAAGTTACCCAATAATATATGATTACTATTCTAAATGGTTAGATATTAAGTATTTGAGTAGTAAAAATGCTAATGCCATTAATAATTGTTTATTAGATGTATTTTGTAATCTTGGTGTTCCGTCTGAGATAATTTCAGATCATGTACCATTTGACTCTCGTGAATGTTAAATATTTGCTCAAGAATGTGGTTTTAAATATACTTAAACTAGTCCTAGATACCCTCAGTCTAATAGTATGGCTGAAAGAGGAGTTGACATAGCTAAAAAATTAATGTTTAAGAGCAGTGAATATAATACTGACTTTAGAGTTGCTTTGTTAAAATATAGAATAACACCAGTTAATGGAGCAAATTTCTCTCCCAGTGAATTGTTATAGCAATATAAGAACAAAACTAATATCTTCACATAAATATTTGCAACCAAAGTTAAATAGTAATGTAGAGTTTCAGTTTAGTAAACAAATCGATAGAAACATTAAGAATTATAATAAAACAAGTAGAATTAAAAAAGATTTTGTAATGGGTCAAAATGTATGGTTTAAAAAAGAGCCACATAAGAATCTATGGTTACAAGGTATAAGAATAGTCGGTTTTAATGGTAACAGATCATATAATTTAAGAGATACTAATAATGTTAATTATACCAGAACCTCTTTCTATATTCTACCAGCATAGACTTTGTGATTCACCAGAAGAGGTGCTAGCTGGTTGAACGAGTAACTTCTGTAACTTAATATTGTGGTACTTAAAATTGTAATAGTAAGACTAATGTAAGTTAAGATTGTTATAGTAGTTTTATATATAGTATGTAACCCAGATATGTTTAATTTTAAATTGTCAGTAAATGAAAAAAGTTTAATTTGTAAAAGAGGATGAAGAAAGTAGAACTATTGTAAGAACATTTAAATTGTTATTATGGGTAAGAAATATTGTGATATAAGTAACAGTAGAGTTTTGTTTATTGAATTTTTGTAAATGGGAAGGAAATAAATTATTTAATTTTTTTGTAAAAGGGGATGATGTAGTAACGGAACGTTACGTATATTTTTGGATAAATGACATGTTTGAGTTTGACAGCTCTCTCTTGTCTCCGACCAAGCAAGCAACACACGTAAATTAAAAAAAGAAAGAAAGAAAGAAAGAAAACATATTTATTCTGTTACGAACATACGAAATAATTACATTGTTTTAGCACACATAACAGGTTTTTAAGTAACAGAATTGGCCCCCAACTCAGCGTAGTGCCATCTAGTTCAACTAGATGGCGCTGATATTCTGTTGGTACCATTTTATCTTAATTACTAATAAATAAATAAATATATATTGCTTTTTTTTTTGACCCCGGCCGGTCGCTTCACATTTGCAAAAAGAGGAACACATTTATATACCGACAAGGCTTATTGTTTACACTTCTAAAATTGTGACAATTGACACATAGGAAATTAAAGGTAAGCCCAGAGAAGGCAGAGAACATGTTATACTCCATTTCACACACGAAGGCGGTGGTGACATAATGTCATCTCCGTACAAATAAATCAAAATCAGACGAATATGATCCTAAATAACAAACACCATTACACCACCCGCACCCCCCAATGTGAAATGGAGTATAATTAAATTAAGGAAAATGGATACAAAAAAGAGAAAATAAATAAAAAAATACAACAAAACTGACAGAACAACAATAGACTGACAGGTGTGACCTGTCAGACCATTGCTGAATTGTGTGACATACTGACAAATATCAGAAATTAACGTAGCATCCCGTTCAAAAGAATGATTACCTAGGTACTCTATGACTCGGCATAGGTCTACGGATACAAATACGATCAACGAAAGATGATGGCAACAGCATAAGTACGTAGCGCCTCAGCGAACATAACGCCAACACGTAATAATCCGTGAAGGTAACATTGTCCCAAGATAAAACATTTGCTTAGTCTTGGGACAAAGTCACCATCATGTATGTCACAATAATGAAGTATAAACACCGATAGTGATGTTAAGAAGTGCATAAGGTCAATCACGTCCAACGCTGTAGGTAGTGACTGTGTCAGCCGTAATATGATCCTTCCTATCCTCGATATTATCCTACCCATAATTTCCCATATCCTCAATTATTCTCTGTCTAGTGGTGTATTCCCATCGATGTGGAAAGACGCTCTTATTACACCAATTCCAAAAACCTCTCATCCTTCATCCTTCTCTGATTATCGGCCCATTTCCATCCTGCCATTCCTTTCAAAAGTCTTTGAACGCCTCGTTTATAACCAAATAAACTCTTTCCTCTGCAAAAATTGTCTCCTTAATCCATTTCAGTCCGGGTTCCGTTCGGGACATAGTACCGTTACATCCCTGGTCAATATTACGGATGACATCAGGGCTGGTATGGAAGGCGGAAAACTCACAATTCTCGCTCTACTAGATTTTAGTAACGCCTTCAATACAGTCGATTTTGATATTCTACTCAGTCGACTTTGTACTCTTAACATATCTCCTACGGTGATTGATTGGTTTCGTACTTACCTGTGTGGCCGCCGACAGCGTATACGCATTGAAAACTCACTTTCTTCTTGGTGTAACACAACTGTTGGTGTGCCCCAGGGTGGCGTGCTATCTCCTTTACTCTTCGCAATTTTTATTAATTCTATATCAAATAATCTTCGCTGTTCCTATCACCTTTATGCAGATGATCTTCAAATTTATACACAGTCGTCACTAGCAGATATGTCACTTTCTGTAAGTACCATTAACAGTGATTTGGCACTGATTAGCAACTGGAGCAAATCCTTTGGACTAAAAGTGAATCCCTCAAAAACTCAGGCCATTGTTATTGGTACTTCAAGAATGACATCAAAAATTGACTGGTCTCAACTCCCTCGCGTCATATTTGATGGTACCTTTATTTCCATACAAGACAAAGTTAAGAACTTGGGTCTCATTATGGACTCTAATCTCAATTGGCGATCGCAGATCCAAGAGGTGAGTCGAAAGTTATTTGCTTCAGCAGGGTCACTGAGAAGGCTTAGGAATTTTCTTCCTACTGCCACCAAAATTGCACTAGCAAACTCCCTCCTTTTGCCCATTATCGATTATGCAGATGTCAGCTCTTCAGATCTCGCCGAATCTAGCTAACCAGCTTGATAAACTTGAGCGCCTTCAAAATCTCTGTATACGATTCATATTTGGACTACGCAAATATGATCATGTTTCACAATTTCGAGCACAGCTCAAGTGGTTACCTATACGACATCGCCGGAATGCTCATATTCTCTCTTTGCTGTACAACATATTGTTTAACCCCTTCAACTCCTTCCTATCTTAAAGGACGATTCGAGTTCCTTCATGATACGCATAACCGTTATTTAAGGTCATCAGAAAATTGGAAACTAAAAATGCCGGTACATTCCACAGCACTGTATGACAAATCTTTTTGTGTTACCGCTATTCGCCTTTGGAATGCTTTACCATTACATATAAGACAGGCTCAAACGATAACTAAATTTAAAGCTTCAGTAAAGGCTCACTATCTATCACTATAACTACTTCTAGTTCTACAAAATACATGTAAGTATTAAATATGTGTATGTATATGTATGTACGTATGTATAAGTATGTATGTATGTTTATGTATATTTATATAATTATGTCTATCATTTATTATCATATTACAGGAATGAATATAGGTATATTAAGTATGTATATATTATATAGCTTTGTTTACTTTGTTTACACATGCAACTACCGATTTTCTCCTACCAATAATATTTCCATCCAAAGGTTGCCTGGTAGAAATCGCTTTCAGCGATAAGGCCGCCCTTTGTACTATAGTTAGTTATAAGATCTCTAATAATGTTTTTTAATGTGTACAATAAAGTGTAAAATAAATAAATAAATAAATATAAAAAATTATGGCATGCATTATTATTTTTATCTCTCTTGTGATATTAATACTAATATTAAGAAATAGTGAATTACTGTAACCAGTACAAATATAATAAAATAACCACCCTCATCAGCTGAAGTTGTTTTAATTATAAAAATGCACCAATACAGTTTTAACCGTGCTTTATAATGTTATGTGGGCATGCTCTTTTTAATTTTTGTAGCTTATTCGAAATAAATTTGAAAAGACAATTAATGTGTTGATTGTCTAAATTTTATTTTTCTATGTGGCCTAGTGGTGTACGTAACGGACTGCCGAGACGATGGTCTCGGGTTCGATCACCTTTTCGAAGTTATGTGAGTATTAAAAATGTTAATTATCGCTCGCTAATAATGTGCCGGGTAGATGGCAATAGGCTCGTCCCCTATTATATTGGGACCTAAACATAACTGGTGAAATGTGGGTGTGTAAACACCTCTGCCTACCCGGCGGCCGGCTACAAAGGCGTGAAGTTATGTTTATATGTGAGGCCTTAATTATTTTATTTATAAATGGCGAAACATAGATTTCTTGTGTCAATATTTTTTTATCAATTACTAGAGGAAGCCGGCAGCTACGCCCGCATATTTATTTTAATTTCACAGTTTCTCTCCGATCCCGAGTGAAATTCGGAAAATCCCACCTTAGTGCACCCCTACGGTCCCCAAGGAACATACTTGTCGAAATACAGTTTCTTGTGCCTAGTAGTTTCGGCTGTAGCTTGTCTGTCAGTCAGTCGGTAACTCAAGAATTACATATTTATAGATTAACTGTGCACCACTCAGTTCTTTTTTATAAATATAAGACACAGTAGTTTATGGCACAGTAACAGTTCTTCATTACATGATATCGTAGGTACATCTATCATATATGGTATACAAGTCGCACAATTTTATAATTTAATGTTTATGATAATGTTTCTATGGTCATGTGTCACTGACGTTTCAATTATATTGTCACTCTTTTTAATGATATTATTTTTCGTTCGAAAATATTGCCTTGCCACAAAACCATCAATTTATAAAGACGTACAATAAAATTCATTACCCTCTTCTGGGTCTGAACGATACTGCAAATTAGAACATGGTAACCAAGAATTGGTTACTAAGCGCATTATTTTGTCCGCTGACAGATCTCATTTGCAATTCAATTGGATAGAGGACGCTACTTACGTTTTTGTTCTGTTTCCTAGATTTTCCTCTTAGAGAATGATTTCAATTACATCGAACCTAGGATTACGAGATTCTACATGAATGGCATTGGCCGTGAGGGTATGCGAAAGTTCAATATCCCGTATAAAATAAGGGCTATATTTTTTAAGAATAGGTTATATTCTTAATATTTGAGGTAATAGATGAGTCAACGACTGCATGCAAAGCTCAGTGTCACTACGCTACGTACGCTACGCTGCCAGATAAAGTCATTACGCTATTGCTAGTGGAGCTGTAACACAAAACTTTTACAATGACTTGCCTAATTAAATAAAATAATACTCATTGTCCCATTCTTACTTAATATAATGCTCTTTTAAATAGTAGTAGAAGTAAATAATTTTTGCAGTATTTAGCAATTGTCATCAGTCTTAGTCCTATTATTTGGGCATTATTTAATAAACAGTGCATTAAAGTAAATCGATATTTATTTGTCTTCGAAATGTGTTCCAACGAGTTTTATAACCACTTTAAATTCAGATAAATCTAGTCTGTACTGAGCCTCCAAAGATCCAAAGCCTAAACGTATTTACCCGGATTCAGAAGCCGACCTAAAAGTTGAACCCTAAAGAGCTCCATAAATACTTCGACAGCAATATATTTTAAAATAAATAGTCCCTTATCTATCTCGCACTCCGTGACACGCGATGTTTTACACAGGGACCAAAATTTACGCACACAATCAATTTTATAGGGTCTAATGGCTTCACACCTTCTCTTATTCCATGCTCTAAGATTGCAGAAATGTAAAATAGCGCCCGGCCTTGGCTTAACGGTTACAACCTTGTGTAATGATACTTTGCTTTTATGTTATAAGAGCTGTGGCCCGCGGTTTTGCCCGCAGTAAATTTCTAATTTTACCTCATCCATGTCTTTTTTACCTACCTGGGTAGAATGTTAAAAACCCCTGCCTTAATTAGTGCCTACGTTAAAAAGAAACTCACTGCACATATTTCTAGTTTCATTTTAGTGCGATCCTTTGTCAGTTAGGACAACTTTTTATTGATAACTAGCTGACCCGGCGATCTCTGCATCGCCTTTTTAAGGTCTTTTTCCTTATTCCTTTTTTTTCAAACCACTTTTCCAGGAAATTCTGAACAAAGTTACCAAAGCCAAGTGCTTAATCTAAAATTTCAGAATTTAAAAAGCTATACAAACAAACGAACATTGATTTTTGTATATACATATGTACCTAGATAGATGACCCAGCAAAAGTTGTTTTGTCATAAATTATTTCTAGGGAAGATAAAATAAATAAATTATTGTAAGTGAGGATGTGGTAAATGAGTGATAGAGGCAGATAACTGTTCTAGAGATGTGATAATATTACTAATATGGCTATAATGAATTAATGTAATGGTAGTGTTAAAAGGGTGAAAATAAAGGGTTGTTTGTATTTTTAATACCACATCATAAAGAAATGGATATAAAACAATTGCTGGAAAAATAAAAATAAATGTTTGTGTTGGCCACCCTTATGACTTACCGGGAAATTCAATATACGATCTATCCATTTTTTTGAAACTTTAGATTTATTTTTGACATAAGCTCCATACAAAATACGTCAAATAACTTTCTCGAATCTCCAAATCCATGGATAGATTGAATATTGAAACCGGACTTTTGGGGTTTAAAAAATAGGTTTCGACCGTTCTCAGATCTACCAAATATACATATTAAGTTTTGTACAAATCGCCCGGCGTACAACTGTCCAATAAATATAACATTAATGTTTGGGTTTGACCACCCTTATGACTCAGGGATTGAAAAACAGATTACAATCGATTCTCAGACCTACCGAACATACATAGAAAATTTCATACGAATCGGTCCAGCCGTTTTGGAAGAATATTGTGACTAACACTGCGACACGATTTTTTTTGACTCCGGTATGCAATTGGCGCATATGACTGATTTAGTGATATGATTAACTTACTAAGATGGCCGTCCGTCGATGTGTGGTGACGGATTAAGAATACGGATTGTCACCACCCCATATCATCCCATGGGTGTCGTAAAAGTCAACAGAGGGAGCATATTATGCAGAGAATAGCACTGTAAGAGAAGGAAAACTTGATACAAACCTTATACCAACCCGTTTGGCCAGCGTGGTGTAGTAGGCCAATTCCTCCTTTTGAAGGAGAGGCCTAGTCCAGCAGTGGACTGTTAAAGGCTGATGATGATGACTAAGATGGCTATAAAAATAGGTGTTAGTGATAATAGGGTGGATATTCAGGGTTCTCTGTATTTTGAATGCCACACCATAAATAATGTCCAAAAATAAAATAAAAAACTATTGCACCACCCTTATGACTAACGGGTTTGTAAAATAGATTACTACCGATTCTCAGACCTACCGAATATGCATATAAAATTTCATACAAATCGGTCCAGCCGTTTAGGAGGAGTATTGTGACTAACGCTGTGACACGATTTTTTTTGTCTCAATTATTATCCACTCCAGGTGTATCCTGGTGTGGATAATAATTGATATGGTGAAATGATTAAGTTACTAAGATGGCTATTAAAAATAGGGGTTGGTGATTAAAAAGTAAAAATTAAGGGATATATGTATTTTTAATGCCACATTATAAAAAATAAAATTAAAAAAATAATGTCCAAAAAATTAAAGATATTTTTTTAGGTTGGCCACCCTTACGACTTGGGGATTCGAAAAATAGATTACGACCGATTCTCAGGCCTACCGAATATATGTACATACAACATTTCATACAAATCGGTCCAGCCTTTTCGGAGGAGTATTTTAACAGGAGGAGTATTTTAAGGAGTATCTATATATATAGAATTCTCGTGTCACAGTGTTCTGTGACACGAGAATTCTATATATATAGATATATTACTCAGTAACACGGTAACATTTTTTGTTTAACTCTACATATTGTTTTTAAGTTATTGAACGATGGCAAGTTATCCCTGTATGATTCTGTCTATTCCCGAAGAGAGACGAAGTACAAACTTATTATCCTTGCTAACATTTCGTTAGGCATTTTTTAAATCTACATGGTGATAAGCGCCTGACTGGGTGCAAGTAGGAAAAAATAATAATGTATTTTCCTTTAGTAGTGTAGGGGAGTTTGTTAAAAACATTTTATCTAAGCGAAATTTACGCGTGTGTCGTAATCAGAAAAGCTCCCTATAGTGTAGACACAGTTTTGATAAATAAAAGAGACAACTATCAAATCATACTTTCATTTATTCAGTTTGGCACAAGGATATATCTTTAGATTACGTCGTGATTCTACATTTACATTTAGAGCCCAGTTCGTAAAGCAAAGGCATAGAACCAAGAGAAAGAACGGGCAATAAAACTCTTGATCATTCTTTTCCACAACTAATAATTAACAAACAGTGGTACAGCCAATTTATATCAAATATCAATGTTGTGGGTAGTTTTATATTACTAGAAAGGTCTGTCTTGCAACAGAACATAATAAGCATTATATCAACACAATTTACTAAATGTTTACCACAGGTATAGAATGAATCTCATTGATACAACTTGATCCACAGTATATTATTGTATCCTATATTACAATCTTTAATATCTCACAAACGATCAAACTACCCACAATATCAATAAGATAATGATTACACTATCTTAAATTGTTTCCTAGATGATGAAACAAAAGAACAAGCAACACAGAATATTGGAACACAGTGGCAGTTAAATAGTCAGAACCATATCGTACCTGAGCCGTCGTCGAAGGAGAATAGGACGAACTAGCCGAGCCTGTCGACTTATATAGCCAGCGTACACCTTATTTACACGTTTGACAGTTTAACTGTCAAACGTCATGACAGTGTCATTTTACTGCCACTACCCTCTTACATAATATGTATAAATACTTGGATATCAGTAATTTCAGCCCACAGCCTAAATATTTTTACACATCTCTCACGTGCGTAGCAGCGGGCAAAAGCTAGTTGATACTATATTAATGTTCTAATTTGGCTTTCATAAGCGTCACATTGAAATCTTAATGAATGCTTAAACGATTTGGATTTTGTCACTGAGAATACTGCTATTCTTGAGGTTCGATAGAGTATTTTTTTCGTAGTTAGTCGACAGCCTAAAACAACATACTAGCAGTAGTCACGAGACTTTACTTAGCTTGATCATTTCTCTCTGCAGCATTATTGACAGGATCCATCTTGTGACTACAGCTCGTAAAAGTTTATGGGGTCATTATCTATTTTCCTCTATCAGATAGAAAAAAGCACTAAGCTAGATGGTGAGCTATCGTAAAAGAAATCTAGTCATAAAATTTCCGCCAGTTAATTTGTACCATCGAAGGTACAACTCGAAAGATACCTTCGCTTGTTTGTTAAAGTTAGTCCAAGGCAAAACTGGCAAGCGATAACAGTAAAATGAGGCATTTTGTTATGAATTTTTATTATCTATCAGATGCTGTCGTACAATAAGATATATTATTTAATAGAGTGAATTAATTTGTTTAGCGAGCCGTGATTATCAATTCGCAATAGGTTGGTAAAAATAAGCAACGCTTGCACAGGCTGTCACCTGGATAGGTGACCGCGTTTGGGGTTTTAATCAGAGCGCTACGATGCCTTGGAGGGAACGTAAGGTTGTCGGCCCCGGTTCTTGCCTTAGGACGCGTATCGTTAGCCCATGACGAAGTCTTTTAGGCAGTCTGAAAACTTCGACACGAGATTTGGCCACACAAGAAAAAAGAAAAAGACTAAGACAAGCCACCCCTGTATTTTACTATATTATCGTCAAAAGACGTAAGCATTTAGTAGTTATAAATATATTTACTTCTTTTACACGTGAGCTTTTATCGTAATTTTCCTATAACTTCACACTCAGTCAACAGTAGGAGGAAAACAAGCGTCACACCGTTTCCTTGGCCGAAACGAGATATCACCTTGAGTAATAGTCCCAGTACTCGTGTCACATCAGACCTTCAGATAATTTTTCTTTTTAAAAAATATATCTCTCTATTTAAGGTGAGTCTTTAATTTCATAATTCGAATGTTGCTAGCTTTTCGACAGATTTGCAAAAAGTTCCAATAGGTAGTACTTTTAAAATAGCAAAAGTAAAACTGTTTCTTAGTTTGAATATCTGTATATATAAAATCCTTGCGTTACTGACTGACTGACAGACAAGCTACAGCCTAAACTATAATACGCAGGAAGCTGAAATTTGACATGAATATTCCTTGGGGACCGTAGGGGTGCACTAAGAAGAGATTTCCCGAAATTCCCACGGGATCGGGCAAACCGGGTAAAATAAAATAATATGCTGCGGGCTGTAGCTGCGGGCGTCCTCTAGTATTTCATAAATTCTTAACGATTTTGATAGGGAATAAAATAAATATTATTGCTTTGATGTCTATTTTTACTATATGAATGAATAAATTACAGCTGTGTACGTTAAAAAATTGAATTAATTTGGCAAGTTGAAATTTGTTATAACGTCAAATTTGAACGTTTTAATATTAATAACGCATGAATATGGACGAAAAAATCATAGCACAATTTCAACTATATTAAAGTGGTGCTTTAGTTTTTATGTAGAACTTATAAGTAAACATTACTATTATATAGGTAAATAAAAGGCAATGTCGCACTATTTTAAAAACGTATTTTCGATAAATCTTCGTAGTACCTATTCATATATTAAACGAGAAAATTGTCACACACACACACAATTTTCTGATTGACAATCAAAAATATTTCATTAATTTCTGAAGCAAAATCAACAATATTTCACTATTTTCAGAAAAATATTACTCGGGAATATCCAATTTCCCAATAAAGAAAATAATATGTCTATGCTCAGCTTATTAAAGTCTCCAAAATAAATTATTCTTATGCATATACATACGTACGTATAAGTAATAGCCAGAATTAGATAGAAATGTAGGTTACTAGGGTTTTCTGTGACACTTGGTGGAAACGATAACTTGGTAATACAATATAGCAAATGTTTTGAAATTGTACACAACATTTAAATTTTTTGTGGAAATTACGTGCAAATATTTAGAATTATCTAAATCGATACTTTGTACGGCAGTAGCGTGCTTGTGGTGAGATGTGTTCTATTATAATAATACACAGCGAAACACGCCGATGTAAACTACACCAGACCTGTGTCATTAATGTCATTATATTATTATTAGAAATTGTATTGTAATAGTATGTATGTTAGTCTGTAAGGTATATTTCTGTATGGGTTTTATTACCTGAAATAAATAAAGATTATTATTATTATTATTATTCCGTTTATTAAACATTTTTCTCATTGTCACATTTTATATATTTAATAAATATTACAATTAAAAATAAATTTAATTATATAAAATGGGACCACGGAGACCCACCGGCATCGGGCACAGGGACCAAGCTACCGGTGGTTAGGGCTCCAGAGAAAGGAACCTCCGTACGATGCGTGTCGTCTCCAGCAATACTGCCTTCTGTATAGAGTACTTGATCCAGCAGTCTAACGAGAGCCTCTTGAGGTGGTGGTCGAGGCTCTTGGCAATAAGGCCATTTACGGTCACGACTATCGGTACAATGATCGCCGAGTCTACATCCCACATGTCGACAATCTCGTGAGCCAGGTCCAAATACTTCATTTGTTTATCTTTTTCGGCTTTCACGAGATTCTCGTTATGGGGTATGGTGACGTCGATGATCATTGCAAGGCGCTCTAATCGGTCTATCACCACTACGTCCGGCTTGTTAGCCACAATAGTTCTGTCAGTAATGATAGACCGATCCCAATACAGAGTAGCATGACCATTTTTAAGAACTGGGTCGGGCACATACCTGTAGTACGGTATTTCAGAGTCGAAATTATTATTATTATTATTATTTATTATTATTATTATTATACTAAGTGTTTGAATTAGAAATATTATTTATGATAAGTCAAATCGATTATATCGGTTTAGTAACGTTTAGTTTAGTCTATTGTAAATTTTGACTATGGTCACACTATGAACTGTCATTCACTGCCTTGTTCTGGAAATTTCGCTGGGTCGACACGTTGAATTTCTTGCGCCCGCGCAGTATTGTATTTTTGCGTGTTGGAATTATATTGATCGCCTTTTGGAAAGCTCGTCCTAGTAGCTTCGCGAATTGTTTTGTGTTTTGTGCTAAAAGATAAACTTATAACCTGTTGAACATTGTAAAACTTGTGTGAATCCGTGCACGTGTTTGGTGCCCGACGACTTCGTTGAAGAAAACCCTGATCATTGGACTGGTAACTGTAACGATTTGGTTGTTATTTTGGCCAAAATTATAAGTTTAATCTTATAGGTCCACTCCGGAACATCAGTGAAGATTTGGTAAGTAAATTTGCATATAACTTTGAATTCATCGCTGTGCAGTCACAGTATAGGTGTCTAGATCTTTGCCTTGTCGTGGTCAGGTAGATGTATTACAACTTCCACTGCGTACTCTGAACAGTTTCCTGCCTGCCTACGGCAACTCTAGACACTAAGAAAATAAAATATTAGAAAATATTGGCGTCAGAACCAGTCTCACCTAGTGGGTATTGTAACATGTTATAATCCAATAGTGACAAACCACTTATTAATTTCACCCACAAGAGAAAATGTTTGATTTTATCGGGCCCACCTCATTCAATATAGGACCATGCTGGCCCGAATTTCATCAGGTACCAACTAAAACCTACCATCATTTCACGGGTAATTAAATCGTTATTTTTTAGCACAACAAGCGTCACGTCTCTGTAAAGTTTAACGCTCGGGAAATATCGAGTTCATTCCAGGGCACATATTTGTAGAACCATATGGGTATGAATAAAGGTGTCTCAGTGTGAAAAAGATGACCCTACTGCAAACTCGATGAACTTATTGCCAATACATATATATACATACTAGAAAAAGATATTTACTTAAGAATGAAGTCAACAATATCTACAAGAAGTCTTAAACTTATTTTTAAATTTTACGTCTTAATTGCATATTTGCATTGTGCGAAGCTACTGTTTATTAAACTACTAATATTACGTACATTTACGTAATATTTGAATACTTTTCGAAGGCAAGTCCTAGTGAAAAGGTAGTACTTACTCAGAAAAAAATACATAATTAGATTGGCTAGCCAGTTCTTCATTACTTCTCAGATTTTATAAAATGTTTAATAAAGTCAAATTCAGATTTAAAATTTAAAATATTGTTAATCCAAAAAGCCAGCGCCAGTTTACATTTCATACGGTGCACCTAAGGAAACTCTGAACTAATTTCACGGTTCAGTGGTGCTATTTGCGCGCCTCTAACTTCATTGCAAAGTGATTTTCTTTTTTCCCACACGCTGGCACAGGTTGCAAGAACGTGACGACAATGTGTTCGGAAATTAAAAGAAATATTGTTTTCTTGTTATAAAATTTGTACGTGTGTGCTCGGCTTCATTTTCCAACTACATCATAGTTGGAAAATGTAGTTTCAAGATTTGTGCTCTCGAATAAGTTTTAAGTCTCAGTACTGCCGTCCTTTAACTAGAACCCCGTTAACCCTCAAATGATCGATTTTGAGTTTTGAATGCAAAGCAATACAGTTGTAAATTCTCTATCTTTCTGTCTAAGAACCATATCTCTATCACTTACGGTTATAGAGATATTAAAACATGATTTACCGTTAAATGACACAATATGCAATAAATGCTTGACTAAAAAGTGACTATACCACGTTTCTTAGCTTAATGCACGTTAAAGTACCTTAGTTTCAAAATTTGCCTCATATTTTTTTCATTTTTTATAAGCTTAAACTACGTTAATTGAATATTCTTGACTACAAATACACTAAGGGCGTATAACTTGTTTATAGTTAAGGATCAATTTTGATAAAACAGGAATAAAAACAATGCTATAAACTATTTATGATGAAAACCTTATCTTAATTCTGGTTAGACGACTATAACGGTATTTTTGCCAAGTAATCAATATTGCGATTTGCTCAAAACAATTCGTTATAAAAAGCGTTATTTACTTCTAACATGGAATTTGTTCAAAAAATATATAAGTAATTCTTTACTTAATAACGGCTAGCCCACGTTCCCTAACTAAAAACACGTTATCCGTTTCTCGCGCTTCATTAACTCCGGGAGTGTGCGGGGATGCCATATGCGTGCGAAGATGGGATATGCGCGCAGGAAGGTTTGCCATTCCACTCGGAGAGCTTATAGCGTGCAAGCGTGCGTCATCGCATCGTGTTCCCGCAAAAACTCAAATATGTCGGGGAGCATTAAGAGGTAAAATTCGAAAATTTTTGTGTAATACTTTATTAACATTATCTTCCTTAAAATCTCCACCGAGTTTGAGGGAAGAATTAGACCAACGAATTAGTCACATTTATAAAATTATTATGACTGCCTTGTTGGCTTCCTATTATCCCTCAGACTAACTAAATGGAGTGACTACCTTTGACGGGCACGAACTGGATGAGAGTAGCCTCGGATCCACCATTGCAGTCAGTCAACCGGAAGATGGCGGTCAAACCACCCAAAGTAAGGCGAAAGTAAAAGGCAAGATACTATATAGGCAGCAGCATTAAGTATCAAAGACTTCCACCACTACGATCGCCCATCCGTCTGCCAAGCGAGGCGATCAAAGCAAAATCTCCCAAAAATGAGCCACACACGAAAAAAAACGGCCTCTATTCCCCGGCGGCCTCGCTATTCCTGACTCAGATTGCTGCCATGATAACGGCGGGGCAATGGGTGCGATAAACCTCAGGCTGAGATTTGTCGCAATATTTCATTTATTTAATTTTATTCATCACACTCCGATGAGGATTTAGAAGCTATGTATGAGGACATATCTCGGGCTATACATAGCTTCAAAACCTACTACACCGTTGTCATGGGAGATTTTAACGCGAAACTAGGCAAACGAGCGGTCATGAGCTGAGGGTGGAGTATTTTGGATATGGACACCGGAACTCGCGGGGCCACTTGCTGGCTAGCTTCATGGAGAAGGAAAGTCTCTTCATGATGAATTCCTTTTCCAAAAAGCAAGAATGCCGCAAGTGGACCTGGATAAGTCCAGATGGTGCCACCAAAAATGAGATCGATTTCATCATGTCAATGAAGAGGTTAATATTTAACGATGTCTCTGTGATCAGTTCGCATAAAGCGGGCCGCGGTCACCGAATGGTAAGAGGCACATTGAATAGTAGTCCCAGACTCGAACGGTCGAGATTGATGAAGTTCAAATCTAAAACTCCGAGAGCTTTTTTTATGTAATAATAGGAGGCAAACGAGCAGACGGATCGCCTGATGGCATGGCTGCAACACCACAGGAGTCACAAGTGCGTTGCCGCCCTTTGGGGTTGGGAAAAAGGATAGGATAAGGAGTGGGATGAGGGAGAAGGAATAGGAGATAGGACCTCCGGCACTCCCACTCACCGAACGAAACGCAACAGTTTAGGTACTGTTACTTTACGTCGATTTTCTGTGAGAGGGCAGTACTTCCCCGGTCGAGCCCGCCCATTCATGCTGAAATCAGCAAGGCTCTACTACCGAAAAGGCCTCTAAAGATTGAGCTGCAAAACCAAAAAAAAGAGAATGCGTAGATGTGGACGCCTTTAGTGACAGGTAAGTGAATGCTGTCCATACAACAGGCTTAAAGTTTTTAAAGCCCATAACGATTAAAAGAGCCCATAAAATCTCTGGTCCGATCCTCGAACTTATACTGGAAAGGCATAAGATGCTTCTGCATGCCTCCGACGATATGCCAAAGTAACGGCGGCTTAATAAACAGATCTCTAAGTCTCTGATTCGCTATCTCCGCCAATACAACACTAAGTGTGTTCAAGACGAATGGTGACAGATTTATCTCGTCTAGATCTCAGTCGGGACGAGATAATTCTGTCACCCTTCGTCTTTAGCCTTGTCAGTTGACTTGCCCGATAGACAGATCTCTTTTGAACACTTTGGAACCGTAATCTGCTCGATTACTTCTGCTACTAAACTAAACGACCACCTGTTACTACTCCAGTCACTGACCCTAGAGCTGGATTGACCCGACACTATACCGAAGATATCCCCGACATGACATCCCGTCAGCATGCACGAATAAGAGTGGCTCTAAATCAATTCAAAACCAACAAGGCACCGGGTGATTACGGAATTACGTCAGAGCTTTTGAAAGCTGTCGGCGCACCTGCCGTGGAAAAACTTCGAAGGTTATTTAATTCTGTCATACTCGAGGGCAAATCGCCACGGGCATGGCACAGGTGTGGTGGTGCTTTTCGTCAAGAAAGGCGATAAAACCCTTTTGAAGAACTACACACCCATCTCACTCCTGAGTCACGTCTATAAGTTGTTTTCAGGGGTCGTCACAAATCATCTCGAGACCAAGCTAGACGACTTCCAGCCTCCCGAACAAGCGGGTTTCCGTAAAGGCTATAGTATTATAGACCGCATATATACGCTGCGGCAGGTTAAGTCTGAGGAGTATAACCAGCCTCTATACTTGGCGTTTGTGGACTATAAGCAAGCCTTTGATTCGATCGAAACCTGGACGGTACTGCAATATTGCCAACTGTGCCATCGACGACTATCAATACGTCGAAGTGCTGATGTGTTTGTTCGAAAACGCCACCATGTCAGTCCGCCTCCAGGACCAGAGTTTAAAACCTATTCAACTATAGCGAGGGGTGAGGCAGGGAGATGTTATATCTCCAAAACGTTCACCGCTGCGCTGGAAGACGTTTTCAAGGTTTGGACTGTGAAGGACTCGGCATCAAATAAACGGCGACAACTTACACCTTCTATTTGAGTGACCTCTTAACAATACTCGATGGCCTCCGTAGAGTCTCCCAACAAGTAGGTCTTAAAATGAACATGGATAAGACGAAAATCACGTCTGACTTCCATGTCGTACCTGATCCTTTTCAGGTTGGGAACTCTACACTCGAAGTTGTCGACAAGTACGTATAACTGTGAAAATGATCCGATTGGGTAGGTCCAACTTCGAGAAAGAGGTCATTCGTCGAATCTAATACGGTTGGGAGGCGTTCGAGAAGTCACGGCATTTTTTCACGTCTGATATCCCGCAGTGTCTCAAGACGAAAGTCCTTGACCAGTATATGTTGCAAGTGATGATCTATGGAGCCGATACGTGGTCACTTACTTTGGGCCTTATCCGGAAGGTCCGAGTTACTCAAAGGGCAATGGAAAGAGCTATGCTCGGTGTTTCCTTGCGAGATCGAAAAAGAAATGAGGAGATCCGCAGGAGAACCAAAGTAACCAACATAGCGCTCCGAATAGCCAGGCTAAAGTGGCAATGGGCAGGGCACATAGCTCGAAGAACCGATGGCCATCGGGGCAGGAGGGTTCTGGAGTGGTGACCACGCACCGGACGACGCAGCAGACGTATCTAGGCTGACATGATGATGAGTATGTGATTGAAAATAGTATTACTGACTATTATACGCAAATATAATATATTAAATAGCCACTATAAAAATAGGGCCTTAAAATATATGTACTTTTTTAGCTATTAATTGCGTAATATAATGTAGAGGAAGCGCGTGAGGTTTGTAAGGATAGAAGCAAGTGGCGTTCCACTGTCTCTGCCTACCCCGGCGGGAAAAGGCGTGAGTATATGTATGTATGTATGTTATTGCTTAATAAGATTAGAAAATTAATCAAGGCTGTGCATATAAATTTTACAAATTGCTGTATATGTTGATGATAAGTGAAATATATATGTTGATGATAAGGAAATTTATTTAATTAAAACTTTTTAATTTAATTGATTCAATTTTTATACTGCATTTTATTTAATTATCCAGTTTTTTGATATGTGATGCTTAGCTATAAAGACGTTAGTAACAATTGAAGTAAGAAAAACCTGTTTTTAGCTTAGTAAGCAAGCATATATTTTTTCATGTATTTTTTATTTTTCGCTAAAACTTAGCTTAAAAGAGTCATAGGTGCTTTAGCCACTTCTTACCTAAGGTACTAATGTATAAAAATTAAGAAAGGTCTTAGCTACAAAACAGTTAATAGACTTAGCGCGTTTAAAGTTAAGCATTTTAGAGTAAAATAATTGCAAATTAGAAACCTCATAAATTAAAAAAAAACTGCTTAACTAAAAGATCTCTAAGTGTAGGTTAACGAGGCTTTAGTGCGGCAAACAATGTCAAAAAAAATGTGTATTGCTTAACTAAACCAAAAAATTCCGTTTTTTTATATAATTTTAAGTACATTTCTGAGCAGGAAATATCCTAAATGACGCTGGAAAATGTTTGTTTAAACAATATTTAACAATCACTGATTTATATATAATAGTTTTCTAGAAACAACGATTCCCGCGTTTTTTACGTTTTTCTCCAAAATCACTTTTTGGGGTTAACGTGGTTTTAGTTAACGGACGGCAGAGTAGTCTCGCTCACGCGTCCTTGCGTGACGTGTGTGTTCTCGGTTGCGACGCGTACGCATACGAAAATGGCAGTTATATTAAAATGTAATAATTGTAATGTTGTTATCGATGAATTATTGGCTTATGTGCAAAACAATATTTCAATCATACACGAAGAAAGTTTAGTGAGAATATGTGTAGCAGCTTTCCGAAGTGACGAAATTGAAAAATCGAAAGCGTTACTGTTTGAATCGTTAACGCTGGACAAACGTAAGCCTGTTCGTAAGGGACAAGGCAAGGAAAATCGTGCCCTTAACGATATAATTGGTGCTTTCAAAGTTGCTGACCCCGATCTGATGCCCGTATTTGTGGCCAAAAACTTGGAAAAGCTACCACCAATTACGTTCGACCACCTGGATGTGTCTGATCTCCTGAAAAAGCTTACTCTGTTACAAGCGGACATAAAAGAGGTGAAAAGCACGTATGTAACACTCGACCAGCTAGAGGATGTCAAAAAGAATCTTCTAGATGTGGAGAGTAGGATAAAACCGGCTGCCCCGAATGCAATTTTATGTAACAAATTGCAAGTAAACGCAGATCATAATATTCTCAACTCTGAAAGTGTGCATAATGAAAGGTGTTGTGATGAATCTGTGACGAGGAACAATGGACATAAATCTCGCTTATCGTCTCCGAATAAGGTAGAAAATGTTTCAAACATTAAAGAGAATATCCGTGCGGAAAAACAGAGTGTAGGTAGCTGCACAATATTGCAAAGCGGAGTGACGAGCGCGGTGCCATCGGCTGCCGTAAGAGGTACAAACGAGAAAACAGGCTCGTTATCGCAGGCAAATAGCGAACAGATAACTACGGCGCGTGCACAGCTGGTTGATGATGTAACGGCAGAATGTAAACAAACGGCCGCGTCAGTGCTAAAAACTGGTTTGACCCTAGACAGTACACTCGATAGTTCGTGGTCGCTAGTAGCTCGTCGCAAGCGGGTTACTAAAAATCGCTTAAAGGGTAAAATAGGAATATCGAACGAGGCCACGGGAAATTTTAGAGCAGCAGACAAAAAGATACCTATTTTTATATCAAACGTACACATAGATACTAGTGACAAAGACATATTTGACTATATATTGACTAGGACGCAGTTGGCTGTAAGTCTTGAACAGATTGCGATGAAAAATAAGGAGTCGTATAAAGCCTTTAAATTCTTTGTGTCTGAGTCCAAAGCACATATATTTTTGGATGACAATCTGTGGCCGGCAGGTATCATATTTCGACGATTCGTTCATTTTAAGGACAAGTCTACGGCCGGGTATAAACGCCCGAATGGTCACTTAAATAATAACTAATGGATAAAACCTGTAAATTAATTAGTTTTAATTGTAAAAATGTGAAGCGGTCCATTGAAAGTATACGACAACTATGTGTCGACTTTGATATCATTGCGCTCCAGGAGACATGGCTTTTACCAGAAGATCTTTCGTATTTACAGCATAAGCAGTGACTTCGAGTGTACCGGCACGTCGGCAGTAGATACTACCGCCGGCATGTTACGCGGCCGTCCATACGAAGGGCTGGCATTGCTATGGAGAAAGAGTGCGTTCGATAATGTGTCGGTTATCAAGTGCAATAATCCGCGAGTGTGCGCGATTAAGCTAGTGTGTGAACGAAGGTCTGTGTTAGTGATTAACGTGTACATGCCTACGAACTCCGCTGCAAATCTCGCGGAGTTTACAGACTGTCTAAGCTTGGTGAGTGCAATTGTAGATAGTTCAAGTATTGAAAACTGTTGTATACTGGGATACTTTAACGCAGACCCAAAAGAACGATTTTTTCACGAATTTGTAGACTTTTGTAGAGAACTCGAATGGAGTTGTGTTGATACTGAGTTGTTAGGGATAAATTCAGACACGTATACTTTTGTGAGCGATTCGCACGGCTCGAGGAAGTGGCTTGACCACTGTGTAGTTACTAAAGCGGCTCGTGCCTCAGTAGTTATAGCGTATGTGCGGTATGATACACTGTGGTTAGACCATTACCCTTGTAACGGGTTCTGGTAGTAAAAACGCAGTAGAGGTTTTAGATGCGTTTATTGCAGAGTATCGTCTCACTTCCCTTGCCACGAGTATGACCGACCAACAACACGACACTGGCCTGAACACTAAGGGCTGTAGTCTCCCACGCTGTTCCCTCCGGTAGTGTGTAGGCAGGCTGCTCGAAGGCTGCGCGTAGCGGTAGCTCCTCGCAGGCCGTTGGTTCAGCGGGCAGACGCCGGCGGTGCAAGTACGAGGAGCAGGGCAGGCCAGACTCTTCGGCAGAAGTGACGCCGAAGGCGATGCAGGAAGTGTAGCGGTCTAGGAGCGTAGCCGAAGTCTTAAGGTGAACCTGATACCCGTAGCTGGGAGCAGGATACACGTAATTACGACGTAGGGTCAGTAGGTACGCTTAGTTATAGTAGAAGCGACGTTAGAGTAGCGGTGCCGGCCTCTCTGTCGGCCCCTTTATATACCGGGCCCTCCATCAGGCTGAGAGTCCGTTTATGACCATATTTGGTCAGGCTTTGCGAGTGCGGACGATGGCTTTCTCTGATTGGCCGAGCGTATGGGCGGTACTGTGACGCAACGCGGTAAGTACCGGACATACGTTACACCCTCTAGTGCTTGAGTGTGTTTTTGACACCTTATGTTCGAAACATTACAGCGCCAGTAAATCAGATAATTTAATTGTATGGGCGGATAAAAGTCATGAGCAAACGCAATGTTATAGTGCGGCTTGTCATGAAAGGTTAAGATGCATAGACTTACCGGAACAATTAAAACACTGTTGCGACTTTGTTTGCAATGATAACGGTCATCAAAGTATCATTGATAGACTTTACAGTGATATTGTGGGTGCTCTGAGTGAGTCCGCTGTAATAAGTCGGACACGTAGTAATCGTAGAAGAAAGAATGTAGTAATAGGTTGGAACAAATATTTCGATAATGCATATCGGACCGCCAGACAGAAATTTTCTCAGTGGGTATATTTTGGCAAGCCTACATTGGGTGTCTTAAACGAAGAAATGTGTGAAGCCAGAAAGATTTTTAAGTCGCGATTAAAATGGTGTCAAGATCATGCGGACCAAATAAAAATGGACATTCTGCATCATTCGAACTCGTACTTTCGTTCATTCTGAAAGCATACCAGTAGATTGAGTAGTAAGCCTGGCCTACCGGTATCTGTCAGCGGTGTAAGTGATCCCTTGCGTATTGCCGACCTCTTTAAGAACCATTTTATGGTGACATCCCCACTGGGTCCGTCACAGTCGATGCCTACTGCTTTGGACCAAAGTGAGCCAGGAATCAGATTCACAGCCAAAGAAGTGAATCGTATTATTAGTAGTATGTCTAGAGGTAAATCCCCTGGTCATGATGGTCTCAGCATTGAGCATCTCAAGTTTGCGGGCCCCCATTTACCAAGAGTGTTGGCAATGCTCTTCAACCTTTGTATAAGCCATGGCTACTTACCTAGTCAAATGACTAAAACGATTGTACAACCTATTGTTAAAAATAAAACTGGTGACATTGCGGACTTAACCAATTATAGGCCTATTTCTCTGGCCACTGTGATCGCGAAGGTACTTGTCAGTCTACTTAACGCACAACTAAATAAATACATTAAGTTACACGATAACCAGTTCGGATTCCGACCTGGTTTGTCCACTAATAGCGCCATCTTGTGTCTTAAGTGGGCTGTTAAGTACTATTCGAATCAGAATACACCTACTTACGCTTGCTTCCTCGATTTATCCAGGGCTTTTGATCTGGTTTCCTACGATATTTTCCGGACCAAATTGGAAAGAACCGGTGTTCCTGATATACTTATAAATATATTGAAATATTGGTATGGGAACCAGATTAATCATGTGCGTTGGGGAAGCAAACTTTCGAGACCATGTACGCTCAATTGTGGTGTGAGACAGGGAGGGTTAAGCTCTCCAACGCTATTTAATCTATATGTGAACGAACAGATTGTGACACTCAGCAGGAAGCGCCTTGGCTGTTACATAGACGACATCTATGTGAATAACATTTCTTACGCTGATGTCATGGCGCTCCTCAGTGCCTCAATCTGTGATTTGAGGCGATTGGTATCAATCTGTGAAGACTATGCTAGACGTCACGGATTGATATATAATGTCAAATAGAGCGAAGTCATGGTCTTTGAGGCCGGGGGTCGATGTCCAGAAGTCGTACAGTTACACTGAATGGATCACCACTAGCCCGAGTCTGGACTTTTAAATATCTGGGACATATTCTGACTGCCGACCTCAAGGACAATGCTGACATTGAAAGGGAACGGAGAGCGCTGTCGGTTAGAGCTAATACGATAGCTCGCAGGTTTTCACGTTGCTCCAGAGATGTTAAAATAACTCTATTTCGAGCATACTGTACATCGTTTTACACGTGTAACCTGTGGACAAATTACACTCAGAAATCGTACGGCGCTCTTCGAGTCAAATTTAATAACGCGTTCCGGGTGTTGATGGGACTGCCGCGTTTCTGTAGCGCATCAGGGATGTTTGCTGAAGCCCGAGTGGATTGCTTTTTTACCACAATGCGCAAAAGATTCGCCTCTCTGGTGCGCTGCGTGCGGGCCAGTCCCAATAACATTCTTAGCGGTATTGCTAGCAGACTGGACTGTGAGTATATTAATCATAGTGCTAAGCTGTCTACGTCTGTTATAAGTGTAAGTGTGTAAACTACTAACATAGATAATAAGTTAAAATTGTTACTAACAGAACTGAGTCAATGTTACTTGAATAAAAAGATTTTATCATTATATTATTATTATTTTAAGAGAGATAAAAGGACATCCTTTTATCTCTCTTAAAACTTATTCGAGAGCACAAATCTTGAAACTACATATCAATCGTTTTAGTTTAGCTGTGTACAGGAATGTGGTGTACGTGTGACTAGGTTCTTATGATTTTATTTCTTACTTATAATACTTTTATTGGTATTTGTCTATTAAAATGAATGGTTATGAAAACTGTTCTTAACATATATCATTATATAACGTTTTGAGGAATTCTGTTTTGGATCTATTTACACTGCCTATAAACGCGTTAACAGCGCTTCTAATAGGAAAAGCTGCTATGTTAAGCTGGGCTCCGGTGTTGGTCATCTGCCGCGAGTGTACTCGTACGGGCTACAAAGGAAAACGACGGCTGCTGTATAAAGTCATCGTATGTGACCCATCTGGTGGTCAGGGGGTGCTTCTGTCTTTTGGTCTATCCGACCATTATACAGGGCTTCGGGTACGCGCTTCCGGCTCACCGAGCTATTTAGTCACTACCCTATATCCTTCCGGTGACCACAGTCCCCCGCCTACGAACCCAGTTCTTGCTCATCATACATCCTATCCATTTGCCCCGTTTCTCCTATCCCTCCTCCTTTATGACGATAACATTCCCAAGGAGTGTTGGCGTCAGGCAGGCGGCCGGCTAGTAAAATACATGCCAAAACCTATTTGCAGTATTTTAAATTGTCTTTCGGGATATATACCACGTACCTTTGTTTGGAGTAACCAATATTTCGGCACTGTTGCAAGCGCCATGTTCACGGATGTACTGAGGATATTGCGGGTGGATGAATGTTACGAGCTGCAGCTGTGGGAGTTCCTATATAGGACAAACGAAATGCACCATTTCTTGCCGGATAAAGGAACACATCAGGGCAGTCAAAAATAACGAGCCACATAAGTCAGCCATAGCTCAACACCTCTTAGACTCGGGTACCGACCACTGGATTGAGTTACACAACCCTCAGGTGCTTTCGACAGAACGCCACTCCATACCTCAAATGGCTAACCATTTGAGGTCTGTAGTGGCGGTATGTATCGCACTGTACCCGATCATGACATATTACACTCACTACGTCAGCTCGCGGTTTGAGTTTTTTCGTTTCACGGGTTTTACATAGACGCACCACTGGATGCTAGATACTCGACAGTTGAAACCCATCCTCTCTATTGAAATCTTTTTTGAACTTTTTAATTTCATTAACCTCCCTAAGGAGGTTAACCCGTGAAACGAAAAAACTCAAACCGCGAGCTGACGTAGTGAGTGTAGTATGTCATGATCGGGTACAGTGCGATAGTGAAAACAGTCGCAGTGGTGTTGTACGCAAAAAACGAGTAAGAAAGCGGGTAGACCGTTATACTTGCTCGTAACATTCATCCACCCGCAATACCCTCAGTACATCCGTGAACATGGCGCTTGCAACAGTGCCGAAATATCGGTAACTCCAAACAAAGGTACGTGGTATATATCCCGAAAGACAATTTAAAATAAGTTTAAATGACCGCGAAAGTTTAAATTCCTATATTTGCAGTATGGCCACATATGTTAATGAGTGCGATAGGGTTAGGGCGTTCCCCGCAGGCGACGCGCAGGGGCAGCACCCGGCACCGGCGAGAAGTATGCAAGGGCTGTTGCACTACTCCGGGCGAGTGCAACGTAAGAAGCGAGCCTGTGACGTAAGGGTAAGGTATGCAAGTTTGAATGTAGGTATGATGACTGGAAGAGCTAGAGAGTTAGCTGATGTTTTGAAAAAAAATGGAATAAATGTGGCATGTCTGCAGGAAACACGATGGAAAGGTACGAGAGCTAGGGAGATCGGAGAAGGATAAAAGTTTTATAATTGTGTAAGTGATGGGAAAAGAAATGGTGGAGGAATTTTGTTAGACGAAAATCTGAAAGATGGTGTGACATGTGTAAATAGAATTAAAGACAGATTGATTGCTGTGAAAGTGAAGAACCAAGGAGCAACTACCCCCAAAAGTAAAATGGCATATGTTAGAGAAGAATGAATGTGCAGTAGAGTTCAGAGATAGAGTGGTAGATAAAATAATTGAGATGGACGATATGAAGGATTGCAGCGTGCATGAGTGTTGGAAGGAGATGAGTAAATGTATGAACTGCGTAGCAAAAGATGTTTTAGTTATACCTAGTTAGTAGTTATACCTGGTGGTGGACAGAGGAAGTACAGAGTGTGCTCAAGGAAAAGAAAACAAGGGTTAAGAAAAAGCCGTTGCCTTAGCTAGAGCAAAAGCCCTTAACAACATATACAGAATAATTGAGAAACCCGAGGGCCAAAATTATTTATACCGACTGGCTAAGGCTAGAGAGAGAGAAAGGCGAGGGATGTATCCCATATCAAGTGTATGAAAGATGAAACAGGAGTAGTTCTTACGGATGTTGATAGGATTAAAAAAAGTTGGAGGACATACATATTTCGAAAAATTTATGAATGAAGAGAATGATTGGTACAAAATGCTTGAGAACAAGGCGAAGAATATTGGACTGGTGAATGTAATAAGTAAGGATGAGGTAAAACGGGCTGTGTGTGGAATAAAGAATGGAAAAGCAATAGGACCAGATGGAATACCAGTAGAAGCATGGAAGGCGTTAGGTGAGGGTGGATGGGTGTGGCTGACTTTACTCTTCAATAAGTTGTTGCGTGAGGAGACAATACCCACGGAAGGGTGCAGCAGTTACCTAGTGCCCATTTTAAAAAATAAGGGAGATGTCCAAGAATGCAACAATTATCGGGGAATAAAGTTAACGCCTCATAGTATGAAAGTATGGGAGAGGGTAATTGAGCGACGTTTGCGAGCAGAGA
Organism: Euclidia mi; assembly: GCA_944739405.2. Taxonomy (NCBI): domain Eukaryota; kingdom Metazoa; phylum Arthropoda; class Insecta; order Lepidoptera; family Erebidae; genus Euclidia; species Euclidia mi. The sequence continues at coordinate 46,352,951 of OX123200.2, read as the reverse complement.
CTGAGATTTCACGTAACCAATTCGGTTTTATGCCTGGTCACGCGCTGCGTATGGTGGACGCCACTTTTGCACTTCGCCAAGTTTGTGAAAAATACAGGAAGGCGCATAAAAATTTGCATATGGTATTCGTTGACCTCGAAAAGGCATACAGACCGGGTACCGCGTGAAGTCTTGTGGCAGGCCCTCAAGAAGAACGGAGTGCCTGAAAAGTACCTGAAGTGGATCCAAGCTATGTATGCTGAATGCCACACGCAAGTCCGGTCCGCAGCTGGAATCACAGCCAGATTCGATGTGGCTGTAGGCTTGCTCCAAGGGTCGGCTCTTAGTCCTTACCTCTTCTTGTTGATTATGGATGCCATATCATCGGACATACAGGAAGAGGCACCCTGGTGCATGGTGTTTACCGACAACATCGTCCTGGTAGGAGAAAGTGGACAGGACGTGCAGAGCAAGCTGGAGGAGTGGCGGCAGAGACTGGAGAACGTAGGCCTTAGGATAAGCAGAACCAAAACTGAATACATGTTCTGTGACTTTGGCGGCGTCTCTAGTCCAAGCCCGGTTACCCTCGGCGATATACCCCTACCAGTATGCTCCGACTTTCACTACCTCGGTTTTCCTCCTCCTGCAACACGACGGCAAAATTGATCGAGATGTTCGGCAAAGGATCAACTCAGGATGGATGAAATGGCGACAGGTCTCGGGCACAATATGCGATCCTAAAATGCCTTTGAAATTCAAGGGACGCATATATAAGGTACTTATGTCCTGTCGTATTGTATGGAGCTGAGTGTTGGGCTACTAAGAAGATGGATAAAAAACGGTTACATGTGGCAGAGATGAGAATATTGCGATGGCTGTGTGGAGTTACGAGAATGGATAAGATTAGGAATGAATACTTAGAGATAGTCTGAAAGTGGCGCCTATAGACGAGAAAGTGAAAGGAAGTCGTTTGGCTTGGTATGGACATATTATGAGAAGAGATGATATGTATGTAGGTAAGCAAGTGATGAATATGAAGGTAGAGGGATGGAAAGGGAGAGGGAGGCCAAGAAAAAGATGGATGGACTGTGTGAGGATGGATATGAAAGAGAAAGGGATAAATTATCGGATGACGGGCGACAGACAAGAATGGAAGCAAAGGACGTACTGCGCCGACCCCAAATAGATTGGGACTAGGGCAAGAAGATGATGATGTATGTGACCCATCTAAACCCTAAAAGGCAGGTTTCCACTGTGAGCGGAGCTGAACCATGAATTAAATATTTTTAATCGCAAGAAAATTTGCATGAATGACTGTGTTTCCACCAATTAAAATATCTCAAATCAGTTATGAATTAAACCAAGCCATTAATCATTGTCTATTCATAATTTGCTATTCAGCTCATTCTTCCATTTCATTTTCACTCTTTTGAAGTCAGAATCAAATGATTAAATAATAGGGGGAGTAACAGAAACTGTTACCCGTTAAGGTATTTTTATATGGAATAATTTTGTAATGTAAATATATTTAAATTAATGGTAATTCGGGCGACTCAAGATCGCCATCTGTATGTTGAGCCTTGGGAGAGGTTTACTTCCAGCAGTGGACGTCTGTAGACTGACATTAATGGCAAAGTTATAATAATATTGTTGTTATAATAAAATATTTGGTAAATTACATTCTTCAAGGCACAATTTTATTCTAAATTGTGCGTGGTATTCTTTATTTAATAAAAAATAAAGATAGTGAAAGAACCATTACTATGGATACCGGTCAGTCTAAGTGTCATAAGGTTTGATAAATGGACTATAAAAATGTGTTATTTATAGTTAACATGTATTGTACTTGAAATTCGCATTTATAAAAACTAGACTTTTTCAATTTTACTGTATTGCCTTTATTAAGTTTACAAGTCATTTCCGAATTCACCAAATAAACATTGGAGTGCTAACAAGAAATTATATAGGGCATAAACTTTAAACTATAATTACGGCCGCTTACTGAGAATTTTCAAATGGCCAATTTGCCTGCTATGAACGTCATAATAGCAGAAAATGTTCACCTAAAACGCTATAGGCAGTATACCTTGTATCCATTATGTCGTGTTTTGTAGATTGCAAACTTTTACCTGTGTATTGAAGCTCATACTATTGCCAGGATTTATGAATCAATAATAGAATAAAGAATAGAATAATAAATATAACCTGGATGAAAAGTAAGAAAATGTCGGGTCCGCTTTCTAGTCTAATCATAATTATATGAACCTAACTACTGTAATTTTGAACAACTTAATTAACTTTATGTTCTGCCCTACGCTAATACCGCACTAAACCGAATATAACTATGATAGACTAGAGGCTTGATACGGTATTAACAAGTTGTTCTTATAAAAAAACAAACTAAACTTACAAAGAACAAATAAAATAATATTATAGTCGCAAGCTCTATTCTGTGTTGAGAGAGTTATTTGTAACTATTTTTTTTTCTTTATTATACTGACTGTAAAAAACATTTTAGGTTGTTTTTATAAAAAAATTAACATATTATATAACCTAAGAAATACTTAATGCAAATAAAACAATATTAAATTATTTTTTATTCACAGAACCAGCCACATTAATAATGCCTTGTAAAATGGCCACGATATGGTATGTCCAATGCCCTCATTTGCCAGTTTAATTTATAAATTCTGTGATTAGGTGAAGTTATTTTTTAATTTTGGTTGTCATCATTTTATTATGAGATCGTCAAAATCGTGGAAACAAAATGAATTCGCAATATATATTTTTTTATATTTACATTTTGAGGGTTTGATTTTAATATAATTTTGAGCATTTTTGTGATATTATGTACGATATATTTCATCAACTCAGTCAAAAGATTGCCACTGCTGAATATAAGGATGAGTTTCATTATCATCATCATCCTACCGCCAATTTCACCGTGGGAGAGCCATGCTTCGGCACGAATGGGTCAGGCTCGACCGGAGTGATACCACGGCCTCACAGAATACCGGCGTGAAACAACGCTTGCGTTGTGTTTCGCCGAGTGAGTGAGGATACCGGAGGCCCAAACCCCCTAACCCCCCCCTATGATGGTGCAGTTGAAAAACTATTTGCTACCCCAGGAGGGTACCAACTGCGCTAGCGTTGGAGAATCCCTCTCTGGACGTCCGCGTTCAGGACACAACGCATCTAAGCGTGGACGCCCAGGCCGCCCCTCGTACTCTGGGGGGGGCAAAACTGCGCTCGAAAAGTCCCTAAAAAGGAGCAAAAATATCCTGGCACCCCCTGCCACACTGGCCGTGGACTTCTGAAATATCAGGGGATTACACACCAACCTTAATGCTGTCCACCACCACCTCGAGACAACAAAGCCGGCCTTGCTCTTCTTGGCTGAGACGCAGATATCGCCTCCAGCAGACACTTCCTACCTTACTTACCCTGGGTATGGACTTGAACACTCCTTTCTGTCCAAGGCCGGAGTGTGCGTGTATGTTAGAGACGATATCAGTTCTCGTCGACTTAGGAATCTTGAAGGTAGGTACCTTTCCACCTTATGGCTACGTATAGATAGCGACGACCACCCCGCGCGTCTATGCTTGCCTTTACAGGTCCCACAGCGGTGATACCGAAACTGACCGACTCATTGAGCACATCCAAATGGCTTCAGACTTTGTGCAGCAGCAGATCCCGTCAGCAGAGATCATCTTGCTTGGCGATTTTAACGCCCATCACGCTGACTGGCTCAGTTCCAGTAAAACTGATCATGCGGGAAGATCTGTTCACGACTTCGCACTGGCTTATGGCCTGACACAACTGGTTACCACGCCCACGTGAATCCCAGACGTTGAAAGCCAGAATCCTTCACTGCTGGACCTTCTGCTGACTTCTCATCCGGACGGCTACAAGGTATCCGTAGGCGCCCCACTTGGCTCCTCAGACCACTGCCTTGTACGGAGTGTGGTGCCTCTCACGTGCTCGCTGCGATCGCGGGATACACGCAGTCACCGTGTGTGGCACTACAAGTCAGCAGATTGGGATGGGATGCGGAACTTCTTTGCGTCCTATCCTTGGGGACAAATGTGCTTCTTGCCGGATAATCCCAACGCCGCTGCTGATTCTGTTGCTGATTTGGTGCTACAGGGCATGGAACTTTTCATTCCATCCTGTGTGGTCCCCATTCGTGGCAAATTTCGGCCTTGGTTTGGTTCATCTTCCAAAAAGGCTTCTCGCAGGAAGCAGGAAGCTTACCAAGCCTGGGCTGATGCGGTGGCGGCAGGGGATGAAAATACCAGCGCATTAAAAAAGGAGTATAACTTTGCCTCCAGGTCCTTCAAAAGAGACATTGCTAGTGCGAAGACGAAGCACATCGGTAGAATTGGCGAGAGGCTTGAGCGCCTTCCTTCGGGAACTCGTGCATTCTGGTCTCTTGCCAAAGCTATCGAAGGGAACTTCTGTAAGCCATCCTTTCCACCGCTACACATGGGAAATGACTCCTTGGCCCACGACGCAAAGCAGAAAGCCGATCTTCTGGGCAAACTCTTTGCGTCCAACTCGACCTTGGATGACGGGGGACAGGAACCGCCTACTATACCGCTGTTGAAGGGCTGTATGCCGGATATTCGGTTCCACCAGCGCGCAGTCTGTATGGCACTTCTGTCCCTCGATATCCATAAGTCGAGTGGGCCTGATGGAATTCCCCCTATTGTGTTGAAGATCTGCGCTCCAGAGTTGGCACCAGTTTTGACACGCCTTTTTCGTCTCTCCTACTCATTTGGCGTAGTCCCAACATCGTGGAAGACAGCATTGGTCCACCCGATCCCTAAAAAAGGCGATCGCTCTAACCCGTCCAACTACAGACCCATAGCCATAACCTCCCTCTTCTCGAAGATAATGGAGTTCATTATTAACTGCCAGCTCCTTCGGTTTCTAGAGGATAATCAACTGCTTAGTGACCAGCAATACGGCTTTCGTAAGGGTCGGTCGGCTGGTGATCTTCTAGTATACCTGACACATCGTTGGGCACAAGCGATCGAGACAAAGGGGGAGGCTTTGGCGGTCAGTTTGGACATAGCCAAGGCCTTCGATCGGGTCTGGCACAAAGCGCTTCTTTCGAAGCTCCCTTCCTATGGGCTGCCCGAGAAATTATGCGAATGGGTCACCAGCTTTCTTACAGACAGAAGCATAAAGGTCGTAGTTGACGGTGAATGCTCTGACGCCTTGTCTGTAAATGCTGGTGTTCCTCAAGGCTGCGTGCTATCGCCTACCCTGTTCCTCCTGCATATCAATGATATGTTGCTAGATAGCGGCATTCATTGTTATGCATATGACAGCACAGGTGATGCTTTATATACCGGCCACGCCAACATTTCTCGGGAAAAAGTCATCGAGAGCCGACATAAACTTGTGTCTGAAATTGAGACCTCCTTGGAGATGGTCTCAGATTGGGGAAGACTTAATTTGGTCCAATTTAACCCCACAAAGACACAAGTCTGCGTTTTCACCGCAAAAAAACTGCCGATGGTCGTATGTCCTCGTTTTGAGAGCACCCCCTTGACTGCCTCCTCCAGTATTGGAATACTTGGTGTCGACATATCGAGCGAAGTCCAGTTCCGCGGTCACTTAGAGGGTAAGGCTAAGTTAGCCTCGAAGAAGCTTGGCGTGCTAAATAGATCGAGACGGTATTTCACTCTGGCCCACCGCTTGCTCCTTTATAAGGCGCAGGTCCGGCCGCATATGGAATACTGTTCTCATCTTTGGGCAGGGGCACCCCAGTACCAGCTTCTCCCTCTAGACCGCATCCAACGGAGAGCCGCTCGAATTGTCGACTGCCAAGATATTTGCAATCGGTTAGACCCCTTGGCGCTGCGTAGAGATGTAGCCTCGCTATGCATCTTTTATCGATTCTACTATGGGGAGTGCTCCGAGGAATTGTTCGGATTAATCCCTGCCGCCTCTTTCCGCCATCGTTCTACGCGACAGCATTTCCATCCCCATCATTTAGATGGTTGGCAATCCACAACGGTGCGTTTCTCTAGAAACTTTCTGCCTCGCACCTCTAAACTGTGGAATGATCTGTCACCTGCGGTTTTTCCGAACCAATACGACCTTCAAACCTTCAAAAAAAGAGCGTATTCCTTTTTAAAAGGCCGGCTACGCACTTGTGACTCCTCTGGTGTTGCGGGTGTCCATGAGCGGCGGTAATCGCTTAACATCAGGCGATCCGTCTGCTCGTTTGCCCCCTATTCCATAAAAAAAAAAAAAAAAACCCGGTTGCGATCCAAGGTCATAGCCACGGAGGCCCGGGTATAGTGTCAATATAGGTAATTTATAATTAAATAATTAGTTATCATCATCATCATTAGCCTTTAGCAGTCCACTGCTGGACTAGGCCTCTCCTTTGTAAGGAGGAATTGGCCTACTATACCACGCTGGCCAAACGGGTTGGTATAGGGTTTGTGTCAAGTTTTCCTTCTCTTACAGTGCTGTTCTATGCATAATATGCTACCTCTGTCGGCTCTTACGACACCCACGGGATGATATGGGGTGGTGACAATCCGTATTCGTAATCCGTCACCACACGGACTGTGACTAATAATTAGTTATAATTATATAATATATCTACAAATTGGAGAAAGTATCATAATTATTTCAGGTAGTTAATATCTAATCCAGTACAACAATAACATAAGATAATTCTTTATTGTACACCTCAAGTCACATTACAGAGTTAGAAGAGAAAAAGAAGAAGTTTACAAATACAATGCACAACAAGCTGAATTATTTTCGTCGTAAAAATTTGGACTTTAGTGTCTCCATCATCTGATGAAAACAAGGATGACCAATCAATGTTACGAGCATCTTCAGAGCTGCGATCGATCCCTTCCAATGAAATTGCGCTGCATTATAATCCTCGGTTTTGCCTTAGGGGGCGTAATTTATATGAATTCCAATGAAATTGCGCTGCATTATAATCCTCGGTTTTGCCTTAGGGGGCGTAATTTATATGAAATATAGAGCAAGTCATGATAGGTGAAGGCATCAGCTGAGCATTGACCATGATTGTGAACAAGATTAGGAGAAGAAACGAAAATGAAATCGAGTAGAGAAGGAACAGAGTTTGGAAAGTGATGATTAAGAGGCAGAATAGTTAACTTGCTAGATTAGACAATACTCTTAAGCGAGGATGCACGTTGGTCCTGTCTTAATAATAACAAAAATATATTTTCTTTTTTATGTAATGTAATTTAAAAAAATTAATGAAACCGTTAGGGTGCATAGGGTTCCCACCAAGAACTTAGGGTCCCAAGCCAACCTCACCTGCAAGTGGTGCACCTGCCGATCAACGGATGAGGCTCTGGCAAACAAAATGTCCCAATAAGCGGCAATAGGCTCGCCACCTATTACGTGGGATCAAAACACTGGCGAAAAGTGAGTGTTTAATATGCCTCTGCCTACCCCTTCGGGGAAACAGTCGTGAGTCTATGTATGTATGTAATGAAACCATGAAATAAGTGATAAATAAAGAACACAATAATATAACATAACCCCTCTGGGGCAGTCGTTACCTCACCATGAGACTAACGCAATCTCAGTGAGCAGAGTAACAACTTTGAAACATTACCTTCATCGAGTAATATAAACAAAAAATATTTTACAAGATGAAAAGAAAGCTTACAACCGCAGGGCAGCTTTGTGGCGAGCTGAATGTGTGTGGCGACACTGCGGTCCCGAATGTCAGAGGGCCAGTCAGAGGGAGCCGCAAGAGCTACTAGCTCAGGGGTGGAAGTCTCATTCTCAAGGGCGTAACTACGGGGAAACCCGCTCCAGGGCTCCGTTGTCACGAGACCCTCGATGGCGAAACCGGTGCCGCACCGCTCGACACCCCAAGCCACTCGCACCGGTGTTGCCCTCTGGCTGCCTCTATGGCAGAGTTTGTTTGCTTTGGGCGGCTGTTAAGAGAGGGCCCATCCAGTGAGTTGGCGAGTCACCACCTGCCGTGCTCACGGATACTATTAGAGTATTACTGGCAGGTGCCGTTTTTCATCCATAGAATCATAATAATTACAAGTCCATCAAACACCCAATCCTATAAACCGATTAAATAAGGCTCCACATATTACAATAGTCTTACATGTGTTGCGGCTACTTCATTCAGATATTTTAGATTAAAGTTATCTACGGGCATTTTGGTTGGATCCATATCCCCGTGTAATTCTCCCGAAGGTCCGGTTATTTTTTTAACATTAAATGTTAGAAAAATAGCCGTGTAACAGAGACAATAATATTAATTAAAATCCAAACGGCTCGTGGCTTTATCAATAGATTTCAAAATCGTTGATCATCATTCTTCATAGTAACATGAAGCAACACATTTATGCCAACATTATAATATATATTAGTAGAGTTCTACTAAGTCGGCCGTATGACTTTATTTCTAAGTATTTACCTATATATATCAACATTGAGAAGAAATTGAAACAGCGTGCAAAAAGAGATAAATAAAAGATGATAACCAAAACTGAAACGTATCGATACTTCCGAAGCAACATCTTAACCCTCAACACGGACACGGAAATACAGAAATACGTGGAGAATTCCTTCAAAACTTTGATGTTGAGAATCAAAAGGCCGAAGCTAAATTGGTTTGCTGATGAGTCCTTTGGCTCTCGTCTTTGTTAAGGCTTTTCCGTCTATTGACACACATTCACTTCACAGTAATCGTCTCGCAGTCTTAAGTCTCAGTTTCTAAGGATCGGATCACATCGAAACTCGACAGAAATGTTGAAACTCCTTGTTTTGTTTCTTACGGCTTGGATTGTGAATTCGGAAGGGTAATTGGTGTATTCCAAGGAGTTTCACTAAAGGACGATTAGACATAGAACTGAGTAGGTGTTTCATAATTGGCAGTGCGGATGGTGTAGTGCTTTAAGTGGTGGTTCCTGTAAATCAGTAAATACTAATTTACTGGAGCACAGGAATCTTCTTCTGAGTTAAGAAATAATACGTACAACGCCATGAAAATAACACAAGAACTCCTTGTCATTTTCACTACGAAAAGAAATGTTAATCAGGATCAAAAGCTTAAAAAAGTGTGTGAATGTGATTGTAAGGAAGAAAGTTTTAGACAAAAGAAAATTGTTACTGGACTTTTTCAAAGAAGTTTCAGTTCCCAAGAAACATTTTGGATTAAAGGTTAACTTTAGTCCAAAATGTTTCTTGGGAACTGAAACGGTCTTGATTTTTCTGGAGGCCGTTTTTGCCTGGCTTATCTCTCGAGGGTTAATAAAATTCCTCATCATCATTTTCTCATTAAAGTACTTAACTTAGGACTTATAAAGGTAAAAGTGTAACTAGATAATCCATTTTAAACTTTCATAATTTGTATACATCATACAATATTATTTAGCGGGTCTTACTCGCGACCATTGACTTATACCTATATAATTATGTAAAATCAAAAATAAAAAAAAGTGAGGGTAGCTGCTGAAACCCGCAGTTTACAAGGACGGCGAAGAGCTGACATCAGTCCCTCGGCGACCACGACCATTGGAAGCCGATTGAAACGTAGAAGAATAACAGAGGCATTTATACCTTTGTATAAGTCAATTATCGCAAGTAAGACTTGCTAAATAATATTAAACGGTGTAACTCGATATCAGAATATACCACAATCTGTCAAAATAATATTTAGACTCGAAATTGCATGGTTCTGATACATGTTAATAAATTACAACCGTCTATCGAAAAAAGAAAGCATCTCGAAGATGCTTTCTTTTGGGAAACGAGGTTTCCTGCAAGATTATTCCAAGGACAGCTTCGCAATGCAAAATTATGCTGCCTCGACCGGTGTTTTTTTTTATGTAATAATAGGCGGCAAACGAGCAGACGGATCGCCTGATGGTAAGCCATTACCGCCGCCCATGGACACTAGCAACACCACAGGAGTCACAAATGTGTTGCCGCCCCTTGGGGTTGGGAATAGGGATAGGATAAGGAGTGGGATGAGGGAGAAGGAATAAGGGATAGGGCCTCCGGCACTCTCACTCACCGAACGAAACACAACAGTTTAGGTACTGTTACTATACGTCGATTTTCTGTGAGATGGTAGTACTTCCCCGGTCAAGCCGGCCCATTCATGCTGAAATCAGCAAGACTGTACTACCTTTGAAAATTAAATATTATTTAATTTTCAAAGGTAAAATTTTATTTTTGTAATTTAAATATTATTCATTGACATGTAGGTACCGTATTCCATACATCACAAGTATCTAGTGCAAGATTTTGTATTAAGTAGTGCAGTAATTAACAATGGTACTTGGCATTTGGTTTAATACTCACTTCAGCTGGTAATGAAGAGTTTACAGATACAAACAAATCGAACTTACATTTCATCAAATATGTAATAGGTCAATCTCGATAAGTAAATAAAATATTTAATTCAGTTTTATACTAAATTGTAAAGTTATTCACAACCGTAGGACTAATAAAGCTTGGCTTTTAGTACAGTAAGTGGCTACCTTAATAAAGTAATGAAAGAAGAACAAACCAATAAACAAACAACTACACTTTCTCATTTATAATATTAGTATGGAGCATGGATTCAAATAACCAAACGTATTGAACGTTTAAACACAAACAAATTATAATTTCCCACGAGTGCACATACTTTTGCAACACCACAAATCTTCACGGCTCCTATATCATACTTTACACAACTTATGTGAACGGAGCCTTAAAGGAAATTGACCCAAGTCCTCCGGGCTCAGTGACACTACGTGCCTGACATTCTGATGCTTCAAAAATAGATTCCGGAATATAATAGCCACGTCGAATAATTTGTGCTGTGATTGACTTGAGAAATGGTTTTGGAGACAGAAGACACTGTTTTTGGAATATAGATTTGGTGATAATAATGAATTGTCTTGTAATAATATAATGTTATTTTGATTTGGAGAGCGTAGATGTTGTGTTTTGGTAGATGTTTCTTTTTTTAAATAGGATCTTGGAAGAAGTACATACAGAAGTAGACCTCGCGCAAGGTGCCCGTCGGTCTTAAAGCGGGAGGTTTATCATCGGTTTATGTGGAGAAACTTCGGGTCTTTGTCCAGCAGCGCACTTCATTCAACTGATGTGATTATATCATACAGAAACAATTTATAGGTGCATAGAGGGTTTTGCTATAATACTTAGTTGAAATTTACGCTACCATTATAGTTCAGATGAAGGACATGTCGGCAACCCAAACGGTACGATAAATTTTTTATCAACCTGCCCGCCTTAAGTTGCCCAATTAAACATAAAAATAGCTATTTTATGTTTAATTGGGCAACTTAAGGCTGGCTGTCCACTGAAGTGTAAAGGAGCGGCGCTGGGTCTAATAGAACCAAAAGAAATGAATCCAAACTGCGCTGCGGCGATTTACCGCACTGCTATTGGCTGCATAAATTGATTTTGATTCGCATTGATAAATACAAATGAAAACTACTACTACGTTTATGTACCCAATTTTACAAGCTGGGTATTTTGCCTGATCCGTACATTATTTACGGCTCAATCTAAAATGCGAATCATAGCCCATGTTCACGATGTCAACATGTTTAACATTTTGCAGATTTATTATCACTCTTTCAACTTTGTGGAGACCGATGAAAGCTTGAATACAAGGTTTTACGAACACGTTACGATGTTTGAAGTCAAGTAAAATGGTATGATATTTTTTCACGAGCTTCTTTATTTTCATGTGATTCTCTATCATATTGTCTGTCACTTTGTTCTAAAAGCATCATACCTTGTAAATGAAGTACTTAACTACTCAGACGTCTGGTCGATACTAACAATATATTTATACTATAGATCTCAACCTCAGTGGCTTACTGTAGAAGACCACATAGGCAAGACGTTTATTTAAGTTCCGATAACTGAAGCGGGCAGCGACATATATAAGTATTTTTCCCACAATGTTACATTCTGAAACATTAAAATATAATACCAAAAGAAAATTACAACAACTAAGACATTTTCTTTAAAATTTTATTTATTTAACTTTATTTCTTAACCATTATAATGTTTTAATACACAGCTGTTTAGCTGTGTATTAAAACATTATAATGGTTTAGAAGTTATAAAGTTAAAAAAGAAACGATGTACTGTAAACAAAAAGTTCAATAACTATCAACAAAGCATTGCTCAAAAATCACATTCATTCAACAACATTGATAGAGGTGTAAATTTATAGGCTCCATTATCAGAGCAATTCTTGCATTTGCCGCGATTTCGCCAACCAGCCCTTGAGGATCCTGGGACAGTTGCCGATCTGTAACTGACATACCCGAAACACAAATGGACCATAACACATGGATCCTTTGTTCCTTCGGGCCAGAGAAAACAAAGATTCAGCGAAACTGCCAGGATTAGTGGAAAGCTGATACAACGTTTTGGTAAATGGGATTATGACAAAATAGTACCGATTGCTTCGTAAATAGATATTGATTTGTTATAAAGGGTATAAACATGCAATTTTTCTTGATTAGCGAACGGTAATACAGAAAAAGAACTGAGAGCAGCGATATTTTTTAAGATAAATATGGTCAAGCTACAGCTCATTATTATACATACGCTTACTTACATATTACGTATACCACTTCTACAAAATTTCGAAGCTAGGTAATATTTATATTGATTACATAGTTGAATGAAATGTTTTGATGGTACTGTGAAAATGTTTTCGGGATCTGAAATATATAGCACCATAGTATGTTATATACATAAAAGGAATATAAATACAGGACCTAAAAGATTTTCTATAACTTCAGACTAAATCACACCTGTACTAGGTGTGTCCTAAATATCAGGTATATTTTAATATTTCTATGAAACTATACAACTTGCTTCCGAATATGTCACTGAAAATATCAACATTACGTCCTATCTTTGAAAAGATTTGTTACTGCGTAGCTACTTTGCCTTAAGGTACCTGTCAAAACAGTTTATAATACACTCGCTTTTCGTCCTTTCGGTCTGCCGCAATACATCATACCTTGAGACGATGTATCACCAACTTCACCCATATTTTATAAGTTTTCAAGTTCCATCCAATATAACTTACTAAGAGAAAGTATATTTTCCGACTGCGTATGCTTTTTTTTCTTATGTAGATTTTGTCTGTTAAAATGTTGCAGACTTAAATGTTTTGTTCTGTGACGGTGTTTTCCTGGAAACTTTTACAGAAGTTTTTCGAATTTGAGATTTTTGTCGTTACTCTTTACTGGAATTTTATAAACCTTCAATTTTGTGTTATGATTTTGTGTCAGGTTAAAAGTTTCGGTCTGAACAGTCACTTTCGGGCTATTTTCCTGCATGAGCAAGGGTGAACAATAGATTCCATGAACATTCCCTGTAATATAGAGTTAGTAGCTAAAGCGGACGTTGTCTTTTCTACATACATACATATCGTCACGCCCTCTATCCCCGAATGGGTAGGCAGAGGTGTATTTCTACACCCCCTTTTCGCCAGATATACTTTAGTCCCACGTAATAAGGGGCGAGCCTATTGCCGTACCGGGCACATTTCCAGACTCCGTGCTGCTACTGAGAATTTCGTGACAGAAAAACCCAATAACACTGCCCGACCCAGGAATCGAACCCGGGACCTCCCGATCTCACGCGCACATTTATGCCACGAGACCAACGAGGCAGTCGTATAGGGTTTGATGTCGAGTTTTCCGTCTCTACGCAAAGATGGTATTTGCATCGTGTTATCCCTTAGTCGCCTCTTACGACAGCCACGGGAAGATAGGGGGTGGTGACACTTGTATTCTATGCCGTCAACCACACGGTGTCTTTTCTAAAATAAATAAAATAAATATTTTCTCCAAAATAACTAGGTATTTTTTTTATCTCTGAATAAAACTCTTTATAAAGTCAAGGAATTTAGTGCTCTATGCAAAACTAGATTCTAGAAATATTTATTATATATTTATTGTCAATCACCTATGAATCTCGAAACTTCTCATATTACTAACTATAATTCATAGATTATGCAAGTAGATATACAAACGTTTAGAAGGCTTATCGATAAAGTGTTTTACTTGATTAATGAAAAATTGCCCAAACTAGCAAAGTAAACCAAGCAGAGTGGCTGATAGAAAAATATTCTAATTGCCCTCTACTCTATTTCTTCTCCCTGGTATAACAAGTTAAAACATGTTCCCATGACTTCCTATAATGGAAAATTAAGTTGCGAATATAAGACTATAACCACTCGCTATCGGAGATATTAAACTGAATTTCAGCAATTATTAATGCCGACTATTCATAAATCAGTGATACAAAACATTATTCAACCTACGAAATAATCACTGAATTTAATTTCATTGTACGCAAGTCTTCCCGGGTTGGTATTTTTATTCAAGAGTCGTAGAGAACCGATGAGAATCACGAATCATATTAATTCTATTATGCAGACGTGTTTGAATGATATAGAATGTAGGAGTCAGCTTTTGTTTGCATATGGCAAACGAACTTAGTGATATCAGCACTAATTGCGCGATGAATTTACACTAAGATTGTCATTTTTCAGAATTAATATCGTGAATAACCAAGATATTACTATTTTTTATTTATACGATTACGGAAACATAGGGTGAGAAAATTGAATAATTTTATTAGTCGCAGGTAAGTATTTATGATAATAGTAGTAGCTATTATTCAGATTTAGGATGAACTTAAGTAAAAAAAGAAAATGTGGTGAAAATTTGTGTGTTATTGAAAAGCAAAAATATTTATTTTTAGACTCACGCCTGTATCCTTGAAGGGGTAGGCAGAGGTGTAATATTACACCCACATTTCACCATAAATTTTCAGGTCCCACGTAATAGGGGACGAGCATATTGCCGTTACCGGGCACATCACCAGACTCCGTGCTGCTAGTGAGAATTCGGAAAAACCCAGTAACACTTTTGCCCGACCCGGGAATCGAACCGGGGACCTCCGATCAGCAGTCGCATACGCTATCCACTGGACCACGGAGGCAGTCAGAAAAGCAAAAATAAAATAATTAAAAGCATATTATAAGCAAATACATTTGAACGTTAAAATGATGCAAAGAAAAATTTCGTCAGACACATTTGAACTTTGCCTTCAATATCTCAGAAACCGTTTAATTTTGGACCTCCAATTGACGGGGGTCAAATATAACCTCCATCAAGGAATAGGTCGAATTAGCAAACACCCTGTATATTTCCTGCAGGGAGCAAGATTGCTAAAGCTGTAGGTATAAAGGCGTTATGGACACTATAGTTTAGTCCACACGTCCATTACCAATAAAATTCGTTGTTTGCGCAGTGTAGTTACTATTGTTCGCCAAAGTTCGATGACAAAATCGATATTATATTTGTTTGCTATAGCTTATATATATATATATATATATATATATATATATATATATATATTTATCTTTTATATAAAAAAAATATATATATATATACATTTTTTTTGTCCTGTCATTTTCTACGGTATTGTGGACTTGATTAGAAAAATAATTAGAAAGTGCCTTATATACAGGGCGATTTAAAAGTCGTGTAATTCCTTTGAACCACATGATCTGCTGGTGATATAGAATGACCCTAACCATACATATTTTGTTTTAGAATTTTTTTTGAGAAAAAAAAAAAAAATTGCTTTGCTTCAGTTTCATACAATACTTAGTAGGTACGTTAACAGCCTGAAAGGGTTTTAATAAAAAAATGTAAAAAATTAAACACTAGGTCAACTAAAATGTTGAATTCTAAAAGGAGACAACAACACCTCGCGTCGCGTGGAGTCAGCTGTCATAGAGACACGGTAAGGTCAAACCCGCGGCGTTTAATGTCAGTGGCAGTAGATGGCACTACTGCGAGTTTACCTTCAAACCGCGCAAGAGGCGAAACTAGTATCTCATGCCATCTTATTCTATCAAATGATTGATACTTTATCATAAAAAATAATGATTATTTACGATATTACTAAATCTTGGACTGACAATCTTGTTACGATTGCGGGAAGCGGTTGGATGCGGGCGGCCCAAGATCAGGAGAGGCATAGAATGCTCAGCAGTAGACGTCCTTTGGCTGAAATGATGATGATTAAAGATTCTGACAACGATCTATCAAAACCTTAGCCGTCTGGATCAGTCTCTGTCAACATAACTACCTACCATACGACAGCAGCTGCTTTTACTTTAAAAATAGTCGCCTGTTGACACATGTTTGATTATTTGTTACCTACTTTATCTTTAGGACAGATTAGATGTTTAATTAAGGAATAGCATTGTCTTGTCACTTTATCGTACAAAAAAATTAAGAGATTTATTATTTTTGATTAACCTAATCGTGTTCTGTTAAGAGTATCGTTAGTTAAGAAGGCACTACGTTGTTTTACTAAGTAATTTGCAGTCCAGTATTTTTATGATAATGAATTCCTGGGCCAGAGGGGCCTGTGTCAAAGTGGCAACCGCTCGAACCTAGCGATCTGCAAGGTAAAGCGCGTTCGGCACCGTCTGGTTAATGGGTGACCGGCTACAAAAGTCAAACCCATCCATGCCTCGGAGAGCACGTTAAGCCGTCTGTCCCGGCTGTCATCAAAGATCTTTGACAGTCGTTAGAGGAATCAGTATGCTCATATCTAGTCTAAACCATACAGGGAGTTTCATAACCCTCCGTCCGATCAATGAAGGGGTTGTAGTACTTGTAGCCTTGTAGAGTAGCGTAAAATGATGAGGTATTTGTGTAAATTTAATTAATTTTAAATAATATCATATCAGATTACCCATGGCAACACTGAAAACTCATAAATCGTAATAGCTAGGTATTTACCTAAAGTTCATAAAGATTTGACGGCTTTGTGCATAGGCCACCCGACCGCGCGACGTGCCAAGTATTATTTTAGGTATAACAGATTTTATGCACTTGATGCAACAGCTGATCTCTTGGTTCGATGGTGTAGGTAAAACAAAACGCGGTATTTAGGTTGTCTGTTTGTTTCGTGCGAGTGCGTTGCCAACTCTGATGTCAGTGTTTTTAGACTGCCCGAAGGTCTATGACATGGCCAACGATTCTTGGATTCGGCTTTACGTGCCGTCGGAAACCCGGTAGCGCACTCATGTAATGTCACACGCGGTCACCCATCTAAGAGAAGGCTTTTGCAAGCGTTGCTATCTTTGCCGACCTATTACGATCGGCAAGCCAAGTTGCGCTATGGCTATGACGTGACGGTACTAACCTATGTTTATAACAACTTTTTAATTGGTTTAATCTTACGTAAGTAGGTGCCTACCTTAAATTGATAAAAATATCAACTTGCTGCAAGATGCTACGGCCATCCTCCGCATGTCCTCCGCTCACGTCCAGACACTTACGGCACCTTTGCACCATCTCTGAACACACACTACTTAACACTCCTGGGCTTAACACTCCTAGCACTTTGTAAAGCTGCAACGATGCGAGCACCGCATTGAAGCCGTTGAAACGCGCGTTTCGACGGCACGGGTAGACCCCGTGGTCTAACATACCGTTACTCGTACTCACTCCTGCCTAAACACATCAACATGTTAAAATATTCAGGGTTTGAATACGACATACCTAAAGAATTTACTATTTCACAATTTAAAGAGATCTGGAAGTCTAAACAAAAGGAATGCTCGCGAAAGACTGAGCGGTCAAGTAGGCAAATTGTTCGTAAATCAAATAAATAATTAGAGATGTAACCGATGATATTCACTGGAGTAATGTTTTTTATCGATATTTTATGTAATTGTTTACCTGATACAATATCGGTAGATAAACCCCTAAAATGTTAGCTTTGTATAATTGCATGTTTTTATGTATTGTTATTAAATAAAACCATTCAATGGTTTAGACCAGTATCAGTTTATTTGAGGGTACTGACTCCCCGTAACGACTGTCAAGGCTTTTCTTGACTGTTTATCCGACGTCCTCTTCCAAGACACGTGGCAAGCGCTTATTAACAATTTATTACGCACGTAACTTCGAAAAGTCTTATTAACTAATTATGTATTTATTTATTCATTACAAAATTAATTTATGTCGAACATTGTTTAAAATTTAAAAAAAATATTTATTTATTACAATAGTACTTTTGATATAAATTTGTGGATTCTCATTGAACTAGGTAAAGTGATATAATTAATAATATAAAAATAAGATATTAATAATGCATAGGATGTCAATTACAAATGTCAAAAAGAAAAAAAAATGTCAAAGTCAAACCCAAGAATTTACATCAATAACAACAAGTCAACTTAAAATTACTATTAATAATATGTATCTATATAAATATAAAAATTAATTGCGTTGGTATGTCATGGTATTCAAAAAACATTGGAAAACAAATAGTTGAGATAATAATTGTAAGTATATAAAATCAATGTCAATTATGCTTGTCTTTAATGTACTCATCCACACTATAATAAGCTTTCTGTAATAAATAAGCCTTTAATTTGTATTATATTGTTTGTATTATATTTAATTTGTATTTATTATTTAATTTGTATTATACTATTGGCAACTTGTTAAAGATAATAATGGATTGTACGCGTGAGCAGTGCTTGACCACATTTAATTTGTGCTGTATAGAGTTCGGTAAATCTTTTCTTCGAGTTGCTAATCTAGTTGTTCTATCCCCTATCGTTTCAAGGTTATTAAGGTTTTTAACCAAATTGACTAGCAGTACAAGAATGTTTAGAATCTGTAGTTCTATGAAGTGATCTCGGCATGATTCGGTTTGTTCAATTCGGAGCATAGTCCTAATTGCCCTTTTTTTGCATAACAAATGCTGCAGATATATTATACATGAAACTTTTACCCCAGAACATTATGCTATATCTCAATTTTGATTCTATCAAAGCGAAATAGACTGGACGAATTTGTGACACAGTGAGTTCGTCTCTCAACGTTCGTATAGCGTAACATGCACTACTTAACGTGTTTGTAATTACTGCAAGTTGTTTCTACCAATTCAAAAAACAATCAATCTCTACACCTAAAAATTTGAAATTTTCTACTATGTCCACTTTATTTTGTAAAGATACCAATTCTAGCACCTCGTTTTGTCTAACAGTGGTTTTAAATAACATGCATTTTGTTTTTTAATATTTATCATAAGGTTATTAGCAGAAAACCAGTTTTCAAAAATTGACAACAACTTGTTGATCTTACATTCTAGGTCTTGTATATGTTTACTGGCTATAACCGCACTAGTGTCATCAGCAAAAAGAACCAGTCTTATATCCGGCATAATATTTTGAACAAAGGCAGGCAAATCATTTATGAATAATATAAAGAATATGGGGCCCAAAACAGAGCCCTGCGGCACGCCCTTTTTTATTGTGACTAGGCTAGATTTGGCGCAAGTTTCTTGCCTTTTGACAATTGATTTGATCTCTACATACTGTTTTCTGTTATGCAAATATGATTTAAACAGCATAAGCAAATTATCCCTGATGCTATAATGCTCTAGTTTCAGAATTAAGAGATCATGATCTCATTATCAAAAGCAGAACTTAAATCAAGGAATAACCCCGCAACCTTAAGTCTTTCATTAATATTCCGTACGACACAGTCAATTAATGAATCAATCGCATCCTGAGTACCCACACATTTCTGGTAGCCAAATTGTTGGCAGTCAATAATTTTTTCAATATTAATATGTTTTACGTCTTATTTTTATAATCTTTTCAAATATTTTTGAACTGGTAACAACGATATAGGTCTGTAATTTCCTGGATCTGTTTTTGATCCCTTCTTAAATATTGGCATTATTCGATCTATTTTAAATTGGTATGGGAATCCGCCTTGAGTTACACATTCATTCATTAGATCAGAAATTGGTGATGCAAGTATGTCAATGTTATTTTTAATAGTATTGAGGGTGATGTATTCCATGGCCCGTATTGTATTTATATACTGTGGCAATGTGTTGTTTTGAAATTGATCTGATAATACATTTGCAATGTCAGAAGGATTATCTATTATACGGTCATCTTCTTTTAATATTATGCTATTGTCGGCTAATTTTCTTTTTCTGCAATTGTTAACAATTTTCCAAATTGCTTTACTACTATTTGAGGCAGCACTGATTTGTTTACTAGCTTGTAGCCTTTTAGCACACCTTATTACTTTTTTATAGAGTCTAAAATACTTTTCACGGTAGTTCAAAATTGATACGTTGCACTGTGCCTTTTTAATGGAACCAAGTAGACGTTTCATTTTACTAGACGTCTTAATACCTTTGGTAATCCATCTAGACTTACTTGTGTTATTTACATTTAATTTGATATTTTTAATAATAAAAGATTTTGAATGCAATTCCTTAAACTTTCTAATAAATGTACCCCTATATTCCAGTCATGTTCTAACAACTGTTGCCTGAAATTCATTGTATTTACTTTGTCATATATCCTTTGTTTAATTACTTTGTATTCCGTATCATTCTTAACATACTGGGTTTTTACTAACGTCGCAGTGCAGAATAACCCTGCATGCCCATCTGCGGCTTATTCCCAACGGCCACCACCAAAAGTGCCACCACTGGTGGTCGTTGGGACAATTTTTTAAATTTGTTCCCAACCGCCACCAGTGGGGGTCGATGAGACCTAAATTATAATAATTGTCCTATCGACCACCACCAAACTGCCACTAGTGGTGGCAGTTAGAACAACATCGGGGTATATATAGGAGACGAATTGTAGCTGTCGGTGCGATCTTCAAGAACAGTGTAAATAATATTATAATTAGTAAAAGTGCCCTCTAGTGACAATAAAGTAAAGTTTGTGAAAAGTGGTAGTGTGTTTAAATTACCTCCCGCTCACGGACCCTCCAATTATATACATGGTCCTTCGAGCCAGATAAAAGGATCGGCTGTGAGCGGTTGAGTGCATTTTTGGTTAGCCGTCGGTGGTGATATTTATCACCCCTCTCATTAGGTACTGGCCAGCGGATTGTTGGCCAGATAAATCCACAGCCGTGATTGTGGTACAGCTGTAGCAGGGACCGGAGGTCACGGAGCCTTGGTGTGAGGACTAAGTAACGGACCTCTGGTACCGGACGGGAGGACAAAGAGGCGAAAATCAGAGGAAATCTATCGGGAGAGCAAGTTAGATTTCGGACTCTGTGTTTAAGGTAAAAAACACATTGAACAATTTTTTGGAATTTTTGGACCTTAATATAAACTTGAAACGGCATACGCAAGAAATAAGATGGAGGCGTTGAACAACTTGGAGATTAAAATAATTAAAGCTAGAACAAATTATAAGAAATCTCCTAAAGAACGTTTGACAGTTGGTTACCTAGAAACGCGATTAGAAAATATAGAAAAACAGGGGTCGTTATTTTTCAGCAATCACAACCATATTATCGGTAACAGCAAGAAAACTGACATTCACAGTTCCGATAACTATAGACACAATACTTACGATGAAGTGGAGGAACTGTACATAACCTTTAAAAGTGAGCTCAAGGAAATGTTACTTGATATTAAAGGTGGAACAACTGCTGCGTCAAAGGAAGATGTTTCTTGTTGTTATGAAGTAAAGAGCAGAGTCAGGTTGCCAGAAATAAAAATAAGTTATTTTTCAGGAGATTATTCTGAATGGAATACATTTAGGGATCTGTTTATTGGACTGGTGCATGAGATGAGAACAAAAGTTTAAATGACTCACAAAAGTTTTACTATTTAAAGGGTCACTTAAAGGGAGAAGCGGAACAATTGCTTAAGAATTTAAAGGTAACATCCGATAATTATCAAATAGCGTGGAACAAGCTAGATGGTACTTATAACAATAAGAAATATTTGGCCAATAATATTCTAAAAAGATTATTAACCCAAAGGTCTATTTCAAAAGAGTCGGCTTCAGAAATAAAAAATATATTAAATATAACTTCAGAATGCCTAGATTCTTTAAAGAACTTAAGAATTGATACAACGTCTTGGGATATCATTATTATCTACCTTTATTATCTACCTAATAAGTGACAAATTTGATATAGAAACAAGAAAGGCCTGGGAATTGAAAATAGCTGCCGCATGTAGTAATGAATTACCTACATTTGTAGAATTTTCTGAGTTTCTTAATAGTCACTTTAGGGGCCTTAAAAGTTTAGAAACTAGTCAAGGGAGTAGGAGAGATATAAATTCCAAAGATGCACGTCATTCATTTCATGTTATGAAGGGAAAGGATAACATAACCTGTGCTTATTGTTCCGCTGACCATAAAATTACTGTTTGCAGAGAATTTAGTAAGCAGTCTAACGAAGACCGGCGTGACTTCGTGCAGAAGAACCGTCTATGTTTCGTCTGCCTGTATAACAACCACTCTGCCAAATTCTGCAAGGTACCAGTTCGATGCCAGGTATGCAAACGTCGTCACCATAGTTTACTACATCCTACGGGTGGTTCCGGGTCACTTGAGGAGGACATTAATGCTAGTTGCAAAGGGGCCTCTACATCGGGTATGAGGCAGGATATTGAGGAGAAAGAGGCCGCGGTAGCGGAGGGATCTAGTAAACCATTAGTCTCATGTCTTTCGATGGGCAAGCGTAAAAAAAAACAGTTCTGTTAACTACAGCTGTAGTTAAAGCAGAATCGAAAGATAGGACGTATAGGTTATTAAGGGCTTTACTAGATCAAGGATCGCAGGGTTCATTTATTACTGAATCAATGGTTCAATATCTTTAAAAAGGTTGCGACAAAACACACCGTGTTAGGTGTAGGGGGAGATACAAGTGTAACTTCTAAATATACAGTTGTCGTTAATATTAAGTCAAGAAAGGATCCAAACGTGCAAATAAGAGTCAAGGCCTATGTTCTGAAGACATTTACGGCTCTGCTTCCAGTTACAAGGACTGTCAAAGTCGAATGGGTCGACTTGAAGGACGAAGACTCAGCGGATCCGGAGTACTACATACCTAACAAAATCGATATTTTGTTAGGGGCTGAAGTGTATACTCAGGTAATTCAAACGGGCATTAGAAAGAATTTGAATGGTGCTTTAGTAGCACAGGATACATCCCTAGGTTGGATATTGTTGGGCGTATCCGAGGTGGATAATAATTCTAACCCAAATAATCACATCACAGTGATGCATTCTTACCTTCAGGAGGACAATCTTCTTAAAATTTTTTGGGAATTGGAAGATGAACCGTCTGAAATAAAGAAAATGCTCACAGAGGAGGAAAGGCGATGTGAGGAGTTATTTTCGGCGACTACAAGGCGAAATGATACTGGCAGGTATATAATTCGGTTGCCTTTTCGTGAAGAGGATCAGCTGAAGAAGTTAATTGAACAGAGATTAAATATCTACACAAAAATTAATACAGTCCTATCGAAGTGTGGTTTTCAACTGCAGAAATGGATCAGTAAAAGTGAAGAATTGCTAAATAAGATAAATAGCGGAAAACTAAACGAGCTCGAGGAAGTAAAGATAAAAATGGATAATGTTACGAAGAATCTGGGACTTAGTTGGAATTCTAGCGCCGATCTTTTTCAGTTTTCAGTGAAGATTTCACCGATAGCTGAACCTGTAACAAATAGAAAGATTGTCGCCAAGATTGCTCGTTTATTTGACCCGTTAGGGTGGCTAGCGCCAAGTATTGTTTTAGCGAAGGTGTTCATTCAAAAATTATGGGTAGCAGGCTTGACATGGGATCAAGAAATTTCAAATAATTTGTTAGATGAATGGGTTACTTACCACAATAATTTGAGTTCGTTGGCTAGAGTGAAGATTCCACGGTGGCTATACAATCATTCGGAAAATGTGAAGACCGAGTTGCATGGATTTTCAGATGCATCACAGGTGGCATATGCAGCGGTTATTTACATTAGAATAATAGATGAAGCAGGTGACATACATTTATCCTTAGTAACCTCTAAAACTAAAGTAGGTCCCATCAAGCAGGTTTCTATCCCTAGACTAGAACTTTGTGGAGCAGTACTTTTATCAAAGTTAATAGCTGAAGTGGGCAGAGTGATGGATGTACCAAAGGTGGATTGGCACATGTGGACAGACAGCGAAGTGGTCTTGGCTTGGCTCAACAGTCATCTCAGTCACTGGAAAACCTTCATAGCAAATAGAGTTTCGCATATTTTGACCATTACAGACTCACATCACTGGTGTCATGTACCATCGAAGCAAAACCCAGCTGATTGTGCATCACGAGGTATTTCTCCTGCTGAACTTGAGTACATCTCTATATGGTGGGATGGTCCAGATTTCTTGAGACAGCAGTTGATTGAATACAAAAGGCCAAAGGATAACAGCACTCATTTAGAAGAAGTCAAAGTGCACACATCTACAATCAGTGTTGATTTCTGGAACAGATTTTCTTCGATCTCTCAGTTAGTACGAATGCTCGCCTACTGTCGTAGTTTTTTGGGAGTTTCAAAACGATCAGATCTACACAACTTAAAATATGTAGTCAAACAGGAACTGGAAGAATCAATTCTCTGTTGTATTAAGCGATGCCAAGAGGTAGGGTTCGCAGATGAATTGACGTGTTTGAAAAAGGATAAGGCCCTAGAAGACAAGAGGAGCAAATTCAAGTCCCTTAACATATATCTTGATTCCAAGGGTATCATAAGAGTTGGGGGAAGGTTGGACATTCTTGACAAATCTTCTGATTGCCGATGCACATGATAAAAGATTACATGGAGGTCCGCAACTTATGGTTACGTATTTACGTTCAAGGTACTGGATTGTAGGAATTAAGTTGCTGGTGAAAAAATATGTAAGGAGTTGTGTCAAATGCATTCGGTATGCTGCCTCAGTAAGGGCGCAGCTCATGGGACAACTACCAGCTGCACGCGTTACTCCAAGTAAGCCATTTTTACATAGTGGCGTAAACTATGCAGGCCCTATAAATATTAGAGTTTTGAAAGGTCTCGATAATAAGTCGTACAAAGGGTATATTTGTTTATTTATATCCATGTTCACACAGGCAGTGCATTTGGAAGCAGTTAGTGATTTAAGCACCAAGGGATTTTTGTCTGCTTTCAAGCGATTTGTAGCAAGAAGGGGTCGTGTGACTGAAGTATATAGCGACAACGGTACGAATTTTGTAGGAGCGGCACGAGAGTTACTTTATTTATATAACAAGGAAAGGACTGATGTGAATGACGAATTGGCTGAGTATCTGTCAAATAAAGGAACTCAGTGGAACTTTATTCCACCTCATGCACCCAATTTTGGGGGTCTTTGGGAGGCAGGTATAAAGTCCACCAAATTCCATTTGAAACAAATCATAGGCAACTCTACATTAACGTCTGAGGAGTTGGCTACTGTCTTAACGCAAATAGAGGCTTGTCTCAACTCGAGACCGTTGTCTTATCTTGAAGATCAAGATAAATTGTCAATTTTAACTCCAGGTCATTTCTTGGTTGGAGAGCCACTTGTTCTTGCTCCTGATGAAAATTATGAAAAAACAAATATAAGCAACTTGTCGCGATGGCACCTCCACCAACGAATGATGCAGGATTTCTGGAGATGGTGGTCGCAGGACTACTTGAACCAATTCTTGCAACGGCATAAGTGGGCTCATCAAACTCCGGAACCATCCGTAGGCGATGTAGTATTAGTTAAGGAAGATGACTTGCCGCCGGGTAAGTGGTTGTTAGGCAGGATAGAGCAGAAGCATCGAGGTCCTGACGAGGTCACTCGGGTCGTTACCCTGCGTACGCAGAATTCCTTGATAAAAAGACCAACGTCTAAACTTTGTATGTTACCAGTTACTAATTAGAATGTTTTATTGTGTATTAGCACAGGTATTAGGTGTAACTTTTGTTCTATCTGTTGTTTTCTTGGCTATTGTGTATTAGCACAGGTATTAGGTGTAAGTTTTGTTCTATCTGTTATTTTCTTGGATTTTGTGTGTTAGCACAGATATTAGGTGTAAGTTTGTTTATCTGTTGTTTTCTTTTGTATGTAACCGATATAAATTTGGATATGTTTATAAACAATGGTTTATATTGTATAATTTTTATGTGTTATAGTTGCATGGTGGGCGGTAGTGAAGGACATTGTGCAGGATGTCCTTGGTGGGCGGAATGTTAATGTATGTAGGTTACATATCTATAAGTAGATATGTAGGTTTTATATCAATTAATAAAATATTTCGTGTCAAACTTGTCAACCATGATACGAACCCAAAGTTGTTGTTTTATAGCTCGATAGATGACACTACCATGCAAATTAGATCGCGCTATGGTTTCGTTCACACTCGGGGTATATATAGGAGACGAATTGTAGCTGTCGGTGCGATCCTCAAGAACAGTGTAAATAATATTATAACTAGTAAAAGTGCCCTCTAGTGACAATAAAGTAAAGTTTGTGAAAAGTGATAGTGTGTTTAAATTACCTCCCGCTCACGGACCCTCCAATTATAAACAGTCCTTCTAAATAGCCTTCGGGATTTATACTATCAACATGACGGAGCACCTGCCCACTATCATAACGGGTTGCGGCAATTTATGAATGACCAATTTGGTGAGTGGTGGATTGGTTGCGGAGGTCCAATAGCCTGAGGGCCAGGCTATTGGACCTCCGCTCGCCTGATCTCACCCCGCTAGATTTTTATCTGTGGGGAGAAATAAAACGCAGCGTGTACGAGGTTGAGTCGGATTCACGCGATATCCTAAAGGCCCGCATAATAAATGCCTCGCAGAGAAGATATTGTCACAGGCGTCACTAGACGATTAAGAAACAATTTGAGACGTAGGGCGCAACTGTGCTTAGACATGCAGGGCGGCCACTTTGAACAGTTAGTACATTTGGCATAATGTGCGTGTATGTAAGTGAATTAAGTGCGTGTAAATAAGTGTAAATATTCAAGTGTAGGTAAATATCTAACTCCATCGTGCAGTGACGGTGAGTTTTTGTAAATAAGACAATAATTGTACATAATTTGATTTCAACTTTTTAAATACGCCCTAATTGTGATGAAATCTCTTTCTGAATGTATGTATTTTCATAGACATCTAGCTTTCACTCTACTTGCCTCAATGATTTATAATTTTGTCATAATTATGTTCGTCCTAAGCCGGAAAAAAGTATGAAGGGAAAGTTGACATCAAAATGTTTATTTGAGTAGGTACCTACCTACCTAAGTGGAAAAGTAAAATTTTAGTATCTAAAATAATCTAGGTAAAAGTTTCGGTTTTACTTAGATGTCTACCATTTGAATCTCTATCTCTAAACTAAAGTATGTCTCTAAAAACTAGTACTGTGCGAAGTGTGTACTGGGTACACAGACACACGGCGCTACGGTTTACGAAGTAGCTAACTTTTATTTAATCTGTGCTACTGTTTACTTACGTAGGTAGCTCCAGCGGCGTTGCCGTGCCATAAGTAAAAGATAAAATTCCACCAATGTTATTCCTTAATGAAACATCTGTACTGTACTAAAGATAAAGTAGGGAACAAATAAATAATCAAACATGTGTCAACAGGCGACTATTTTTAAAGTAAAAACAGCTGCTGTCGTGTGGTAGGTAGTAATGTTGACAGAGACTGATCCAAATGGCTAAGACGGTTTAGATAGATAGATTATTGTCAGAATCTGTAATCATCATCATTATTTCAGCCAAAGGACGTCCACTGCTGGGCATACCAACTGCTTTCCGCGATCTTAACAAGATTGTCCGTCCAAGATTTAGTAAAATCGTAAATAATCATTATTTTTTATGATTGAATATCAATCATTTGAAAGAATAAGATGGCATGAGAGACTAGTTTCGCCTCTTGCGCGGTTGGTAGGTAAACTCGCAGTAGCACCATCTACTGCCACTGACATTAAACGCCGCGAGTTTGACCTTACCGTGTCTCTATGACAGCTGACGCCACTCGACGTGAGGTGTTGTTACCTCCTTTTAGAATTCGACATTTTAGTTGACCTAGTGTTTATTTTTTCCATTTTTTTTATTAAAACCCTTTCAGGAAGTTAACGTACTATTGTATGAAACCGAGGCAAAGCAAAAATAATATTTTTTTACTCAAAAGTAAATTTCTAAAAAAATATATGGTGTGTTTTGTATAATTGTGGTATAGACCCTCAATATCACCAGCAGATCATGTGGTTCAAAGGAATTGCACGACTTTTAAATCACCCTGTATAATGAAAAATAATAAATGAATGTTACGCTTTGGCATTGCCAATGCTGCTGGTTAGCCGGTAGTCGTGTTTCGATAAATAACAATTTAATAATAAACCACTCACAGATAACATTGTAATAAGTGTATAAGAAATATAACATACAATGTATCTAGTAAGGTTGTAATGTACCCTAATTCTAATCCAAGAAAATTTGAAATCTCAATATACACTATGTTAACGGCCGGTTTTAATATACGGTCCTTCTATGGATTTTGAGATTCAAGATTCGTGTTTGACATATTTTTATGAGGCTTATGTCAAAATCTTAAATCCTAAAAAAGATGGATAATTCGAATATTGAATTCCGTAGTAAATCTGGTAACGATATAGAACCAGAAATCCCCTTATTTTTAAACTGTACTCTTATACAATAGGCGACTCCCAAACTTACGTAGCATAGTCATCATAAGCAGACCTACAAAGATATTTCGAAATACGTATAATTACTTGCGAAGAAGTTTTCACCAGCTGGCGTCATAAGTTTCTTATGCAGCCCGCAACTTCTAAAGGAAAAACTTTGGTGTTCAGATGAGACTCATAGCATAATGAGTTGAACTATTTTTGAACGACAAACTTGTGAATTATGTTTTTTTTGTTATCTGCCTTTGAATTGATCTGAAGGATTTATTTCGATTTTATTTAAATTTATCAGAGCGGTAGAAGTTTAAGAGCTGGATTTTATTATTAAGTACTTTGAGAACAAAATGCTCGCTTATAGAGTTAAGACAAGGCAGTAAATAAAAATAAATGGCATAATATAAAGTTGATTGTACTTAGACTTATATTTTCTTTTTGTTTTGTAGGACAAAAACGTAATAGTAATGATAGGTTTAGCTTGCGACTTACATAAAGCCCTAAACTCTTAATCTAAAAAAATATCTTAATCTAGTTAGTTTCGTTTGCATGATCGACTGAAACTGTGACTCTCTAGGCTCTAAACAGCTTTTTAGGCTTAAAGAGAAATTACTAAAAAATAAATAAATAACAAAACGTACGTATAAGGTGTTGTTTACTTGATTTTAAATCGTCTTTCAGGACACATAGCACGTACCTTTGTTTGGAGTTACCGATATTTCGGCACTATAGCAAGCGCCGTCTTCATGGATCTACAAAGTATTGCGGGTGGATGAATGTTGCGAGCAAGTAAAACGGTCTACCCTCTTTCTTACTCGTTTTTTGCGAACAACACCACAACCGCTGTTTTCACTATCGCACTGTATTCGATCACGACATACTACACTCACTACGTCACCTCGCGGTTTAAGTTTCGTCGTTTTGCGGGTTTTACATAGAGGCCCCACTGGATGCCACATACTTAAGTTTTGTTTCTCCTACATAGGAACTTCTACAGCTGCAGTCAATTTTATATACACCTAGCTTTTCTAAGGGATGACTTTTTGTTAGTCCAAACAATTAAAAATCAATTTAAAATCTTTTGGTCGCGATTGCGTGACCAGCTTTATCCGTCCTATTCACGGGAAAACTGACCATTGGTTTCACGACCGTGAAACAAAATATGTCCGGTCTTTGAAAAAGAAGAATACTATGGTTAACTACAATCTTTATCTACAGGTTTTACTAACTATGAGAATTTGGTACGAAAAGTTTTGAAACTACTACAAAAGATTAAGCTGGGTTTTATACGTGCAGGCATACAATACGTGCAGGTGAAGATACGGAGTGGATTAGTTTAAAAAATATAGTGTTAATATAAAGCGTAATGTAGAATAACTTTCTAACAACGTAAACTTTTTACCTTAAAAGTTTTAATACAAAATTTATTCTGGGTAACAAACTAAAATAAATTATATTCATCATTACAATAGTTTAGCTTTTACACGTGTCGTGAAAAAAACAAGATTGCTTTTATTTTGCCAGCAGTTTACTGTGTTTACCAGCTTTGTTTACCAAAAAATATTATCTTACCATCATTTAAACAACCTGTACTTGTTCTTTTTGTTAGTTACGCAAATTTCGGTAAAATATTCAAGACGCTTATTTTTCTTTAGCAAATGTTGGCATAGTGAAAATACAACATCCTTTTTATTCGTTATAAAAGCTTTATGTACTCAATTCCTAAAACCGCTTCTGCTGATTACAGAAATTATGTCTTCCTCAGAAATTCAACAATATTAACAACAATTTATTTAAAATGGCTTCATTACTACGCCACACCGGTATTGTAAGCTTTCAAAACTACGGTATTATGACCACAATCGACGTGCGAACAAACCTTACCAACACTAAAATACGGAATCAAAAACCCTAACTAATAGTGAACACTCCATTTCGCAATTCCTTCCCAAATAAAAAGTATATGTAGCTATAAGGACGCAATGGAATATAAAAATTCATTTTAAATTTCTGCCATCCCTTTCTCGGGGTAGCTTCCAAAGCGTTTGTTTCTCAACTGTTTATTTTTAAGCTATTACATAAGATTTATAACCTGTAGTGCCATTATCTTCGCCGAAACAACAAACTTTGGTTGTGTTAAAGAGTGTAACAAAAGTACTGGCCATTTGACGACCGCTTGGTGTAGCGGGAGTGTAAGCGACTGCTACGCCGAAGGTCGCGGGTTCGATTCCCGCTCAAGTCAAACATTTGTGTGCATGAACATGGATGTTTGTCTTGGTCTGGGTGTTTCTATGTATAATATGTATGTATTTACAAAAAAAAAGTATAAATGTATGTTTATCCATTATCTAGTACCCATAGTACAA
Organism: Euclidia mi; assembly: GCA_944739405.2. Classification (NCBI taxonomy): domain Eukaryota; kingdom Metazoa; phylum Arthropoda; class Insecta; order Lepidoptera; family Erebidae; genus Euclidia; species Euclidia mi. The sequence goes on along the minus strand of OX123200.2, from coordinate 46,322,050 downwards.
GCTCTGCTTAGTTTGGGACTAGATGGTGTTGTGTGAATGTGGTAGAATATTTGTTCGCTCAGATCCTGGCCACTAATACTGGTTGAATGTTGACTGGATTTTTCGCGTGGAAACAAATAAAAGTTTAACTTCGGGGAGTTAAACAACTTTAAATCTGTTATTTTTATTTTGAGAATACAAGAGGCGGTTTGCCATTTTTGCAAGGACTGTAAACGAGAAGTGAAACGAATTGAACGGTTGTTTTTCTTCAGGCATTTTGTTTAATGAAGAGTCAGAATTTTTTATTCGTCTTATCACGTTGAGTTCAGTCTCACGGCTTATTACGGACTGATTAAATAATTGCGATATTTTAGTAACGCAGGAAAATACAAATACATAAATATTCCTTTCGGTTTATAAACTTGCAAAATTCCATGTAATGTTTTCAATCGAATGGTGCCATTATATTTAACCCATCATGACCTTTCACTTTGTGAATCTAGTAATGTTATGCAATCGTTAATGATTGCATATCTTAAATTAAATATTACATAAAATATTTTATCCAGTAGTTCACTAGCAAACATTTCATGGCGGTTTCATTTTCAATCGCAATCCTTTCGCGGCTACTTACGGCATTAACGTAATAGAGTACTGTGATGTACACTTCAACAAAGGCTTTAATTCTCAAGCCTCCCTTTCCTAGGTACACTGTCTTATGACGAGACTGTCGCCCGCACACAGCATTTACCCTTAACTTTTGCTTTTGCGCTAACACCCTGCAGACCAACTGTGGTCCTACGCCGAGTAAATTTACTTGAATTTCAACCCAAAAGCGTACACCCTCCCGTTCTTTTGCATACAGGTAGAGAAGGACCACGTCCTACATAACAATCCGTACGAAATACAGAAACAGTTTAAATTGAAAATGCTCCCGGTGCACCGGCAGTGGACATGATTGGTTTGTTACACAAATTGTTTTGCTTATACATTTCTATGTAATTGCACAGTGTCTAGCATACCTGCTTCTGTTTCAGATTGTACATGAAAATAAAATTATTTATAGCATTTTACATAACTATGTATCTTTTTCAGTATAAAATAATCCAACAATAATCTATTGGCTGTTATTAAGTAGTATCTAAAACATTTCAATCAAAATGTGTGCGTAAGACAACTACTCAAATCTTCGTGATTTACAAGCTGTCGCTAAAGACTACGTGTCGTTGATAATATTTATGCCAAGTTGTGTAGCCTCCAGTTCAAGCAAGCTGTTTCTACGCTAGATAGGCAACAAAAAGCGCATACTAAGCTAGTGCTTAGGCGACGCTTTTTGTTGATATAACCAAGTCTCGGTGCACTGTTCTTAGTTAATTAATAGCTTTAATAGCTTATGCTGACGGAAGCAATCTGTTCTCTAGGTAAGTTATAAGCATGCACAGATTACACAAGGTTGACATAGTTTGTCTAAAATGATGAAGCTAAACGCTGGATAAAAACTTTTATTGTATTGTAAATGTTGAACAACTTCGTCAATAGAATCGATTTTAATGTTATTATTGATTCCCCCTTATTTCATAAAATGGGTAGTTACTGTTCAACTCATACAAAATTAAATGTCATCTTACCATTAACCAAATAATCTGTAATACCTAAGAAAAAATACTTTCTCAATCAAAAATGTTAAGTGCAACATTCCTAATATTGCACTTACCATTTTTGATTTCATAAAACAGATAACGGTGCTAATGTGATGTTATAGATTAAAAATATTTTATCACGCCACAAAATCACTGTATCAGTGCTTGAGCAACTCTGGCGTCGGAGTTTATTACCTATCTGATATGTCATTGTCCACCAATGCGGGGCAAGTAGGTTAAAGACAGCGCGCCGGCGGTGAAAATCGGGACCTTATATTGAATCTTGTTTAAAAACATGAGATCAGTTTCCATGTGTTATTTAATGCAAGCAAGAAAATTACACACATTTTTGCGGCTTTGAAACAGCAGTTGTGTAGAAAATGTCACGCAAATCAACAATGCGTGAAAGAACTTTAACCTTATAATGTGTCATTAAAAAGACATATACTAAAATATAGATTTTATTATATATTTGAAAAGTTTGAAGTGCATTAACTCCGTAGTTCGACTTTTGATGGCAGACTAAAGCTTTATTTCTAGTTATAATTAAATTTCTGACTGCTCAAGACTGTAAAAAGAGATTAGTCAGACGTCTACATATCTTTATTTTAAGTTGAAAGACGAGTTTCTATTTAAAGTTTAATGACATTCAGAGACTTAATCTGTCCGCTTAAAATCTGTACTGTACTGACTCTACTATCGCAGACCCAATGCAGGCTTTTGAACAACGAGAAAACGAGTTCTTAAAAAAATACCGACAAACGTCAAGCACCAACTTGTATTTCATGGTTCTCACTTTGCATGTGGTAAAAAGAAGTATGTAATTTTCTATAACACAAGTACTAAAGAAACAACTTGTTAACATTGGAGTGGGTTCCACGCATGCTGGCTACCAGTTCTAATTAGGAAACTTACTGTCTGGGTCGTGCTGGACCGAGTTTTAAGATAAACTTTTTAAATTTTTGCTTGAATCGTGACGTACAATGACTTGGCGTTTGCCTGATGAATAATATATTAGTTAAACCTTATACTAAAGTAAATTTTATGTAATTTTTCTCTTTCTGACAGTAATACAACAATCTTTGTGTAGGGTCAACTGTAACAATGGCTGGTTATGTTAGGTTAGAACTGCGACCACAACGCTCGAGCCGAGCGAGCGAAGCGAGCGTGCCGCGGCAGCGGCCGGCGAGTGCCAGAACCGAATTCTACTTATTTCGCTTAATTCAGGCAGTGTGTATTTTTTTTAAATACTTAATTTTCTATGGAATTAGTAATAATACAAAATTATTACTTGCCTATAAATAATCTGTCCAAGATGAAAATTGCAACCATGCAATTAAATATTTTCAAAATTTCGCATAAGTATTGGTTAGAAATTAGTTATTTTTAAAAACCAATAATTTATCTTCTAACTTTTTGTACAATCACCAATTTGGCAAACGAATTTTTTATTCAAATGATTATTTTTAAAATAGTTATTTAACATTTTAATTATTTTCTAAGTAAAATATTTGCGAAACCTGTATTATGTCAAATGATTGTTTTTAAAGTAATATGTTTGCGAAATGAAAGTTTGTCTAATGATTAGTTTTTCGAACGTTGTTTGTAAAATGATATTTTCTTATACGTTTTTTATTAAACAATAGTAAACCGAATTTATGCTATACGCAAAATCTAACGATGCGATCTGGTAGCGCCATCTATCTTTCTATTGATAATTATAACATCAACGTCAATCGTTACTCGCTTGCTTGTCCAATACGAGCGATTCTTTTTTATCCCTTCCCTTCTTCCCAAAGGCACGCCTAGCTCTAATTCGTCGCCGAGTTCAACAACGCGCGACAGTCAAAAATCATCCGGCTCGCTGACCGGCTGCGTTGGCGAGGCAGAACCGCGCTGAACACGTGTAATACCGCTATATCTTGCCGCTTAATAATATAAACGAGAACAAAACCGCCCGCGGGTGAAGTGGAGTGATCTGTGTAGCTCTGGGTAGGATCCAGATGGAGTGATCAGCTTTGTGGCCCGATTCTGGAAGAAGCCGGTGACCGCCATCTTGTCAAGCCAAGAGAACGGAGGTAGGTGTGCTGTAAGCCCCAGTATCTATAATTTCCAACTCCTCCTCACCTTTGTCCAATCCTAGGCGATTATCAGCCATCCTCATACAGTCCACAATATTAATATTTTTTCCAAATTGCCTTGCACATACGGTTTCGGTGCAACGCCGAGCCATTTTTTGATCCGCACGAGTCGGATTCATTTACGTTTATACGTAACCTCTCGTTTATATCGAGTAGGTATCTTCTATAAGTACCAACCTAGGTAGTTATAGCACCTAGCTATACTCCTAGTCCATTTACATACCCATTACGTGGTTACTTCCGCATGCTTCCGTAGGTAATATACTTTTATGTAGCTACCTACTAATCTGATATATCATAGTTGTCTTGTAAATTACATATTTCAACACCTTTTAATTCCACCGCCTTAAAGTGTTGCCTACTTAGGTAAAATAATAGGTACTTTAGGTATTCTGATTTTGATTCGGTCTCATTAGCTTATACTTACGTAAACATGGCACAACAAAAGAAGACAGGCATGTCGGAAGAAAAAGAGCTGACAATCTTAGAAGCTAAACGTAATATTTTGTTTGAGCGTATTCAAAACATTTACGAGCGCTCAAAAACTGCCGCTACTTCCGATATTAATAGGGAATCATTTCTTAGATATTGTATGACAGTAGATAGTATTCGAACAGATTTTCATAAGTTGTTAGACGATTATAACGCAAGATTGCTTTCTATTAGTCCTGATGAACAGCCGAATTATCAGGCGTACACCTCATTCGAAGATCTTTATTGTATCATCAAGCGCATACAATCACAATTGGAGGGTAAATATTCAGCACAGCCCGTTTCTGCGGTTCGAGCGCCGAGATTACCGCCAATCGAGCTTATGTCGTTTGACGGAGATATACGAAATTGGCCGTTATTCTATGCGAGTTTTAAGTCTACAGTGCACGATAATGGTTCTCTGACAGATGCTGACAGGTTGTACTATTTGATAGGTAAGCTGTCACCGAAGGCCCAGTCATATTTGCAGGTGTCACACCCAGTGCTGAGAACTATCAGAACATATTCCAGTCACTACTTGATAGGTATCAAGATACTCGTGTTCTAGCGTCTACTTGCTTTGATCAAGCTTTAAATCTTAAATTGTCCGGTGCCACGTCTATTTTGAATTTTCAGCTGTTTATAGACAACTTTGTTACCGCAGTTATTTCCCTTAAAAACTTAAAATTAGAAGATCTTTCCGACCTTATGTTTCTTCAACTCGCTTTAAAAACGTTTGACACTGAAACAATTCGCGCATTCGAGATGACGTAACGCAATCATAAAATACCTACACTAGATAGTTTTATTTCGTTCATCAAAGATCAGTGTCGAATATTTCATAATACGCAGTCTAGTTCATCTAGCTCGTCTTATAATAATAACAGCAAACAAAAGTCGAATAAAGCGCGAAATAGCAATAATAACTCGGTCCGTAATCCGCAATCTTACGTAGCATGCTCGGAATCTAATAATAATAATTCACAGAAGTGTCTGTGCAGTAATATAGTACACGACCATTTCTATAAATGTCCCGCCTTTAATAATTTAAATCCGACTGCTCCTTACAAATGTGTAAAAGAAAACAAAGCTTGCGTTAATAGCGACAGCGCAAGTTATCGTTTATGACATTAATGGCGCGCCGCACATGGTTCCTTGTTTGCTCGACAGTGCATCACAGAGTAATTTTATTACTTCTGATTGTTTCAAACACCTCGGACTGTGGGATAACTTCAGAAATACTAACTTAGTAGTCAAAGGCGTCGGGGGTTCAGAGAAACATTGCAAGGGTGCCGTAGATATTAAAATACATTCGCGTTTTGATAGGAATATTAATTTTAACATTTCTTCGCTTTTCGTGAAGCGTATTACAGACACATTGCCAAACGCTAATGTGGACGTATCATTACTCACACATCTCGAGACACTGCCACTAAGTAGCAGACGCGGAATTTGCGAATCCAGCAGACATTGATGTTTTGATCGGAGCTTCAATATTTTCGCTCTTGCTACTAACTAAAGTAGTACGTAGTGAGCAACATAATTTACTGCCCGCTATTGAAACGGTATTTGGGTATGTGATTATGGGTACCGCACCTACGTTACATACTTCTCATTATATAACGTCTTGTTGTTGTTCTGTTCTTCGAGAAAATAATATTGATTCTCTTTTCAAGTGATTTTGGGAGCTCGAAGAGATAACCGCACCGCCCTCGATGAGCCGTAAAGATCTCGAGTGTGAAGAACATTTCTGCGCTACCACTGTTCGTGACGACAGTGGCAGATATGTAGTGGCGTTGCCATTCTATGGTGACCCTTACTCTCGTACGCTGCTGCGCTTAGACGTTTTCATTGTTTAGAACGTAAACTTGATGCATCACTTAAGTTACGCGGCGCCTATAATGACGTCATTCGTGACGACCTAAATAAAGGATTTTTGAGTGTAGTTATAAACAACAAGGGCAATTCTCTTCCCTCATATTATATCCCGCATCATGGCGTAGTTCGCGAAGATAAAACCTCTACCAAACTTCGTGTGGTTTTAGATGCTAGTTGTAAGACTACATCGGATCAGTCGATTAATGACATTTTGCATGCCGGCCCTAATCTACAGGGTGATTTATTTGACATCATAATAAAGTTTCGTCTTTTCCAAATCGCTCTGTCAGCTGATTGCCGCCAAATGTTTCTCAGTATCGGCCTTCGCAAATCTGACCGTAGATTTTAACGGATTTTTTATCGTTTTGACAATAAGGAACATTTATCCGTGTATCAGTTCAATCATGTTTGTTTTGGACTCAAGTCTAGCCCATATCACGCGTTACGAGTCGTTCGCCAGTTGATCGCTGATGAAGGCGATCACTTTCCCGCCGCAGCAGCTGATGCTACTTTCGCTTTATATATGGATGACATCGCCTGTAGTGTCGTATGCGTTCTGCTAGCAATTTAGCTTTGTGAATAGCTTATTCAGCTTTTCAAGCGAGGGCAGTTTGATCTTGTCAAATGGACAAGCAATTCTAAGGAGGTTCTCGCACGCATACCTGATTCTCATAAAGCTTCTCCAGACATTGAGTTTGAGAAGTCTGTACCGCATAAAGTTCTCGGTTTACGCTGGGACAAATCCTGTGATAGTTTTCGGTTTGACGTCGCACCGCCAGATGATAAGTGCACCAAACGCACTATGCTGTCCACAGTGGCTCAACTATGGGACATAATGGGTTTTGTGGCTCCCACAATTTTGTACGCCAAGCTCTTGATCAAAGAACTTTGGTCATCAAAGTGTGAGTGGGATGAAACACCCCCTGACCATATTGTCGCCGCTTGGAGCCAGTTTTGTATTGAGCTTACCGCGCTCAATCAAATTACTATTCCGCGTCATCTTGGGTTGGTAGATGGATGTACCATCAACTTAATAGGTTTCGCTGACACCAGCGAGCGTGCTTACGGCGGAGTCGTATATCTGCAAGTCCGCATTGGTTCTAACTAATCGGTGCAGTTAGTTTGTGCCAAGTCCAAGGTCTCGCATATTAAAACCATTTCGGTTGCGAGACTGGAGTTGTGCGCGGCCCTTCTGCTGTCTCAATTGCTCCGCAAGGTTCAAGACACAGTTTTGCCCCACTACCCTATCAATAAAATATACGCGTTTTCTGACTCCAAAGTAGTGCTCGCTTGGATTTTTCTTCTCCTCACCGCTGGCAGACTTTTGTCGCCAACCGCGTTAGTAAATTGATTGAACTTGTTCCTGCTACTTGTTTCAATCACGTCGCGGGTATTGAGAACCCCGCTGATTGCCTATCTCGTGGTGTTACTCCACTTAATCTTCTGCATCATCCATTGTGGCATCGTGGATCTTGGATTTCCCATGATCCGTCGGAGTGGCCCATGCAACCTGTTGACCACAGTGCAGAGGACGAAGATGTACCCGAACGGAAGTCTGTTTCTCATCCCGTGATTGCTGAGGTTGCTGAATCTCCGATCTATGCACTCGCACTACGCATGTCATGGTGGTGTAAGTTACTCCGCGCCATCGTTTATGTCTGTAGGTTTCTTGGGCACCTGCCTAATGGGACTTTTGTTTCAAGTACTGATCTTGAGTTTGCAGAATGTAAGTTACTACGAGCTGTACAGGCTGTTCATTTTAGTAACGACATTCAAAATTTGAAAAACAATGTACCTTGTTCTCCCGCTATTCTTGGGCTCAAGCCGTTTCTCGATGAGCACGGCGTCATACGCGTTGGTGGTCGTCTGTCAAATTCGGATGAACCTTATAACTACAAGCATCCTTGCATTCTACCGCGTCATGATCATGTTGTCGACCTTCTTGTTGATTTTTATCACAAGAAACATCTCCATGCTGGTCCAGAGTTGCTTATGTCCTTACTTAGGCATAAATATTGGGATTTGGCCGCTCGACGAGTAATTCGTCACAGAATACATAAATGTAACGTCTGTTTCAAATTTCGTCCGCGTCCGACTTTCCCTCCCAATGCCGATCTCCCTAGCCAGCGCGTCAACCAAGTTGCTAAAGCGTTTACACACACCATTTGTGATTACGCAGGACCACTGCAGTATACGCCAGTGCGTGGTCGGGGTGTTAAAAGCCGTAAAGCTTGGCTATGTATTTTTACATGCTTAACGACGCGCGCTACGCACATTGAAGTTGCGACGGATTTAAGCACGGTGTCATTCCTGGCAGCCCTTAAACGATTTCTTTCACGGTGCGGCCCTATACAGTGTTTATACACGGATAACGGCACTTGTTTCGTGGGCGCAAGCTCTTATTTACGCGACCTTTATAAGTTTCTCAAGGAAGTATATCGTACTCTTCTTCAGGAGGAACTTTCCATAGATCATATTGACTGGAAATTTATTCCACAAGCATCACCACATTTAAGTGGATGTTGGGAAAGCATGGTCAAAGCAATTAAAACGCATCTCTTTAAAGTTATAGGTCAACAGATCCTCTCTTACGAAGAGCTTTTAACTGTCCTTGCACAAGTCGAGGCGCTGATCAACTCGCGTCCGCTCACGGCATTGAGTAGTGACCCTGCAGAACCATCCACGTTATGCCCTGCACATTTTCTGAACACAGTGCCATTATCGTCATTTCCGGCTCCTGAAGCAGACTCTTCAAGCTTGCTCCAGAGACATACTCTGCTGGATAAACTCGTGCAGTCGTTCTGGCGGCGCTGGCGTGCGGAATATCTCCACCAACTTCAGGCTAGATCCAAATGGAATAGTCCTGCATCCCTTATACAGGAGGATACATTGGTCGTCATAGTACATGATAATGCTCCGCCGCTTTCATGGCCGTTAGCCATCGTGGAGAAACTGCATACTTCCAAAGACGGTACAACCCGCGTTGTTACCGTGAAAACCGCGAAGGGGAGCTACGTGCGCCCTGTTGTACGTCTCTGTCCGCTTCCAACTCAGTGAGATCTAGCCTGAAGTTGGATCTACCTCTTATTTTAAGTATTTAGTTTGTAGCTTTCGTTATAATTGTTTCGCTAAAGTTAATTTAGATTAAATTTAATATCATATCGCTGTCTTAGCCTATTGATGGGTTATGCGGTAGTACATCCAACGTAGCTAAGTTCAAGTTTTTTTTAAAGGCAACCCTTTAGGTCCGGGGGTATATGGTAGCGCCATCTATCTTTCTATTGATAATTATAACATCAACGTCAATCGTTCCTCGCTTGCTTGTCCAATACGAGCGATCCTTTTTTATCCCTTCCCTTCTTCCCAAAGGCACGCCTAGCTCTAATTCGTCACCGAGTTCAACGACGCGCGACAGTCAAAAATCATTCGGCTCGCTGACCAGCTGCGTTCGCGAGGCAGAACCGCGACGCGCCGAATACGTGTAATACCGCTATATCTTGCCGCTTAATAATATAAACGAGAACAAAACCACCCGCGGGTGAAGTGGAGTGATCTGTGCAGCTCTGGGTAGGATCCAGATGGAGTGATCAACTTTGTGGCCCGATTCTGGAAGAAGCCGGCGGCCGCCATCTTTTCAAGCCGAGAGAACGGAGGTAGGTGTGCTGTAAACCCCAGTATCTATAATTTCCAACTCCTGCTCACCTTTGTCCTATCCTAGGCGATTACCAGCCATCCTCATACAGTCCACAATATTAATATTTTTTCCAAATCGCCTAGCACATACGGTTTCGGTGCAACGCCGAGCCACGATCAATGTTCTATAATTAACGCATATTATGAAACATTGTCAAAACCAATAAACAGAAAATCGTTTTATTTATGATTTTATTTAAAAACGATTGTCATATTAGTATAAAAGTTAGGCTTTAAACAAAAATAAATGCCATATGACTATATTATGATTTGATTTTAGTTCTTCATCATCGTCATGTTAGCCAATAAACCTATGTCCACCCCTGGTCATCAGGGGTAAATTGCAATAATCCTTACTCCTTCTTCTAAGTATAATAAACTTTTACATAAATAGGCTAGGACTACATACTGGACCTTAATGTGATTTATGTAGTATTTTATCTACGCTATAGAATCAATAAGTATCTCAATTTCAAATCTTTAGTGAATACCACTTATGTATTGTATGAAAAATTACACGAAATATCATAAACACTACATCTGATTAAGAAAAAACCACGTAAGATACTACACAATTACATCATATTGCTATCCCAGTTCACGAATAATTAAAGCCCTAACCACTCAAACTTAAACATAAGACAAAATCTTCTGCATAATGTAATTACATTTTATTCGAAACGCACGTATATGTATCATTACAGTCCTGTTAGAATATTCTATAGCCCATATTATAGCGCAGTTCCTATACCATTGATAACGGAGTTGTTCCTAATCTGTTAACCAAAACACGATTTTCTCATCACAACTATAGATAAACCTTGGGATAGAATAATCTGGTTGTGGTAGAAGCTTATACTTAGTTCCTATTTGAAAGTTATGTTCCTAATAGCGCTTTTGAATGCTGCCAGTAAATATTTAATATTAAACATGTTTGGATTTGTCTTTGAGAATATATTTGGTATTCGTAAAGTTAAACACGTTAGTAAATATTTGTTTATAGAAGAGTGTTCACACACAAGAATTAATGACTTTCCGTGTGGTTGACGGCATAGAATACAAGTGTGACCACCCCCTATCTTCCCGTGGGTGTCGTAAGAGGCGACTTAGGGATAACACGATGCAAATACCATCTTTGCGTAGAGACGGAAAACTCGACGTCAAACCCTATACGACTGCCTCGTTGGTCTCGCGGCATTAATGTGCGCGTGGGGTCCCGGGTTCGATTCCTGGGTCGGGCAGTGTTATTGGGTTTTTCTGTCACGAAATTCTCAGTAGCAGCACGAAGTCTGAAAATGTGCCCGGTACGGCAATAGGCTAGCCCCTTATTACGTGGAACTAAAGTATATCTGGCGAAAAGTGGGTGTAGAAATACACCTCTGCCTACCTGTTCGGGGTTATAGGCGTGAGACTATGTATGTATGTATGTATTTTGACAATGTATTGCTTAAAAGCTACGCTAATTTACCTAGAGTTCTGAGGTAGAAATCTTGGAAGTAATCGCAAATCTGATCACACATAATGTAGTTTACGCAGACGAAACAACAAATTTATTTATTCTATTAATTAATATTAGCCATTACTAACGTGTTGATTTTAAACTTCTATGTTTCTTTACATACAGTCTCCAGGCATTGTAGATGCTGACTCTTGTCACTGAAGTAAAGACAACTTTAAAAGCTCAAATGTCCGTAAAATCTGACGACAGTAAGCTTTGAATTATGCTGGATATTTATAAACCCTTAGTAATCTGTATTCTACAGCATAATTCAGTGCCGCATTATCTTGCAGGATTATCTAATTCATTTTACGGGTGTGTTTGTTTCCCTCTCTGTGGTAAGCGGGTAACCTTTTGAAATAGACGCTGAAACCACCGTCGTCTCTTTGTTTAACCCCCCACGTGATTACAGCACGCACGGTCGTGCTCTAATTCAAGTGGTCCCATGTGTTTACAGCACGCATGGTCGTGCTCTAAAAAAGTCGTCCTATTGGTCGCGGATTTTTTACGTTTTGTTTTACTTAAACCAAGAAACGAAAGTAGTAACTATTAGAATAGTTCATATTCTATGCAACTAAATCGTTTTCAGAAGGGTGAGGGAAACGAAACGTGCCAAAAAATATTGAAATATAATTATCTGTGTCTCAGTTGCGAAAGCGTCCGCCATTGTTGTGTTTTGTTCCGCGATCTTTATAATAAAAGTTGTGTTGTGGAAGAAACCGGTGAATATTTTATAAAGATACTTATATAGATTTACTCAGAAATAAATAAATATTAATTGTGAAGTGACATTATTCGTGACAGAGACAAGAAATACAGTGATAAAAGGCAAAAATATTTCTACTCTTGAAACTTGCTATTTTCGTAATAGTTTTATGATAAATACTCTTTTAATAGTTATGAAAGACATAAAAGTACCCAGATTATTTATCTGAAAACATATTTTAGCAATTAAATACTAGTATTGTTGTACGTTTTCACTGTTATCGTGTTTCAAATGGTAAATAATTCACAGCCACAGTGTTCGCTACAGTAACATGGCGGCCCGGCACGGCGAACTTTTTGTTACGCGTTCGGATTATAATATTTTTAGTGGCGTTAGATTCGTTTGTTACAAATAAATAATGTATTGTGTGAAAACCTAAAGGTATATGTGATAATGTTTTTGTGTTTATGAACCAAACAAGTAATGAAATTCATTAATATGTATTGAAATGTTTGTGCGAACCAGTGAAAAATAACAAACTTCTAAGTCTGTAAGCTTGTTTTGCCGGAAAGGTGAGTATTTAGTAGTAATTTATGTTATTATTATCATAGCTGATTTTATAACCAACACAATGATATGCAATTTATGTGATATAATTATATTAAGGTGTCGTAATTATTTTTTTTCCGGTAACCTATGCCATTGAAAATTTGCAGCAACGTGACCCTTTGCACTTGTGGCACTTTGCCTTTAGTTTGATCGCACCTCAAGAGTTAATATTCGAAAACAAAGAGGAGCTAGCTTGTTATGATTATAATCTTATACTAATATATAATGCTGAAGAGTTTGTTTGTTTGTTTGGTTGAACGCGCTAATCTCAGGAATTTCTGGTCCGATTTGAAAAAGTATAGTGTTAGATACTGCTTCGCTCCCGTCGCTCATAGCGCGATGTTATATAGCCTTCCTGGATAAATGGGCTATCTAACACAAAAATTATTATCAAATCCAACCAGTACTTAATAAGATAAGTGATTTTCAATAAAACAAACAAACTCTTGAGCATAAACTTATTGGCCACTATAAATACTTTTTACTGTTCCTACGGGATATATACCACGTAACTTTGTTTTGAGTAACGGATATTTCAGCACTGTTGCAAGCGCCATTTCACCATTCACGGATGTATAAACAAAGGTACGTGGTATATATCCCGCAGGAACAGTAAAAAGTAAGCTGTTGAGCTTTGTAATATTATAAGTATAGATTTATTGAATGAACACATAATAAAGCAACTGGTGTGTTATATTATTTGGACAGTCAAGGCTAATGCCTTGACTGTGTTAAAATATTTACTTGGATATTCTAATGAATATCCAAGTAAATATTTTCAAAATATTTACTTGGATATTCTAATGAATATCCAAGTAAATATTTTCATAGGTCAATGGACACAACACTGGACAGGAACACAACATTTGCTATGACGTTGTCTCCACTCCGGGACAGTTCTATTCCAACCAGTCCTTGATTTTGTGACGAATGTGCCTTCTTGCCACTTCAAATTGCTCATTATTTGGCCTTAGCTCGTTGAAAAATAATAATACCTTCATTAAAATTTCGGTCTGAAATTAATTCTTATCAACAAAGAAAATAATGGTATTGATTATGTTTAACCGTTAATTAGTAAAATATGCTTACGTGAAAGCAAATGTGTAGTAATAGTAATTAATTCACTCATTACAGGCCACTAATTTATTATAATTTAACTCCACTAATGTATTATATTCTTGTTTGCTTTTTAGCATCAAGGTTGTCTGGGAGACAATGTTGAGAGATTATGTGTTTTGTATTTTTTTTCAAAATAAGAATGGCTGAAAACCGGGAAGAGGCGGAAATACATATAAATACAGTTACTTTTCATTACTCACAGGTGTAAGTAAATAAAAGCTTGTAAAATAAAATAAATGTTTTTTGTTCTTTTACCATTTACAACAATAAACAACAGAAACTTATTAAAATTCGGCACTTAATATTCATATTGTTTTCTGCATAATAATAAATCAGTTTTCTTATTCGCTACAAACCCTGGATGAAAATTCTTTTATAGATTGTTGTAATTATCTTATACAGTAAACATCTATTTTCTTCCGCCACATAAGGTTTTCAAACTCTGCTTATAATTGGTATTAATAAATATTTTTTTGCAAAATCAAGAAATATTTTACTTAGAGCCAAAAGGAACAAACAATTTGAATTCATATCGCAAGTAAGCAGTTTGACAGTTGAACATGAATGTTGAACAGTTACTTATTGTTAACTTTTAAACAAAAACTTAATATAGAAGACAGGCGTCAGATGCTACAGCCAGAAACCACGCCAAAGTAACAAAGAGTGTTATGAAATGCACAAAGGGCCATCAAGCGTGGTTTTTACTTATTCGATATTCCTTTAGCTGCTTCTCCCATTGCATAATTATTTACTAGAAAGATTTACACGGCTATAACCGTATTATATCCTATTATTACAGATTGATTGATGGATTTAAGCCTCTCCTAATTTAATTAACAGTATAACCATGAGTCAATAGAAGGATTTGGCTTACAACACCATGGTGGGTTGGTATAATGTTTGAAGTCAAGTTTTTCGTCTCTTCGTGTATTTTACTTTCTTTTTCTTCTTTTTTTTATTACTGATGGGCTAGCGTTTGGCAGTACACATAAGAAAGGAAAAAGCAAAGCGCTTCGTGTGTACTTTAGTTGACTCTTACGATAACCTATATCCACGGAATCAAATGGGATAGTGACATTTTATATTCGTATTCCGTCACCACACGAATGTATTTATTTTAGTTCATGAGCACAGTCATATACTTAGATAAATATATTTATACATTTAAGAGATAAAATGCACCCAGGCCCAATGACACCGGAGTGAAAAACAGACGATAATAGTTTTAGTTTTGACTTGGATACTGTCTTTTCCCATTAGTATTATGTTGAGATTAAGAAAAGACATATTTTAGATTTGCAAGGATTATTATTATAAGTACCGAGACTAATTTCAAATTGTATTTAGCACTAATTGTGATGAGTTTCATGTTGATTGCCTAACTCTGTCCTATCATCTAAATCTATAGTCAAATTCAAATTCAAACTTTATTCATTAACAATTTTCACATTGTGTTTGAAATACATAGTTATAAAAATAAACAGACACCAATATCTATCCAATTCTATGAAATTACAGAAGAAGAAAAAAACAATGAATTAGGCAGCACACCATTAGAAACATACAAGTCACGGAAATTTACTAAAACAATCAGTAGTCAATAATAAATTATAATTAAATAAAAGCAAATTGTTAAATAATAAAATAATAATGTCAATAATGAAATATGAATGTCAATAATATAATAACAATAAATAAATGAATTACGTTAATAGAATTTATTGTAATAATTATAATTAATTATTGTTCCTCAATAGTATTTAATTATTTCTAGAATAATTACTGCTTTGCCTTTCGTTGATTATTTCAATATACAATTTAATAATATATATGTTCTAGAACAATAGCTCACATAGAAAAGCAACTTTGGAAAGATTTACTTACAAGGTTAAAGCTGTCCCGTAGCCGAATAGGTAAAAATCTAGTCTTCATTGGCGTTATACTCGTATATAACATTCATTTTGATTACATATTACTTATTTACAAATATCCTAACCAACACTTCTTGTTAACTCTGAGCTTTTCCATCGGAGGTCACGGTACACATGAAGGTCAATCTTTTTTTTTAATTTTACACCCAAGTGAATTGGTCAACTACCATGCCAATATATTATTATGAAACCTGAAAACTTCAAACATTAAACCCAATACAATCCACCTTCAAAATACAGTATACACAAATTCAGCACTAAAAGTTACATTTGAACTTAATAATTCCTAAGCAGAACGGAAACATACAAGCCACGAACATATTTCACATGCGCAATTACAACATTCAAAATTTATTGTGCAATAACGATATAATGACGAAATGTATGGCGCGTGTAAGACGTATATATTAAAATTAACGTCCGGGCCCCGATGAAGGGATGCCCCGGAATAAATTAACCTTCGTGCATGTTAAAATTTAAAGGGAATGTGTGTCTGTGCTACGTCTTCTTGTTAGTCAGTTTATTGGATTAACACTCCCTTATTTTAAAAGGACGATCTTGACTGATGTATGCGGAGGAGTTGCTAAGCGTGAAATGATATTTTGTTCTTGAAGAATATTTGTTTTGATTATATGCTATCTACGATTACAATTGAAGGGTCCACTGCAATGATGATGAATGTCCAAAAAAATATAAACTCTAAGTTCGAACGGCATTCGGTCACTTAATATATGCAATTAATAATCTCGTTTACAAACTCAGCAATATCGCTTACAGTCCCGAGAAAATTTAGTTTTTAATATTTGACTACATGGCTAGAACGCTGAAAGTCACAGGCGTTCACGGCTACGATGATCAATGTCCAGGACATCTATCATTATTGACTGTGAGCATAGTGTGGACAATGATCGTTATTGTTCTTAATTTTTATAACTTACCTCAGATTATTTAATTTTTAATTAGTTTAAATTACCTTTGAATGATTATTTGCCAAAGAATGAATATTATAATATAATTTCAGTTATAGGACATATTATGCCTTTAACTGAAATAAAAATAATTTTCTTATCTCTAACTCTGAGTTTTTTTTAACCGTTTATAAACTTGAAACCGTATTATCTCGGAACAATAAACAAAGGACATTCATCATTATTGCAGTGGACCCTTCAATTGATATACGGATGGAAGCATAAATTGAAAATGCATAATAAACGAGTTATTTAATCCAAATTTATTAAACCTGTCTGCCGATGAGATTCAAAAATAAAAATCAATGCATATAGTTTACTGTTTTCGCTCCCTAATTCACCACTTATGCGGTAGTTCGATGTACATTAGTAGTGAATATTATATAAAGATACATTGACAACATATTATGTCTACTTGTTGAACTTGAAATAATCAACCTTCAAATTAATAAAATGTTTATCCATTTCAGATTTGCACCCATAGGATGCGAAAGATGACATGAGTGAAAACATTCTTATTTCTAGAAATATTCTTCATTATAAACAAACCCAGTATCACAAGTTGGCTAAGATAACCCTGTTCTGTTCATATAATTATGTCAGGAGGGATCCGAAATTGAGATGGATGCGTGATGTAGGTGTGAAATTAACGTCCAAATTATTTTTTGGTAATTTATCAAAGTCCTTGATTAGGAACGTCTAATTGTGTGTAATGAGGGTTGGCGTAATTATTCGTTGTGATTTGATTTCTCTCTTATTTGTGTACACTGCCTGATTTGACCCAAATGCTGATGCTAAATAAAGATAGCTCTGCATTTTCGTCTGCCTTTTGTATATGAGGTGTCATGCTTGTTCGATTTCTATCGGCAGCTTTGGAAACTGCCAGTTATTGTAAGTCAAAAGACCACGTTGGTTATATAGTGATCTATACAATTTATATTTTTTGAGATACTCAGCTATACCTACTAAAATAAATTTAAGAAAGTTTATGAAAGGTTTTAAGTAAAGACAAAACTAACTAGGTTGAATCTACAAAGAAATCGACTTCCCTTGAGCCATAGATCATCATCATCATCGGCCTTTATCAGTCCACTGCTGGACTAGGCCTCTCCTTTGAAAGGAGGAATTAGCCTACTATACCACGCTGGCCAAACGGGTTGGTATAGAGTTTGTATCAAGTTTTCCTTCTCTTACAGTGCTGTTTTCTGCATAATATGCTCCCTCTGTCGGCTCTTACGACACCCATTGGATGATATGGGGTGGTGACAATCCGTATTCTTAATCCGTCACCACACGGATAAGAGCACAGTAATAATTACTGTGTATCTATGGCTCAAGAGAAGTCGAGAAGTTATTTATCTACACATTACTCAAGAAAGACTGAGTTTTGCCCGTTCTGAAGCGACTTGATTGAAAAGATATGTGCACACTAGTTAAGATCTAAATATACTCATATTTTAAAAGATGAAGAGTTTGTTAACGCGGTAATCTTACTATACTCATATTATAAAAGACGAAGAGTTTGTTAACGCGGTAATCTTACTAACTAACTACGGAACTACGGGTTAGATTTTAATAAATTATTTTTGTGTTGGATAGCCTATTTATCGAGGAAGGCAATATATAACGGGTGCGGCGTGCCATTGGAGAGGCCACTATGCAGTAGTAGACTATGACAGGCTGATGATGATAAGCCCCCGGGTCAGCTATTCGTATATAAAGCATGTAGGTTTAGTTTAGTTTAGTACCTCGGGCATAGCCCGCATTACACCGGCGCCCGCAGCGACTACACAAACACCCACCGCTGCGATGGACGCAAAAGACGAGCATGACTCGTCTGATGGGGAGTCTATGGACAGCAATGTTCTCGACTCTTCGTCAGACTAGAGTCATACAAACTAACCTCCAGCATAAGCAACTTGCAACGGCTACCCTACGCAGGCTGCTGGAGGTTAATCAGCAGACAATAGCCCTAGTCCAGGAGCCGTGGATTAGAGGCGACAAAATATGTGGTTTAAACAACATCGGAGGTAAGCTACTGCACAACTGCTCGGTCATTAAACCGAGAACATGCATATACATTCCCCGAACAATACTAGCACTGCTGCTAACCAACTTCTGTTCTAGAGATCTCACTGCCGTAGGACTCCAAACAGGGCCAAACAAACAGATGTTAGTACTAGCTTCGGTCTACATGCCTGGCGATGAGGACATCCCATCTAAAGAGCTGGCCGAGCTGGTGCAGCACTGTGAGGACCACGGCTGGCAGGTAATCATCTCGGCGGACGCGAACGCGCACCATCCGCTGTGGGGAAGCCCCAATGCTAACAGACGAGGTGAAATCTTGACTGAATATATCTTTTCAACAAATCTATCTGTAGTTAATCACAAATTGGCATGTGTCCGCTGAGCCATACTTTGCAGATCACAGACGAATCTGCTATGACATACGTGTGCAAGAGAACGTCCCACAACCTAGGCGCAACTCTCGCAGAACAAACATCGCGAAATACAAGACGCTTCTCGCATCACAGGTTGACAGGTCCTATTTCAAGGACATGTCAACCAGCACTGACAACATAGAGCATAACACCAACTTACTAACAGAATGTATACAAACAAGTTACCAGCAAGCCTGTGCACCCACACTCCCAAAGTCGTCTAGTAAAACCCAGTGGTGGGAAAGAGAACTAGAGGGATTCAGGCAAAACCTGAGGAAACTCTTTGACAGGGCTAAAAACACAAGAATGGAAGCAAACTGGCTCAAATACAAAGAAGCCCAGTCACACTACCAGAAACGCATAAGATTCCGTAGAGGCGAGTCCTGGCGGCGTTTCTGCAGCGGCATAAACATCACGAATGAAGCAGCCAGGGTGAAAAAGATCTTGTCTCAGGACAGCAACAAAACCCTTGGCGCCATTAAAAAGCAAGATGGAACCTACGCAACTACGGACACTGAAATTAGCCAAGTGCTAATGAAACTCACTTCCCAGGTTGTGAAGTAACCAGTGACCGTCTGTGGGACGAATCAGACTACAGACCACCAACCCAAACAGACAAAAGGGGGCAAAAGGCTGCCCTCAGGCAGGTGTACTCTTACCCCTGTTGTGGAACATTGTAGTGGACGATCTGTTACGGAACTTAAACGACAGACGATTCTACACGGTCGGCTATGCAGACGACATTACCATCCTGATCAAAGGTGAATCGGATGCAAGCAGCCATCAGGATCATGGAGGAATGGTGCAACCAACATGAACTGACGGTTAACCCCAACAAAACGGAGCTAGTACTTTTCACCAACAAAAGGAAAACCCATATGTGTAAAACACGAAAACTCTTTGGAACGGAGCTTACCCTATCGAATGAAGTCAAGTACTTGGGCGTAATACTTGACCATAAGCTAAACTGGGGTAAGCACATCAGCACTAAAACAACAAAAGCATGCACAATCTTCTGGCAATGTCGGAGAATCATAGGTAAGAAATGGGGTCTCAAATCATCTATCACCCTGTGGATCTACACTGCCATTATACGCCCTATGCTTACATATGGTGCAGTAGTGTGGTGGCTACGCACACAACTAAGCACAATCACAAAAAAGCTACAGAGCCTTCAACGCTTAGCCTGCTTGGCCACAACAGGCTGCATGAAGACCACCCCAACAGCCGCCTTGGAGATACTACTGGACCTAAGACCGCTGCACCTAATGATCCAGCAGGAAGCTGGCGCTGCAGCAATCCGTCTAGACAAGCTCGGGCTGTGGAGAAAGGATGATCGAATAACCCACGCACGCCCAAAAGGGACCTTAACCAAAGAGATCCCGATGCTAGAGGTCGCTTGCGATCTCATCCCTAAAACCTATGTCTTTGACAAAAAATATTGCATCCAATTACAGGAGGAGCACAAAGACAGCTCTGGTATACACGAAGTCAGAGTATACACAGACGGCTCAAAAACGAAGCATGGGACAGGTGCGGGCGTATTCTCCCAAGACTTAAATATCAACATCTCAACATCCCTTGGCACTCTTAACACCATATTCCAAGCCGAGTGTGTTGGGATAACAAGAGCCGCAACAGCAATCGCGTCTAGGAACCTAAGTGACCTGTCTATACGCATTATCACGGATAGTGTCTCTGTACTACAAGCTCTCGGCAGCAACTGCATTAACAGCGGTCTCATCATGGAATGCCACCTAGAGCTGCAAAAGATTGCAGAGAAGAATCGGGTTACGCTGCAATGGATTAAAGGCCACAGCAATTCCGCAGGCAATGACGCCGCAGACCAACTGGCACGGCAAGGATCGGACACAATGATAATGGGACCCGAGCCGATTGTACCGATACCGGCAAGCCAACTCAAAACGTGGCTACGCGAGAGAACCGCACATGAACATGAAAAACCGTGGGCAGACATAAAAGAATGCAGACAAAGAAAAGATGCTATCCCCTGCTTGAACAAGCGACTCTCGCACAAGCTGCTGCATTCTAATAGAAAAACTCTCAAGCATCTGACAGGCATAATAACCGGCCACCGTCCACTCAACAAGCACCTATTCAACATAGGCGTTACGGACAGCCCACTGTGCAGGGGCTGTATGGAAACCGAAGAAACACCCGCTCACGTCATTCTGCACTGCACAAGTGTAAGCGACCAACAAAGCTGCTGAACAACCCCAGAACCATGTGTGAGGCTTTGGCTTTTAACTTTTAACTAATGGCTTACTGGAAGGAGCTAAGGTGGTATGAGTAGTCGGCGTCAATCAAGTCGCCACTTACGCACAATGACCCAAATAAGTGGCTAAGTGCGGAAAACCCACGACCAACTTAACTAAACTAAGCATGTAGGTATAATGATTAGTATTGAAATATCGTGGTGGGCAAGACCTAACTCTTCTTACAGTGAGAAACTGTACCCGGCTGTAGGATAGTTTATATACACTTTCAATGTTGATGATATTTTGTGTCACTACACACTAATCAATAGCACTTTTGAGTCATGAACGAAAACTGTGCTACGGTAACTAGTTATAACATTATCTGTACGATGCGAAGGTCGCAAAACTGTGTTTTGCACTGCTATGCCAGTAGTCTTTTAATGATTGGTAAAACCTTAACCTTATATTTAAAAAGTCAGACGTCAAGAAAGCTACAAGTGAAGTACAGGCCTTCTCATGATTTGAATATCTATCAAAGTCGAAAATCATTAACTTTATCAATAAACTACCTACACTTATTATAAAAACCTCAAATTACTTACCAACGAATCTTTTTAATGCGTCTGAAAATGTAGCTATATATATAATATTACTCTACTAAGACAAAGGATCGTAATTATAAAGATATGTAAGTGTAACACAGTTCAAGTGATTAGAGATTTACCCGACTAACGACGTTTCAGCTTATTTGATTGCGTTGCTAAATATTATCTCATGGCTTTCGTATTCCGGCGCTCCTTTGAGGCTTCCAACCATATCTTGATCTGCGGATATACCTAATTACTATACAAACGTAATAGCATATTAAATTCATGTATTATCAGGTACTGTACGTACTACGAAATATATGCATACTTATAGTAATTTTACAAAGACACAGTATGTTTAAAATTGAAGAGAGTTTGTTGATATAAGAGAAATATAACTACCGTGCAATTTTAAATAACTTAAATTATTAAACGAACGAAACGACATTGATCGTCATTCCAGATAATTATAGAAGGTATATAAAATAATATAACTTTATAGTTTTCATGTTTAGCGTATCTACGTTATGCCATTGACATACTCTTTAAGTACTCAAGGTAATCTTAAACTTAAGATTATCGTTAAACCAGTAAAGAGCTTTGCGACGTATGATTACGTAAGCACTTTGAAGCAGAATTGCCGTCTCTACAGAATAAAGGCAAAGAAATTCAGTTACCAATAAAATAATTCTTCCCTACCTCATTTGACATCGCACTTACACGCAGTTACGTCAAAATACAGACATTAAGGGAACGGTCGCGTTGAATAAAAATATAACGGATCCATGATTGGGCCATAACATTCTCGTAAAGAAATGAAAACATACCAGATGCACGGTTATGATTATGGCGAGTAAAAAAGATGGTGTATACTGAGGCGATAAAGACAAAAGACGATTGGAGATAACAATCCTTTTTATTGGTAACGTGGAAATGTTTGTAATGAAAAAGTTTTTCTTCTTGAATATATCTGGCCCAGATATTAAAAAACACAGAACAAACATGATTATACAATACTGATAAGTAAAGATAGCGACAACTTAATTTAATTTGATAAATTGCAAAAAAGCAATATGAAGGAGAGAGTACTTAGTAAATTGTAAGTGGCACATGATACGCGCTAAGTACGTTAACACAAATAATGTCTTCATTTGAATGCACGTAAGGTATAGTTCCCACACAGAAACCACTGCGTTGCAGGTTGTAAGTTCCGCGTCTGTGTGTTTTTTAAATGATTGTAATGTATATTATAATTGTTCCTTTTCTATGAACAAAAACATGTTCGGACCTCTAACACGGTTTTATAAGAGAGTGCTCCAAGAAGTACACTTTAGCATATGAGGTTTCCACTGAATGTCAGAGATCGGTGATTATGACATTAAACAAATCACTTCAATCAATACACAGATGGAAATATGAGGCACTTTATACTATCTACTGCTTTATTTGTAGACTGCCTCCGTGGTCCAGTGGATAGCGTATGCGACTGCTGATCGGAGGTCTCGGGTTCGATTCCCGGGTCGGGGAAAAGTGTTACTGGGTTTCTCCGAATTCTCAGTAACAGCACGGAGTCTGGTGACGTGCCCGGTAATGGCAATAGGCTTGTCCCTTTTACGTGGGACCTAAAAATTCATGGCGAAATGAGGGTGTAATACTACTCCTTCGGAGATACAGGAGTCAGTCTATAATAAAATAAAAAAAATAAGTCTCGGCTTGTGGTTCCTCCCGCGTGAATTATACACATTTTTCCCATGTTCCTCATGTACCCGTGTGTCGGAGGGTCGGGTATCGCCGAAGCATTCGTCGCTACTCCCCGACGGGTATTGGCCCGCCAGATGGTCAGGCGGGCCTCGGACAAAACCCCCTTGGTGGCGGATGAAGGTGTTGGGCTCCACCGCCAAAACACCCAGCGGCCGCAGAGGATAGGCAACACCGCATCTCCTCTTCCTCTGCGGCCCCACCGCGACGCAACAATGGTGCGCACTGCGCCCCCATTTGATCGCGAGAAAAAGGGCGCGCGGCAATGCAACACCGACACGCCTCTCCTCCCGCGACCGCGCCTGACTGCGAGGGACAGACAGAACTGTCCCCCGCACCTAAAAAGCTAGTGTTAGTTAGTTCGTTAAAACGTGAACGTGGATGAGGTGGACGGGACTTTTCGTTGATAAATAGGAAACCCGTGAGAATTTCCTTGAAACACAACAATCAATTCGTTATAAGCAATTTGTTGATTCAAAGCAGGTAGACGTTTAGTAGGTTTACGGGCAGAAGTGACTAAAATATTAAGATAACATTAAACTTCGTCTTACACCTACAACACTTGGAATCCTAAGCCACGTACATACTAACTCAACATTGTATTCCAAAGTCACATACTTACCAATAGAAGTTAGGAGGCTTAAACTGAGATTAACAGTTCCTCGGATTGAGTGTACAAACTGCGTTGCAGTTCACGAGTTTAATTTACAACTTCGCATGCATGTGCTGTTTCTAGTTTGTATGTTCTAATTATGGAGCAATGTATCAAATAAATATCTTGTTCCCATTTAGCTAATTATTTTAGAGTTACTCAAAATTTAAAGCAAATTATTATTTTAACTACATTCCAACCGTGGCTCCGTCCACATTGGTGTCTATTATTACAACTAAGGGTTGACGTTTTTTTTGTAATAATAGACGCCTATGAGAAGAATAGGCTCCTGAAGTGAGATATAAGCTATATAACTACAAAGTCTCATCACAATCCGTTCAGCACTTTCTACATAAAAGAGTAGCAAACATTCGTCCATCGTAATAACTTACGCGTTAACAATAAATGGTAGTAGAATGTTTGCTATTTGATACTCCATTACAGTTTGGCTAATACCAAAATGCAGCAAACATTAGTATTGGTCGCTTAGTTCATTGGTTGCTTTTATTAGAAAAGTTAGTTATATAAAGGTCCTTCGGCGTATTTAAAACGCTTTACAAAATGGCAATGATGGTGTATTGATAATGTAGAATTGTGCATACACCGGTGTACTAGTCGTGTGTGCGTTTGTAATAATAAATGATTATTCATTGAGCTAAAATTGGCTGCTAACTGTTAGGTAAATCTAGGACAATAATTCACAAAATAAGTCACCAACATCGCACACAGTCTTCTTATAAGAGAAAGATACTTATATAAACACAGCGGTCCTCAATTTAATCCCAGTACACCCCTAAAGAGACAAGTGAGATAATATTACATAAATTTAGAAAAAAATATGCTTTTACCACTTATTGAAAAACTAATATTGTAATATTGTGGAGTTTCGCCAATTAAAGGTAGATCCTCTGACGAGGCTAAGTAATTGTGAATAGTGTTAAAGTTTTTGAGAAAGTATACTCACATACGCAATTATATAATAATTACGTGTGAAATTTCAAATAGCGCGATTCTAGGCCATCAATCGTTCCTTGTCTTCGTAGTTTCAATTGTATCTAGTAGATGTCGCCAGTGTTTGCGTCATTTGCCTTTTAGCGATAACTGTCATCAGTTCACGATTTAGCAGTAACGCTGGGCATGTTAAAATTTTGGATGTCAAAGTCAAAATGTTAATAGTACAAAAAAGCTAATGTTGGTGTTTTTTTTTATTTATTGACTCACGATAACTGACATCAGTTCACGATTTAGCAGTGACGCTGGGCATGTTAAAATTTTGGATGTCAAAGTCAAAATTTTAACAGTACAAATAACCTAATGTTGGTGTTTTATTTATTTATAGACTCACGCCTTTATATCCGAAGGCATAGGCAGAGGTGTAATATTATATACACCTCTGCCTACAAATTGGTGACTTACATCGGAACAACACAATGTGACTATAGCTCGTAAAAATAAAACTCAAAATTTCAAGGTTCGAGATAATCACGATTTACTGTTTTTTGACACTTTTTTTACACATACATACATAGTCTCACGCCTATAACCCCGAAGAGGTAGGCAGAGGTGTATTTTTACACCCACTTTTCGCCAGATATACTTTAGTCCCAAGTAATAAGAGACGAGCCTATTGCCGTACCGGGCACATTTCCAGACTTCGTGCTGCTACTGAGAATTTCGTGACAGAAAAACCCAATAACACTGCTCGACCCAGGAATCGAACCCTCGGAACCTCCCGATCCCACGCGCACATTTATGCCGCGAGACCAACGAGGCAGTCGTATAGGATTTGATGTCGAGTTTTCCGTCTCTACGCAAAGATGGTATTTGCATCATGTTATCCCTTAGTCGCCTCTTACGACACCCACGGGAAGATAGGGGGTGGTGACACTTGTATTCTATGCCGTCAACCACACATTTTTTATCAGTAACAAATGGAGAACAATTTTAGCGTCGATAATTTTATATGCTTTAAGCATGTTTTGTTGTCTATTCTGTGCTTAATAAAACTAACTGCTTTCATGAACCCAAAAAAATATAAAAATCGTACACACATACATAGACTCACGCCTGTTTCCCCGCAGGGGTAGGCAGAGGCATATTAAACGCCCACTTTTCGCCAGTGTTTTGATCCCACGTAATAGGTGGCGAGCCTATTGCCGCTTATTGGGAAATTTTGTTTGCCAGAGCCTCGTCCGTTGATCAGCAGGTGCACCACTTGCAGGTGAGGTTGGCTTGGGACCCTAGGTCCTTGGTGGGAACCCTATGCACCCTCTTGGTGGGAACTCTATGCACCACTATATATAAAAATCAATAATCAAGTTATCCAATTTTGCCACACCAAGATATTGCAAACATACCGTAGTTAGCTAATTCTATATGGTAGTTATTCGGTTTTCCCACAGGTTAGATGGATGCGAATACACGAATTTGGGTCAACTAAGTACACTTATTGAGTTTTGAACCTAAAGAAATATTTAAACACGAAAGTTAGGCATTCTTAGTGAAAGTTAATTTGTGTAACAATGATTATTGATCTCACATGAAATAAAAAAACCTGCGTTGGAAGTAGTAACATGGTTTATTTAAAAAAATAAACGTAAAATTACAATATCACTAGGGTATTATTGGGCCCCCAATAATACTCTACTGTTGTTATTTGCGATCTGTCTTATTCATGATATAGATTAATAACATTATGTTTTCAGGTTAGGAATTTAATTTCTTGTCTTAGTGACCAATGTAACTTTTCTCTTTGCTGAGTTTTTTATTGTACTTATGAATGTGTATCAATTCATGTAATATCCCAATCATAGTATCTATTAAAACTAAATGGGTATGTTAGTGAGTATAGGACACGATTAAGTAAATGAAACAATTCATATTGTGTCTTTTTAAAAAAGTTTATTATCAAAGCACCATTTTTTAAGCACATAATATTTTTTGATGCACATATTGAGTCATGATAGATACAATTGTACAAATCTCCGGCATATTTATAGCGATCATATAGGGTTAACAAATTAGGACAACCTTTATCTTCTAAATTAATTATATTAACACTATTTAAAATATTTTCAACCATGACACTTTTTCAAGACCTTTAATGAAAACAAACTTATCTTTTGAGATATCTAAAACTAAATATTGATAATTTGAGTAAGGTATAAATCCTTCGCTTCAGTATATTTTTCTGTTATGTTCAATCCAGAAAACTTGTTGTCTTTCTGATTTAGTCAAATCGTGGAAAGGAAATGGCGGTTTGATTAAAAACACTTGCAGGCTTTGATTACACCATATAGCAATTACTTTTATTATAAATTCATTTGCTTCTGTTTTAAAGCCTTGGATGTCTACAATGGCAGTCATGATAACCTACGCACGATGTTGCTCAGAGGTTTGTATTCCACAAGTCGGTCGTTTCTAATTAAACAATATGCAGTTGTCTTATCTGGTATTTGTGTTGAACATTCAAATTCCAATCGTACATCCACTGGACCAGTTTTTAAACTATCGTTTTGCCTCGAGCAGTCTAAGATAAAGACTGGGGCCTTTTCTTTGAAATCTTGTAGATCAAGCAACGGGTCTACCGGAGAGTTGTAATACGACTGACGAAATTTCACATACATTTCATATACTATATTTATTCTCACAAAACTTTTAAGATAAAGGCTCATAAGGATAATATTGCGAATTGAAAAAGAACGTAACATTTGTCACCTCACAATGATCAAATATCGAACTGTCTTTAGTTCTATAATTTTTTCTATTAGTTTGCAAGCAAAAAATTACATACTGAGGCTTTTCTAATTGAGAAGCAGTACTGACCAAGAATGCTTTGTGGTTTTAGGTACTAAAGGATACTCATATAAATCCCAATTTCTAAAGGCCATATGAATAGGTTTATCTCTTTCTAAGTGCTTTAAAAGTATTAAACGTTCTCGATCTGAAACTTTTATATGTGGTACTCTCCATTGAATTCTTTGTATATCTATTTGAAGCTGAACGACTTCATGAGTAAGAATAATACTATTTAAGTTAGAATTACTGCTATTCAATATAAGTTCGTGTTTACAATTTATCACAATTGTATTGTAATCCTCTGCAAACCTTAAAATCTTATTTAAGGGCACCACAACGCTAAAATGCCCATCACTTTGGGTTCCATTTAAATTCCAACCCCATAATGCAGAAACTTTACTTTCTGCTTCATTAAATGAGATGTATGACTTTATTGTTGATGTTATTCAAGATTTTTTTATACGATCTATTTCAATTCGTGAGTAAGTGATTCCTAATCTATTTAACATTTATTGTATTAAAAGTGCTATTTGTTTTAAGAATAAGATATATAAATCATCCATCAAGAATTCTAACTGTCTACTACTTAAATATATTATATATTAGAAGATTTTATTATCGTAATTATAAAAAATTAACTTTTGTACTGAGTTATTGATTATCTTGGATAATTCTATACACGTCATGTTAGGACAAAGTGGTCCAATATTTTATCACATCTTTGACGACACGTTTGGCGCATTGGCTAAGAGTATTGACTCGCATCACAATGTAAATAGTAGGTTTAATAGACGCAGCAACTAATGCACCAACGTGTTGCGGGTTCGATTCCCGCACGGAACAAATGGGTATTGTTCCGGTTGGATTTTGTTTTTATGTTCTTTTTACTTTATTTTTTTGTATTATAATTTATAATCAATTATTATATCTCCATAATACTGTTGGCTACTTATTAAGAAAGAAAGAAAGAGAGAAATGATTTATTTGTCACAGATACAGAAAAAGTATTACATATAAAAGAAAACATTGCAAGGCATAAAATTTGTCTGTGATAGATAGGTGCACACTCAGCTATATTGTTGCATTGTGGTAGTGTCCACAACACTATTATTGAGTTATAGTTTATAAAAGCTAACCCAATTTTATAAGCTAAAAATTAGCTTACAAAATCGGGCTTAGTGGCGTGCCATTGGACAGGCCTATATCCAGCAGTGGTGTCCAATAGTGGACCTGATGGCAGGCTGATATTGATGCCTAAAATAGAGAGACTAACAGATTGAAACGCAGAGGGTCTCAGGATTAAACCCACGGCACGAACCATTGACTTTTTGAAATTAGGTCCGTATTAATTGTTTGTGGCTTTCTTTTGGTGAAGAAAAATATTGTAGGAAAAATCTAAGCCTGTGCCCGACAGTGAGCAAATTATGATCAAGGTCACCTAAGCATACTTGTTTGACATCCATGACGCCCAAAACGAAGATCAGGCCTGACTTCCGAATTGCCTGCCTGATATCAGTATAAGTATAAAGCGGCCCTCGCATATCCATCTCCGCCTTCTTAACCATTCGTTTTTACAATATGCTTTTTCTTGACCATAATTTTAGGTACCTAATATTCGTGTGAATAAAAAGCAGCGGAAAGTTCCCATTTATCTAAATGAGAAAACGATTTATTTTTACTCTCCGACAACATTGTACGTACCTAAAATTAGTTTCAAGAAAAAGCTTAATTAACTTTCCTATTTGAATAAAGATACATTCAAAATAGAATTATATAATTTACTCGAACAAAATAATCTTAGCTGTAAACATATTATAGTTAGAACGCCTTAAGCAAATTTGAATACGTCAAATAATGCCTCCTAAATACAAAATTAAGAAATAGAAAAAGTAATAGGAGCTTTAGAATTTCCTATTGTTTACGCAGCCTTGGTATTCAGACTTATATTTTATAACAACAAAACGAATAACTTTGTATCAACGATTTATTCGTACCAACCTTTTGCAAGGACAGCTTGAAGGTGGTTCACCGCAACTTTTATAAACGGTCATTATTTTCCTCATTTTCATAGTTTTGGTAAAGTGCTCTATATATTCTTGTTAGGTTTATTTCTTAACACGACTTTATTGCCACGAAGTTGTTTATTCGCCAATATAATCATTGTTGTAAATAGTTTCGCGGATTTCGAAATCTAAAGTATCAAACAGTCAACACAAAAGCTAAGAATTGTCGTGACTAGGTCTAAGCTTATCAGATCTTTTATAAAATCCTATTTTCACTTTTGTATTTTCTTCAATAGAGACATCTCCTAAAAATATGCTTTGTGGTTGCCCTATACACTGACTCCGTATTTTTTAAATAGAAACATACAGTTCGTGAATGGTAGACCAGGCTATCTCCCGCTTGGTTTGCTACGTTACACAAACGAAATATAAGTTACATGCACTCAAAAATAGATTTGCGAGTTCTCGACCAATAAAACATTCATAGTCCGCGAGCACCCGGTTTTATGGACCTTAATATATTTTTTATTTTATCTTCGTTCCATTCATCGTTTTCCAGTCAAGTTTGCTATATTAATGGGCTGCTTTTTCGCTGAAAATTTTGCTATCAAACCTACCTGCTGTTACAGTATTACGCAAAGGATAATTTACATTTTGGGTTAGAATTGTGAGTTTTCGTAGTAGTCAAGTACACTGTAAAGCTGAAGGAACCTATAACAATAAGTGGCTTGAGCTTTGCAGTGATTGTCTTGAAAAGAGTGACTAACATGCAAAAAGATATTTGTATAGATTAAGATTTCAGATAGCATATACATTTTTGTGAAATAGGATATCTTTTACAACTAGAACAAATTATTGTAAGTCAATGTGCGGCGGATTTTTCACTATAAATACAGGATTTTATTAAAAAACCATATTGACGCACAAATTATTTGATTTTAAAACTTATTCCTTTACATACTGAACGCTGAACAAACCGAGATATCTGTGAGTACATCTATCAACAAAATAACGTCTTATCTATAAGATTTCTTTTCAATTTTCTTCTTACCGCTTTCTGCGTGGAAACTCAACTTCAAAACCAACCTTACATCCATCTTGCTCTACAAAACACAAGAGGCGACGTTTTCACTTTGTCCTATCATAACTGATACATTAATCATTGTCTCCTATCGCTGTTGACAAGTCTTTCAAAGACTTCCAAAGAACACGCTTGCCTATCTGTCGTCAATTTTCCCTTCAATTATTTACCTCAGTTCTATGATTGATATGCTTCAAGAAGTTTCTTCGTAAATGAATTGGCCGCACATTTATATATGTGTTGTACTAGATAGAAAAGCGCGTAATGCCTTAAGATAAGGATAATGTTGATTGACAAGGATTGGTATTGTTCAAGGTTTTGATTGATTGAGCGATAAAATGTGTGTACTGCGTCGCAGTTAAGTTTAATGTAAGGAAGTGGTTTTACCGTGATAAAATTCTAATATTTTCGTAGGATGTTCGAAAAAACTAGGTTATACATATATATTTTTTTTGATGTCGAATCTTGAAATTTGAACTCATAGCGATGGCAATGTAGAGGTAACCAAACAAATAATTTTACTTTCTTTGCTAAGATCCGTGCATTATTCACGTGCAATAAGAACGGTAAAACATCTACAAGTTTTATTTACTTACTAGATGGCGTGGTTACACCCGCGTTATTTAAGACCACTGCTCCACCCCAGTGACTCATAGCATGATGTTGTGTAGATTATATATATATATATATAGCCTTCCTAGATAAATGGGTTATCTCACACTGAATGATTTTATTCAAGCAAACAAACAAAAATACTCTTCAGCTTTATAATATAAATAAATCTAATACTAATTTATTTGTTTATTTAAAAACTTCCTGCAAAATACATTGCACAAGGCGGACTTAATGCCTATAGGCATTTTCTCCCAGTCAACCTTTAGGTGATGCAGAGATGATCATGGCAGGTGTCTACTACAACAGAGTAAAATTAAAGAGAATACGCAACATAATACATACTTATGGCAGAACAAGTCGTGTCGTCTGTCACTTACATTGAAACTACGTTGTGCAAATAATGTATGACAATGTTAGCAAGTGAACAATCCAACAAATAGTGCCGAAACAGTGAACTATTCAATAACACGTACTAAGTGATTATTGATACTTAATTATCACTCAATTGGACATTCGTGACAAAAACTGTAAGTTAAAGTGCAAAAACATTAATAGCATTAGCAAAAAGTGAAGATTAACATGTAAACCTAGGAAATATTAACATAAATAATATCTACAATTATCGTTTATTATTCAAAATTCCGAGTCATCACAGGATTGGCTATTCATTAAGTTACCACAGTCGGCAAAACAGGATATCCACACAATAAACACTACTTTCGAACACCTGATTGGCTACAGAACTGCCGGCAAATCAGTGTATCTACACAGATTAAATAAGACTATAAACTCGGTAATAAACTTTAGTACAGAGACATCTGTTAATAAGCGCGAGAACCTATCACCGATCATCCAACACGTTCGCACTATACTGTCACCTATTTGGACGCATATATCAACGATCGCCGTGGCGCATTGGTTAAGGCGCTTACCTGTGACGAGGAAAGTTGGAGGATCGCTTCTTCGTGCGCCCTAGCACTTTTTGGAATTTAATTTGTACTCATAAATTGTTAATATGAACTTCTTCGAAAACATCACGTATAGAAACAAAGTGGCTCGTGCGCACACATCACTCTCAGATAATAACGACAGTGAATGTCTTGAGAACTCACTAGATGGCACTAGTCGTAGTGTACCCGAGATATCTGAAGACGAAGACACCGATACAATTACTAAGTTAAAGGAGCAAATTGATAGTCTTACAATGAAACTAAATAGCGCTAATAACGAAATAGATTCACTTACCTTAGAAAATAGTGAATTGAAAGTAAAAATTGAGGATCTATTGTGTAAAAATAGAATCTACAAAAAAATTACTCACAGCCCGGCGAAATCAGTAACATCGACCCCCAAGAAAAGACAAATACAGAAATTACAGGAACACAAACAGGTTCAAACAGATATATCTTATGAATCTCATGGCCCAGAACCAGTTACAGTACCAACAGCTAACGGTCAGTCTCACTGCAAAACGCCACAGGACGAAGCACTATTGGAAAAAATCTCAAACAAAAATTACCAGGCTCTGTCAAAAGATCATCAAGTAACAAAAAATAAGTTGTATATTTTAAGCGCAAACAAAGTAAATAATAACATTACATCATTAGCAGAACACTATTTCAGTAAAAATTACGTTATATGTCATTTCATAATTCCTAATGTTGGAACAAATCAACTATTAACTGATATTGACAAAAAATTAAAAGGATTTACTATGAATGATTTTTGTAACATAATAATAGGCGAGGATGACTTTAGAGCGTCAAATAATTACATTGATATAGTCACTAACATAAGAAGTGTGTTACAGGCTAACAATCACACTAACATAATAATTACTTTGCCAACATTTAAAAATGCTATTTATGCTAATTTATATAATTCCAGGGTTAACATGTTCAATCAGTTACTGTACCTTGATAACTTAACGCATGAATACGCCTATATCCTGGATTCAAATTTAAACCTTAAGTATGATAGGAGTATGTTTAGAAGATTAGGCACACTAAGTAACAGTGGTATGACAGTAATATTTGAGGACTTACATAAACTGATCACAGATATAGTAGAAAACTTGGCACCCAGTATAAGTAAAGTACAACAAGGACAATTAGAGGAATACGAAGAACCCTCTCAGGAGCTTTTTCGGGAATAAATATATAAATATTATACACCAAAACATTGCGGGCTTAAGAAATAAATGTAATGAGCTTATTGTTTGCTTAAAAGAGTTATCTGATAAAAACACACATATTGATGTAATCTGTGTCACAGAACACTTTATGATGTCGGGTCATGAAGACCTCTGCATGATTGCTAATTTCCACTTAGCAGCATGTTTTGGCAGAATTAACTCTAATAGGGGCGGATCGTGTATTTTCATAAAAAAAGGTCATCTATGGAAAACTATTCCTAAAATTACAACTATGTCAGTGTCCTCCAGTTTCAAATGTTGTGCTGTGGAACTAATTGACTATAAACTTATAATTGTATGTATATATAGAACCCCTCAAGCCAACAACCTTAGTATATTTTTTGACAGCTTGGATAAGACACTTAATTACATAAATAAGACCTATAAAAAACATAGCGTCGTAATAGCCGGTGATTTTAATATTAATATTCTAAAGCAAAGTAAAGTAACATTGGAATTTGAATCTTTGCTTCTAAACTATAATCTGACATTAGAATTTAGAGAACCAACTAGGAAAATAAGCTTGACATGTATTGATAACTTTGCACACAACTTGACCCATAAATGTAAATCAAGTGTTTTGGAATTAGCACTATCAGACCACACTGCTCAATTACTGCGTTGTCATGTTAAAAAGGTATGTTTGATCAAACAATGGAGAATTAAACGTAGAGACTATAGTTCAGAAAACATTGAAAAATTTAATAACTGCATAAAGAACCTAGCTTTTCCAGACATGTATGCCACTGATGACCCAAATCTAGCTTTCAATAACTTCCATGAATTATTTTTATTATTTTATAATCTCTGTTTTCCATGTAAACTTATCACAATTAACGCACACAAAAAGCAAAAATGGGTTTCACGTGGAGTAAAAGCATGCAGCAAAAAAAAACGAAGGCTCTTATGGTGTTACTTAAAGAATCCAAAAAACGAGGATAATAGATATAAACTTAAGCAATATAGTAAGTTATTCAAGAAAATTATGAAATTAACACAGCGAGCACAAAATATTCATTCCATTAAATCATCAAACAATAAAGTAAAAACAGCATGGAAAATAATAAATAGTGCAAAGCAAAATACTCCAAAAGAGTCAATAAATAATATAAAGGTACATGACAAAACATTGACTGATCCTAGAATTATTTGTAATGCTTTTAATAATCATTTTATTGATAAAATTGTCCCAAATAGTTTATCAAACAGAGCACAGTATTCTATGTATGTATCTTCTAGGTTAAAATCTATGTTTATGAAGCCATGCTCGCCACTTGATGTATGGCATATCATAAGGAACATTAAAAACACAAGCAGTGTAGGGTATGATGGCTTATGCACTAAAGTTATAAAATACGTTGCTACTAGTATTTGTCAGCATATTAGCTACATAATTAATTTATGCATAGAAGCGGGAGTATTTCCTGACAAATTAAAGACTGTTATCATAAAACCTTTGTTTAAGAAAGAAAGTAGGGATAACATGAACAATTACAGGCCAATAGCCTTGGTGCCTATTCTATCTAAGATTTTCGAGAAATATATACATAGGGAACTTAATGACTATCTCGAAAGTAATTGTATTCTGGTAAAAGAACAAAAGGGCTTCAGATGCAATAAATCAATAAATATGGCAATATTTGACTTTTTGAAATTTGTAATGACGAATGTTGATAACAGAGTACCTGTCTGCTCCATAATATATGGACATGACTCAGGCATTCGATTATGTAGACCACACTATTCTTCTAGGCAAACTAAATGCTTATGGTATAAGAGGTAACGTCTTAAAACTTTTTGAATCCTATTTAAAAAATCGAATTCAATATACTGAAGTTACTAGAATTAACATCGTCACAAGAAGGGAAGAGATATATCAATCTGAACCGCGAAATATACACTACGGTGTGCCCCAGGGCAGTGTATTGGGCCCATTATTATTCATACTATACATAAATGACCTACCAAATGTAACTGATAACCCAATGACTCTTTTTGCGGACGATAGCACAATTTCAATTAAATGTAAAAATAAGAACACATATGAAAAAGACATTAATAATGCTTTGAGCTCAGCTGTTAACTGGCTCAATGTAAATAACTTAAAAGCCAATGTAGGTAAAACCACGCTAATGCATTTCAGTCAGCGTACTCCAACAACAGATGCCCTGAAAGTATGTGTTAACAACCAAACCCTAAAAGAAGTAGACTACACAAAGTTTCTAGGTATTATAATAGACAAGAAAATAACATGGAAACCACATATAGAACAGTTATGTAAGAGGGTTAGCAAGTCAGTATATGCATTACATGAACTCGCTCAAATAGTAGACACCAATGCCCTCCTCATTGCATATCACGGTCTAGTAGAGTCGGTGCTCAGATATGGAGTCATTTTCTGGGGGAACTCTATTGATAAAGAAATTATTTTTAAAATTCAGAAACGCTGCCTTAGGGGTATGTTCTCTTTGCAAGTGACTGATAGCTGCCAGCCTTTCTTTAGAAAATATAATATTTTGACATTGCCATCTATCTACATATATGAAGTAGCAGTTTTTGTTAAACTTAATCCGCACTTATTTATATTCGCGGCCGATGGGTCAAATCGAGCACAAAGAGACAAAAGCCGACTATGTCTATGCAAGACAAACACCACTCTGATGCACAGAAGTGTTTTCGCCATGGCTCCAAAAATATTTAACAAGTTACCAAATAACATTAAGAATGTAAATTTAAATTTATTCAAAATCAAATTAAAAAAGCTTCTTATTGAAAAATGTTATTATAACGTTTATGACTATTTATCAGACAAAATGTAGCACACATGTATTTTCAATGTATAATTTTTGAGAATTGTAATAACTATTGACATTTTTATTTTCTTTTTGACTTCTAGCATGACTTATTTTTTTATTTCTTTGACATTTAGATTACTTTTTATACTGTATGACATCTGGAATTCTTTTATTTTTAAATTATGATAAAACCAGTAACAGTTGTTAATAGAATTATTATTATATACTATAATTTGTTACACTCTGAGGCATGCTATTAGTATTTTTATTTTACCTTAAAATTTGCACACCTATTCTGGGTTATAAATCAGCGCACTTATATTTAAACTTATGTACTTACCAACTATGTAAACCTGTTTTATGCAAATAAACTAATTTGAATTTGAATTTGAATTTATAATTTAAATTTTAATACATAAAATATCCATACATACATATAAAATAAATACATATATAAATATAGGTATATATACATATATATAATATATACATACACATATATATAATACATATATATACACATGAAAATATTTTTTTAAAAAGATAGACTGCTAACAAGTAAGTTATAAAGTGCTATTGAGAAGCTTCCGACAATTTGCTATACAAAAGCTGGCGAACTCTAAATTTGAACGTGGCACAGCTACTGGACGTCCTAACTTCGGGAGGGAGAGCATTCCAAAGAAGGATAGATTGGATATTGAAAGAAGAATGTACTAAAGTAGAAGTGTGAGATGGACAGAGAAGAAGAAGGTTATTTGTAGATCGCAAGTTCTTATCATGGTTGGAGCAAAGATATTGAAAATAAGGTACTAGATATGATGGACCGTTAGGAGAGTGAAGAAAAGAGTATAAAGTCGTCAAAGTACGCAAATTTCGTCGCTGACGAATCGGCAACCATTTTAATTCTTTGCGAAATTTAGAAACGTGATCGAACTTACGCAGATTAAAAACGAACCGAATGCAATAATTGAGAAGTCGGTCAAGTTTGTTGAGCAGATCTGCATTCAGGTCGAGATAACATACGTCACCATAGTCAATTATAGGGAAGATTAAAGTTTGCACAAGCATTGCCTTAGTTTTAGATGGAAGAAAATTTTTGAGACGGTACAGTGAGCGCAGAGTCCCAAATACTTTTTGGCTGACGACTGAAATCTGAGTCCGCCAGTCAAGGTTGCTATCTATGTGTAGACCAAGATTTTTCACAGATGTCGAGAATGGTATAGCACACCCGTTAAAAATTACAGGCGACAGGCTTGAGAAATTTATTCTATTAATCATACGCGAACTTCCCACCACAATAGCCTGGCATTTTGTGGGATTAACGCAAAGGCCAAATCTGTCCGACCACACTCCTATAGCCTGTAAGTCTCGATTAACATCTGCAATTAAATCGGGCAGCTTGTCTACCCTTGCCTGAGCGTAAAGCTGCAAGTCGTCAGCATATAGATGATACGCACACTGAAGTTCATGAGTGATGAGGTTAATGAATAGTGAGAATAGAAGTGGAGAGAGAATTCCGCCTTGTGGAACCCCAGCGTCCAGATCACACCAATTCGACGATGAGTCATCAATGCGAACCGATTGCTGGCGACCATGAAGATATGAAGAGAACCAATCCCGAGCCTCAGATGAAATATTAAGGTGGGAAAGGATGGCCAAAAGTACATCGTGGCTGACGGTATTAAAGGCGTTTGAGAAGTCCACCAAGACTAACACAGTTACCTCGGCTTTCTCCACGCCCGCCCTAATATCGCCAGTCACCTTCAGCAGAGCGGAAACAGTACTATGACCAGGCCGGAATCCGGATTGGAATGGACTAAGGATATTATTGGGTAGGATGAATCGGGATAACTGCTTGTGTACACAAACCTCTAGGACTTTGGATAGGAATGGGAGAATGGAAATGGGTCTAAAGTGGTTCGGCATAGTAGGATTTGAAATTTTAGGGAGAGGCCGAACGTAGGCTTTTCGCCAGACGGCAGGATATTGACCCGAGGAGAGGGAAAAGTTGATTATGTGAGTGATAACAGGAAGGAGTTGGTCAAGGACAGTGGTAATCATGTGACGACTGATATTATCGTACCCGACTGCCCTTGACTTAATGGAGAGGATGGACTTTTTAACTTCATCTAAGGTGACGGGAGAAAAATTAAAAGGATCTAAATTAAGTATAGGCAGTCCCGCAATGAAGTCAATCGTTTGACGCATGGTTAGACGATCCAGAGTATTCGAGGTAATGAAATGAGTATTGATGTCGTCTAACCCAATAGTCTCCGGTAGACTGCACTGCCTCGATCTGCCTATCCCCAACGTCCCTAGAAATCGCCAGATATCACCTGGAGATCCACAGTCGATATTGCTTATGTGTCGGCGTTTGGCATTGCGTATCATCTGGTTGCAGCGATTTCTTGCAGCCTTATAATAGGCCCAGCTATCATCCGAGCGATTCCGTTTGAATGCCCTGAATGCACGGTCGCGTCTCCTCATCGCCATCAGAACTAACCTAGACATCCATGGTGCTGGTGGACGTTTCAACCTAACCTTCTTAATAGGGGCATGATCGTCGTAAAGCTGCATAACAGCTGTATTAAAGAGGTCAAGCTTCTGATCGATAGTGACTGCCACCATCAGAGGTTCCCAGTCGATCAAGGAGGCATCAGAAGAGAGCATCTCTACATTCATCCTGGCAAAGCAACGCTTGTACAATACTTTAGGTTGAGGTTTGGGAGGATTGAGGGCGTAGGCAAGGAAAATGAGGTCATGGTGGGAAAAGCCGGGAGCAGGATACTGACCATGGGAAGATACTAAGGACGGACTTGAGGTTAACATCAAGTCAAGCCAGGTGTCGTCGCCAGTATTGTTGTGGTGAGTGGCTTGCAGTGGTAATACACTAAGACTGGCTGACTCAAGGATGTGTAGGAGTTTTTGTGCACGAGGAGACTGGGTAGAGAGGAGGTTGGTATTGAAATCTCCCATAATGACGTGATGTTCGTAATCAGACCCTAAAGATTCTAATACCAGTTCTAAGTCAGTGAAATAATAAATTGCTGGGGGACAATATACTACTCCAAGGACAATTTTAGTCATCCTAACCCAAACCTCTAGGAAAAGAAATTCAGCAGAAGATTTACAAGGGGAAGAGGCAAGAATTTTATAAGAAAAGTCGCTTCGCAAGTAAATTGCGACACCGCCGCCTCTTTTCTCTACACGGTCGTTGCGAATGAGAACATATCCCGGTAAAGGATAAGTGGTTGAAAGAAGTTGAGGTTTGAGCCAGCTCTCCGAAATTAGGACGGCATGAACATTTGCATCAGAAAATGCCTCAAGGAGGTCACTGTAGTGACTTGCCACACTTTGAGCATTTATGTGACACACATTCAGTAATCTATTTGAACAATTTGAATTTCTGTTGAATGTCTCACGTACAAAATCACCAAGTGATACGTCAGCAATCGAGGAGAAACTATCATCAGCAGACGAAACCAAAGAATTGTTAGCAGATATAAATATGTCATCATTAATATTCATAGATTAATTAATATATATATAATAATATAATATAAATATATAAATAAAGTAAAATAAAATATATCAAGTTATTAATTTACCTCAAAAATATTATCATTACTGCACCACCCGCCAGCTAAATTCACACAATAAACACTGAACATAAAAATAACATAAACTTTAATACGAGAATAAAATTAGTGTTGAAACATATACTGTATAATTAAAACTAACATAATATGACACATTTAGCATCAAGAGAAAAGAAAAAATACGAACGCACCCAAAACGTTTTGTTACAATCTGACAAGATTGACACATGTCAACTGTCAATGTAATAACCAAAAAATGTTCATGTATGTAGACTATGTAGTAACATTATATAAATTTGAAAATAAATTAGTGGGTAAACAGAACTTTATAAACGAGAAGTAAACAAAATGGTTAAGCCGATAAGAATAAGAGAATCTCTTATGAATTATGGAGCCAATAAACTTATGAAGTCAAATATAACAAGAATACAACGCTGGTGTCACCTCAGTTTTTACGGGAGTTCTTGTTTGCTGCCCCGGACGAACTTCCACTTCCAGCACCGCCAGTGGTTCGAGCAGCAGACGAAGAGCCATCCAATCGTTCTGGGTACTTTGCTATCACTGAATTTAAGCCGTCCATGCACGTGATTTTTGAACGATTGCCGTCCGGAGTTTTGATAACAATGGTGCCATCCTGCGTCCAACAAGACCGCATACCGAAGTGCTGACGGGCACGCCCGAATACAGTCTGTCGAGACTTGGTGAGGAACTCCTTGACTGAGATTGAAGAGCCCTTGAGTGCTTTCTTGGCCCTCCACACTGACATCTTATCATCCAAGCTGCTAAAATGAACCAGAATAGGCCGAGGATGATCTTTATTCGGGCTACCGAGTCTATGGCAAGTTTTGATGGCCTCAGCAGATAGGTTTTTCAGACCCAAAGTGTTTTGCAGAGTCCCTATGATGAGAGTAACACAATCCTCCTTCGCCAACTCTTTGAAGCCAGTGAATACAAGTGCCTTCCTGCGATGCCTTGTCTCCATGGTGTCATACATTTTGACATATTCGTTTATCTGCTTTCTAAGGATTCCAAGCATGTTGAAAGCAAGTTCTCGAAAGGTACGGAACTCTTCAGCCAACTTTGCTACGGTGTCCTTGGCTGGCGCGCTACCTTGAATCTGGGCCTCTAACTCACCCATTCTTTTTGCAAAAGAGTCTTCCAGACTTTTCTGTGCAGCTTGAATTTCCAGCAGTTGTGACATTTATTTTGAGAAATAAACTTGATGAAAGTTGTGATGTGTAGTTAAGTTTGTAGTGATCAGCTGGCAGGTGGTAATGTAACTCAAAACTGATTGTTACATGTAACAAACGTGAGTACAAGCTATTTGTAATCAGTTGCACTCAGAATATCTTCAAAAGTTCAGAAAACTTTGCAAAATTTAATTAAATGACTTTTTCAAAAATTTTAGATGTTGTAACTTATTTACACCTACCGCCCAAAAAAAAAGTAAAAAAAACTACTAACTAATTCCATAATACTAATTCAAATTCGAGTACAAACTTTAATAATTTCAAACCCTAATGTTATCGAACTATCAAAAGGTCACTGTCAATCAAAGTTTTGAACTCATGAAATACTCAAATGTCACTCAAATTGAATCATATCGATGCAAAGTAAAAAAAACGTACTTCAACCGGTCAAAAGAAAGAAGTGAACAAAGTATTCTATATAGCTTGACGGATATAAAAATAATTCATGAAATTAAGCAGTTACTTAGACTACTTAAAATTCATTTGTACCCGAAAAGAAGTTGGGTTGAATTTGTACGAAACAGGGGGAAAAGAAATACAAGTTTTGGCCGGGAATCAAGAACTTGAAAGTTTATAACAAATTTAATAACACGGCTCTTAAAGAGGATTTCTTTAAATATTTCAGTCAAATATGCAAATGACTAAAAGGAAGTTATAATCTTCTCTTGAATAATGAAATTTTAATTAATTCCTCGTTCAATAAGGGTGGAAAAATGTGGTTCGGGGAACAATATTACGCTACCTTTGCAAATTGGTATTTGAATGTCTGTGGCTAACGATACTTAAAAAAATATATTGATTTAATCTTTGTAATCTGTTTTTGTGGACGATCTGCGTAATTAGGTGATTATACTTTGATTTGTGTAATTTGAAACCATTAGCAAAAATTCGTTAAGATACTTTTAATGAAGAAGTCAAAAATTAAAACCTGAATTTAAAATCAAACGAAAAGAAAGCTGGAATTTAAAAATGGCTACAATAGAAATTCACATTATTGAAATATTCATTACAATACAATAGTACCTATTGACGTAAGCGCAACCCTAAAGCTAAGCGTCCACTGATCGGCATCGTACGCATCGCATTTTACGGATCGTAGTATTCTTTGTATAGAAAGTCGTACAAGTGCGTCCACTGATCCGCATCGTACGGATTGCACATCGGCAATGCCGACACGGATGCTCCGAGAGGCAACTTTTGCGATGCGTGCCGATGACGTCATACGGAATGTCGTGTATCCAGACATTATGTTTTCTTTTTTTAGATGGTTTTGCATTTACTTTCTCTTCCACTAACAAACAAGCAATAACGACAAATTGTTCGTCTTCGCTTTCCTCCATTCTCACAAATACACATAAAGATAAAGATAAAGATAAAGATATTTTATTTGCATAATACATGGTATAAAAGATGTTATTGAAAATATAAAGTCCGAACATGTTTTGCTTAAAACTAAAGCGTGCAAATTATTAACTAGAAATATATTATAAAATTGAAATAAGTACATTAAATTAAATTCATTTAAAAAAATCATTAATACTATAATAATTGTTATTATTGAGCCATTTATACAACTGAATTTTAAATAGCTTACAATTTAATGTTTTAAACATATCTGGTAATTTATTATATAGTCGTATACACAAAGCCAAAGAATTTTTATTATATTTTGCTGATCTAGGTAGCTCTTCCAGCCTGTATTGATCACGCCGACTTCGAGAGCTTTTATATAGTTCTTCTGCTGTTTTAAACAATTCTAAGTGCTTTCGAACAAACATGCATGCTTCATATATATATAATGAAGGTAACGGCAGCAAACCAAGTTCTTTAAATATTGGTTGACATGATTCGTCAGATGGAATCTCGTATACAGCTCTTAGACATTTCTTTTGGGCAACAAATGCTCTATTGAGGTCAGTACTATTTCCCCACATAAGTAGTCCATATCGTAGTGAGGACTCTACATATGCGCGATACGTCATCACAGCCGTTTTTATATTCGTAACTTTTTTTATTTGTCCCAAAGCATAGACAAATTTATTTATTTTATTGCATACAGTCTCGACCTGTGCTTTCCAGTCTAAATGTTCGTCAATGACTACTCCTAGAAATTTAGTTTTTGTCACTTGTGTAATTTTCGGTATGTCCATGTTAAAATTAAATGTATTATTATAAGATTGATTAAATTGTATATATACTGATTTATTAAGATTAATTGATAAATTATTATTATTTAGCCAGCTAATTAGATTTTCTATTGTATTATTTATGTCCACTTCATGATCTGCAATTGATTTATATTTTTTGTCGGTAGTAACAATTATGGAAATGTCATCGGCAAAAAGAAAGCATTGATGATTAGTTACATTAACTATGTCATTTATATAGAATAGAAATAAGATAGGGCCTAAAATGCTACCCTGGGGGACGCCCCATTTTATACTTATAAATTCAGACGAATAATCTGTCATGTCCCTACTTTCATTAAGTTTGGTAATAGTGACTTTCTGTTTTCTACTACTTAAGTACGACGATATCCATTGTAGTGGCAGTCCTCTAATACCAGTAGCCTCAAGTTTTTTTAATAGTCTCTCATGTGACACGAGATCAAATGCCTTAGACAGATCAAAAAATAGCCCTGTCGTTAGCTGTTCGTTATTAATATTAGTCAATATCGCTTTCAGAAGCAAAAAGATGGCTAGGGATGTTGACTTGTGCCTCTGGAAG
Organism: Euclidia mi; assembly: GCA_944739405.2. Classification (NCBI taxonomy): domain Eukaryota; kingdom Metazoa; phylum Arthropoda; class Insecta; order Lepidoptera; family Erebidae; genus Euclidia; species Euclidia mi. The sequence continues at coordinate 46,277,698 of OX123200.2, read as the reverse complement.
CCGAATTGCTCTTTTCTTATAATATTAAAATTTTCGCAGTAGTCGACTATTCTTTGATACATGCATTTTTCATAGATTTTTGACATAATGGATATCAGTGTTATGGGGCGATAATTATTCATCTCACATTTTTCACCCTTTTTAAATATCAAACAATAGATATTTTTAAAGCGTCAGGAAAGATTCCTTGTGAAAAGGACAGGTTAATGAGATAGGTCAACACTCCGCTTATTTCACTTACACACGTCTTAATAATTCGGGTATTAAGTTCATCATAACCTACAGAATTGGTATTTTTCAATGATAAAATTTGTTTCCGTACCTCATTTTCGGTAAAAGGTGTAAGGAACATCGAGTTAGCTGTTAGGGTATCGATGCTGTAACTATTTGTACAATTTTGAATAGGAATGTAATTTGTAAAATGCCTATTGAAGGCAGAAGCTATTTCTACTGGTTTGGTAAGTACAGTATTATCAATTTTAATGCATTCAATGTTGTCTTGGCAGCCTGTATTAAGTATTTCATTTTTTACGACTGTCCATGCGGCTTTACATTTGTTGTCATTATTATTCATAAACTTTATATTAGCATTTCGTTTTGCCTTGTAGATACACTTTTGTAATATTTTTGAATATGTAGTATATCTACTCTTGTTCATTATATTTTTATTCTTGTAATACTGATATCGTAAGAAACGCTTCATTTTAGAACTTTGTTTGAGTCCCTTACTTATCCACGTTCGTTTTATTTTATTGTTTAAATTTATCTTTACCCTAACTTTTGGAAAACAGAGGTTATAAAATAAACATATTAATTCATGGAAAACGCTGAATGCTGTATTTGTATCGTTTTCTACGTAAACATCTGTCCAGAATAGATTTTGTAAGCATTCCGTGAATTTATGTATATTATGTATACTGTAGTCTCTTTTGTAAATATGGTATATTGCAGTTTTTGCTGTTTGAAGTCTTAAAGGGAAGCTTAACATTTGTGCTGTGTCGTGGTCAGATAGATGAAGTGGTAGCACTGTTGGGATTGAGTCAGGTATATTGCTCAATATATGGTCTATACAAGAAAGCTTCCGAGTAGCTACCTCGATATGAATTTTTATATTGTGATTGTTTGCCAAGTCTTGAAATTCTTGAGTGACTTTGCTTTTTATAAAGGTATTAATATTGAAATCACCTGTCAAAACTATACGTGTACTAGATTTATATTTTTTATGTAAATCATGTAAGACTCTATCTAATTTAATTAAAAATTGATTTGGATCAGATTGAGGTGTTCGATATAAACAAAGAATTACAATTTTTTTATTTTCTAACTCTATACCACATGCCTCAAACGTATTTACCGATGCATATGTTTTTATAAACTGTAATTCTTTGTAGTGTAGACCCTTTCTGACTAGAATGCAAGTGCCGCCTCTACTTTTTTCCCTGCAAAAATTTGTAGCCATTTCAAAATTTGATAACTTGAGATAATTCTCATGGCCTTTTTTAATAAATGTTTCCGAGAGGCAAATCACATGGGGTTCATTATATAAGTCACGCATTTCCTGTAATGTTAACTCCAACAGTTCCTTTTTAGATAAAACACTTGCAATATTTTGGTGTAGTATCTTAAAGTTGTGTGATGTAGGTGTTATATTTTTAGGTACGAAAAAATGTATCGTTTTTTTAAGTGTGGGAAAATAATATGGTATTGTGCCTTTTCTGTGCTCTGCAGAAAGAATATGAGAGATAACATTTTTCCCAGTCTCATTTTTATGTCTGTTTTTAAAATAAAAGGGAATAGTTCCTTTTTTGGGTACAATTGTCTCCCTTTTTGGTAAAGAATTTGATTTGCTACTCGCGAGGTGTTTCCTGAGCTCAGCTGGATTTAAATATTTTTGTTTATAATATTCACAATCTATTAAGTAATTTATTGTTTTGCATATGTCAGATAAGTTGTGGTGAACATAATTCATAAAATGACAATTTTTGTAATATTTACAAATATTTTTGATACGATAATTCAATTTTCCGACATCTAAATGGCTATTTTTTACAATGTTTAATATTATTATACTATTGTTAGAAAATGTCTTTAATAAAAATTTTAATTGATATAGTACCTGTTCTATATTATAGTCATTTTCACCTAAAGATAATACAATTTTGTCACCTGGTTTAACGTTTATGTTAGTACAGCTTTTTGTTATTGTGTCGCTCGGTGCATTTGGCATCTTATGGGCGAGGACTTCATATTTTTCAAACTGTGTAGTCTCTCTCGAATATATAAGAGCAGCAGCCAGACCGACGCATTGTTCTGCGCCAAAGATTCTTATTGTTTTTCCAAATATGTGTTTTTTAAGGTCTGGGGAAATTGGGTTCGGTGTATTGGCTAAAAAGCTCTGTTCTGGTTTTGATGTAGTACTCAGAGATTTGTTTAAAACCTGTATTTGTATATTTAATGTTTTTATCTCATTCTCTGCAATTTGAAGCTCTTTTTGTAAGGCTAAAATATTTTGTTCCAGATGTAAATACATAAAGTAATTATTGCGTTCAACATTTGTAGTAGGTTTCGGCGAGGAGGGAGTTGAAAACACGATTTGACTCAAACGAGAGTGTCTCTTCTTTTTATCAGTGCTTATAAGGCTGCTTTTTTTACATGTAAAGGAATGACATAATGACTTTAAAACATTAATTTCTTGATTTAGCTTGCTCACTTGTCTTTTTAAGTAATTGTTTTCTAATATTGTGTTTTCCAACTCATTCTCCGTGCTATCTAATTTTATAGTCAGCTGGGTTATAGTATCTTGCATCTCAGACACTGAAAATATATTAGACGTAGTGCCGTCTACACTTTTTGAGAGTTTGTTCGGTGTAGTGTCGATTTCGTAAGATGTATCGCAATCGGTCAGTACATGAGAATCCTGGTCAGGCGACGAATGTTTTGTGCAAGTTTGTTGAGGCTTTTTCATAGTAGGTGTTTTTCTCATTGTTACATTAGATGACTCTGTAGAATACACACTCTTTTTCTTAATACACATCTTGTAGCGCCATTTGTTTTTAGATTCTTGATTCAGTAATCTGTATGTATTTTCCGGATAACCATCGCAGTCCGATTCAAATCTGTTGTTACATGTTGCGCACAGCGCAGTTTTTTTTATGTCAACATTTTTTTTACATTTGAAACATACTACTAGTACTGGCATCTTGTGGCATTTGTTTGAACTATGAGTGGACGTAGATTTGGATGAAGACATGTTATCTTGCGGTGCGTATTGTGCGTACAACCTAGTTCTATCACTTATAGCTAGATGGCGTTATTATTGATTGTCAGTAGTGAATCATCGAACGTAGGTGTCAGCGGTTCAGCGTAATACCGCTACTCCGCGATAGATACCGCTGTTTTCAGGTTGTTTATCTGCCGTATACCCACTCGATATTGAGTTCCAAAACTTTTTCTTTAAACGTGTTTTGTTTATACTTGGTCACAGATAAAGTTTGTACACGGCATTTAAGTTAGGTAAGGTTGTTGGTTGCAAACGCTTTCTAGCAACTATTTTGTCACAATTTAGACACTTTTAGGGTGAATTAATTTTCAAAATCCATGACTTCTTTGCTTGAGGAAAATAAAAGTAAAATCTTCATAAAATGCAAAAAGTATAGTCATCAGTGAGAATCGAACTTGAGCACTGATATCGTAGCCGTTTAAGTTCTGTAGTGACTACGAACACTGTAATGAAATTATTCAATTTTGCGATGTTCTTCCCAGCGCGCAAATTTTAAATTTAAACAAAGTCGTTAGGTTGACTCATTAGTAAAAAATTTCTGGCCACATTTTTGCACTCACTTTAAAACACTTACGTTAGATATTGTTTTATTTTTATTGTACATTACACCACGCGCACTGATTTAGGCGATATTATGGATTTTCTTTCGAATAATTGTTCATGTAATGTTGTATTTATGTTTTGTCACTAGTTAGCGTCAATGTTTTTTTTATTTGAGTTCTGCGTTATTATTTTAAAGATTTAACACTGGATAACACTTTCACTAATACTTTGGGTCTTTAGGAACAATATTTGACACTTTAATGTTTCTAAAACGTTCGGTAATATTTTTATTTGTTAAATTAATACGGAGCCGATCTTAACATACAATCACTGGTACTTGCGTCGGCAATCCATTACAGTGGACGCAGTATGAAAAAATAATGCGATTGATGCGATGCGTCCGATCCGTACGATACCGATCAGTTGACGCTTAGCATAAATGCAGATTATCATATTACGATCGAGATGCAAACGATTCCGTATTGGTAAAAAACTATGATTCGTAGTTCTAAAGATATGTAGGGCGAGATAAACATACGGTTGCAAATCTGCTGAAGCCATGACCGCCATCACGTTTCGATAGCCGACCTAATTATCCACGCTTATAAAGTTTTTTTTTAATAGGTATATTCAACTAAAAAGCATCTTTATCTCTATATGTCAAAACATATACAACAAGAAATCTATATTTTATCTACCACGCTGGATCACTCGTATTAAGTATACAAATTAAATTTCTTACCAGAAATCCTTGAATCCCTTGCGACATAAATGAGATCTTAAAACCTGGCAAAATACAGTTCCTTTTGTTAGCTTAAAATGTTCTACCTGTAAGAAGATAAGATGGACTAAGCTGCTATTAGTACAGCGTTTGAAGATTTCTTGAATGCTGATCCTACCGACTTAATCCTCCTATCTCAGTTCAGTTAGGAAGAGGTCATATCACGTTTTACCCTGATCCTTTCAACTCTTGCATATCTTAATTCCAAACAAATCGTTCTGACTGAACTATTCAGTGGGAAATTCTCTTATTTGTCGTTAATTACGAAGGGATTGCGCAAGGGATTATCCAAAGAAACGCTAAGATAACCCGAATGATTAAAATTAACAGCTGTTTCTTCGCTCCTTATTAAGGCTCCAAGATTGGAGAAGATGTTTTTGAAGCGTGATTATGTTGCGTGATTTTATAATTATATTTGATATAGTTATAAAAATATATTTTCTAGATCATTCGGTTTAAATGTAATAACCAGTGAAACCAATATAACGCGATAACATCTGTAAACTGTAGTTTAATTTCAATGTGTAACATTCGCGTAAACCCAAGAAACTATTATGTTAACCAGTACGGACTGGAAACAGCAACAAAAAAAAATACGCCGGTTAGAAGATCTACAAACCAACCGCGCAAGATACATAACATCCTTGAATTTCTTGAAGAGATGCCGTGATCACGAGCTCATCCCTACATGCTGCAAAATATCACCCAAGAAGGACATAGGTGGGAGCGCTAAGATCTTAAAACAGGCAAGTCAAAAGTTACTCATTCAAAAGATACACGAACACCGCGCTGACTTACTCAGAATAAAAAGAAATGTTGAGAATTTGTCTAACGAATTATACAGATTGATAACTCCATTTGATTTTGAAAAATGCATCGATGCAATAAATAACAGAGAAACATCAAAATATTACGCGTGTAAACGTAACAAAACAGAAAAATTTGAAAAATTACAACAAAAATCAAATGACCAGTACAAAATAAAACAGAACGTTTTTGCACGGACCAATCACACGCTACCGTCCGCCGATCATAGACAAACAGTTGTCCAATCTGTCAAAACACACGTTAGATCAAAACACCGAAAAAGTATTGGGCAGAGGTTTAAATTATGCGATAACTCCATCCAGAATACCGTATGAGACCATTATTTGCAACTTTGAGGATTGTCTAGTCAAGAACAATGTGAGTAAGGAAGATTTCGAGGCCATACGTCAGGACGTTTCTGCTGTATTGCGTCAGTCGAAAGTGCCGAGAAGGAATCTACCAAAACCCGAGTATTTCGCGCTGAAGAACCTACGGGCTAGACCTGAACTAACAGTACTTCGAGCAGATAAAGGAAATGCAACGGTAGTGATGGACAAGTCCGATTATAAACAAAAAATGGAAAATCTTTTGTCGGATGAAAGTACATATAAATTGGTTAAGACGGACCCTACCAACAAAATACTCAAGCAAACGAGTGACATTGTGAAGAAATACTCCGAACAATTGAATCTGGACGTGAAATACTTAATACCATCGTGTGCAAAACCTCCTCAATTGTATGGTCTACCGAAAATACACAAAGAAAATGCTCCACTGCGCCCTATAGTCAGTCAAATAGGGGCACCAACCTACAGATTGGCTCAACACATTGCAAAGATTCTCTCGCCACTTAGAGGCAAGACGAGAGCGCATGTAAAGATGAGATGAGATTCCTACCATTTTGTCAGTGAAATAAAAGACCTACATCTCTCTGACAAGGAAACTATGGTTAGTTTTGATGTAAAGTCATTATTTACATGCTTACCGGCACATGACTGTATTGAAATAACTAGAAGGAAGCTAATAGAGAACAACATGCCTGAGGAATATGCAGAAATATTGTAACACTGCTTAATAACTGGCTATCTGTTATAGGATGAGAAATACTACATACAAGTAGACGGTGTGGCAATGGGCTCTCCAGTATCGCCTGTTGTTGCTGACATCTTCATGGAGGACTTCGAGGGGCGAGCCCTGCAGACTGCTACCATCACACTGAGGTTCTACAAGCGGTATGTAGATGACACTTTTACAATTTTACCAACAGATACTGTTAATGTATTCCTAGACCATCTTAATTCTATTTGTAACCACATCAAATTTACAATGGAATTAGAGGCAAATAATTCTTTAGCTTTCTTAGATGTACTTGTTATCAGGAACAAAAACAACTCTTTGAGCCACACTGTGTATAGAAAAAAGACACATACAAATAGGTACTTTAACGGTGAATCTCACCACCATCCTAAACAGTTAGCTACCGTGGGAATGTCTTTGTTTCAGAGAGCCCGGGGGATCTGTGACTAGAAACACCTGGACGCCGAGCTTCAACATGTCAAGCAAGTTCTGCAAGACAACAAGCTCCGACCGCCGCGCCATCGTCACAGATCCCCGAAGAACAAGCCAGCCACAGTAGAAAGACAACCTGCTGTCCTCCCATACATCAAGGGCGTGACCGACAAGATTGGCTACATCTTGAAGCGAGCTTCAATCAAAACTTTCTACAAGCCGCCAACGAAGATAAGCCAATTATTACCATCTGTTAAAAGTCAGTTACCCTTACAAGAGGCCGGGGTTTACAAGATAGACTGTGAGTGTGGGCTATCATACATTGGACAAACCAAGAGAAGCATAGGCATTCGACTAAAGGAACATATAGCTGACATTAAACACAAACGCTCGACGAAGTCTGCTGTGTGTGAACATGTAGAACAAGGAACCAACCATTGCCTGCGATTTGATAAACCACAGATACTCGCAAAAGAACACCGCTTTATTCCAAGAATGATACGTGAAGCTATTGAAATTAAAAAAAACATCCTAATTTCAATAGGGAAGATGGTTGGAATGTTCCTCCAGCTTGGGACCCTGTTATCAGGCTAGTGAAACCCAAGAAGGACAAAGTCACCAGAAGACATCAAGACACAGTGAGCACATTCTGCGTAGATAGTAACACCAATAGTTGAAAAATGTTCGGGTACTTCGAGATAACTTTTAAATTCAAGACAAAGACAAATATCACCTCAGTCTGCCGTGAACATGAATCCTGTAAAGAATTCGAAACGTTGGCTAGTTATAAAAATAGTTTCTAGATCATTCGGTTTAAATGTAATAACTAATAACCATTGAAACCAATATAACGCGATAAAATCCGTAAACTGTAGTTTAATTTCAATTATATTTGATATTTTATGGTTTAATTGTGAATGAACTAATTAATTATAAAATAACAGCAAAAAATAAACAAATATTGTGTAATAATTTAATTCAAGAGGCTATATTCATTCAATTACCGAAAAAACGGCATTTATTTTTTATTGAATAAAAATATATAGATAAGGTTACATTTCTGCTATGAATTATTGTTTTATTATGAGTATATAAATAAAACTATCATCATCATCAGCCTTTTACAGTCCACTGCTGGACTAGGCCTCTCCTTTGAAAGGAGGAATTGGCCTACTATACCACGCTGGCCAAACGGGTTGGGATAGGGTTTGTATCAAGTTTTACTTCTCTTACAGTGCTGTTCTCTGCATAATATGCTCCCTCTGTCGGCTCTTACGAAACCCATAGGATGATATGGGGTGGTGACAATCCGTATTCTTAATCCGTCACCACACGGAGATAAATATAAAACTATCATATGATATATAATACTCCTATAATTCATGAGATATTGGCTTTCGAATATTTTGGCGGGTATGGCGGTTATTTTTGGTGGCAAAAAGTAAACAATTGTGCAAAGTCCAATAAGAATAATTCTTATCGGATTCTTATCAGATATACCGGGGAGATGGGTCTCGTTAGCTTTGGTTGGCAACCTGTCTAGGAGAAGGAAAACTCCAAAATTAAACCAAACATTCGGGGAGATGGGCCTCGGTAGCCTTGGTTGGCAACCTATCTAAGAGAAGGAAAACTCCGAAATTACACCAACTTCTAGGGAGCATACCTGACACAAAACCCCGATCTAAGGTGTAAACAGACCCGTGCCGAGGGATTCGTGGCCAGAGGGCAAGCTGGTCGTGAACAGAGGGTGCCTGTGTTGGTGGTCACAGGGCACAGCTGATATTCCGCCTTACCCCCGTAAAGGGCTCTGCGGGGGTGGACAGTCCAGATCCCTACATCTCGTGGGAACGCTATGGGAACAAAATCTACTTCTTCTCCATACGACGGCGACGCGGTTCGCAACCCGTCACGTTTCGTTCCCCGCGAGGGCGAAAAGCGGCCTACGGAAAGCCGGTTGGCAACGTTGAAAGTTGGAGGAGGGATGGACGACAAATTGGATGAAGTATGTCAGATGATGGATGATAGAAAGATTGATGTTCTTTGTGTGAATGAAACAAAAAGGAAAGGTTGTGACACCACCCAGCATGGCGCATATACGGCGTATTGGTCAGGGGTAGATAGTACCACCAGAGCCTGCAAGGGAGTTGGTGTAATACTATCTGCGCGAATGAATGAGTGTGTAAAAGAGTTTGAATGTGTAAATGCTAGGCTACTATGGATGAGAATGAAAGTAGGACTTACTTGTGTCTTTATTATTGGGGTTTACGCCCCGGTCAATATAGTAACGGGTATGTCACAGCAAGAGCAAGACGAAAGGCAGGAGTTTTGGGAGAGTTTAAGAGATATTTTGAGGAAATGTAAGGATAACGAAAGATTGATCTTGTTAGGGGATTTCAATGGATGGGTGGGAGTAAAACGAGATGGATTTGAAAAGGTGTTAGGTGCATTCGGTGATGAAAGTGTGAATGACAATGGAAAAGCTCTGCTTGAGGTTTGTTTGGAATGGAGCCTTTGTGTGACAAACACCATGTTTGATCACAAAAGGATACATATGTATACGCGTGAGGCAAAAAATGTTAGAAAAAGTATGATTGATTTTGTAATAGTAGATGAACGATTGAGAAAGAATGTGTTGGATACAAGGGTGTATTGAGGGATCGGCATCCACACAGACCACTTTTTGGTGTTGAGCCGGATAAGTAGGCTCTTTAAAGGGTGGCGACACCGAGGGCATAATGAAAATAGAGTCTTAGAAAGAATAAAAGTAGAAAATCTACAAGAGAAAGATATGAAAGATGAGTATAAACGAAGATTGATAGCAAGATTTGAGAGGTTCGATGGCATAAATGATATGGATGAATTGTGGCAGTCCTTTAAAGAAGAGGTAGTATGTGTTGCGTCTGAAGTATGTGGTGTGATCAAGAGAAGGAAAAGACGAAAGGTTAAGAATACATGGTGGGACAAGGATGTACAATCAGCAGTGTCAGAGAAGAAGAAAGCTTGGTTAGATTGGTTGGCTGCCAGAGCAAATGAAAGAATGGGAAAAGCAACGAGCGAGGACATAGACGAAGCAAGAAAGGAGTTTGTTAGGTCAAAAGAATAGTGAAAGAAATGGTTAAAAGTAAAAAAGAGGAAAAGAAATATGAGTTTGATAGCAGATTATCTGACGATTTCCGGAGAAACATTAAGTTTTTCTGGAAATCCGTTCGTGCAGTTCGGAGAAGAACTCCATCCTCAGAATACACATCCATCAGAGACAAAAATGGAAGGATACTGAATGGTGAATCGTGCGTGCTGAAGAGATGGAAGGAGTATTTTGAAGGTTTATTTGAAAGAACGGCGATAGAGACACCGATCGATGAAATGGATGGTAACGATAGCGATGATGAAACTGTTATTGGCGTGGATGAGATCGTGAAGGCACTGGGAAGTATGAAAGTAGGTAAGGCTGCAGGATATGATAGGATTACAGTCGAAATGCTGAAGGCTGGACAAAGCATCATAGTTGGTCAGTTGCAGTGGTTATATAACTTGTGCTGGAGCACCGGCCGAGTACCTAATGACTGGGCCACAGCTGTAGTTGTGCCTCTTTATAAAGGAAAAGGCTCGCAACAAGACTGCAAAAACTATAGAGGCATTAGCCTTCTCAGCATTGTTGGCAAATTGTACGCAAAGGTTCTGATTGAAAGAGTTATGAAAGTAAACGACAAGAAAATATGGGATATACAGGCAGGATTCCGAAAGGGTATGGGATGTACGGATCAGGTTTTTTCCTTGCGAAGCATAGCCGAAAATTTTTTGGCCAAAGGTCAAAAGGTCTATTGCGCATTCGTGGATTTGCAAAAGGCTTACGATAAAGTGGTGAGGAATGAAATGTGGTCGGTGCTGTCAATGAATGGGGTGGACAGCAGCCTTATTCGAGCTCTGAAATCCCTTTATGAGGATTCTAGAGCTTGTGTGAGGATAAACGGGGCATACACTGACTGGTTTACCATCGAGAAAGGTGTTAGACAGGGATGTGTAGCGTCGCCGTGGCTGTTTAACATCTTCATGGACAGTTGTTTGCAAGATTTAAAAAATAGTGACTGCGGATTAAGGATGAATGGGTTACTCGTCAAATGCCTTCTTTATACTGATGATCAGGTAATACTTGCATCTTCAGCGGAGGAGTTGCAGGAGATGGCAACAATCATGCATGGTGCGTTAGAGAGGAAAGAAATGAAAGTGAATGTAAGTAAAACGAAAGTTATGGTTTTTGAAAAGGAGGAATGCGTTACGGCTTGTAATGTTTTGATCGATGGACAGCGAGTGGAACAAGTGAATGAGTTTGTTTACTTAGGTACGTTGTTTACAAGAGATGGTAAGAATGAAGAAGATATTGAAAGAAGAGTTAATGCAGGTAATAGTGTGAATGGAGCTCTGAAGGCGTTTATGAACAGTCAAAACGTATCCAAAAAGGCACGTTTGACTGTGCATAGAGGGGTGTTAGTGCCTACCCTTATGTATGGTAGTGAAAGTTGGGTATGGCAGAAGAGACTTGAAAGTAGAATAAATGCTGTAGAAATGAGAGCACTGAGAAGTATGTGTGGTGTGTCTTTGACCGACAGAGTAAAGAATTGTGTGATATGAGAGTGGTGTGGGGTAAAAGAAGATGTAGTGACAAGCATCGAGAAAGGCATGTTAAGATGGTTTGGGCACATGGAGAGGATGGATGAAAAAGACTGACAAAGAAGATATATAAGGCAAGTGTGAATGGGACAGGACGAAGGGGAAGACCTAGGCGGACGTTCTCTGACCAGATTGGAGACATCCTAAAAAAAGGACAGGACAGAAGTACCCTAAACAGAAGAGCATGCATGAGAAACTTGTGAATGAGAGGATGCTTGATGGGAGGAGAAGAGGTATGTCAGGATCGTTGCAAATGGCGTTCCGTAGTCTCTGCCTACCCCTCCGGGAAACAGGCGTCAGTCTATGTATGTATGTATGTATGTATCAGATATGGTTTTTTTAATTGGAAATCTAGTTGAAAAGAAACTTATCTAGGTTTGAATCTGATATATAACAAGAAAATATGTTAGAAAAATAAAATACGAAAATTGGCGGCAATTAACAATCATTTATATTTTATATTTTTTTATGTTTAAAATTAAAATATTTTTCCATTATGTTTATTTCCTCTGAAAGTAAATTAAATTACCTTTCTAACCATGTACAATACTTATATACCTCTCATAATAAAAAACGACGAGAAATATGAATATGTTAGAAATATAATAGCGCGCTCGAAAATGGCGGGAAAATATTATACCGGGCGCGCTTTATACCGCTCTTGCG